>CM032454.1:146383065-146528065 GCA_019049505.1 Pachyrhynchus sulphureomaculatus | reverse complement strand
ACAAAAACCCAGGCGGCAGTTTTTTCTAAAAAAGTTAACGTTGTTGAACCCGAAACTATTATGTCGGGGTACTCTATTCCTCTAACATCGCCACTCAATTTATTGGGCGTTAATTTGGGAGTAAATATGTCCAGGCATGAACATGTTGCAGGCATAGCAAGGAGAGTTTCTCAAAAGTTGGGAATATTATTTTGAACCAGAAAGCTTTACGCTCCACAACAACTGTTAATTCTTTACAAAGCTCAAATTCGATCAACTATATGGAATACTGCTCCCATGTTTGGGGCTCTGCTCCCAAACATACACTGCATTTGTCAGATTCTATTCAGAGAAGAGCTATTCGTCTGATTGGAGACCCAGAACTGACGGGCGGCCTTGATTCGCTGGAACATCTAAGAACGGTTGGCCACTTGAGCCTATTCTACAAGTATTTTCACGCAAAGTGTTCGAAGGATGTGGCCCGCTTAATTCCTGTCAGAGCGGTGCATGTTAGAAGTACACGTCGCGTTGATACTTCACATCCCTATGAGGTTCAGCTTGTTACTCCTCGTACAACGCTTTTCAAGCAGTCATTTATATGGAGAACATCATTCCTTTGGAATAATTTGCCTAGGTCTGTGTTTCCCACCGATTACAATTTACAACGATCCAAGAACAACGTAAATCGCTTTCTTCGCATACGTGTCGCTCCTGTAGCGTTTTAGGGACTTCCCTGTAGCACGTGTGCTAGACCCATAAAAAAAAAATATTTACTACCTAAATATTTGTTTACTTATAAGCAAATAAAATAAAATAATTTTGCCTCGATACAGGAACGACGCGCGACTTGGTAGCAGCCCCCGGACGGCCTGAGCAACCAATAAGAAGCAAAGTATATTAAAAACCTCCACCATACTGTCAAGCCAAATAGTTTTTTTTTACACAAATATAAAATAAATTATTAAACGGAATGCACTCGTGATGATTTTTGCTCAATCTACACTTTATGAAGACTATTCCAGACTTTTTTCAAATTTATCGATCAATATTTTTCGAAATAGGGTGGGGAATCAGCGTCAGCGATTTTTGACCATTTTTTAAAAACAACGCAGAGAAAAGTGTGCTCAAGTATTACATCATATTTTTTTGAACTTGTGTTTTCACAAGCTTTTATTTGACACCCCACTCGATGACTTGGTAAGAAAACTGGCCCAAAACTAACTTCTTAAGTTAAAATTTAACTTGCAACGGCTCTGATTTGGGCCATCAATTCCTATATTTGTCCAAATTTCATCTTTCTATGTCAAATAGTTTCGGAGAAAATCGGGTGTAACAGATAGACGGACGGATACAGAAGTGATCCCATAAGTTTTCCGTACGGAAACCTAAAAAGACTAATTTTTTTAAAAATGTTACTTAATACAAATTATAATTATTTGAAACTTTTATTATCCCTGATGGCGTTAATGATATCACTCTCGAAAGTTTAAAATATTATGTAATAATAAGCATATTTTTTGTAGGTCCCTTAGTTGACCTAGACTAATACAAAGATTTGTTATTATTTCAGATACCAAAAACCTATGAAATACCTATGCCGATAAATTGCTGCTAGTTTATTCCCAGTTTAAAACAAAAACAGTGAAAAATTAAGAATATATAATAGCAACCTAGGAGACTAAAGATGCAATAAATTGTATCTCTGGGTTGGGAAACCCTAAAGTTTAAAAGCATACCTGCCATCCATCGAGTACTGTGGAGACAGAGGAAAAACTTTATGAATTTATTTAATTAATTTATATTAAATTTTATTTATTATTTAATTAATTTAATTTAAAATTAATATTAAATAGCCAAAAGTATAATACTTCTATCTCTATTATAGATAGTATAGGTACGAGTATTAAACTTGATTTGTAAACAAATTACCAAATTGTTTAGGGAAATCAATATGAGAAAAATCTTAATCTGTAAATTATTAAACCTAGGAAACCCCCGGAGGGCCTGAGCAACCAATAAGAAGCAAATTTTGATTCTTTGTATTCCCTGAAATATAATTATTTTCAGTTTAAATATTAAAAAAACTGGTCAAGTGCAAGTTGCACTTGCACTATTAGTGTTCTGTACGGTGACTGTTTTTAAGATAAAATAAAATCCTTGGCTAGATTAAGCTAATTAAGTTCCTGACGTATAAGATCCAATATGTATTTTCACGTTTTTTCTTAGTCAGTAATGTATAATAGTTATAGCACCTTAGCTACCTAATAGCCAATAAATCAATCTAGCAAATATTTACTTTGTTTCATTATAAACAAATTAAATAAAATTATTTTGTCTCGGTGCATATCTATTGTGTGTGTACTGAAAAGCATGTTAAAAAAATCTCCACCATATTGTCAAGTCAAATATATATTTTTTTATACCAGATAAATTATTAAACGTAATGCACTCGTGAAAATTTTCGTTCAATCTACACTTTCTGGAGAATATTTCTAAATTTTTTTATCAGTACTTTTCGTGATAGGAAGGGGGACATCGATTTTTGGCCATTTCATAAAAATAATACAAAGAAACTCACAAGCTTTCATTTGACACCCCATTCGATTACCTGGTATTTTTTTTTTTTCACTTTCGATTTCACCAGGCCAAGTGCAAGTCGGACTGGCGCAATTAGTGTTCCGTACCTTGATTGTTTTAAAAATAAAGAGTTTTAGTTACGAAGGTATATAAACATACTCCAAATAGTTTTTTAACAAAGTTTTTTTCCGATCTTTACTGAAAACTGATGACCTTGAAATTTTTATTTTTTTCTTTATATACCAAATAAAATTATTAGAGGTAATGCACTCGTGATAATTCTCGTTCAATCGACATCCTGTGGAGAACGTTCAAGAAATTTTTTCAAAATTTTTTGATCAGTACTTTTCGAGACAACGATTTTTCCGCAAATTTTCTAAAAATAATCCAAAGAAAAGTGTGCGCAAGTATTACATTATATATAGTTTTGAACTTGTGTTTTTTTACAAGTTTTCATTTGACCCCCAAAACACCTCACTTTCAACTTTCAAAATTACACAGCTCTGATTGGGCCATCAATTTCTATAATTGGGCCGAATTTCAACTTTATCTTTCAAACAGTTTCAGAGAAAATCGAGTGTGACAGACAGACGGACACCGAAGTGATCCCCTAAGTGTTCCGTACAGAACACTAAAAATGTTACTCAAATTCTAACTAATGAAAACATTCAATGAGAACTTACGATGTGTAGCCCACAATTTATTCCAAATTTACTATTATTGACAAATCTCAATATAAGAATTGTTTTTAATATTTTTAACATTTTTATAATTCTAATCCATTACATATGTTATCGATACTGAAGAATTTTCTAATGTAAAAATATCAATTTTAAAAATCACATTGATTTTTTACAAGTTTGTATTTTTACAAAATAGACTTGTTAATAAAACCTTTTAGTGTGGTAAAAAAAGCATTTGAAATTGCACAATCTAGATACAGCAATATTATTTTATCCTCTCTGGGGTATCACCAGGAGTATTGCCCTAAGTTTTGGATCTCGAAAAATTTGTGCTCTTTTGTTTACAAACAAATTAAGTTTTCAAAACGTGTTTTTTGAGGTTTAAATGTGAATAACTCCAGTTATATAAGTCGGATTGAGACAAAAAAACCAAACACTTTGTAATCAAATTTCGTTGGTTTTAAGTCGCTCAAGTGCGTACATAACCTACAAAATTGAAAAAACGAGCACCAATACCCTGAACTTTTGGTACAAAAATATTGAACCCAGTGGGCATAATGATTTGTTATTTAAAATTTAAATTGCTCACCAGTTTATGCCATTTGGTCCAAAATGGATCCTTTTTTTTTCAAAATTTAGGTCCCGACGCCACGTTAACGAAAATGATTTTTTTAAAAAAAATAAAGGTCACGCGATTCTCTACCAGATGTGATGAAAATTGTTCAATTTGTTCAGGTTTTTTTTTTCAAAACGACCGAAAAACGCATTTGTTGTTATTTGATTAATAAATAAATGCAAAAAAAAATTTTTTTAAGGAGTCGTGACCTAAATTTTGAAAAAAAAGATCTATTTTAGACAAAATGGCATAAAATGGCGGGCAATTCAAATTTTAAATTACAAATTCAATTGTGCCCACTGGGTTGAATATTTTTGTACCAAAGTTTCAGGGTATTTTTGATATAGCAAAAGGGATATTTTCTAAACGTTTCAAGCGTATCGGTTCAGTTAGTCGACCTTTACAATAAATTAATCAATTTTGTAGGTTATATACGAACTTGAGCGACTTAAAACCAACGAGGATTTGTTGGACATTTCATTACGAAAAGTTTATTTTTTTTGTCTCGATCCGACTTATATAACCGGACTTATTCACATTCTAAGCTCAAAAAACGCGTTTTAAAAACTAAAATTGTTTATAAACAAAATAGTACAAGTTTTTCGAGGTCTAAAACTCAGGACTGGTGATACCCCAGAGAGGATAAAAATATAATATTTCTGTATCTAAACTATGGCTACATCATTATTGTAAATTTTAACCCACTTTGATTATGTAATTACCAATGTGTCGTTACATTTTCATTACTTACAGTCTTTAGTGCTTAATATCAGCCCAAAACCAATAGCAACACAATTAAATAAAAAAATTTGGAAATAAATTGACTCTTCTTTCATTTCCACATAAAAAGTAATATTCTATGCAATGCAATGGTAAGATGCAATACGGGGAGGAAGAACGGTAAAATAACTACAAATTACATTCGAAATAATCTAAGATTTCATATTTCGTACATTATTTTCTTTAATGGATAATATATATGGACAGGAAACCAAACACCAATATACTGAGTTTCGAATTTAAAATAATATTACAGATTATGTTCGTATTTACAGTCGACTCTTACGGGGTATTCAGACCTTAAGCAAAACATACAATGTTAATCTGCTATAAGCCAAGTTCCTCGAGGTGTAAAGATCGACTATAAATACAGGCTAAGCAACGTTACATCCAGTCTTGCAGAAGAGAGACAGGATAAGCCACCGGAGCCAAACGGCGGAGCGAGCAGCCGTCCCTTTTTACGTCGCGCTATTATATTTCACTTTTCTTCCAAAGATCTTAAATATGACATTTACCTCTACTAAGCCAGCACAATCCTTCAGTCTAAAATCATTAAGTTGTTTTTCCTTACATGATCTTAAATAAACATGCTGATTTCCCGATCTAAATTGCAAGACATTTTTATACTCCAAGCTCAATGCACCTGGATCGTCAAAAATTAATTCGTCAATAATGTCATTTATTTCACTATCACTAGCCATTTTAAATTTGTTTATAAAAAAGTTGATTTTTAAAGGATTTCTACATATTGTTATTAAGACAATTTATAACACTAGTCAACTGCGAGACTTATAATTCTTGGTCAATTATTTTAAGAGTTTTAATTTTTTTTTTATATAAAAAAATACAATGATATCAGTTTTAGGCTAGGTATTTTCATCTCTTATAAAAAGAGAAGGATAACTCCCGGATTAATATTTTAATAGTTTCTTTTAAATTTAATGATCGTGAAGTGGTATTCTTTCGGGAGAAAATTATATGTTTTTCTTTGCAATGTTTACTTCTTTCGTTTGATTACGTTTTCAAGGTAAATAACAAGAATACGTCCATATTTATGTTAAATGTTTAAATAATATAATTCTACCAGGTGTACAAGTATGAAATGCGGATTTTTTTTTCTAAAAAAACATGTAAATTCGGAAGAATGATAAAAAGTGCTTTATTCAAAGTATGCTCCATCGCTTGTTATACATTTTTCCCATCTTTCGGGCAATTTGTGAATACCACGCCAGTCAAAATCTTCCCTTTTGCTGCGAACCATTCATCGAGCCATTTTTTCACATCTTCGTACGAACCAAAGCGCTGCTCAGCAAGTGCGTGACCCATCGATGCAAACAAGTGGTAATCGGAAGGAGCCAAGTCTGGTGAGTAAGCCGCATGGGGTAGAACTTCCCAGCTGAGTGCTTCTAACGTGTCGCGAACTGGTTTTGCCGTACGTGATGGAGCATTGTCATGAAAAAAAATGGCTTTGTGTTGCCTCTTTCGGTATTCTGGCCTTTTTACAAGCAGCGAACGGTTCAAATCGGTCGATTGTTGTTGGTAACGTTTCGTATTAACCGTTTCCCCAGGTTTTAACAGCTCATAATAGACCACGCCCCTCTGGTCCCACCAAACACAGAGCGTCTTTCTGCCAAAGCGATTCAGTCTTGCGGTCGAAGTGGATGGTGCGCCTGGGTCTACTCACGATTTTTTGCGCTTGGAATTCTCAAAATAAATCCACTTTTCATCCCCTGTAACTATACGATGCAAAAACGGCTTCCTTTTGTACCGAGCGAGCAAAATGTCACACGTGTTTTTGTGCTTTTCCATTTGCCTGTCGTTCAACTCATGTGGTACCCATCTACCGGTCTTCTGAATCTTTCCCATCTCTCGTAGCCGATTGGAAACAGCTTGTTGACTAACGCCCAATTGCTCGGCGAGTTGTTTTTGTGTTTGCGAATCATCTTCGTCCAACAATGCTTGCAATTCCACATCTTCGTATTTTTTTGGCGCTTTTCCACGTTCCTTGTCTGCAACATCGAAGTCACCACTTTTGAAACGCCGAAACCATCGTTCACACGTATCTTGCGATGGAGCATGTTCACGGTAAGCTTCTCGAAGTAATCGGTATGATTCGACAGCAGTTTTCTTCAAATGAAAACAAAAAATTAATTCTGTCCGCGAATGCCCTTTGTTTCGTATAAATTTCGACATATTGAACACAACAACACAACACTATGCACACACTTTTCCAATTTAACACTCGTGGGTGTCTGACACAACAAAATGGCGCAGCGTCAAAAAACTGCATTGGTGCGCCATCTGTTGTCTCAAATCCGCATTTCATACTTGTACACCTGGTATAATGAACTATTTACAAGCAGCGAATAAGGTTATTGAAATTACGTTGGGGCTTTCGAATCTTTGTCACAATGACACTACACAACAGTTACCACCACTACAACAAACACTTTATTTTGACAATTGACGCGCATTTGCGTCATTAGGAATGATAATTGACAGTCAATTATCGCTCCTGATAATGTTGGTTAGTGAAACGCGCGACAAGCGTAAAAATAAACTGTTTGGTGTAGTGGCGATAACTGTTGTGTAGTGTTGTTAAAATTTGATAAATAAAGATAATATTTTCATGAAATGATAAAGTGTATAAATCTATTCGTGTTTATGTCGGATTTGACAGGTGAAACCTATACCTACATAAACTACATACAGTAACAATTGCCAGGAAACGTATCACGTTCTGTATTGTTTTTTTTTAATTATAATTTTATCTAAATGGTATTCAAACCATTATGTTAAATAATTAGTTATTAATTAATCTTGAGATAAGCTTCGAATTTAGTTTAGTCGATGAATAAAAAAATATACATGTAACATATAGAATTTTCTTTAAAAAAACCGCATAACACAATCTATTCCT
This sequence comes from Pachyrhynchus sulphureomaculatus, assembly GCA_019049505.1. Classification (NCBI taxonomy): domain Eukaryota; kingdom Metazoa; phylum Arthropoda; class Insecta; order Coleoptera; family Curculionidae; genus Pachyrhynchus; species Pachyrhynchus sulphureomaculatus. Next base: position 146,520,510 of record CM032454.1, on the reverse strand, counting down.
AGAACAAGAATTAATTCGCAGTTGTCAGTGCAATCTTAGGCGAGACGTTCGGATAGACACTCCAATTTGTCACTGTTTAATCCAAAAAATCAAGATTTCTTAACTTCCTACACTACTGACACAGTAAACATAAAACATATTAGCGACGCTCAAGAAAATTTTTAGGTCCTATTTTTTATCACGCAACGCCCCCTATCATACGGTAAATTCCCATTTAAGGCCCTTTTACACGGTCATATCAGTTTTCAGTTCAGTTTCAGTCGAACTGTCCGTTTTTCCTATGTGTAAAAAGGAAAAACTGAAAGCAGAACTGAAACGGAGACTGACACCTGACGGGATGGGGTAGATCTATTTGTCTCATTTCAGTTCTTAGAATTCCTATGTGTAAACAAACGCGTCATGCCTCGGTCCGTTCGCTTATGTCAGTTCTTATGAAACTCTGGCTCAGTGTACGTATGAATTGCAATTGTCGCTATGTCCAAAAAGGAACACGAGTTTGTTGTAGAATTCACCAAAATTTATAAAATATCTCCGGGTTTGTGGAACAAAACGGACCCAAACTATCACAGTGTAAACGTTAGGGAGGCTGTCTATACTCTCTTATTGGATTAATATCAAGAATACGACAAAAAGGTAACGAAGGCGATGGTAAAATCCAAAATTAATAGCCTACGTTCAACTTAGAACAAAGAACCTAGAAAAGCTAAATATAGTGAAAGAAGTGGAGTAGGAAATTGAGAAGTATACAAACCATCACTGTGGTATTATGGCGGTCTTTCGTTCGTCAGCGACCAATAGCCGATTCTAAGAAGATGTTAACTGAATTGTCCGTTATTTTGTGACTGTACATTATAAATAAATGAAAAAGCTTATTTACTTTGTTAAACGAATCACTGTATTAAAACTTTCTGGGTCGTGACCACGGTTTCGTAGATGATTCTACATTTTCAAACGTTTCAGTGTCAGTGTCAATACCATGGGGAGTAATAGCCTCCCTCATGTTGGTATTCTATTTTTGTATAATAGGTGTCACAAGGCGTAATAAACACATCCTCATTCATCCGTAAATAGTTCAGTCAATCATATGATTCTAAGTGAAGTTCTTTCATTAAATTTACATGCGACAGTGAATTCCAGGGTACCACTTTACTCCATCGGCTTCTTTTCTTCCACCGTTTCTTCAACGCCACAGCTAAGGTTACTATTTTACACAGGTACACTTTGGGACAGTATGACAAAACCTGTTTGAACGCGAAACACATATAACACTTTGAAAGTGTAACTCAGACTGAGAACTGAACGGACGGTGTAAAAAACAAACCTCCTTCCGAACTGAAATGAAAGGAAAACTGAAACAGACGGAATTGAGAACTGAAATGACCGTGTAAAAGGGTCATTTGTCGATTGACCGTTTCGTCGACCGGACATTCTTACCTGTTTTGTTACCCTTTCGTCGACTGAGACCGTTTGACCGTTGACTATTTGAAACCGTTCCTTTTTTGTCGACTCGCCGAATTAAAGCTACCAAGTAAAGCTGTAGGTTGCCTTCAACCCTCTACAGGTAGTTTTACCTAGGTATTTATTTTCATACAATATAAGAGTGCGGCCGGTTAGATTATCGTAGGCGTTCAGGTTAGTTCAGGTTCAGATTTGACAGTCCTAAGTCTGTAGAAAGTGTGAAAGAAAGAAAGAATTTTGCTCTAACGATTTTTTTTTAAATAGTTAATATTTACCCTTAATATAGACTTTCATAACAGATAAAGAGGTTTAGTGAATCGACGAAAGGGGAATTGTTAATGACACCGATGTATAGCTTAAAAGACCAGTCGATAAAACGGGATTCGACGAAACGGTTCTAAATCTATCATATTAATAACATGGCTACCAGCGCGGCCACGGGTTGTGTTTACATCTGGATTTCAAGGAGAATATTTTTTTAACGTGTCCCGAAATTCTTTATTAATAATTTTCCAATAAGTAAATGACTCGCTTGACGTTATAATTGAAAATAGTTATAAAAAAAATGTCAAGAGGAAGTTTTTGTTGTGCGGTTAGTGCTTGTAAAAATATATGTGTTATCTCCAAAGGAGTTAGATAAAATTGTTTACTAAAGTTAAGTTATATTAACTGCTAAAATTCGCTAACCAAATTCTTAAAACTGAATCTGGGCATGCAAAAGTAATAATTATCCAGCACGATTGAATTTGAATAAATCAGTGCATCGATGTATTTTTTTTATATAAGTCGTATATAGGTTCGAAAAGTCATTATTATATTAGATTTAACTAATGATGAAATGGAATAAAAAGTGTGTTCACTTCATTTTTAAGTTCAGAAGAAATACGATCTCATCTTAAAATAATAATTATAATTATTTTCAATCTCTTCAGATTACTGGGATTCGCTGATATATAAGGAGCATGATTGTTGACATTATAGGAGCGAAGATGAAGGTGTGCAGAGATATATTCTCAAAATGAACATTTTCCCCCTGACAATATCTCCAATAGTTGAGAAATATAAATTTAACAATGAGATATTTAAATGATTAACGTGCAAAAAAGCATTGAAGCCAAATGTACCTTTTTCTTGTATTTTTTGCTTGTTTCCCTGTTTTTAGTGTTCCGTACGGAACACTTATAAGATCACTTCGGTGTCTGTCTGTCTGTCACACCCAATTTTCTCCGAAACTATTTGACATAGAAAGGTGAAATTTGGTAATAATATAGGAATTGATGGCCTCATCAGAGCCATGTAGTTTTGAGAATTAAATTTTGACTTAAGGGGTTAGTTTGGGGGGTGAAGTCGGAAGTGAAAAAAAAATTTTTTTACTAGGTCATCGAGTGGGGTATCAAATGAAAGCTTGTGAAAACACGAGTAAAAAATATATATATAATATTATACTTGCGCGCACTTTTCTTTGTATTATTTTTAAAAATTCGCGAAAAATCGCTGTCCCGGGCCTTATCTCGAAAAGTACTTATCAAAAAATTTCGAAAAAATTCTAGAATATTCTCCACGAGGTGTAGATTGAACGAAAATTATCACGAGTGCATTACCTTTAATAATTTATATGGTATATAAAAAAAACAAAAATTTCAAGGTCATCAGATTTCAGTAAAGATTGGAGACAAACTTTGTTGAAAACTCATTTGGGGTGTATTTTGTGAAGTCACTGATCATTTTATACCTCTGTAATAAAATTTTTTTATTTTAAAAGCAATCAACGTACGGAACACTAATTGTGCAAGTTTAACTTGCACTTGACCGGTTTTTTGTATATCTGATTTAATAAGAATTTGATAAAAAAATGTTTCCAAAAAAAAAATCTGGTTTTTTCTTCCTTTTAATCAGCAAAATTCATTTTTATTCTACAGAATAGGATTTTTCTTGAAAGAAGGAACCTGAATATTTCAAAAACTCGCGGGCATCACGCCAGCTATATGGCGACAGGTGATGTGATCATTACAAACTCGAACTCCTTGAGATCAAAAGTACCAAGTTGGACTGTCGCTACTGTATTTTATGTTTACTGTGTTTATTGACATTAACTAACCCTATGCTTAACCACGCTTCTCTGCTAGGAAAATTGAAGATAATAAAAGTCAACGAAAGCAAGTTTTTGATCCTTTTGTCTAGTTCTTTTAACTATATCTGTAATTATATAATTTAGAATTGTTTTATTAGTTATGCTATATTCTCGTTCCATCTTTTTAATTGGTTCACTGTTGAGCCCGGGGTAATGTCACATAGAGAATGCCGTAATTTGCTCAAAAATTGAATTATTACTTACTACTGTGATTAAAAAATAGTAAGACTTTTAAATTTAAATCGCCCGGTCATTTCCAAATCGGATTAATTTTTTTTCATTACGTTGGTAGGACCTTAAATGCCAATTTTAAGACCATAGCGTCAGTAGTTAATAAGATTCGCTTGCATTCGTTCCACAACATGAGTGAAAGAATTCAGCAAAGAACTTGCATTAAATTTTGATTTAAAAATGGTTTTTCGGCTTCCCAAATGTTCGAAAGAGGCCGGAATTATGAGCCGATAACTCTTGGTTTTTTCATCACGATAACGCGCCTTCTCATACAGCATTGGTTCTTTGCGACTTTTTCATCAAAACTTCAACTCATACCATTCCGCAATCGCCCTATTCGCCTGATTTAACTGCGTCGAACTTCTGGCTATTCCATAAACTCAAAAAACCGCTTCGAGAACATCGTTTTGAGTCGATTGAGGAGATTAAAACCGAAACGAAGAAGGCTTTAAAGGCCATTCCAGAAATCGAATTCAACAACTGTTTCGAAGACTGGAAAAAACGTTAGCATAAATGCATTGTATCCAAGAGGGATTACTTTGAAGGGGACGAAATAAATTTGGAAAAATAAATAACCTGTTTGCGTTTTATTTTAAAAGTCTTACTATTTTTTTATCACAGTAGTAAAAATAAGCTTGTTTCCTTAATACTATTAGTGGCGTAAAACTATATAAAACAGAATTTTGTTTTGTGCCTGGTTATAGAACGGGACTGAAAGTTGAAAAAAGAGTAGGGTGATAACAAGTCTTCCAGGCTACTGATAAGTTGAATACTGATTTTTGAACTATATTAATGTAAATTGGTATAAAGGTGTTCTATCGACTTTATAATGTTTATTTAGTTTTATATGGAGTCTTTTTACATAAAACATAAGCTGAATATAATATTTAAATTCCTTGACTTCAAGAATCCTGAAAAGAACGTATAAGATGATGTATTCGAAAACAAACAGACAGACAGATAGACAGAATGATGGAAATTGGAAGTTATATTTTTCGTAATCTAGGGACTTTGAAAAACGAAAAAATGTAAAAATGTCAGAGACTTTTTTCACCAATACAATAGTTCCGATAACGAGGATAATAATGAGTATTAAATCTTACGTTTAAAATTAGTATCGCAAAATAGGAATTCGTCTCGAAAATTTGTTGTTCAGGATCGAGTTAGCTTTCTCATCAGAGCTTATCAAAATGTGCACACTAAAAAGAGATATTATATTTGACAATGTTTATTTATGTAGCATATGAAAGCTCTTAGAAATGATCTAGAAATATAAGATATTAAGAAAAATATTAAGAAAAAAAAATTTACGAATGCAGTAATCACATTGTTGTGTTCAGTATGAACATATGTAAGATTTCTTAACGTATAAAATTTTATTAAGATTCAAGAAACAATAACACCTAATAAAAAACGTTCCTACATGTTTCTAACGTTATGAAGAGCATTGTTTGAAAACTAGTACACATAAGAATATGCAGGTAGCAGGTAGTATTATAATAGTGGCAGTATAAAAAATAGATATTATTTCAACAACTCAATAAATCTAATAGATGCTTAATATTTACAGTTATGAATGCCCCTTTAATATCAACAACACGCGTAAAAACAGGACCTGTTCTAGAGCTGCATTTTGAAATTTAACTGAACAGTTATGCAATAAAAATTAACATGCACTTTCTACCTATTTATAGAACAGGCGAGGTCTTAACTTTTAAATGCCATGCGAATGCATTCACTCCTTAAACTAGATTGTAGATCTTTCGAACAGATAATTTGACATTTTTATTACATTTGCATAACAGTATTTAAAGTGTTGGTAATGGCATAAAAAATCAGCCATTTATCTTTTAGTCGTTTTAGTTCAAAAATACCAGGCGAGAACAACAGTTATATAATAATATCAAGGGTGTAATAGACATATAGCGCGAAAGTAATAATAATAATCATAATAATAATATATATATATATATATATATATATATATATATATATATATATATATATATATATATATATATGCAAAAAGAAACAATCAAACACACACATACACACAACTGGAAATGCCCTGGAATAGACATAGAAAACTTCTGGTACAAACAGTTTACCAAAACACGAAGCACTCACAAACCAAATTAACAAAATCATTCTACAACAACCCATATTCCTCACTTTCCTTACACAAGGAATAACATACGTCAAACCCAAAAGCTCAGACACCACAAACCCTTCAAACTACCGACCTATCTCCTGTCTTCCGACCCTATACAAGATAATGACAGCCACGATTTCCAAGAAAATAGAACAACATCTAATAGACAACAATATTCTCACAGAAGAGCAGAATGGGTGCAGGAAAAATAGCCGAGGAAGCAGCTGATCATAGATAGCCTGATCATGGGACAAACGAGAAAAGGACACAGAAACCTACAAACCGGTTAGATAGACTATAAAAAAGCCTTCGACTCCATACCCCACAGCTGGTTAATCAGACCCCTAGAAATCTACAAAATCAACCAAAACCTCCAGTAATTTCTCGCGAAAAATTATGAAAACATGGAAAGCCAAAATCCACCTAAAAACACAAACCGAACGAATCCAAACAGAAGAGCTGTACATCAGACGGGGTTTATTTCAGGGAGACTCGCTCAGCGATCTATGGTTTTGCCTCTGTCTGAATCCACTCTCAAATACACTAAACAGAACAGATAATGGCTTCAACATTAGACACCAAAAAGTAAACCAACATAAAATAAACCACCTCCTATACCTATACGGATGACATAAAACCCTACGCTGCCACAGAAACACAGCTGAAAGAACTCCTCAAAATCACAGAAACATTCACCTTAGATATCAATATGAAGTTTGGTACAAGTAAATGTAAAGTGCTCCACATCAACAAAGGCCAACGGAAAGGCCACCATGAGACAGAAACCATTAACAATGAAACACTCGATAATACCGAATTCAAAAACAGACTCACGAAACTTATATAAACAAAACTGAACTCCAAAAATCTTACTAAAGCCATCAACAGGTTCGCTATACCTATACACACATATTCATTTGGTATCATCAAATGGTCACACACAGACATAGAAAACATTCACTTCCTTATATGTTCTCAATTCACCAAATACAGGAAAGTACACCTCAACGCACGCAAAGAAAGACTTACCATCGAGAGAATGGCAGGAGGATGAGGAATCATAGATATCACTACACACAAAATAAATACAAGCAGTTAGGAAATTCATAAAAATAACTAACATTATTTCAAAAACAGTGCGCCATTTTGGAGCCGCCATTTTGTTTTTTTGAAATTTCAAAATTGAAATCAGCGACGTTAAAAACCCATGTATACAAAGTTTTATAAGAATAACTCACGTTTCTCCAAAAAGAGTACGCCATACATCTCGATATACCGAGTTTTGTCGAAATCAAATAATACCTTCATATTTTGGCGAGTGTTTTGGAACATTTTTCTTTTGTGCGGCGCCGGAATCGAATCAGCGACCGTCCGGTCACTAGTCAGGTCCTTAACCCACCAGGCCACCGAGGCCAGCCAACTTTCTAAATACAATTTGCTACAAAATAAATATTTCTGGCTTCTGTTTTAGTTTTAATAACTTTTCTATATCTTTCGTCTATTCAGTACAGTTTTTATCTTTATCTCTAACTGTAGCTTAAAAAGTTAAAGTGAGAATATAAAATACAATCCGCATTAAAACATATTTAGTATCTTAATACTAAGTCATGTTCTCCAATTCATGTGAGCGAGTTATGGACAAATGCTAGGTTTTTCAGAAATCACTGTTGTATATAACTCGCATTTTAAGCTGCAAATGATAACAATTTAAGATTTGTCAGTAAACGCAGTAATATAATAAACTAATTAAAAATATAATTAATAACTCTAGTTATTTTGCTTTGTACAAAATAAATCAGTCAATGAATAAACTATTTCTACCTCAAAAAAAGTAAAATCGATGAATTTTTAAATGTTTTTTTTTTTTAAATGAATTGAGGAATGAATATATTGAAATATTACGAACGAATTAGCGAAATAAATTTGGTGTTCAGGATATAATTCTTTTTTATTATATATTTTTGAGTGTATCATATGTGAAAGCTCAGCAGACCCAACTAAGGTCAATGACGGGATCAAGTCTGTAGTTATATGCGTTAGCAATATGCTAGTTATATATATGTGATTAAGATGTCAAAGGTAACATTTTATTCATCAAATCCAATTCTAACCATACCACCATCGATTACATAATTTTATTCATAGGTCAACCTCTCATTTAATATTATAATTTTTTACCTAACAATAATTTAAATCCGATCCTGTCTAATGTTTAGAAGAAGAAAATCGTGTGAAATGAGCAAACGCATCAGTAGAAATAAAGTTCTATAAAGCGGTTAGAACTGCAGTATAACATTAGCAATACATTCGTTATATATATATATATATATATATATATATATATATATATATATATATATATGTACATATATATATATACATATATATATATATATATATATATATATATATATATATATATACATATATATATATATATATATATATATATATATATATATATACATATATACATATATATATATATATATATATATATATATATATATATATATATATATATATATATATATATATATATAAATATATATATATAATATATATATATATATATATATATATATATATATATATATATATATATATATATATATATATATATAAATATATATATATATATATATATATATATATATATATATATATATATATATATATATATATATATATATATATTTATATATATACACATATATATATATATATATATATATATATATATATATACATATATATATATATATATATATATATATATATATATATATATATATATATATATATATATATATATATATATATATATATATATATATATATATACTAGCCGTGCCCGCGGCTCCGCTCGCGTGGTCTTGATTCATCTTTATCGTCATTGCTTATTCGTTATGTTTATATTATTATATAGCTCAAGGGGCCTTAGAGGCCCATGGCTTGGTTGCATACTTGTCTCCACTTCTTTTTGTCTCCTGTTAGGGATTCCCATCAACTCCGGATCTTGCTTTACTGCCTGAATCCATGTAGATCCAGGTCTACCCTTACCTCTTCTTCCAACCACTCCTCTTATTAGGGCTTGCTTTGCCTGTCTTTCTTCCTTCATCCTTGCCACGTGCTCCAACTATCCTAATCGCTGGCTTATTATGATTTGGCTTATAAGGGGTTTCGGATATAGGCATTTTAATTCGTAGTTTGTCCTTCTTCTCCACATTCCCTCTTCTTTCCTTCCTCCGTAGATTCTTCTCAAAGTTTTCCTTTCCCACACCTCCAACGTCTCCTTTTCTCTTGCATTCAGTTTCCACGTTTCGCATCTATATGTCACCGTGGGTCTGACAACTGTCGTATATATTCTTTCTTTTGCTTTTCTTGATACATTCTTTGATTTCAATATTGGATTCATTGCCCCTAAACATATCTGTCCTTTCGCTATTCTTTCTTGTATCTCCGTCCTTTCTTGTCCACTCTCTGTTATTGTTACTCCCAGATAATTAAATTTGTCTACTTTTTCAAACATATATCTTTTCCCTAAGTTGTTTATTGTATCTAAACTTTTGTTGATTTTATTATCCTTCTTCTTTGTAATTTCCATGTATTTTGTTTTCTCCTCATTTATCTTTAGTCCTCTCATCCATCCCCTTTCTTCGATCCTACTTATGGCTTTTTTGAGGTTCTCTTGCAATCACTGCTACATCATCCGCATAAGCCAAGCATTGGCAGGTTTGTTAATATATCGTTCCATTTGTTTTTATTTCTGACTCTCCGATTATCTTCTCTAGTACCAAATTAAATAGATATGTCGACACTGGTTCCCCCTGTCTTAATCCTCTTTTCACCTTAAGCTTGTCTGATACTTTGCCCTCAACCAACACTCTATTCTCTGTGTCATTCAAGGTCATTCTCACCATGCGAATCAATTTACTTGGAATTTTTAGTTCTTCCATTATCTTGTAGAGTCCTCTATTTACACAGTCATATGCTTCTCTGAAATCCACAAAGACCAAGTGTAGTGCCAAATTTTGTTCTAAGCTATTATCTTGAATTTGCTTAATCGAAAATATCTGGTCTGTAACCCATCTATTTTTCCTGAATCCACACTGGTACTCTTCCAGAATAGACTCGGCTTTCTCTGCTAGTCTGTTTTTGATAGTCAACACTACTATCTTGTACACGACATTGAGTCTATTGGTCTATAATTAGCACATATAGTTTTTTTCTCCTTTTTTGTATATTGGACAAATGAGCGACTCTCTCCAGCTCACTGGCATCTTTTCTGTTTCCCATATTTCTTGCACCAACCGGCATATTTCATTTTCCAGATCTACTCCTCCAGCTTTTATCAGTTCTACAATTTCCACCAGGGGCCTTATTTTTTTTGGGTTTTGAGTATTTCTCTTATTTCTTCTTTGCAGGGTTTATTTGTCGCCTTCTGCCCTTCAGTTAATTTTGCTTCCTATTTCTCATTCAACTCATTTTCATCTCCATTTAGTGTTTCTTTAAAGTATTCCCCCATCTATTCAGTTTTTCTGCGAAGCTTACTGCTAAACTTCCATCTTTTTTCCTACATATTAGCATTTTGTCTCGGTTTATTCCCTTTGTATTTTATAAAAAAAACACGTAAATCGGATAAGTAGTTCTTGAGTGCTAAGCGCAGTAATGGATAGACAGACAGACAAAGATATGTTACGTTTTATATATATTATAGATTTTTTTTGACATATATTAAATTAAGAATTAAAAAAAATCACGTAAATCGGATGACTGGTTCTTGAATTATAAGCACACAAATGGACAGATAGACAGAGAGACGTTACGTTTTATATATATTATATAGATTATTATTATTATTATATAACCTGGTCAGAGAACATGAATTTAAAAAATCACGTAAATCAGATAAGTGGTTCTCGAGGGATAAGCGCACTAACGGACAGACAGACAGACAGAGAGACGTTGCATTTTACATATATTATAGATATAGATTATTATTATTACTATATAACCTGGCTAAAGAATATATGTATGAATTCAAAAAAAGACACGTAAATCGGATAAGTGGTTCTAGTCTGATAAACGCACTAATGGACAGACAGACAGACAGAGAGACATTGCATTTTATATATATTATAGATTATAGATATTCTCTGCTACATATGTTCCAAATTTAATGGTTTAGGCTGTGTACTCCAAGGGAACCGCTACCGGCAAACTTTTTTTTCCGACTTCATTCACTATTATCGTCACTGCTCATTCCCTATGCTACCTATCGTAATAAAATATAGTCTATAACCTGGCCAGAGAACATATGTATGTTTTAAAAAAAAAAAGTACGTAAATCGGATAAGTGGTTCTCCAGTGATAAGCGCACTAACGGACAGACAGACGTTGCAGTTTATACATATAGATATATATATATATATATATATATATATATATATATATATATATATATATATATATATATATACATACATACATACACATATATACGTGGTTATATGTAATTTTAGAAGAATAAAATAACACCACCCCCATTTTAGGTATTAGTGTCTTAATGTAGTCTCAAACCTCAACGGACTACACTGAACTTTAGAAAAACTTAAGGTTTCATTTAATAAATGTTAGAAAATGACAATGCTAATTTTTTAAGGCCAAAGAATTTTTTGGGACGTATAATATTTGTCAACAGCAGTTGCCATTGTATATTATCGACAGACAGATTTTATCTTGGTATGTATTGTTAATTAGGAGTTGTTGCAAGCCCCCTGTCGTTATGTATTAAAATTTTAGTCTTTAAAGGTTATTTACATTACGATTGTGTTGATTTACATTTATTTATTTATTATACTACAACGTGTTTAAAATCTAGTAAGCCCTTTTAATATTAATAATAATAGTAAATAATAAAAAATTCTTTATATTAAATTGGCACAAAGATATTCAATGAAAATAGAATATACACCATGTTATAAATATAACCCTGATAGTCGTGGAAAACGAAGAAGAATTTTTTTCACTTCTGATTTCACCCCTTAAGTCAAAGTATAACTTTCAAAACTACATTGCTCTAATTGGGCCATCAATTCCTATGTTTGCGCCAAAATTCAACTTTCTATGTCAAATAGTTTCGGAGAAAATCGGGTGTGACAGATACTGAAGTGATCGCATAAGTGTTTCGTACAGAACAGTAAAAAGCAGAAGACAGTAATTTGTTATTTGCTATGGCAGACATAAAAGTGGTAGGAACAACACTAATGAAACCCGAAAATACCGCTAAAATGGTCCATTATGTATTTCTAAAAAATTCAGTAAATTTCGCCTTTGATTGTGCCAATCTACCAAGGCACGTGCGCTGATAACACAGCCCCACAAAAAAAAAGTGGGGTATACTTTTGATGCGATATATCAGATCCGTAGTATTTTTGCCCGCTGATCACGAATCTGACGTCAGAATATCGCCATCACATCTCAATTTTTTTCTAACCTCAAAAAATAGGTAAAAATTAGTAAAAATTAAGAAAAATATACTCCTAAAAAAGCTTTTTCATGAATCCAAAGATGTATTAATATGTATTCGGACACGCTAAGCTAATATTCATCGGTTGGATTAAGCCATACAGTTCTGTTTTCTTTCTAACCTCAATAAATCAGACAGATATAGTGCTTCTCGAATGCAAAAAACGAATTCAAATTAAAATTCAACCGATTCTTACCAAATTTGGTACACGGGGGTTTTTTGGGTTGCTGATCATGAATCTGAGGTCGGATTTGCAAAATTCAAAATGGCGGATCTAAGATGGCGGACAAAATTTTTGAAAACCAACCGATTCCTACCAAATTTGGTATACAGTTGGGGAATCCTCAAACCTGATACTCTTAAACCCTAAACCCTGAAACCTTAGACTCCCACACCCTGTAACCTCAAAAAATAGACCTCAATAACCCTGTAACTTTAAAAATGAGACCCAATAAACTCAAAACCAGGACTTTTAAACCATATACTCTCAAATAGTAGACCCTTAAGCCCTAGAACTGCGAAGGTTAGACCCGCGTCTAACTTTCCTTTTTTTGGCTGTATCTTGTTCTTTTTTTCCGCGAATGACCTATTCAAAGGCTTTCTGCCCAAACGCTTTTGAGGACTTGTTTCTCTTTTTAGCGACCAGCAATAGTCCGCTAGCATATGGACATCCCATCGTCCTTGATACCGATTTTCTGATTTTCAGATCTTGGTGAAAACGTTCCCCTTGCTCCTCACTGTAGTCACCAAGATTATCTGGGAAATCATCGATGTGGGAGTCCAGGAAATGTAATTTTAGATTCATTAAGCAACCTAATGTTTGAAAATTTTTTACCATTTTCTCGACTATTTCTTTGTACTTAGGACTTTTATTATTTCCCAAAAAGTTTGTTGCGACTTCTTTAAAACTAAGCCAAGCAGCTTTTTCAACTTTATTCATTTTAGTAACAAATAATGAATCTTGAAACAATTTTCTTATTTGTGGCCGGTCCAATACGCCTGCCTTAATTTTAGCTTCAGAAAATTTCGGAAATTTTTTATGCAAATATTTGAAACATGGGCCGTTTGTATCTAATGCTCTCGTGAATTGCTTCATAAGTCCAAGCTTAATGTGAAGCGGGGGAATAAGAACTTTTCCTGGATCTACCAATGGTGAAAACAATATATTATTTTCACCAGGAGTGAACGATTCTCTTGTTGGCCAAATTTTTTTCTTATAATGACGTTCCCTGTCTCTGCTATTCCACAGACATTTATAACAGGGATAAAGTGTAAACCCTGACTGTTGGCCAAGCAATATTGTTACAATTTTCAGATCTCCACAAATTTTCCAGTTATGATCAGCATATTTTATTTTTATCAAAAGCTGCTTCATTTTTTCATATTGCTCTTCCATAACTGTGGAATGAGCAATAGGAATGGGAGCGTAAACGTTGGTATTATGCAGCAAAACTGCCTTAATGCTCCGTTTAGAAGAATCAATGAACAGTCTCCATTCTTCGGAATCGTATGAGTTATTTTGAAATTCATCCATTAGACCTTTTACATCGGTACAATATGAAAGTGACAATTCCTCGTCCATTGTGAAATATTTTCGAAATTCTTCATCTCTGTTTCTATAATAAGAAATCGTAGCTTCTGGCTTAAGTAAATGTCTTTTCTTTAAAACGGAAGCAAGATGCTCTGAACCATCTTTGGATAAGCCTAAATCTCTGACTAGATCAGTTCTGACTGTGATAAGAGTATTGGTTCTGGTTTACGGTTGTATGGTAGAAATTCTTTATCTGTGCCACTAGTATATGATAGGTTGTCACTAGAACATTCATTAGTAACAGTGTTTGAATCTTTTTCGACAGTCTCAATGTTTTCGGCATGAACTGATAAGGTGAAATCATTTGTTTCCATAACATCAGCATCAAGTGGTTCAGGAGGCGGAATTAGTTGAGTTGGTCTTGTTACTGTCGAAACATCGTTATAAGTAATAGTGCTTTTATTTTTTTCGGTTATGCCTAGATACAACATTCATACAAAAGTAGCAATCATTTTCACTGTATGGTCTATTCCATATTGCTGGTCTGCAATATTTAATCGCCTTCTTATTGATGTACAACATTATTTTGCAAGAACTGCAAATGATATGGGGAACCCAATCTGTATCCTGGTGCTGTATTTCAATGTTAAAACAATCCTTATATAAGGTTTTAATCTTATCCGTTATCGGTGACCCCATTTTACTCAATACGTGTTGACAGCAAATATAACAAAATGAATCACTGCTTTTATCGCACTTATGAAAAGTCCTTGTACCGTGAGACCGTTTTCTTGTAGCATTATACTCTACATGAGCCAAGTCACCCACACATGAAGAACTACGGTCGCTGGATGACGACGGCTGCGGGCCCGCTTTCCCACCCTGACCAACCGCCGATACTGGGTTTCCGAGTCCCTGCATCGTAATTCTCTTTCTTCTACCTGCCATGACGGCATCTAAGCCGTTATCCAGGGACTCTGCCGGCTAGTGGAGTAACACCGTTGCCCACCGTCACCACGTGGAGGTGCCCTGGATGCAGGTAGAAGAATAAAAATCGACCGATGAATTTTTTCGGCGTTCAAAATGGCGCGAAAACATCTGCCATCTTGAATTTTGCAAATCCAACCTTAGATTCGTGATCAGCGACCCAAAAAATCCCCGTGTTGGTAAGGATCGGTTGAATTTTAATTTGAATTCGTTTTTTTTGCATTCGAGAAGCACTATATCTGTCTGATTTATTGAGGTTAGAAAGAAAACAGAACTGTATGGCTCAATCCAACCGATGAATATTAGCTTAGCGTGTCCGAATACATATTAATACATCTTTGGATTCATGAAAAAGCTTGAATCAATTTTTTAGGAGTATATTTTTCTTAATTTTTACTAATTTTTACCTATTTTTTGAGGTTAGAAAAAAATTGAGATGTGATGGCGATATTCTGACGTCAGATTCGTGATCAGCGGGCAAAAATACTACGGATCTAATATATCGCATCAAAAGTATACCCCACTTTTTTTTTTGTGGGGCTGTGTAATTTTTAGTAAAAATGGCTGTGGGCCACTTGTGGAACAATTGGTTGAACAATGAGCAACATTATTAAACATGGGACAATTATTGTATAAACTTAATTTGTATGTAGTTTTCTTTCATAGGTAACAACATTACCTAGCTAAGTTTTCCACTATATTTGATTAAAATTAGTTCAGAAAGAACAGAAACATCTGGAGAATAATATGGAATTACTATCTTTTGCCAACAAAAGACTTTGTAACAGGCATATAGAAAACAATAATATGTGTAGAAAAATAAGAATATGTAGAATATAGATGGAAATTGTGTAATTCACGCAGGCACAAGCGGGTATTATACATGAAAAAAATTAACGCAAACTTAGGATGCTGAGATTGTCCAGGTTTTAAAATATTGATAACCACGCACACACAAAACTAATTTTTTAATCAGCAAGGAATATTATATTTCTTTTAAGGAGCACTATTACCGATTGTACTCCCAAAAAAATACAAGTAAATATTTCGAAGGAACAACGGTGGATGAAAAATAACCGGTCAAGTGCAAGTTGAACTTGCACAATTAGTATTCCGTACGTTGATTACTTTTAAAATAAAAAATTTTGTTACGGTGGTATAAAATGATCAGTGACTTCACGAAACACCCCAAATGAGTTTTCAACAAAAGTTTGTTTCCAATCTTCACTGAAAACTGATGCC
This sequence comes from Pachyrhynchus sulphureomaculatus, assembly GCA_019049505.1. Classification (NCBI taxonomy): domain Eukaryota; kingdom Metazoa; phylum Arthropoda; class Insecta; order Coleoptera; family Curculionidae; genus Pachyrhynchus; species Pachyrhynchus sulphureomaculatus. The sequence continues at coordinate 146,504,246 of CM032454.1, read as the reverse complement.
CTTGAAATTTTTGTTTTTTTTTATATACCAGATAAATTATTATGTCCCCCCACTTCGAGATAAAGTGGGGGGACAGCGATTTTTCGCGATTTTTTAAAAATAATACAAAGAAAAGAGTGTGCAAGTATTACATTATATATATATATTTTTTACTCGTGTTTTCACTAGCTTTCATTTGACATCACACTCGATGACCTAGTAAAAAAAATTTCACTTCCGATTTCACCCCCCAAAACTAACCCCTTAAGTCAAAATTTAACTTTCAAAACTACATGGCTCTGAAGAGGCCATCAATTCCTATATTAGTACCAAATTTTAACTTTCTATGTCAAATAGTTTCAGAGAAAATCGGGTGTGACAGACAGACAGACGGACAGACAGACAAACAGACACCGAAGTGATCTCATAAGTGTTCCGTACGGAACACTAAAAAAAGACATTTATATCGTTCGAATATTAAATATGCCCTCGAAGATTGCAAGAGGTTTTCTGTTAATAGAACGGTGTTTATTTAACTTTTCACATTGAGTGACAGGTATTTTGTATGGAAATAAGGAGCAGAATACGATTGTGTGATTTAATGATTAATAACCATATCACACAATGCTACGTATTATATTCTCAAACAAATTTCAAAGTCATTCTTGTATCATTTATTTGGCGTTACCATTCTATGTTCTATTATCTTCATAAATATCCGTTTACTACTAAGATCCATTTACTTCCAATTTACATTCCTTTCCGACACTAAAGAGTTCTATTTCTGTTTTTTTTTAACGTACAGTCTGTCAAGCAAGAACGTGTCCGCGATAATTCATTTTTGGTAGAATTTTAGCGAATCAACAAAAAATCGGTAGAGGGAACCTTTGTCTATGACGAATTTTAGTAAAAGTATCACTCGATTTCGAAATTTCGTCGAAATCACGCAAAATCCAAAATGAGTCACTTGTTTGCGCGTCGGTGCGAAACATTCTTTTTTTCTTCATATCCAAAGAGGCCTAAAATGACACATTCGGCGGCCGCTAAATATATTAAAATGTCAGTATCGTTTTTGAAGAAGTGGGTCGACATCGTTTGTGAAGACGTGGGGATCATTTTAACGAGACGAAAGATGTCGACGACTTGTCATAACGTGGCTCGGTAGGCAAAGTCGCTAAGAAAGTTGAAAAAGGAATCGTGTCCTTGTTTTCACGGAACCCGAAATTGATGCTGTGTCAAGGAGTGGCAAAATTAAGAAAATTGGGTTTGAATGTGTTTCATGAGACCATTCGACAACATCTTCGTGCTCATGATGTCAAATTCGAAGCACGTTGAAGAAAGCTTTGCTGGGCGAAACTCACGTCGCGAAGCGGCTCGCTTGGGCCCACGATAAGATACTAGAGCAGTCCGCATAATCGCCGGACCCCAACCCTATTAAAAACGTTTAGTCCCTGGGACTCCGAGGACTTTGACTTAGTTGTCTCGCGAGATTCGAAAAATTTGCAAAGTATTCAGAAAATCTTGTCGGCAGCGGGCCTCAAAGATGTCAGGCGATTATTGATGCAGGAGGCGATTATTGTAGCACACCAAAAAAAAAACATTGATGGCAAAAAATGTTCTCGAAACACATTTTTTCAAGAATACGGGCGGTCACGTTCTTACTTGACAGTCTGTAAGTGATACTGGTACAGTTTTTTAAAACGCAAATGGAGCGCAAGGAGCTCTCTTATTATTACCAGGTGTACAAGTATGAAATGCGGATTTCAGACAACAGATGGTGCACCAATGCAGTTTGTGCTATAAAGATTTGACACTGCGCCATTTTGTTGTGTCATCAACAAGTGTCAGACGCGCACGAGTGATAAATTGGAAAAGTGTGTGCGTAGTGTTGTGTTGTTGTGTTCAATATGTCGAAATTTATACCCAACAAAGAGCATTCGCGGACAGCATTAATTTTTTGTTTTCATTTGAAGAAAATTGCTGTTGAATCATACCGATTACTTCGAGAAGCTTATGGTGAACATGCTCCATCGCAAGATACGTGTAAACGATGGTTTCGGCGTTTCAAAAGTGGTGACTTCGATGTTGCAGACAAGGAACGTGGAAAACCGCCAAAAAATACGAAGATATGGAATTGCAAGCATTGTTGGACGAAGATGATTCGCAAACACAAAAACAACTCGCCGAGCAATTGGGGGTTAGTCAACAAGCTGTTTCCAATCGGCTACGAGAGATGGGAAAGATTCAGAAGACCGGTAGATGGGTACCACATGAGTTGAACGACAGGCAAATGGAAAAGCCCAAAAACACGTGTGACATTTTGCTCGCTCGGTACAAAGGGAAGTTGTTTTTGCATTGTATAGTTACAGGGAATGAAAAGTGGATTTATTTTGAGAATCCCAAACGCAAAAAATCATGGGTGGACTCAGGCGCACCATCCACATCGACCGCAAGACCGAATCGCTTTGGCAGAAAGACGATGCTCTGTGTTTGGTGGGACGAGAGGGGCGTGGTCTATGAGCTGTTAAAGCCTGGGGAAACGGTTAATACTAAACGTTACTAAAAACAATTGACCGATTTGAACCGTTCGCTGCTTGAAAAAAGGCCAGAATACCAAAAGAGGGAACACGAAGTTATTTTTCTTCATGACAATGCTCCATCACATACGGCAAAACCAGTTCGCGACACGTTAGAAGTACTCAGCTGGGAAGTTCTACCTCATGCGGCTTACTCACCAGACTTGGCTTCTTCCGATTACCACTTGTTTGCATCGATGGGTCACGCACTTGCTGAGCAGCGCTTTGGTTCGTACGAAAATGTGAAAAAAAAATGGCTCGATGAATGGTTCGCAGCAAAAGGGGAAGATATTTACTGGCGTGGTATTGACAAATTGCCCGAAAGATGGGAAAAATGTATAACAAGCGATCATTTTTCCGAATTTAACATGTTTTTTTAGAAAAAAAAATTCGCATTTCATACTTGTACACCTGGTAATTCCCTTTCTGTTTTAAAACTTCCAGTTGGACGAAAAAATCTTTATATTAAATTGCTGGCTTAAATGTTTGTCATGTCTTTGCTACGATCCGGATGATCCGGTTTATGCATCACTTCTGGATCGGTTAACGGGCCACACCAATTCATCAACGAGTAATTGAGTTTTTATTTATTTTGAGCAGGAACTCATACGCCATATACTTTCTCTAAGAGTCATCTACAATTATGCCGCGATGACAATTTACGTTGATTCGAGGGAAACACCAAGAAGCGCACAGCGGCTACTATGCGGGAATCTTGTAATTCAATTTAATTTACGACGTGATTAAAATTAAAATAATTGAAAATTCTATGGAGTAATTGTACATGTAAGAAAACGCATACACACAAGTCATACACTTATAAAATCAGTTCCACTGTCGAACATACTATGATAAGTGAAAATAATTTAGGAAAATTTAAGACTGTAAAACCATATGATCTTGTAAGCATAAAAATAATTTTTCCAATTTACTCCACTTAGATGGGTCGGTCCCTCATCAAACAAGAACCCAATAATGTAGGACTGTCTTCCTATAACAGTATAAAAATAAATGGTGGAAAATAGATTACCAAGGTTTCCATGCATAGTAGTAATATTTTTCATGCACTAACACATTGTTAATAACCCAAGTGAGTAGAGGATACAAACTGATTTTGGTTAAAAAGCAGTCAAGTTTACCTTACCGTGCGGGTATTCTACTACCAACCAACTACAAAAGTAAATAAAAGTGGATAAGGGTCAGAGGGGGAGTGCATACACCCCTCCCCCTGCGTACCTCAATGATTAGTGGCATCACTAAATTATTGTCCGTGATGCGCGTCACCACCGTCTCCGTGAACGTGCTTTTGGTGATTGTCTCAGTCACTCTTCCCGGACCTGTCGGCGAAGGGGGTAGTTCGATCGGATCCGGTTTCCGTATCGTTACCGTAGTAACGGACGCGGCGTTGCCATTGGCCGTTTCGGACGTGGGGGAAGTTTTGGAGGAAGGGTGGTTTTTGGATAGGAAATGGGCAGGGATCATTGCTTGAAATTCCTCGTTCGTGATAGGCCTTGGCAGTACCTGTTCGTCGCTATCGAGTGATGACGTCGGAGTCGCTTTCTTGTGGTTATTATTGGTCATCGTGGGGGATGGTTGTTTCTGCGCGTTACTAGGCGGATTTTCTGCGCTGCCTTGACTATTTAGACGACGGGGCGCGGGTTTCGGAACTTCGTGGTTAGTGGGCGTTGTAGTCGACTGGTTGGCGGTATAGTGATGATCAATTCCATTCGTTTTTGGAAGTTCTGTTGGATTATTCTTGGCGTTGAGTGACGGAGGTGTGTTGATGGGGCTAGGTTTAATTGGTTCAGGAGACTCGCTCTGAAAAGAAAAAAGAAAAAGTTTAATGAATGGCACAACAGGAAAATAATATATAAAAAAAAATTATGGCCCACGTTAAATAAGAAATGAACAGTGGGAATACAAACATACATCGAAATGTGTAGTTAGCGTATGGGAATTAAATCTATCCATATAGTACACGGTACGTCATTTAACAATATGTTTTCTCAAAAATTGGACAACCGTTATTTATATTTGCATTCTAAGCTATAATTTTAATATAAATGCTCCTATTACGTGCAATACATCCTTATATCAAGATTATATTAAAATCGGCAGAGGTTGCTATAATAAATAATTTATTAGCAATGCAAATAACGTGGGAAAATTAACGTTTAAAGCACATATTTTATCATGTTAAATGGAAGCTTAAGAAAATATTGAAACATTTCGAGTTTTCGAAAATTAAATTTTGTATCATGGTATTTTTTGGGATTATGATATTGATTTTCGATTTTATTTTTAAAATATTTATAAATGTAACTCCAAAAAAAAGATATAAACATGCTATTTTATTTTCGATCGAGATGTTTTTAGTGTGTCCGTACGGAACACTTATGGGATCACTTCGGTGGCCGTCTGTCTGTCAAACCTGATTTTTTCCGAAACTATTTGACATAGAAAGTTAAAATTTCGCACAAAAATATAGGAGTTGATGGTCCAATTGAATCGTGAATTTTAGAAAGGGCACATCTCCAAATATCGTAAATTTTTTTTTACGTCCAAATGTTGGCTAAAGTGTAGCTTTATATGTTAAGGGCTTAAAAGACACAAGTCCTTATGAAAAATGAAAAGCTAGGTAGAGAGAGAGAGTAGTGCCTTTTCTAAAATAAACATTTACTGGCAACCCTGATTCTGCTTATGACAAACAGCTGGAAGAACAGAGGTTACATTGTGGTTACAATATCTTGTTCTTTCTTGTGTGTAACGTAATTTATATTATTATATCTTTTAATATGGAAGAAAATAATAGTAGAAAAAGAAAAGAAGTAGTTAATAAAGACAAGTATAAGTGGAATGTAACAAAAAATGCTCGGCTAAAAGGGAAAAGTTATGCAAACAGTTCCGGAAACCAAGTGAACGAACGTAAATCTGGTCCAGATTGTGGGTAAGCACAAGTTACTTTTCTTTTTCATTCTGTTAATGCTCATTGAGATTATTATTGTAGTTATTCACATTATTATTATTTGTTTGTTTGAAGATGCCTCAACCAATGTACAAATAAGTTCACTGAAGAAGAAAATATGGCATTGATTGAAAGGATAAATGCTATGACGTCCAAAGATGCTCAAGATTTTTTATGCAAGGTCGTATTAAAAAAAGGGATATTACAAGACGCAGACCAAAGAACAAGGATGAAAAATGTTTCGAAAAAGTATGTAACTTTGTGTTTACTGTAAATGACATAAAGGTTTGTAAACGTGCTTCTATATCATTACATTCAACGTCGACTAAGAAAGTTAGGCGATTATGTCAATGTTAGTAGCATGTAAATTTCCTAAAGATCCCAGAGGTAAAAACCAAATAAAGAGAAATCAGATGCCTATCGATGAAACCTGCGCGTTAGACCAGCATATTTTAGGCTTCCCAATCAAGCAAACTCATTATTCCAATAAGTAGAAACAGTATTTGAGTGCAGACTTGAACGTACGCATCATGTTCGGCCTATTCAAGGAGAAGTTTCCATTGTCTAAAATAACTTACCCCTACTATGCAAAGTATTTTAGAGAAAATTTTAATATTCAGTTTAGCACACCTCAAAAAGACGTGTGTTCAATATGTGAGGAACTTAAAACAAAAATTAACAGCAACTCACTCTGCGATGATTCCAAAAAGGCTGCTGAAGCTGAACTCGTTGTCCACAAACGAAGAGCTGGGAAGTTTTATAAAAAATGGAGGCTGTTAAACTGTTGGCAAAGGCAAGGAAAGACGTAGCTGGAATTACAATGGATTTTATGCAAAATTTGCCCTTACCGAATATTCCTGTACAGGAAGTGTTTTACTTTAAACAGTTATGGGTAAATATTCTTAATATTCACAGTTTAGGAGATGATACGTCAGTGTTTTATGAGTACCACAAAGGGCTGGCACATAAGGGTCCCAATGAGGTGTGTTCTATGGTAGTGGATTATATAGAAAAGTACGTCAGCAATCATGTGTCTGAGTTGTATATTTTTTCAGGCTCATATGTGGGACAAAACCGCAACCATACTTTTATTAGGTTGCTATGCGCCTTGACAAACAGATTCAAGAAGAGGGCACTCATTTATGCCCAATGATAGGAATTTTGGGGTAGTGAAGAAAAAAGTGAAGCTTCGTAACAGGGTTTATTTACCCAAACAATACGTGAAGTTAATAGCGAATTCTTTTTCATACGGGAAAACGGTCGTACAAAGAATTTCTAGTAAAGATGTTTTAGATTTTAAAGCTTGGTAGCTATCGTTTCACAAAAAAAAAAAAATGTAATTTCAGAGGGTACTAAAGGTGCAAATGTTCCACGCAACAGCATTTTGGGATAACGTCTTACAGGAGGATTATAAAATGCCGTAGTTTTATTGATGGTCTCAATGAGCATATCTTTAACTTAAATAAACGAAATGTAAATTTGGTGACACTTCCTCTAGAAAGAGCCTATGATTCGGGTAAGGTGCCAATTAATTTTAAAAAGATTGAGGATATAAAGAAACTTCGTTATATTCCTGAAGAACATCTGCCTTTTGATAGGGATATTATAAACTGGCCAACAACACAAGCAGAGAAAGACAATGACGAATAAGGACTGGATTCATAATACACCAAAATCTAACTAATTTTTTAATTTTACTTGTAAGAGAACTAATATGTTTATTTTACTTGTAATCCAACTATTTTTTTTTAAAATACACTATTCGTTTTATTACATTTTAGACGGTTTTAATAATGAATTTTAATGTCTATAACATACCCTTTACCATTTATTTTAGAAAGGGCACATCTACAATTTTTTTAAAAATTCGCCTGAAAAAATTAAATGAAAATTTTCGATTTGTAAATCGTTATTTCTTTTTTAAATATGTTATAATTACATATCGTTTAATCATCTACGGTCAAAAAGTCAATAATTAAAGAAAAAAAAAGTTTTTCTCAATTTCCCACAAAAATTATTTTGGCGGTTGTGCCATTTCTAAAATTAGCGATTCAATTAGAGCCGTGTAGTTTTGAAAGTTAAGGTAGTGGGTAGGCACTCTCTGCGGTTCCGGCATTGATAGGCCTACTTCAGGGAAGCGACCCTGTCCACGCGGGCCTTGGTTTTTATTTCCTAACTCCTAATTTGAGGAATAAAACCATGGCCCAACCTTTAACCCCAACCAATTACCCCCTATCCCTGCCCTACATCCTTTATGCGCAAGGCCAGCGCGAAGGATTAAGGCCACAACCCCTTTAAGAATGGCGAATTTTAAAACAGTTGGAACTGGTCCCCAGGTGGGCGAATTCAAATCACACCCCCTTAAGGAAAGGCACAAATTAGTTTTAGTGAAAGAAGAGTAAACCTCCTCTTTCACCGGCCTCTGATTTCCCGCGGCAACCGCCGTTAGGCATTACTTCGAAGGGCAGCCTCATGGAATCTGGGGGAGGCAAAAACTGGCAAAAATATCAAAAATCATTGTTTCTTAAACTCGCAACATACAACATCAGAACATTGTCATCTAACGAAAAACTACTGGAGCTTGAAGCAGAACCGAAAGACGTCAATTAGGATGTCCTGGGACTGGCCGAAGTAACGAGGGATGGATCACCTTGAAGTTAGGACATGTATTCTACTATGCCAGAAATATAGATGATTCCCATGGTGGTATCGGTTTCCTAATCAACAAACCACATTATCTCAACATAGTCAGTGTAAAAAAAAAGATCACCTCGCGTCGCATACTTGATACTCAAATTAAATAATAGATATAGCTTAGAAATTATTCATTCATATGCCCATGCAACAGATCATGAAGATGATGAATGCGACGAATTTTATGAAGACATAACAGCCGCTCAAGAAGAATCTCCCTGTTACTACAATCTTATAATGGGAGACTTCAATGCCAAAATTGGTCCACGACAAGACGACTCGGAAACATCACTAGGAAAATTTGGACTTGATGGAAGAAACGAACGGGGCCAGCAACTGCTGAATTTTCTTCAACAAAACAACCTGTCTCTTATGAATAGTTTTTTCACACAGACGATGGACTTGGGTGAGCCCAAGCGGAAGCACAAGAAATGAGATACGATTTTATTATTACCGATAAATGACAAATCGTAAGCGATGTTACTGTGCTGAATCCTTCTCTACTGGGAGCGACCACAGACTGGTCACAGCTAATCTCAAAATAAATCTGAAAAAAGAAAGAGTGCGACTAATCAGTAAAATCAAACCAACTAAATGGTATACTCCGGCTAACCTTAAAGCCTACTCTCGTCACCAACTTGGAACTCACTTTCGCTACTGTATTGGATTTACTGTGACGAAGTCTTGCAAAATGAAAATACTTATAGTGCAGTAAAAAAAGGTCAAAATAATGATGAGGTAGGCCTAGTTGAGATACAGTAATATTATGACTTTATCCTCTCTGGGGTATCACTAGGAGTATTGTTCTGAGTTTTGAACTTGTGCTCTTTTGTTTAGAAACAATTGAAGTTTTCAAAACGCGTTTTTTGAGCTTAAAATGAGAATAACTCCAGTTGTATCAGTCGGATCGAGACAAACAAAAAACTAAATCTTCGAAATGAAATTTCCAACAAATCTTTTTTTTTTCATTTTATTGTACAGGTCGATTAAGTGGTCCGATCGGCTTGAAACTTTAGTCAGTCACAGACACAATTTACATTTTTCGAATGGGAATCCTAATTAGGTTGGATTAATAAATATAAATGTCAATATTTCAACAAATTTATATCGTAACTGAATACCTTGAAAGTCATTTCTAGGTCAGACAATTTAGAATACAGGCATACTTTTTAATTTTGTAATAAGTAGAGCAATTCATAATATTTCATTTTTGGTTAATAAACGAATCCAAGATTACTGCAGCTAGACTATTGGATATAACTAAAATTGTACTCAATTTGTTCAAACTAAACGGACTGGTAAATATAAATCACTAAAAAATTGAACAAAGTCCATTTTTCAGCAGTTTTTGACTGTTCTTTTATTCACCAATTCATCTCGACGCGTTTTGCCTTATTTATGGCTCCTCAGCCGAGCAAGGTTCGACGGAAAAAGAGAAGAAAACTTAAAGTAATTAATGCTGTACTAGCGCCAAGAATAAGTAAGATACAAAAAATTTGCTCTTCTGGATAATGTAAGCCTTCAAAGTTAGGTTTATATCAGCCAGAGGTGTAAATTGTTGTATCGTGCTTAAATGGACTAAATTGTTAATCTGTGCCATTTCCAAGCAATTATCGTCTATATAGTAAATATAATAAAATGTGGTGTGAAAAATAAGTCGAAATTACTATGGATGTATGCGGTGATGACTGGACAATTAATTAAGTTCTAGGTGAAATGATCGTTAACAGGTTTTGGTACTGTAAAAAGGTTTCACATTGTTGTAAACTAAAAAAAAAACAATTCACTAACACATTATTTTTAAACTCTTTCCGTCTGTAGTTCGGAACCGACTGCCGATACAAATTTTTTGAACAACAATTAACTGCAGACTAATTTTATATAATTTACGTTCATTATAAAATTAAATCTCAATATTTTTATGACAAAGTATGCTTCTCTGAGCAGTTAAATTGTTGTACGTCAAAATTTAAAGGAAACGTATAAATAAATTTGAGTAATTAGTTAGCAACAAAAGAATTATGAACAAATAAAAAAACTTGCAACAAGAAACCGTAATTAAAGAAAAGCAAATTCAATAAGAATCATAGTGGAAATTTGTTATTCTTTTTATTAGGTATCTCCAGGAAAGTTAACAAACCTGGTTCTTTGTTTTTTCTTAATTACAAACATGGTACAAGGGATGCCTGATAGAAAGTGAGCCAAACATAGAAACACCCAAATTTAACGGATTTAGTTTTCAATATATTCAAATACAACTGCTCCTGCAGAGGTTTCTAGGGTCGCTGAATCTATTTTTCAACCGCTATTTTCACCCCTCAAAACAGTGCATATGATCCAAATGATCCTGAAAATGGATTCAGCGACCCCTGAAACCCCCGAGGAACCAGTTTTAAAAGCGAAATTCTAATTCTCCCCCTCCAACACCCATTTCCCTCAAAATGGTGTATATGGTAAAAATAACCCCAAAAAAAAAAAGTTTCAGCGACCCCAGAAACCCCCAATGAACCAGTTTTGAACGCGTTAACTTGAAATCACGTGAACTTCGAAATTTTACCTCCCGGTTCCGTCTAGCTTTTTACAATTTTAAAAAATCTTGAGGTTATATTTTGTAAATTGTCTTCCTTACGTTTGTTCGGAATTCGCTTATGAGTATTTAAAAAAATTGCCTGATTTCGTTAATAATTGAGGGCTCTAGACAATTCCTGGGCCACAGTGCGACGGCTTGCTAAAAAAGATAGGCACTAAAAAATGACAACTGCAAAATAACGAATTACAATTTTGTTCTGTACAAATATGGAAAGTGAAAAGGAGGAGGAACCGCGGTGAAAATAAAAAATGTTCGATGTTTTAAAGGTTGCCTCTCTAGTGGGTCTAGAACAAAAATCGTGGATTACAATGGACATCCTGACGACATAACTCCACAAATTTGATACCAAGATGAAAAAATAGAATAGGAAAGTGCTATTGTTTCTGGAAAATGCAACATCGCAATTTAAAATTGCACTGGATAATCTCAAACTTCCTTCCTTCCACTAAACCCTACCTCACATTGCCAACCCTTCGACCAAGGTATTATCCAGAATTTTAAAATGTTCTATATTTTATTAAGAGATACCATATGTGGATAGTAGTGGTTGTTCATTTCAAGAAGCAGAGAAAACCAGTACCATAAGCAACGTCTTGATATGGGTTTAGGTGGCCTGGCAGAATCTGTCCGCGATGACAATAAAGAAGTGTTTTTCTAAAGCCGGGTTTATGTGTAATATAGGTATAGATGATTTTGGAGAAGAGAACAGAAAGTGCAGAATTAACCATCATGGACTGTATTAAAGAGATATGACAAATGAGTGTATCTACTTCGTATTCTGAAACTGAGAATGAGGAATCTGAAATTGTTCTAATGTTAAATATATCAAGCCTACCTAAACCTGTGCAAGTTTAGGAAACTTTTTTTTGTTAATGTGAATAATTCTGACATGTTACCAATATTTCTGAGCTATTATTAAAATGTGAATCTGAATTTTATAAAAGTTAGAAATAATCATTGATTTTCGATTTTTTTGAAAATAAGAATTTTAATATATATATGTACAGGGTGGTCCAAATTGAACGCTTTTAAAGGTAAACCCCTTTATCTGAAGGAGACAGACGAAAACTCATGTCGGTGTCTGAGACTCAATTTTTATGATAAACTCAATGGTGAAAACCGAATATCGATATCTAGTGCCGTTTCAGATATACCGGCTATTTTTCAAAAATCTGCATTTTGGAAAAATGTTTGTAATTCTTTTCCTATTGAAAATTTTTGATTTCTGTAAAAACATTCTCAAAGCACTTTTTCACGTGGATTTCAACAATTTAAGTTACATTTTTTTACAACTAATATTTTAATAGTTATTAACGCAAAAATATATTTTTAGGTGGGATACCCTATATATTTTTCCTTATCTGAATAGATCTTTAAATTACCATTCTAAAAATATAGCACACTTTATATTTTGCTTAAATCTACTTCAAAATATAAAGGTTTTCAGTTTTTACGCGAGTTTTAAATGCACATTTTGTGAAGTAGGCTTAAGACGAAGCGGCAATATCAATTGTTTACCGATAGCAGTCAAATCGTAAAAAAAATTCCCAGAAGTAACTCTAAGAGTCAAAATTACAATGAAATTTACTAAATGTTATAGTACTTTAAACTATGTAGAAAATAAAACAAAACAACAATAAAACAATTTATTCAGAGTAGAGCAAACTAAAACTAAAAAATTTTCTATAAGAGATGTTCGAAATGTCGACCAGTTTCATTTACACATAGGCGGCACCTTTTCTGGACACTTCTTACCGAGCTGATTAGTTCAAGAGGAGTAAGAGCTGCAAAACTTTGTATCACTGCGACTTCTAACTCTTGCCTGGTGTTTGCCGGTAATTTAAAAATTAGGTCTTTCAATATTCCCCAGAGACAGAAGTCCATGGGTGTTAAATCCGGTGACCTTGCCGGCCAACGGTTCGGACCTTGGTTGGGTATCCAGTTATTGTCGAAACTGGCCGATAAAAAATTACTGATAATTGCAGAGTTATGAGGGGGTGCTCCGTCGTGTTGAAAAAATATATTTCTAAGGTCCATTAACGGCAGTTCATCAACAAGAGGTTCTATTTGCTGCCTTAAAATTTCTAAATATCTCTGAGAGGTGAGTGTTCCTTCCTATAACCTTGCCTCTAAAATTCCTGCCCACACATTAAATCCAAATCTGCCTTGATTTCTTTGCTCCCAAACTAAATAAGGATTTTCTTGTGCCCACCTATAAGAATTGTAACGGTTAAAAATACCAGCATTGCTTACATAAGCTGTCCGAATGCAATTTAATGAAAAACTCGGAACATGGTTAGAATTCTCCAGAAACCATTGGCAAAAATCCATACGCCGTTGAAAATCTCCGTCTCTAACGTGATGAACTTTTCTTATCCTATATGGCTTGAATTTGTGCTTCTTCAAAGTACGACTTACGTTAGTTCTTGGTAGTCCAGTGGATTCTTTTAACTGTCGAGTTGAAGTGTTGGGATTATTTCCGATAGTTCCTAAAACTACTATTTCTTCTAAATCCTTATCCCTGTTTGATGCATAATTTTTGGGTCATTTCTTTTCAAACTGGCCACTATTAACTCGGTTTTGTCGCAATCCAGCGAATATATCGCTTTCTGGATACCGTTCGTGGTACAAATTACTTGCCGCTACCGAATTTTTCTCCGGTTTGTATGAAACACACTATCATATCCCATTTTTCGTAATTTTCAAACTTCATTGCGATTTATTTGACAATTCAATAACTGATTCTGAAGTGAAATTTGACAACTACGAGTAAACGATTGAATTAAACCATATGGCCCAACGCCTACTTCACAAAATGTGCATTTAAAACTCGCATAAAAACTGAAAAACCTTAATATTTTGAAGTAGATTTAAGCAAAATATAAAGTATGCTATATTTTTAGAATGGTAATTTAAAGCTCTATTCGGATAAGGAAAAATATATTGGGTATCCCATTTAAAAAATACATTTTTGCGTTAATAACTATTAAAATATTAGTTGTAAAAAAATGTAACTTACATTGTTGAAATCCACGTGAAAAAATGCTTTGAGAATGTTTTTACAGAAATCAAAAATTTTCAATAGGAAAAGAATTACAAACATTTTTCAAAATGCAGATTTTTGAAAAACACCCTGTATATCTGAAACGGTACTAGATATCGAAATGCGATTTTCACCATTGAGTTTATCATAAAAATTGAGCCTCAGACACCGACATCAATTTTCGTCTATCTCCTTTAGATAAAGCGGTTTACCTTTAAAGATGTCCAATTTGGACGACCCTGTACATACAACATCCATATGTACATACGTATGTATTATATGTACGTACCTTCCAATTATATATTGTGTAAGTACGCAAATTTAGTTTAATTTTACTTTTTATATATTGAAACTACAATTAATTAAAATAAATAATAAACAATGTAAAATGCACATCAGTCTTTCCAATTTTCCTGTTTTTTTAAACGGCTACCTCTTTTTCTTTCTCTCTCTCTCCCTCTATAACTAAATGAAATATATTTTATTTTTTTGTATTCTAAAATACATTTTTTTTTTTTTTTGTATCCTAAGCTAAATTAAAATTTCATTTTATGTATCAGTATCACTGTGAAACAATTATTTAATCCAACAACCTAAGACAACAAAATCCATACAGTAAGTAACACTTCAAGAGGAATTTAAAATTTTGTTTTTTATTTGATAGGCCTTTTGGGTACTTGGTACAAATTTCCTTATAAAAATATATGTATTTGAATTTTTCGAAAAAAACTCAATCCAACTCAATATATTTAATTTTTTTTTTATTTCAGTGTTAGAGAAAATGAAGCCTGATGTATGCGTTGTGAATTTTTAGTATCACCATCGTCACTGGTGAAATTATGATGATTTTTTTTATTCCACATTTGTTAAACGTCATCCAATATCCGATATATAAAGAAATAAAGGTATTTTATATAAATAGAAGTGAAAAAATGCTTGCATGACCGCTTAAAAAAGGAAATAATACGTAAGATATGTTAAAAAGTCAGAAGATACACCTTCTTCTAGTAATTTATAAAATAAAGATTACAAATTGTGTGTCGGATGTCTGTTTCCTTTATATAATTTATTATTATTTTAGTGTAAAATTAAACATTAAGATATATATAAAATTACAGTTAATTATAAAACAGACACATTAATAATAGAACTCTTCTCCATCTTTTATTATGGTTGAATGATCATAACTGGATTTGCTATCTATAAACGATAATTAATATTCTCAAAATAAAAATAACCGATTAGAAGAACTGTGTTGATTCATTCAAGGATGATATCTGATTTATCTGATTCTTTTAATAGATTTTATAGAGCAGATAAATCCAATTTAAAATGATTTCAATTGTTACTTTTGTCTCTAATCATTGTTATTTTCATGGTTAAGGTCTATTAAGTTGAGAGAGCCAATTAGCAGAACGGTGATCAACCGTAAAAAACTATTTATTTATTTCTTTCAAGTTCAATGTCATTTTATATTATATTTTTAGCGCACAGATTTATAATTTGCCGGGTAAAACTTTATAATTTAAATGTCTTCTTCTTCTTGTGGTGCCTATCCGTTCCGGATGTTGGCAATCATGGTCAATGGTCTCTGTTCGAAAAAAAACTTGCTGTGGATTTATTGAACCACGTTCTTAGGTTCTTTAACCAGGATATTCTTCTTCTTCCAGGCCCTCTACTTCCTTCCACCTTCCCTTCTAGTATTTGTTGCAGAAAGCCGTAACTTCGTTGTTTCTCATGACGTGTCCGAGATATTTCAACTTCGTTGTCTTTATTCTCATCATTATCTCCTTGTCTGTTCCAATTCTTCTTAGAACCTCCTCATTAGTAATGTGATCAGTTCAAGGTATTTTCAAAATTTTCCGGTATAACTACATCTCAAAGGCTTCAATCTTTTTACATGACGCCTCCGTCAATGCCCCGACTCCATTCCATACAACAGCACTTAGTAACCTTCTCTTTACCGGTAATGCTCGTGACATCTAAATAATTTAGCCATTTTTTGAAATGTGACTTTTCTATTCGATTTTTGATCTCTACTGAGTGATCTCATGCATCGTTTAATCTTGTCTCCAGATATGTCAATGTTTGTGTTTTTTATATCTGCTGGTTATTTACTACCAGTCTTCCGTTTTGATTGCTGTTGTTTGGTTTTCTTAATGTTCCATTTCTCTGACTGATTTCACTCACTCTTCTTCCCTTAACTGCCGTCTGCAAGTACGACCGTAACGTCAGCATATCGTATGTTGTTTATATATTTCCGTTTATTTCTATTCCTTTGCTGATGTCCCCCAAGGCTTCCTGAAAAATTCTTTCTGAGTATATGTTAAACAGTAGAGGTCACTGTGTACATCGTTCTCTAACCCCTCGCTTAATAATGATGTTTTCTGACTCTTCTCCTTGGATTCATATAGATGGTTCCAGCACAAGTTTTTAGCTATTCTCATGTCCCTCTTGTTTACCAGGTATACAAGTATAAAATGCCGATTTCAGACAACAGATGGTGCACCAATGCAGTTTGTTCTATAAAGATTTGACACTGCCATTTTGTTGTATCATCAACAAGTGTCAGACGCGCACGAGTGATAAATTGTGTGCATAGTGTGTGCATAGTGTTGTATTGTTGTGTTCAATATGTCGAAATTTATACCGAACAAAGAGCATTTGCGGACAACATTAATTTTTTGTTTTCATTTGAAGAAAACTGCTGTTGAATCATATCGATTACTTCGAGAAGCTTATGGCGAACATACTCCATCGCAAGATACGTGCAAAACATGGTTTCCGAGTTTCAAAAGTGGTGACTTCGATGTTGCAGACAAAGAACGTGGAAAACCGCCAAAAAAATACGAAGATGTGGAATTGCAAGCATTGTTGGACGAAGATGATTTGCAAACACAAAAACAACTCGTCGAGCAAATGACGTATAGTTACAGGGGATAAAAAGTGGATTTATTTTGAGAATTCCAAGTGCAAAAAATCATGGGTAGACCTAGGCACACCATCCAGATCGACCGCAAGACCGAATCGCTTTGGCAAAAAGACGATGCTCTGTGTTTGGTGGGACCAGAGGGGCGTGGTCTAGAATGAGCTGTTAAAACCTGGGGAAACGGTTAATACTAAACGTTACCAACCAATTGACCGATTTGAACCGTTCGCGGCTTGAAAAAAGGCCAGAATACCGAAAGAGGCAACACAAAGTCATTTTTCTTCTTTACAATGTTCCATCACATACGGCAAAATCAGTTCGCAACACGTTGGAAGCACTCAGCTGGGAAGTTCTACCCCATGCGGCTTACTCACCAGACTTGGCTCCTTCCGATTACCACTTGTTTGCATCGATGGGCACGCACTTGCTGAGCAGCGCTTTAGTTCGTACGAAGATGTGAAAAAATGGCTCGATGAATGGTTCGCAGCAAAAGGGGAAGATTTTTACTGGCGTGGTATTCACAAATTGCCCGAAAGATGGGAAAAAATGTATAACAAGCGATGGAGCATACTTTGAATAACGCACTTTTTATCATTCTTCCGAATTTAACATGTTTTATTAGAAAAAAAAATCTGCATTTCATACTTGTACATCTGGTATTCCGATGCTGTTCAATATCGCCATTAGTTTATCGTGCTGTACCCAATCAAATGCCTTCTTGTAATCAATAAAACAGGCATGTATGTCGTGGTTCATATCTCTACATCTTTGAAAATTTAAATATAATGACCTAATGTTTAAGTAGTGTTCTTTGCTGACACTTAAATGTAAAGTTCTCAGTATTAGTTGTCGCCATCCTCTGCTGCTCATCAAAAAGACGGTGCATATTAAACAAAATTTTTTAATTCAAGGTGTCCCATAAATCGTTTAATTAAAATATGTATAGTAAAAAAACAAACTGCAAAATCGATTATCGCCACTATGCCAAATACGTTACTTTTGCACTCGACCCTCCTTTGGCTATATATGTTAGCATCATCAAGAGCGATGATTGACTCAATCAGTCAATCATCGCTCCCAATGATGTTAATATGGTTAGCGAAACCTGCGTTGAGTGCAAAAATAAAGTGCGATAATTTTAGAGTGTTATTGTACCAAAAAATCCAAAGTCCCAAGTGAAAACTGGAAAAAATCTTTATTGTACATCAAAATGATTCTTGAGAACTTATTCTTAAAAATAGTCTCATATCAATGTGAAAAGTTAGGTTCCCGGCGCTTTTCTAAAAAAACAATATTCGTCACTGCTCGACACACCTTTTTTGTAACCGCTAACATTAGGTTTGTCAATAACTATTCGAGAGAAAAATCCTTCCGTGTCAAGTCAGAGCTACGTGTAGGTCGATTTATGTTACCCCTTCTGGGTATTAATTTATTTCGTAAAATTTCGCAAATGACTGGCAAATACATATGTGTTTGAAGTGTGTGAAAACGCTCCATCTTGCTGAAACCTCATTCAAGGTAATTCTCTGATTATAACCGATAAAAATTGTGTGTAAAACGGGTGTGAAGAACTTCTCATCTTCAAAAAATCGGCCAAGTGCGAGTCGGACTTGCGCAATTAGTGTTGTGTACGGTGATGGCTTTTAAAATAAAATAAAATCTTTAGTTATTTAATTAGGTCCCCGACATGTATATATCTTAAGATTCAATATGTATTTTCACGTTTTTTCTTAGTCAATAATGTTTATACATTTTATTAGTTTTAGCATTTTACCTACTTAATAGTCCATAAATCAATCTAGCTCAATCTATAATCTGGTAAGAAAAATGTAAAACAAATATTTACTACTTAAATATTTATTTAATTATAAACAAATAAAATAAAATTATTTTGTCTCGGTACAGGAGCGACGCGCAACTCAGTAGCAGTAATGTACTGAAAAGTAAGTGTATTAAAAAATCCTCAACCATATTGTCAAGGAACATACGTTTTTATACCAGATAAATTATCAAACGTAATGCACTCGTGATAATTTTCGCTCAATCTACACTTTATTAAGATTATTACAGAATTCATTTTTTTTTAAATAATAAAAGAAAAGATTGGGCAAGTATTACATCATATATATTTTTGAATTCGTGTTTTCACAAGCTTTAATTTTACCTGGTAAAAAAAAATTTCACTTCCACAAATTTAACTTTCAAAACTATACGGCTCTGATTGGGCCATCAATTCCTATATTTGTGCCAAAATTGTACTTTGTATGTCAAATAGTTTTGGAGAAAATCGGGTGCAACAAACAGACATAAGAACACCGAAGGGATCCCATAAGTGTGCCATACGGAACACTTAAAAGTAAGAAGTCGTCATTTTAGGGCAATGTAAAAGCTTGTGATGGTCTAATTTTGGCTATTCTGTTCATTGACATGATAAAATGAAAATCATTCGAACATTTAATTAACAAATTTAAGTCTCTAGCAGTATCAGGTGGCTTTAATTCTTGCACTAGCTGTATCGCGTGCGCTCTGGTGAGCTGATCAAAAGCTAGCCGAATTTTCAAGGACCGAAGTTACACTTTGTATTTTGCCCCTCCCCCATGCACTCACGTCATAAGGAACCCAAACTTATTTATGGGGTATCATGTATTATTCTGTTTCTTAATAAGTGGTATTTATGGGGTACCATGTATTATTCTGTTTGTTAATAGGTGGTATTTTTGGGTTACAAATAAATGCCGTTCTATAGTATGATAACCATTTATAGACAATGATACACTCTTTGCGGTTAAAGCACATAAAAAATCTACTTTCTATTAATTAAAAGAACTTTAAATTAATTTGAAGAATTGTAACTACTGAAAACCAATAACGGCATCGATACTTTTTGTATAAAAAATTATTCGAAAGTTATATCAATTTTCAATGGGAAAACATATTACGATTATATTTAATATATGGTAGAGGATAAGAACCACATTTATTTTTATTAATATAAAATACTTTCAATGTATTAGATTTTGCTTAAATGGCATTGAATTTCAACCTTGATATTAGGTCGTACTCTACTTTGGTACTATTATAAATAATCATTTATTATAGTTAGTAACTAACTGAACAACAATAAAAATTTAACATTATGCACTTGTTTGAAGTAAATGTTAACAATTATGTTTTATAATTTTAGGTCACCGTAAATGTAAAGTGAGTTTTTGTAGTAAAGTCTGTCAAGTAAGAACGTGACCACTTGTATTCTTTAAAAAATGTGTTTCGAGAACATCTTTTGCCATCAATGTGTTCTTTGGTGTGCTAACAACGGCAAAATTACCTTAGTAAGTTGTCCAATCGCTGTAGTATGTTGTTCAATCGTCTCCTGCATCAATAATCGCCTGGCATCTTCGAGGCATGCTGTCGACGAAATTTTCTGCAATAATCTCCAAATTTTTCGAATCTCACTTCAATAGGGTTGACGTCCGGCAATTGTGAGGGCCACTCTAGTATCTTGTCGTGGGCCCAAGCAAGCCGCTTAGCCACATGATTTTCGCCCAGCAAAGGTTTTTTCAACGTTTTTCGAAATTTGACATCTTGATCACGAAGAAGTTGTCAAATGGTCTCATGGGACACATTCAAACCTAATTTTTTTTAATTCTGCCGCTCCTTGACGCAGCGTTAATTTCGAATCCCGAAAAAACACAAAGTCACGATTTGTTTTGGCAAGTTGACGATATTTTCCGTCTCGTTAAAATGATTTACCAACTTCTTCACAAACGATACCGACTTTTTAATATATTTAGCGGCTACGAAATGTGTCATTTTAGGCTCCTTTTGATGCGAACCAAGAAAGACAGCCTCGAACTGACGCGCAAACAAGTGGTTCATTTTGGATTTTAGGTGATGTCTTTTACTCTTTTACTACAATACGTCGTAGACAAAGGTTCCCTCTACCAATTTTTGTTGAATCGCTAGAATCACATCTACCAGAAATGAATTATTACGAACACGTTCTTACTTAATAGACTGTGTATTATTTTAAGTGAGCTAGATTACTGTGGTATTATTTACCATAAAAACATCAGTGGTAATAATAAACAAAACTATAAATGTTACATAATAATAATCGGCTCAGTTAGTCGTTTGTATGGCAAAGTGTTAAATCAGCTAGTACTAAATGATTACACAAGCCAACAAAAAAAATATTTGTAAAAACTTTTTAAGCCAATAATCTAAGTGTTATGTATTTTTGGGTGCTGAAACCGTATATGGTATCAGTTTTTTTGTATCGCCCATAGTTCTCTCACAATATGACATGGATTAAATTTAAAAACCAAATCCTCTTCCTGCTTGAAAAACTGAGCAAACTGTTGATCTCTTGTTCTATAATTGTAAATAGATGTTCCAGATACCAATAAATAGAACTAAGCAATTCTGCTTTTTCCTTAGTCAAACCCAAATCTCTCACTAAATCATCTAACTCAGCTTGTGTAAACAACTGTGGTTTTAAATTTTCTAGAGAACATTGAAACTCATCATCATCCGGTCGACTTTCATTAAATTCGGGACTGGACTGTAAAACGTCATCAATAGACTGAGGTGCCTCTGGGACAGGAACTCCCGGTCCATGTCCTACGGGCCGATTAGCTGAAG
Organism: Pachyrhynchus sulphureomaculatus; assembly: GCA_019049505.1. Classification (NCBI taxonomy): domain Eukaryota; kingdom Metazoa; phylum Arthropoda; class Insecta; order Coleoptera; family Curculionidae; genus Pachyrhynchus; species Pachyrhynchus sulphureomaculatus. The sequence continues at coordinate 146,482,829 of CM032454.1, read as the reverse complement.
TAAAGTTAAAATAGACAATTACTTTCTTATTTTTGGAGTTATATCCATCAACGCTGCAAAAATAACAATCATTTGAATGATTTTCTTGCTCTCTCCATACTATGGGTACTGCAAATCTAAAAGTTTTCTTTTCTTTTTTATACCATTTCCTAAGATCCTCGACACAAACATAAGATACTTTGTGAGGAGCCCGACATTTTTCTTGACTACCGATTTCTACACCAAAATATGCAAAGTATATTTTTTTTCCAAAGTCAGTAATGTTTCTTTGATGTTTTTTAACTACAAACTCACCACATATATAACAAAAAGTGTTGGGAGAGTTTTTACAACCACGATTAGCCATACTTTGAGTGTGAATTAAAGTACATGGGTTAAACACTGCAATGCGAGGTTATATTAACTGGAAGAAAACAAACAGCTGTGACATTTATCGGAACTGCCAACCTAATAACATTTGATTTTACTGCCAACCTTATAAAATTCTGATTTTATTGCCAACCTAATAACATTCGAATGATAAAAAATAAACTTTTTACATTTTCAATATTAAAATGTGGAAAATTGGTGGGTGATACGATTTTTTTATTATTATTTTCGGACCCAGCACACCAAAAAACATAGGAATCAGGTAAAATTATTAAAAAAGTTTTTTCATCGTTGGCCTGTGTTATCAACATTTTCGGGCGCGAAAATCGAACATTGATAATATCTTCTGCATTATTTAACTAATTGAAAAAAATAACGTTAGGGAATAGAGAAACGTATTTAGTTTTTATTGATTTGGCAAAGGAGTATGACACGGTACCAATCAATACATTTTTTGAAGTGCTGCAGCAAACAAACATCAATGCCAAGGTAGCCATACAAGATTTATATAAAGGAGCAGAATCTAATAAAAAAATTAGGTAAAAACCTCAGTCATACTTTTAAAATAACCAAGGGTCTAAGACAAGGAAGCTGCCCTTAATATTCGATAGCTATTTAGATACTGTACTTGAGCACTGAAAAACAGTTTTAAATTCATGGGAAGACCTCTTAACAATGAGATGTTATTTACACTGCACTTCGCAGATGACCAGGTCTTCACATCACAAGATCATAAAAACGCAGAATTTATGGTAAAAAACCTATTCCAAGAATATCAGAAGTGGAGGTTAGAAATTAACTATGAAAAAACAGAACATCTACGTGTAAGTGAAGCTCGAGAATTAGATACAGAACCAATTCGATAAATATGTATACCTAGGCGTTAACGTATCACAGGACGATAGGCATGATAAAATAATCCAAAGCAGAGTAACTAGTGTAAAAAAAAATAATTAAATTTATATATATAATATATATATATATATATATATATATATATATATATATATATATATATATATATATATATATATATATATATATATATATATACATATATGTATGTATATATATATATATATATATATATATATATATATATATATATATATATATATATATATATATATATATATATATATATATATATATATATATATATATATATATATATATATATATATATATATATATATATATATATATATATATATATATATATATATATATATATATATATATATATATATATATATATATATATATATATATATATATATATATATGTATATATATATATGTATATATATATATATATATATATATATATATATATATATATATATATATATATATATATATATATATATATATATATATATAGGTCATTCTTTTTAAACCGGACCCCCACCAAGCCAAAATATGGAGCCACATAGAGCGGCTTGTGCGAGCTAAAATTAAAGCTTAAAAACTCTAGTTCTGAAGGTCGAAAATAAAATAATGCGAATGCGCAAAGGTCCCGAAAGGAGTCTGCTTCCCAAAAAACTCATTAAAAGTGAAGAAAAACAAGTAGAATGACATTTTTTTTTTTTAACCTCACTAAACTATTATCTTTGTTTCCGAAAAAAAAAAAAAATGACCCTTCGTGGATTGGTCTGGTCTGCTTTTTTTTTTTTGGAAGTCCCCATCGCGAGTTATAACAGGTTTTGTTGGTACAAGAATTCAAAATTCGAAAAATCTCTTGAAAAAATCTAAAGAAATTCATACTTACTCCTTATAACAAAACAAAACTTTTTTGTTCTATGAACCTGGATTCTAAAGTGCGTTGCTTTCGAGAAAAAAATTCTAAATGCATTTTTCATTTTTTTTTTTCGAAACTAGCGTACTCCAGGACCCAGGATTATAGGAAAAAAAAATTGGTTATTCAATAAGGAAGCTAAACCACTCCCAAGACTATTAAAAAATCATTCCTTTACATTTTTGACTCATAACACTCATTTTATGAAAACATATTCTATCGCCAAAAAACGAGTCAAGTTAATAGAAGTACTAGGAATACGTAGAGCAATCTGAGCAATAACAATTTTAAGCAGATTTCAATTATTTTTTCAGATTTAATTATTTTTAGTGTCTTAACTCCTATTATTATTATTATTATATTATTTATTACTGTATTGTTATTTTCTTTTTAATATTTGTTAACTAGTATTTATAAATTTATAAAATTAATTTTAATCAAAAGATATTATTAAGCATAGTGCCGATTAAATTACGCTTGTTGGTGTATGTCACAGAAATAATTATATATCAAAGGTGACAATCTATCATACACAAATTAAAAAACTATTAAACTTTGGTTTATTTAATTTAAAGGTAAAATGAGGTGGTTCATAATTTGATTAATAGTTGTTTATCTTAAAAATAAGAGACTAACTACTTTTGCTATTTTTAGATTACAATATTGCCTTATTTTTTTTTACATACAAAAATAATAAGGAATTCTCTTCGATTAAAAAAGCAAAAACAGTTTATGCAAAACATAAAGCAAAAGTATAAAGAGAAAGACAGAGAAGAAAAACACAAGAATACTTTTCTTTACATAAACAATTATAAAATATATGCGGTTTCGTCCTAAGACCGTATTCATCAGTAAGAAAAAATTTCTCGCAAGATAGTGAAAACAAAAAAGCATATATACAGCCACACAAAATCTTGGCTTCTACAATTTTTCTACGGTCTAAGATGGCATTGTTTCTTACCGGTGAGGATGAAATCGCATATATTTTATAATTGTTTATGTAAAGAAAAGTATTTATCTTTATGCATTTGCTTTATACTTTGCATAAACTCTTACTCCTTTTTTAATCTAAGAAAATCCCTTATTATTTTTGTATGAAGTCTAGCATTGAAAAATAAACCGGGTTATATTAACATTAATTTGGTCCGAACAGGTCATTTCGAGTAAAATTTTATAAAAATTATCCGACGATAGATTCACTTATAAACGTGTTATATTTTATTAAGTTTATAAAATTTTTATAAAATCTTCTGGAATGTTTTTAAATATATAACCCGCGGAGATCTGGGTCATGAAATATACCGCTTTCGAGAAAAAAACGAAAAAAAAATTCACTCCAAATTTTTTTCTCGAAAGCAACGCACTTTAGAATCCAGGTTCATACAACAAGAAAGTTTTGTTTTGCAATGAAGAATTTTTTTTCAAGCGATTTTTTGAATTTTGGACCAACGAAACTGTTGTAACTCGCGATCGGGAAGATAACAGTATAGTTAGGTTATAAAAAATGCCATTCTAGCTGTGTATTTCACCTTTATTGATTTTTTTGGGAAGCTGTCTCTTTTCGGGGACTCCTGCGCATGCGCAATATTTTGTTTTCAAAATCGCCCAACAGCTTTCAAAACTAGAGTCCTTAAGCTTTAATTTGAGCCCACGCAAACCGCTCTACGTGGCTTCAAATTTTGATTTGGTGGGGGGTCCGGTTTAAAAAGAATGGCCCATATATATACACACACACACACACACATTATATATATATATATATATATATATATATATATATATATATATATATATATATATATATACTCTAACTATAACCTAATTTGTTATATCTTTACAGATATTAACTTCTACGTTTGTTAATGCTTCTCCATTTTACTTCATCGTGGTTAATATGGTCAAGAGATTGAGAGGGTTACTAAATTCAAATATCTTAGCTCTGTCGTCAACGAACCTAAACTGCGGATTAGCATGACAAAGGATACCTTTCTAAAGTATGGATGAAAAATATGTTGTTTCAAAGACAATTGCCGCTCGTCCTGCGCTTACGAATAATAAAATGGGGGAAAACGGAGAGTCGGCGAGGACCTGGTAGAAAGCAACATTCATAGCTCCGGAATATGAGAGACTGATGTGCAGTTTCGGACGCTGCTTCCATTTTTCGACTAGCAGAGAATAACAACTTTAATATAAACTGAAGAAATGGTACAGAGACCCCGACTTATGTGAATACATGGGACAGGAAGAAGAAGGTTAATATGTTTACTTACAATAATAATAAGAATAAAGAACTTTATTTTAGCAGTAACATAGTACTCGGTAAAAATTGGTGAGATTTTGATTAATAGTATATTATATCGATAATAATAAATTCAATCGAACCCCACATAAATCTTTTTTAAAGTTATTTTTAAAAGTAATGGAGTATACATTTTGATTGTACAAATTATCGAACAAAATGTGTTAGAATAAAATTTGATTTTTTCAGTTTGATCCATAGGTATATGTAAAATAAAACTTCTTGTTACGGAAGTATAAAGTGATCAGTGACTTCACAAAATACATCCCAAATGAGTTTTTTTCCGATCTTTAGTGAAAACTGATAACAATATTTTTTTATATATATACCAGATAAATTATTAAAGGTAATGCACTCGTGATCATATTCTATATCCTGTAGAGAATATTCCAGAATTTTTTCAAAATTTTTGCATTAGTACTTTTCCAGATAAGGGGGGTCAATGATTTTTCGCACTTTTTTAAAAATAATACAAAGAGAATTGTGCGCAAGTATTACATTGTATATATTTTTTACACGCTTTCATTTGACACCCCACTCCATGACCTAATAAAAAAAAAATCACTTCTGATTTCCCCCCCAAAACTAACCCCTTAAGTCAAAATTTAACTTTCAAAACTACACGGCTCTGATGGGGCCATTAATTATTATTAAATAATTGTGCCAAATTTCATCTCTGTGTGACAGACAGACAGGCAGACAGATACCCAGACGGACACTGAAGTGATCTTATAAGTGTTCCGTATGGAACAGTAAAAAAACAAATTTTTATTCCGATACGTTTGTTCAATAATTTATACCATCAAAATGTAGATTCCAGTAATTTTAAAAATACCTGTAAAAAAGATCTACATTGGGTTGAATTGAATTAATTATATCGATATGATATACTATTAATCAAAATCTAACAAATTTGTACCGACTACTATGTTACTGTTAAAATAAATTTATTACTATTGACGGATACGGGTAGAAGTAAAATCATTAACCACGATGAAGTGAAATGGAGAGACATTAACAAACGCAGAAGTTAATTTCTCTAAAGATACTCGTATAATGAATTACGTTATAGCTAGAGTAGGTAATAGTTATAGAAGTTAGCAGTTATAAGAGAAATAAGTTTCTAGAATTAATATGGTATAGTTGCAAGATTCAAGTTCATCACATATGTTTTTGAACTCGTGTTTTGACAAGTTTTCATTTGACGACCCAGCCGATGATCTGGTAATTTTTTTTTTTTTTTACTTCCGATTTCACCCTTTAAAACTAACCCCTTAAGTCAAAATATAACGTTTAAAAACTACACGGCTCTGATTGGGCCATCAATTCCTATATTTGTCCCAAATTTCAACTCAACAATAAAAACCCACGGTAAGCAGATATTTAAAATTGTAATTTTTAAAGTTAATCCTTACATATAATGAAATCATGACTGAAGCTGCATCTACTTTGATAATTTTTTTTAAGAGGTGGGCTTGTAGAGGGATAAAGCAACCATTTGTGGACTTTTTCTTTTTATCTGCTTGTTACGGCACACAAAAAGGGCCGAATGAACGGATTTTGAAAAAATTTGAATGGAACATAAAGTAGGGTTGCCAAACAAGTATTGAGCCTTTTTCTCGTTAAATAGCTTAAGTATCATATATCTCAGACAATATAAGTCGCATCGGGATATACGTGGCGTCTGTTGAAAGATGACATTTGACAGTAGTAGATATGCTATTGAAATTCGTTGACTCAGATTTAATTTAGAGTGACTTGAAGAAGTGACTTGAGATGAGTGAAATTTATGAAAAAGTTCAATACATTTTACAACTTTATTGCGATAAAGACACAAATGCTGCAGAGACCTATGAAGAAATCTGTGCTGCTTATGGCCAAAATATGTTATCAAAAGCAACAGCCAAAAGATGGCTAAGTGCCTTCGTTTTGAAAACGTCGATGTCAAAAATGCTCCTCGTACTGGTCGACAAATGACAGAAGAAACTGATAGAATTTTGGCAAAAGTTGAGCAAGATCGGCATGTAAGTAGCCATGATATCGTCAAAGAACTAATCATCCATCACCAATCGGTTTTGAACCATTTGGAGAATGCTGGCTACAAAAACAAGCTCAATGTATGAAAGCCACGTGATTTTACGCTAAAAAATTTACTCGATCGAATTTTCATCTTCAAATCTCTACAGAAGAAGTGGATCACGTACTACCACAATGTGCGAAAAAGATCATGGTCGAAAAAGGATGAAGCTTCACAAACGATCGCAAAGCTTGGATTAACGCCAGAAAAGGTGATGCTGTGTATTTGGTGACATTGGAAGGGAATTGTGCTTCATGAGCTAATGTAGCCTAACCAAACGATTGATTGTACACTCTATTGTCAGAAATTGACGAGAGTGAAGCAAGCGATTAAAAAAAATCGGCCGAAACTGGTCAATAGAAAGGGTGTCATTTTTTACTATGACAACGCCAAACCACACACATTTTGATGACTCGACAGTCATTGAGATAATTTGGCTGGGAAGTTTTAATGCATTCACTGTATAGTCCGGACCTTGCATCGTCAGACTACCATTTGTTTTAGTCTTTGCAGAACTCCCGGAATGGTGTTAAGTTAATTTAAAAAGGGTCAAATTAGTTTGAAAAGAGGCGTGTGAAGACCACTATTTTTTGCCCAGAAACCCCAGAAATTGCTGCAAAATAATAAATGGTCATTATCATCAAATCAGCCCTTTGCGTCCACTGCTGAATATAGGCCTCCCACATCTTCGTCCACTCTCTCCTCTGCTGGGTTCTCCGCATCCAGTTACCACACAGTCTCTTAATATCGTTGGTCCAGCGTGTGGTCTACCCCTACTACGCCTGTCACTCCTAGGTCTCCATGCCTCTTAGCATATCTACCATCCAACATTCGGGCTATATGTCCCGCCCAGTTCCGTTTAAGTTTCGCGATGTATGCAATTACATCAGTAACGGCGGTTCTTTGACGGATAACTTCGTTTCTAATATAATCCTGCAGTGACACTCCAATCATTGATCTTTCCATCTTGCACTGTGTTATTCTAAGCTTTTTAGGGGTTGCGATAGTTAAGGTTACAGTTTCCGCCCCATAAGTCATCACTGATCAAAGACCTTCCTTTTTAGGCAGATAGAAAGATCACTCCTAAAGACATCTTTAAGTCTTCCATAGGCTGCCCAAGCGAGCGTTATTCTTCTCTTCAATTCGCACGTTTGGTTGTCCCTTGTAATGCGAATCTCATGACCAAGATAGGTGTATTTGTCCACTAGTTTCTACCTCTTTATTACCGACATTAATTTGTTCGCTTGGAACCAAATTCGTCATATATTTTGTTTTAGAAGCATTCATTTCCAAACCCACGTCTGCACATACTTCTCGAAGTTTTTGAAGCATTACTGCAAGCTCTCTATGACTGTCACATATCAGGACTACATCATCTGCAAAACGCAGATTTGTCAGACTTTGCCCATCTATGTTAAGGCCTTTCCCTTCCCAGTTGAGTTTCTTGAGAGCGTGTTCTCAAACTGCGATGAATAGTTTAGGCGACATCGTGTCACCTTGTCTTACTCCCCTACCAATTGGTATGGATTTGGTGTTTTCGTCATACAGGCATTTTTGTAGATGTTGTGAATCAACTTTGTATAACGATAGTCAACTTGGTACTCTTGTAACACTTCTAATACTGAGTCCAGCTCGACCCTATCAAAAGCCTTATGGAAATCTATGAAGGCTAAGACAAGAGGTCTGTTATATTCAATGTTTTTCTGGATTAATCTTTTAATACTTTGTAGATGGTCAATCGGGCCCGGAAGCCAGCCTGCTCCCTTGTCCAACTTATTTTCAAGTCCTGTTATTATCCTAGTGAATAATTTTGTAGAGATGGCTCAGAAGGCTTATGGGCCGGTAGTTTTCTAGTTCCGCTGCATATCCCCTTTTGTGAAGTCGTATGACGACCGAATTATGCCAATTATCGTGCCATTAAACTAAATGGTAAATTCAATAAATTTAAAATTGACCAAAGGACAGTACTGCGTATTTAAAAGGAAAAAAAGTAAACTTTGCCGATTAAAAAAAAACATTTTGTGTATCCTAAACTGTTGAAAATAACATGTTATGTGCCAACCGACATATAGGTTCGAGCTGAAAAATATAGTATGAGAATCTTTCAGGGATAATATTGTATAAAAATTCAACTTCAGCACCCATTGCTTTGAAAGTTGCGAATAATAATTTATTTCAATAAAATCACTTAAATAAATGATACTTGTGTTCGTAAATGTAACTATACTATAAAAAAATGTAAATACTCGGCCAAACACATTTAAGTGAAATGCCTCAAGTTTTCTTTGCATTTGGGCGTTAATTAACTTTGAAATAGGTATAATTTAAGTCTGTTTGAAATAGTCCACGAAAGTCCTAGCCTTTCCTCTGTCAGGTTTTTCAGTTGTTGCGGCTAAAGGGTATCCGATGAGTAAGTGCCAGTTTACAGAACCGCTGTATCGCTGTATACGATCCGCATAGAATAAAAACGTTTAATCTGTGACCTCGGATGATGTTGCTTAGGTAATATTGAAAGATTCTTCACACTTTCTGATATTGTCGAAATAAATTAGAATACTATTCTTTAACGAAACATCAAAATGACGTTGTTCGGACGGACTAATTAAGTTAACATCCGGAATTCATTTAAAAATATTGTGGCGAGAAGTAAGTTGTTTAATTTCCTTATATAACAAGCATTGAATATTAATGAAACATAGTTGGTTGGGTATTTGACGTTGATTGAGAGATGAACATTGGGTATATACAAGGTTATTTAAAAATTAAAATCTCGGTTATAAGTCACTGTAGGAAAAAAATGTATATCGGCATTATAAGAAAAAGAATTTCAACCTAGCCACGTATTTATTTACATACACTACTGATTCCGAATCCTGTATAAAGCCCTTTTAAATAATAATTTATGGTATTTATAGACTGACCTAAGAAATTCTAACTTTATTTTTAAAGATTATTTATAATTTTGGTAAATGATTTCTGTTATCGCGTATGATGTCAATTTAATGTTAGTATTTTTTTTTAGAAAGTGAATCTGTTGCCATTTACCTTTTTACTAACGTCGCTTTCTATCGATCTCCTGTAACTGAAGGGACGGTTTGCCATATAACTATTTGCACTATATAACCCTGTATAAGGTTTCGGTAAGCCGAACAATCTAGGACTCTGTTGGGGGCCTGGAGATGGCGATGCACCTGGTGGTACTGGTTCGTCTACTGGCACCTAAAAAAAGGGAAATATTGGATTTAAAAAATATGTAACAGTTTGTATTGTAAACAAGGGATATAGCTAAGTTTTACTAATTTATAAATGAGTAAATACAAATTTCCATTTTTTAGTCACTGTGTATGCGGTCATATGTACTTTATTGTATATAGGTATTTCTTTTAAAAGTTATCATGTCTCTAGTGTTTGATGATTTGTCTTTTATATATTTTACGTTTAACAGAACCGTCTGCAATGTAAATTGCCTTGGTAAAAACTCCAATTAAACCAGTAAGATATAATAATTAGTATCTCTGGCTGGCGTGAGCTCAACATTGCTGCAAGCACACTTGTTCTTTGCCGGAGACTGCTCCGTAAATAAAAATTAATATTAACTGCCAAAACTGAAAAATTAAATTAAAGATTTTATAAGGCAAAGGTCCTATTTAATTAATAACGTTTCATTATAAAATCTTATTTTTTTCTAATAAATGTTTAAACATTATAAAACTGTTTTATTCATACTATTCGCAAATAATACGTATACGCCCAGAGGCACCACCACTAGCCAGACCTACTTCAGACTATTTAGCGCCAAACAACAAAAAAGGGTCGTTTTCCTATTGTAATCAAACATAAGAGATCGCGAATATTAAACCGATGCCAGATGGTATTCCAAGAAAGTTGTTAAACTCTCTTAACATTTAAATGGTGTACAATTACAATATTTATTTATTAATCGTGTACATGCTAACAAACATTTTGAAGACTAAAACAGTTATTGTTTATTAGAAATGTGCTTAGTTTTTAACGTAACAAAATTATGCACAAACAAAAGTATGGAAACATTTTTGTTATAAAATAAAAAAATGACTAAGATGTTGAAAATATTTAATATTTAGTGGGATATCCTTTTACGTCAATCACTGCGTGACATCTGCCCATAGAGTTAATAAGCCTAGCCCAAAAATCGGGTGTTATTTTTTCCCATTCTTGTTTTAATGAGATCCAAACTTCGTCCCGGTTTGTTATATTTCGTTTCCTAATTTGTGTATCCAGATAGTGCCAAAGAAATAAATAAAAAACTAGGGTGCTTACGAAGATCATGCTTTGTACTTGTCGCTCAGAAAATAAAAGAGAAATAAGAAGAGCAACTTACCTCGCGTTCAAAAACAAGACGCACAAAACGTTCGAGTCCAGTAAGAAGATTGACAGCCTGTTGATGGGACGCGCCATTAAGATCTACACCATTAATTGAGATTACACGATCTCCTAAGGCGAGCTTACCATCCCGGTCGGCTACGCCACCTTCTGTAATTCTCGAGACAAAGATGGCGTCCGAGTCGGCCTGAAAATAAGAATTTTTATTAATGTGTGAAATATATATTTTAATAATATTATCTTTTTTAACAGCTGAAATTTGGTACTAAGAAATATTAAGATACATATCGAGACACAAATTGTGATTCATTTCTTATCGAATATATAAGTTTTTCTTAATTTTAAACCTATATTATTAACGATCTTAACGACTGACACTTAAACGAAAAAAATACATCAACGAATAGAGAGTTCCATCTACTGTTTGTAGACTTAACCAAAGCGTATCATACCGTCCCAGTGAAAAAAACTATGACAAATATTAGAACGATCAACAGTACAGCAATCACGTACTAAATAGCTATACGACCAGTCACGTTCCCGAATAAAGTTGGGAAACATTTCTCCCCGAAAATTTTTCTGTAACAAATGGTGTCTGTCTCCTTCATTATTCAAAATTTATCTGAATGAGGCATTAGAGAGATGGCGAAAAGCATGAGGAAAAGTGGGAATACAGCTGACCGACGAAACGTTGTACAATCTACATTTTGCCAACGATCAGATGGTTATTGTTCAGGACAAGAAAACTGTTCGAAGATTATAAAAACTGGGGTTTAACAGAACGTTTTATAAGACAATATGCTTTAAGAAACAGGACTGTTACTAGTTCTATAGTAAGAAACGAACTCAAAGCTGTTCGCAATGTCACAATTTCTTCTAAAACAGTTAGAAGACGGTTAAATGAAGCTGGATTAAACAGTAGGAGACCAGCCACTGCGCCCTTGCTTACTAGAGAGAACAGAATTGCCAGGTTACGTTTTGCTCGAAATTACGAAAACTGGTCTGTGGATGATTGGAAACAAGTTTTCTTCACAGATGAAACTAGGGTTAGTCTAAAACATCCAGATGGTCGTTAGCGAGTATGGCGAAGACCAGGAGAGAGGTTTGCTCCTTGCAATATCTCTGCAAGGATTCCATTCAGCGGTGGCTCTGTTATGTTCTGGGGTGGCATCTGCTTTGATGCTCGCACAGAGTCAGTTCCTGTCCGTACGAGATTCATGAATGCTGACTACTCTCTTGAGGATATTGTAATAGAACATGTGATGCCTTTCGGTCATTTTGTAGGGCCCAATTTCCTGTTTATGCAAGACAACGCTCGACCTCACGTGGCTAGGGAGGAACTCGATTATCTTAATCAAGTTGATATACCGATTATGCAATGGCCACCAAAAGCCCGAATCTGAATCCAATAGAACATGTATGGGATCACCTTAAGAAAAATGTGAAACGTCATATACCTGCACCTAGAAACCCGAGGGAACTTGAAAATGCAGTTATCACAGAATGGGAGCAAATTCTTCAAGATTTTATCCAAAATTTAATTAGAAGCATGCCTAGGCACATACGAGGCTGGTTTGAAAAGTCCGTGCAAAGTCCGAGAGATGGCACCACCGGCGCGTATCGAGGTCATGTTTAGTTAGTAGCATCTCTTGAATGAATGCACACCAAATTTCAGCCATATTGGTCTATTTCTTTGTGTTTGGCATTCGTGTGAATCAAGGAAGTCGAGTGATTTTCAAGAAATGGACGAAAAAGAATTTCGTGTGGTGATTAAACATTACTTTATGAAAGGCAAAACGCCTCAGGAGACTAAATAGAAGCTTGATAAACATTATGGTGACTCTGCACCTTCGATTAGAACAGTTTATAAGTGGTTTCAAAATTTTCGGACTGGCCATATGGGCACGAGTGACGCTGAACGTTCTGGACGGCCTGTGGAGGTTACGACTCCAGAAATCATTGATCAAATCCATGATATGGTGATGGATGACAGAAGAGTTAAGGTGCGTAAGATTGCTAGTGCTGTAGGCATCTCGACTGAACGGGTACATAATATTTTGCATAAACATTTGCACATGAGAAAGCTATCCGCAAGATGGGTGCCGCGATTGCTCACGCTTGACCAAAAACGGAATCGTGTGAAGTGTTGCAAGGATGGTTTGCAGCTGTTCCAGAAGAATCCGGAGGACTTTAAGCGTCGTTTCGTCACTGTGGATGAAACATGGATACACTACTATACTCCTGAGACCAAACAACAATCTAAACAATAGGTTACCAAGGGGGAATCTGCACCAAAAAAGGCGAAGACCGTTCCTTCGGCCGGAAAGGTTATGGCGACTGTCTTTTGGGATTCGCAAGGGATAATCCTCATCGACTATCTGGAAAAGGGTAAAACTATTACAGGTGAATATTATTCATCGTTATTGGACCGTTTGAAAACCGAGCTGCAAGAAAAACGCCCGCGATTGGCCCACAAGAAAGTTCTTTTCCATCACGACAACGCACCAGCGCACACCTCAGCAGTTGTAGTCGCAAAATTAATGGAAATAGGATTCCAACTCGTTTCACATCTCCCCTATTCTCCAGACTTGGCTCCCTCGGACTACTATTTGTTCCCCAATTTGAAGAAATGGCTGGCGGGACAAAGATTTTATTCAAACTAGGAGGTGATTGCAGACACTAATGGATATTCTGCAGACTTGGACAAATCCTATTATTCGGAAGGGATCAACCAACTAGAACATCGTTGGACGAAGTGTATAAGCCTAAAAGGAGACTATGTCGAAAAATAAAAAAGGTTTACCCCAAAGACATAAGTAGTTTTTATTTTTGCACGGACTTTTCAAACCAGCCTCGTAAACGCTGTCATTCGAAGTAGAGGAGGCAACACACGCTACTTGTGTCCCAGTTACACCATTAATTTTGCTACTAGTGTCCCAGTTTATTTTTTTCATTATTATATAATTTCAACGATTTTGTTATTAGGTCTTAAGAATAATTTTAATTCGAATCTTATAGAGAAATTTGGTAGCTAATTCACTTTTAAGGTATCCGAATAGTTTTTTCTAACTTTTAGTGTAACCAATGCTCATAAAAAATTATTAAAATTAATTCATTATAGAGATTTGTATGATTTAATATATTGTTGCGTTAATTTTGTCCAGGAGTGTATAAACAACTATTTACCTAATATATCTTCAGTAACTTTTTACAGATTTGACCAGGTGGGACCCTGTATTTCAATAGTGTGTAGTATGGTATAAAATAATTAATTAATTTTAACAGTTTTATATATATGATATAAAAACATAATCTTTGCTCTTTATTTAATTTTGTAGAGCAATAAAGATGATTTTATATAAATTACAACGTCATTAACAAAAACCTTTGACATGTATGTACTACTGTGAACAAAAAATAGTAAGACTTTTAAATTTAAATCGTCCGGGCATTTCCAAATCGGATTATTTTTTTTTCGTTAGGTTGGTAGGACCTTAACTGCCATCTGTGTCAAATTTTAAGACCATAGCGTCAGTAGTTAATAAGATTCGCTTGCATTTATTCAACAACAAAAGTGCGTTTTTTTTCGGTTTTTAACATGAGTGAAAAAATTCAGCAAAGAAGTTGCATTAAATTTTGTTTTAAAAATGGTTTTTTTTCGAATTTGTCTCAAGAGGCCAGAATTATGGGCAGATAACTCTTGGTTTTTTTCCTTACGATAATGCGCCTTCTCACACAGCATTGGTTCTTCGCGACTTTTTCATCATTCCGCAATCGCTCTATTCACCTGATTTAGCTCCGTCGGACTTCTGGCTATTCCCTAAACTCAAGAAACTGCTTCGAGGACATCGTTTTGAGTCGATTGAGGAGAATAAAACCGAATCGAAGAAGGCTTTAAAGGCCATTCCAGAAATCGAATTCAACAACTGTTTCGAAGACTGGAAAAAACGTTGGCATAAATGCATTGTATCCAAGTGGGATTAATTTGAAGGGGACGAAATAAATTTGGAAAAATAAATAATCCGTTTGAGTTTTATTTCAAAAGTCTTACTATTTTTTTGTTCACAGTAGTATGTTATTAACTGGCCACTTAAAAACTCTACGAAGGTTAAAACAACATCGTGTTTGAGAAGAATTTTTAGTTTAGCCCGTAAATTAGTTAAGTCGAGCATTAACTTACTTCTAACGCCCAAAGATTAATGGCATAAAAATATATATTGAACACAATGCCTTCTTACTCCAAAATACTTTTTTGAATAGCCCCTATATATAAACAACTATTTAGCTAATATACCTTTAGTAACTTTTTACAGATTTGACAATAATAATGGCAGCGCAGATAAGAGGTGGGACCCCGTGTTTTAATAGTGTGTAGAATTCACCATAAGATAAGGTAATAAACTATGCGCGTTTCAAGTTTCTACGCTTGTATGCTATAAAATAGTTAATTAATTTTAGCATTTTTATATATATTATATAAAAACATAATCTTCGCTCTTTATTTAATTCTGTGGAGCAATAAAGACGATTTTATATAAATTACGTCATTATCAAAAAATTTGACATTTATATTATTAACTGGCCATTAAAAAACTCTATGAAGGTTAAAAGAATATCACGTTTGAGAACAATTTTTAGTTTAGTCTGTAAATTAGTTAAATCGAGGATTAACTTACTTCTAACGCCCAAAGATTATTGGCACAAAAACATATATTGAACACAATGTCTTTTTACTCCAGAATACTTTTTTGAATAGCCCCTATATATAAACAACTATTTAGCTAAAATATCTTCAGTAACTTTTTACAGATTTGAGAACAAATCTTTACAGGATTACGTTACAAATCTTTTGCGTACAGCACTGATCACGAATCAATACAGGTCATGGCGCCGTCCCAATAATGTCTGTTCAGTGGAGGATCGTTGGGAAAGTACGGTAAGTTATTTTTGTAGTTTAATCATTTTGCTAAAATAATATAACCATTTCATTAATTTAATAATTTGAATTTCTTGTCATTTAAGAGAGGTATTGAGCTGAAACCATGGAGATATAATAGTTCGTGAATTTTTTTTTCTATTAGTAAATAATATCAAAGATCTCCAACTAATTAATAGAGTCGTTACAGCCAGCGAAAGATTTGGATTAACTAACTGGATGAATATAAGAAAAACCAAGTGGATGGTAATAACAAAGAAAAATCTACCACCAGAAGCCCTCCAAATCAGGGAAAAACACCGTAGAACATTCCACATTTAAATATTTGGGAACCAATATAATTGACAAGTGGGACCCGAGAAAGGAAATATATTCCCGAATTGAACAGGTCCGAGTAACATACATGAATATGAATAAATTTTCCCATCGCACAAGTCTCGGTCTCTAAGTCCGAATGAGAATGGTGAGAACGTATGTATTCTCCGTGCTATTGTATGGATGTGCATGCTGGACTCTTGATCCTGGCTCAGAGAAACGACTGGAATTTTATGAAATGTATATTTATAGACGCTTTCTTCGCCTCTCCTGGGTACAGAAAATAAAAAACAGAAGTACTGGAAAGAATGAACAAAATGAACGAATCACTAACAGCCATAAAAATAATACTCCGGAGATATAATGTACGAATTGCTACGTCTACTTAAAGAAGAGAAACTGAAGATATGGCAAGACTTACAGAGTTATTTTCTGATGCAAGACTAGATAAGCCACAATGCTCAATAGACTTGTTTGGGTCCTGTATTACCACCGATGAAGTGCGCATTGCAATAAATCAACTAAAAAATGGAAAAGCCACCGATCCCGATGAATTCTATGGGAATTTTCTTAAGCTCTTAGATGAGGATGGGATTACGTGGTTTACGGTGATCTACAATAAAATCTATGATTTAGGCAGACTACCAAAAAGCTGGTTAAAGTCTGAGTTTATAACGATCCCAAAATTAGCCTCATAAGTTATCTTTTAAAAACATTTCTGAAAATCATTCACAGAAAAATATACAAGTTGTGTAAAGAAAACATGTCAGCTACACAATTCGAGTTTCGTGATGCCATGGGAACCAGAAAGGCCTTATTTTCTATGCAGGTTTTGATTCAGCGATGTAGAGACGTCAATTGTGACGTATATTTGTGTCTGATCGGCTACCAAAAGGCCTTTGATAGAATCCAACATCACAAAATGATCGAAATTCTGAAAGACCTTGGCTAGATGGAAAGGATCTGCGGATTATTGACAAGTTCTACTGGAACCAGATGGCATTTATTAAAGCAGAAGGGGAGCGCTCAGAAGCAATATCGATTGAGCGTGGCGTAAGGCAGGGTTGTGTTTTGTCTCCACTATTGTTGAATATATACTCTGAGCAAATCTTCAGCGAGGCACTGGAAGAGGCCGATGAAGGAATACTGATTAATGGGGAGCGAATAAATAACATTCGTTATGCTGACGATACGACGGTTATGGCTAATAACTTAAAGGGTCTACAACATCTTATGACAAAAATAAACGAAGTCAGTAATCGATATGGCCTCGAACTTAATACAGTAGAATCTCACAAATTCGAACCGTCACAAATTCGAACCGTCCAGAAAATTAGAACCGGCCATTTCAATGTATTGGACGCTCTGAAATTAGAACCTGTGGTTCTAATTTCTGGAAGTGTTGTTTTTTTTTGGTTTTTATTTCCACTAGAAAATATTTTTTTCTATGATTTTGAACTAAATAGGCGAAAAACCAAATTAAACGCTCTAAAATTAGAACAGGGGGTTCTAATTTCTGGAAGTTTTTTTACTTTTTTTTTGTATTTTCACTACAAATTATTTTTTTTCGCTCATTAAAGTAAAAATAAAACGGGGAATCACCGAGTTATTTGTGGTGTGTACAATTCGGTCATATGCGTGTGAAATTTGATATGCTTGTACAAATTTGGGTCAGTTGATGACTGAAGGTCAAAGTGAAGTGTTCATACGTGTGAAAGTTGTATCCAGTTTAAATAAATCAAAAAAACAAACAAGTATTACTGATTTTATATTAAAAACCAATTAAATACCTAATAATTAAAAAACTTTTAAAAGTTTTTCTATGAATTTAATATGTTCAATTAATTAAATGTTAATAAATAAAAACTGTTTTGTGTTAAAATAAAGCTTACATAACTAGTTTTATTATAATTTTATCATTTTCTGTAAAAAAAAAATGTCCAGAAATTCGAACTTTTCAGAAATTCGAACTGCCCGGTGCACAAAGTGGTTCTAATTTGTGAGATTCTACTGTATCAGCAAAACAAAGTACATGATAATCAGCAAGTGTCTGGTTCCTGATACCTTGTTGATGGGTAACAATCAACGAATACAAAGAACTTCACAATATTTATATCTAGGTACCATGATAAACGAACAATGGGATCGTTCGCAGGAAATTCGTTGCCCTATCAAAAAAGCTAGAGCAGTGTTCCTCAAAATGACATCTCTTTTCAAAAACTCAGCAATAAAATTGGGCACGAAAATGAGACTCCTAAGATGTTATGTCTTCAGTATCCTTCTTTATGGTGTGGAACCTTGGACGCTGACTGAAGCCACTTTTAAGAAACTTGAGTCATTTGAATTATGGCTATATCGCAGAATTTTGAAAATTTCTTATACTGACCATATTACCAACGAGGATGCCTTACGCCACATGAACAAGAAACTGGAAATTATGGAAACGGTTAAAGTAGGAAAATTGGAGTATTTAGGACACACAATGAGAAATCCCCAGATATGGATTACTACAGCAAATACTCAAAGGAAAGGTATTTGGAAAAAGGGGACCAGGACGCAGACGCATTTCCTGACTAAACAATCTGTGAAATTGGTTCTCAACAAATACTACCGGTCTTATCATAGCTGCAGTGTATAAAGTAATAATAGCCAGAACGATTGCCAACATTCCAACCGAATAGACACTTTAAGAAGAATTATTGAAGGCAAAACAAAGGGCAAACGATCAATCGAAAGGCGACAGAATTTTTGGCTGAAAGACATGGGAAGGTGGTTTGGATGTGCTTCGAGTGATATTTTTCGAGCAGCAGTTTCTAAAGTTCGTTTAGCTATATGGACTGCCAACCTTCCTGTGGAAACGGCGTCGTAAGAAGAAGAGTTTTTTTTAAGCTATTGATATCACTAACTAAACTTTAACAGTCAGATTCACTAAAAAGGCCTAGAAATTAAATCTGACTAATCGTCACAGAATTTAGCTATTTTCTGTTCTTGTACTGCTCAGCATCATTTTTCGCTTGCTTGGTGATGCTCTTGCCGTTTTAAACACTTAAATGTATAGAAAATCTGGCGTAAAAGAACATGTATGCTGCAATTAGGCCAGATATCGCCATATTTATACTTTATATTTCGCGCCTTAATAAAAAAAAAGAAAAATTAAAAGTGCACATTTTATTACTTCAGATGTTCTACGTAATCCCCTCCGACTTCAATACAATCTTCAGAATGTTCATACAACCATGTGAAACTGTTAGAAGAATTCTCTTTTTAGATATGTTTAACTCGCGCATCACAGTGGCTTTAATATCCTTGAAATGGTCCTAGCATTGACCCTTCATGTGAAGCTTGATTTTTGGGCATAAAAAAGTCACTAGGGGGTTACATCAGGCAAATAAGGAGGTTAGTGGAGGACGGACGCTTGTTTTCCGCGCCAAAAACTGCACCAAAATACCAGCCGTCTAAGCAGGAGCATTGTCATGAAGTCAGAAAAAATTCTTTCCGTTCAAGTTAAACCTGCTGAAGCCTCTTGGAAAGTCACTTTTTGATACCCTTTAATAATATCGCATTTACTATTACCACAGATTAAATAATTTTTATTATTATTATATTATGGCACTTAATGAAAATTTAAACAGCCAAAAGTGGGAGATAAACTCTTTCCAATAATAAAAGAAGTTAGACATGAGGTGGTGTCAATAGTGTGTAGAATTCATTACAAGATAAGGTAATAAGATACGCGGGTTTGGAGTGTTTACGCCTGTATGCAAAAAATAATCTTTGGAGAAGTTTATCGGTTTTTGTCTCCAATTTGCACGCGTAAGCTCAACATTCAATAAAATATTAGCAATCTCTTTTTATGCATAAAATCGTTTTAGGTTAATCTTATTCGTTCAAACTTGAAGTTAATGCCTTCGTTCAAAGTTAAAATTAATGCCTTAGTTCAACGGTACATAACTAACAAGTCAGGAAAAAATTAAAATTACAGATCAAATAGAGTATCCACAGTAAACCCAATATAGTAGCGAAACTGAGCGGTAACCGTATAGGAAAACCAGGTCTCAGTTTTCAAGAGGTCACTTGGCAGTCCGCCATGTTAAAAAGGGGACCAGAGGAAGATTTTTAAATAAAAATAATGCTACTGTGTGAAGTTTTATCATTCAAAATCATAGATATTATACAAATGTTTGAAAATTTTTGATTTACAATAAAATCCTACTCTTGTAAGGATCTTTACCTGTATTATTAGCCTTTGACACACGGAGTATTCTTTATCTGACTCTATATTAACGTCTAGATACGCATGGTCGAATAAACGATTTTTTAAATCACTATTAAACATTTTCTGAGAAAAATGTGGAGCGCATATTTTATAATTTTTGCACGAATTTTCAACTGAACAATCGCTGGCGCGGTTGGTTACTGCAAACCAGATCTTTGCTCTATAACCAAAAAAATGTCATAAGATAAATAGCTTTTTGGAATTATTTAATTTATCCGCCTAGGATTTCTTACGCTATTCATTTTCTTTAATTAAATCACATACCGTTTTGGGCGTACTTTTTGAATTCTTTTTACAATTGTCAACTGTACAATAATAACCTCCGTTCCTCTTGATTATGTAAATTGTTTGTCAACATTTTCGATTCTCTTACAATCGTTTTTAATTCTCTTTTTATACAAACTCTCCCTTCCTTCTGTCTTTAAATTTATATACACTGCAGTCACATCAAGAAACGATCGACAATACATTTCAAAAGACACATTCCGAGAGAAGATGTAAACAATGAGCGGTCATTTTGAAAGAGGGACCCGTCGACACACGCGCCGTCAAAATCTCGTCACCAACTTGGAGCTTACTTTCGCTACTGTATTGGATTTTGCGTTAATTAATTTTCTTACAAAACATAGAAGATTTCTGAATTCACGTTTAAGGGAAAAACCATGATGTACCATGGTTGATTAAGCAAGGCAGAGAGTCGATAAAAAACGACCGTCGCTCATGCCGACTTGTTGAAGGTAGAACTGTCATCATTGAGAAAAATGGAAAATGCTGGTTTAAACAAGAAACAGCTTTTTTGTATTAGCTAAAGGCTAAGAAAGTACCATTTTGGGATGTAAAAAGTCTTTGAAGGAGGGGGCCGAAAATACTCGCGCCGCCTCAAAAGCAGCTTCGAATTAATGCAATAAAACATTTTTTGGCGTTGTGTGGTAAAATCTGGCTCTTTTTAGGTTTGTCGGTGTTGGATTTTATCAGTATAGAATAGACAATGAGTGACATTTCTCCACAATATGTATGTAATTCATTACTATAAAATATCGAGCAACGATTGTTACCTCTAATATACAGCGCCACCTTTTGTAGTTTCATATCATCATTTTTTTTAAATCGCGAATTTAACCGCGATTTACACTCACCTTGAATGGTTGGCTACCCTTTCCCCCTGCTATACTGAATCCCAAGCCCCTCGAGTCCCGAATGAGTGTTGTGTGAATGAGAACTTTCTTCGTTTCAACTGAATTATTAATGGGCGGAAGAGGTGGAGGCGGTGTTACGTGATAGGTTTCCGGTTTGGTTCCTGTGATGTCTGGTTTGTTTCGGACCAATCTGGTTACTTCTCGGATAATCTGAAACAAAATAAAAAATCATTGTATTGTAATTAAATCTAAATATGTGTTAATGAAATATATAATTAATAAACAATTGGGAGTTTGAAAAAAAAACTTTGTCATAAATGGAAAGATATATAAGTTTTATAACAAAACTTTTTTTTTTGTTATAATTAAATTTCGACTAAATTTTTTTATTTTTAACACCATGACATGTTTCGCTGTACGACAGCTTCTTCAGATGGTTTGTTACAAAAAAAAATATGTCATGGTGTTAAAAATAAAAAAATTAAGTGGAATTTACTTCTTGCAAACTTCTAGTCATGGATTTCCACGGTCAGTCAATTCAAGTGTTAAAAAGTTACATCAAATTGAAAATAAATTTTTAAACTTAGTACCGATGACGCGCCGAAAAAATCCGAGCTCGTGTAACGTCACAATGTTTATTTCTTCTCAACATCACAGACGCCTGATACGAGTGTTTTAGTTTTCAATCAATTTATTCTTGTTGTTATTATCAGTGTATTGATAAATTTATTGAAAATGTCTAATCTAAAAAGTTATCGTGCCTGTTTCGTGCCATTTTGTACGAATACTACAAAAACAACTCCCGAAAAAATGTTTTTAAATATGTCACAAGATGTTAAACGTCGAAATCAATGGTTCCAAGCAGCACGAGGTATTAACCTTAAAACGACATCAAATTTTTTCTGTTGTCAAGATCACTTCGATGTAAGTAGTTTAATAATGTATTTAATAACAGTATTGACAGTATATACACAGGTAGAAGCTGTTGACAGAACTTACGTGAAAACACGTTAACATAATGACGTCACAAACTTGGCAGCCAATCGTAGCGCGTGATTTTTTTAAATTCTAATTTATTTATAATTAATTGCAAAAAAATTTTAAAAAGTTTTTCGCATCATTATCAATATTATTGATGATAAAGTTTTAAAATAAAGTAAAAAAATCAATAATTATGTTTTATTAAGAAACCCAATTACGAGGGCCGCTTTTTAAGTTTTTACAAACGACCACTAGAACACGCTACTGAGAGGTGACATTACCATTGTTGTAAAATTTGACATTTGTTTACAGTGAGCGTTTAAAAAAAAACATTGTGAAGGAATGAAAATTTCACGTGAAAATTTACGTTGGGTGATTTTTTACGATTTTAGCAAAGGCCTAACTGGCCTTGAATAGCTTCGTTCAATTTTTGGTAATTAATCACCATCAGAAAAGACTGTTTACAATTGGTTTGCAAAATTTCGTCATGGTTGTGCTTCCGTCAGCGATGAATTTCGTGAAGGTCGACCAAAATCGTTGTTCCAAAAAACATCGATGCTGCGCGCAATATAGTTGAAGAGGATCGGCATGTGACTTACAGAGAGATAGAGGCATCCTTAAGCATATTGAAGACTGCAGTACATTCGATTTTGCATGACCATTTAGCTGTGAAAACATCTGTTCCCGATGGACTTCGCATAATTTGACCGAAACTCAAAAACAGGCTCGTGTCCATTGGTGTAACAAAATGCTCAAAAAATTCAACCGACGACATGCAGAACCTGTATACAATATCAACAGGGGACGAAACTTCGTAAGAGTCAAAAACTAAAAAACAATCAACTGTTTGGGTGTTCCAAGAAGAACCGAATCCAATAAAAGTGGTTCATTTGCGAAGCACTTCTAAGAAAATGATCGCTATTTTCTTTGGTTATACTGGACATGCTGCAACTATTGCTTTAGAGGATAGAAGAACAGTTAATGTTGAATGGTATACAACAATTTGTTTGTCAGAAGTCATCGATGAAATCAGGAAAAACAACCGAAAACGTCGCATCATTCATTCTTCATAATAACAATGCCAGTTCTCACACAGCACGTCAAACAATTGATTATTTGACGGAGAAAAACATCGAATTAATGTCCGATTGCCCGTATTCACCTGATTTATAGCCTACTGACTTCTTTTTGTTCCCGAATGTCAAAAAAATGCGTGGACAGCGATTTTCATCACCTAAAGGAGCTGTTGAATCCTTCCAAAACCATGTTTTTGAGGTACCAATTTCAGAGTGGAAAAAAATGTTTCGAGAAATGGTTGGAACGCATGCAAAGTGTATAAATCTTAAAGGCGAATATTTTAAGAAACAATAAAATGATTTCTACCAATTTTTTTTTTCTTTCATTATTTTTGTAAAAACTTAAAAGGTAGCCCTCGTACCTTATTGACTAAAAAGTGTTTCATTTGATTAAGGTTTAAATTGACGAGCGCAACAGTAAGTTTTAAATTTTCTATGTTTCATTAAATAATTTTGCTTTATAAATGTTTACTTTACGACCAAAAACCAGGATAAATTCCTATAATGCTACGGAAACTGTACAAAATTTATCGGTAATCACTAATTTCATCCTACCAACAGACGGACAGAGCAGTGGAATTGGAAACTGCATTTCGTGATTTGGGTAATTTGTAACGCGAAAAAAAAATGCAAAAAAGGAGAATTATTTTTCGAATATAATACTTTCCTTAGGAGGGGAAATGAAGAAAATGTTTCTATATGCGATCAAAAAAAAAAAACAGCTGTACTATCTCCAAAAAAAAAATAAACACATGATATCATTCGGTTTAAATAAATAAATTACGAAACTCATGTCAACGTTTTCTGATTAGCAAGAGAAAATTAAAAATTACGCAAGGATTACTAGTAAATTAAAAATTTAGGTTCTCTTAGATTTTAAATTTTTGTTAATATTTAAGGAATACTTCTTAAGGGTCCAAGTTTTTCAAATCCTTGAATTTTTTTGAAATACAGATATTATTAGCTCGAAAGTCTCATAGAATCTCGTGTCCGCGAGTCAAAATATTCGAGGCCAAACGTCGCGAAAATCGGTTTCTTACAAGTATCTTGTTTCTTATGCTTCGAATGATGCTTGAAGTTATTACAAAACTTATAGCAAATAAAATTATTTACAAATTTGGTCTCAGGCGATATTTTATATAATTAACCGTTCTCAAGATAGAGCGCGAAGAGTGGGAAGCGCTCATCCGTATATAGGATAACGCTACCTCAACTGTTGAATCAAATGCATAGTACAGTTCACAAAATTAATTATTTACAAATATTATAATTATTAAGAAACTTGAATTATTTATTTCCTTATAATCGATATTTATAAATAATGTTCATAAATAAGACATCTGTATGGTGGATATTACAAAACGAGACCCTGGAACCCACAACAAAAAATATTATAAGATTTATTATCTTAAACTTAATATTCCTCGGAATTTCCAAATTTCCGTCTATAAAAAAAAAATTAAATATTATTATAGTAATACTCACTTCTAACACTAAAGTCTGCCCTGACGCTTTCAACACCTCCACAGCGTCGTAATGTGACACCTCTGTAACGTCATTCCCGTTCACCTTCAGCACCTTGTCGCCTACTTTTAATCCTGCTAGATCCGCCGGACCGCCTTCTGTCACCCTGGAGATAAAGATACCTTCATCATCTCCTTTGAATGGAGTTGAACCTTTGCCTCCAGCGATTGAGAGACCGAGACCGGCGTTGGAACGCTCGATGCGAATTTCATATTTTTCTTCTCGTAATTCTACTGCTGGATCGCTAATTGTAGAATCGCCAGCTGAAACAAGGAGATAACATCTTAATATAAAATACCTAAGAAAATAAGACTTTAGTGTATATATATATATATATATATATATATATATATATATATATATATATATATATATATATATATATATATATATATATATATATATATGTTTTGACGAATGTTTTCACGGATGTGAAATGTAGTAATGGTTTTTCGGGTATCCCGTGTTAGCTTGAAGTCCCTTGATGGACGATTTCGCTGACGTTTCGATGGAATCTCATCCATCTTTTTCAAAGCGTTGATCACTGGTCGGTGACATTCAACGCCAAGACACCGACCAGTGATCAACGCTTTGAAAAAGATGGATGAGATTCCATCGAAACGTCAGCGAAACCGTCCATCGAGGGACTTCAAGCTAACACGGGATACCCGAAAAACCATTACTACATATATATATATATATATATATATATATATATATATATATATATATATATATATATATATATATATATATATATATATATATAAGCGACACGCCCCGGCTTTGCATGGGAGTTGTTATGTTATTGCTTAACTCTTCGTTATAATTTAGTGTAGCATTTCTAAAATATTGTTTTAAGATAGTTTAAAATATTTCTTTATTCACCACATAAGTGTCTCTTCCCCGGGTGTCAAAACAAACAGATTATGTTTGGATGTTACACGTGACAGGGTCACGTATTGAAACGGTAAGACGGTTGGTATCATTGGGGTTCTCGGAATCAAGACGGCTTCTTCAGCTCCACAGCCTGTCAGAATTGTGCATTCAATCAAATAATTTTTAAGGGTCTTTATTTGTAATCTTGTGCTGTTGCATAATTTTGATAGATTTAAATTACGCAGCAATATTATAGGAGACCCTACTTTTAGAATTAGTTTGTGTGACCGAGTTCCGGGAGCACATCACAGTGGTGGCGGCGCGAGTTCAGAAAAACCCTTGTCAAATTTAAACTATTCACCCAAATGTTACTATTTACCAGGTGTACAAGTATGAAATGCGGATTTCAGACAACAGATGGTGCACCAAAGCAGTTTGTGCTATAAAGATTTGACACTGCGCCATTTTGTTGTGTCATCAACAAGTGACGACGGATAAATTGGAAAAGTGTGTGCATAGTGTTGTGTTGTGTTCAATATATCGAAATTTATACCGAACAAAGAGCATTCGGGGGTAGCATTATTTTTTTGTTTTCATTTGAAGAAAACTGCTGTTGAATCATACCGATTACTTCGAGAAGCTTATGGTCAACATGCTCCATCGCAAGATACGTGTGAACGATGGTTTCAGCGTTTCAAAAGTGGTGACTTCGATGTTGCAGACAAGGAACATGAAAAAACGCCAAAAAATACGAAGATGTGGAATTGCAAGCATTTTTGGGCGAAGATGATTCGTAAACACAAAAACAACTCGCCGAGCAATTGGGCGTTAGTCAACAAGCTGTTTCCAATGGGCTACGAGAGATGGGAAAGATTCAGAAGGCCGGTAGATGAGTACATGAGTTGAACGACAGGTAAATGGAAAAGTGCAAAAACACATGTGACATTTTGCTCGCTCGGTACAAAATGAAGTCGTTTTTGCATCGTATAGTTACAGAGGATGAAAAGTGGATTTATTTTGAGAATCCCAAGCGCAAAAAATCAAGGGTAGACCCAGGCGCACCATCCACATCGACCGCAAGACCGAATCGCTTTGGCATAAAGACGATGCTCTGTGTTTGGTGGGACTAGAGGGGCGTGGTCTATTATGAGCTGTTAAAACCTGGGGAAACCGTTAATACTAAACGTTACCAACAACAATTGACCGATTTGAACCGTTCGCTGCTTGAAAAAAGGCCAAAATACCGAAAGAGGCAACACAAAGTCATTTTTCTTCATGACAATGCTCCATCACATACGGCAAAACCAGTTCGCGACACGTTGGAAGCACTCAGCTGGGAAGTTTTACTCCATGCAGCTTACTTACCAGACTTGGCTCCTTCCGATTACCACCAGCGCTTCGGTTCGTACGGAGATGTGAAAAAATGGCTCGATGAATGGTTCGCAGCAAAAGGGGAAGATTTTTACTGGGCTGGTATTCACAAATTGCCCGAAAGATGAGAAACATGTTTTTTTAGAAAAAAAATCCGCATTTCATACTTGTACACCTAGTAAAGACTATTTTTATCTTCGTTAAATGCACAAAACAAAGAACGCATTTAAGTTGATATTTATATATTCCTACCTAAATTACTCTCTTTAGTCGTCTATTTTTAATATCTTTACTTCGATAATTTGGATTTACCACTGTAGATAGACATATGCTGTCATGGACTTTTTTGTAAGACTATTGACGCAAACAATTTTATTATGCATTGTTTTCATGTATCTCTAACAATTTACGCAGTGCACGCGAAAATACCTCTCCAACTATTGATTTTTTTCCAACTTTATCGCCATAGGTTGGCCAATTGAGACAAAATATTCTCAGTTGATACACCTAAACCGTCCTCGTGAAACACTCTATTCATTAGCGAGAACCCGAAAAAAATTCGTTGAGTAATTACTGAGAAAATCGTGCACAGACAGATGCGGTGGGGGACTTTGTTTTATACTATGTATTAATATATACTCGTATATTAAAAAGCTAATTATTGGACACTAAATAATCAATTGGATATAAAGCTGTTACTTGAAAATTTACGTTCGCAAATTTATAGTTAACTTGTCACATATAAATAACACATTCCTATAATTTGCATGTTAATACCAACCAAACTATGTTCAAATGCTACGGTGTCGTTTGTATTTATTTGCAAGGTATTCGTTTACCGAATCCTTGAGCTGTGTCAGTGACTTCACTGTTTAAATTGCAACGACGTTTAGGAAGATTACTAAATACCTTATACAACACTGAGGTATTAAAAAAAGATGGTCGTTGCGAATTGTGTACTTAAAAAGACTGTGGAATGATAATTCAATGTCAAAATCAGCCTTATTACACTTTTAATAAATACTCAATATATGTTCGAGTAAAGTTATTAATCGTGATTATTAAGTAAACTTTTAGATAAGGTAATCTATAATATACATAAAATGCAACGTATCTCTGTCTGTCTGTCTGTCTGTCCCTTAGTGTGCTTATCACTGGAGAACCACTTATCTGATTTACGTACTTTTTTTTTAAAAACATACATATGTTCTTTGGTCAGGTTTAGGCTTTATTTCATTACATTAGGTAGCATAAGAAATGAGCAGTGACAATAATAGTGAATTAAGTCGAAAAAAAGTTTGCTGTTAGCGCGTTCCCTTGCAATACACAGCCTAAACCATTTAATATGGAACACTATTATGTAGCAGAGAATATCTATAATCTATAATATATATAAAATGCAACGTCTCTCTGTGTGTCTGTCTGTTCGTTAGTGCGCTTATCACTCGAGAACCGCTTATCCGAATTACGTGCTTTTTTTTCATACATACATATGTTCTCTGGCCAGATTATAACATATATATTATTATGTTAGGTAACATAAGCAATAAGTAGTGACGATAATAGTGAATCAAGTCGGAACAAAGTTTGTCGCTAGCGCGCTCTCTTGCAATACGCTGCCTAAACCGTTAAATATGGAACAATACCATGTAGCAAAAAATATAATATATATAAAATGTAACGTCTCTCTGTCTGTCTGTCCGTTAGTGTGCTTATCACGCGAGAACCACTTATCCGATTTACGTGTCTTTTTTTTTATTTCATACATACATATGTCCTTTGGCCAGATTATATAATAGTAATAAGAACAATATATATAATACATATAAAGCGCAACGGCCAATCTGTCCGTCTGTCCGTTACTGCGCTTATCATTCGAGAACCACTTATTCGATTTAGGTGTTTTTTTTTAATTCGTACACAGGTAACATAAGGAATAAGCAGTGGCGATAATAGTGAATCAACTTCCGCGAGCGGAGCCGCGGGCACGGCTAGTACTATTATATAATTACATGTTTTAATTGGAAGATCTATAAAAAGTTGACACCTGTAATAATTCATTAGATTCTCCTTGGATGTCATTAATTGTATTAATTACATATGTGCACAAAAAAGCTGTTGTTTTTGGACAAAGGCCATATGGAAGACATGTAATCTGATGTTCTGAAGCCTACCTTACCACCAGAATGCTCAAATGTCCCCAAATGTTTTTGTCGTGAGACTTGAGTATCTGAACATACGTTAAGAAAATGAAAATAATTGATTCTTTTTTAGAGACCGAGCTAGAGTAAATATTTTCCGATCAAATGAATATATCGCTATGTACTTTGGGGTTCTAAAACTCAAAGTGAGGTTTACGACATAGATATTTTACTATAACCTAAAAAAAAAATGATTGTCTCACGAAAAAACAAAAAAAAAATTGAGGACACATTTTGGTGGTAAGGTAGGATTCAGAAGGTCAGAATACATGTCTTCCATATGGTCTTCGTCCAAGAACACCTTTTTTTGTAGCCTGTGTTATTAATATTAGTAATTTAAATAATATATTAATAATAACTGAATTTGAGCTAAACTGGAAATTATTTTTTTAAGCTATTTGTATGTACAGCATATTAAAATAAATTTTGTTGTTAGTTAGGTAGTGTAGGTGTGAAATTCGTTATTGCTTGAGATAGACATATTGTCCGTGATGGTAAATGGATCAGAGCAGGTCACTTAACTATACGACGTTTGTTATGTAAACCAGGTTTATTAATTCTGAAAAAATTTATAATTATTTAGTATCTTAAAGATAACTAATGTTATCTAATTTTCTGTACTAAAGATAATATTTAACCGTCCCTTGGTAATGAATGTGAAGACAATTATTTGAACGTGTACGCGGTTTTTGATCATCAAATCTAGACGATAGTCCGGTTAAAATTACAGAAAACGGTAGATGAATATGAAAAACAGGCAATCAGAAGAATAGTTTATTCATTTTATTTTGATAGAGAAATCTCTACGTTAAAGAAAATCCATTGTGTACTAAAATGATGAAAATTTATCATATAATAGTAGTAACAAGCTATGGAAAAACATTTTGAAAAAAATCAAAAACGTTACTTCATTTTGTCTAAGTTTAACAACTAACTTCTTATCAGTAAAAAAAATAATCTAGAAATAAGGCCATTCTAGTCAAGGCATATTTTTTATATTGTATTGTGGTTTATATTCCTCACAGAATAATTGAATGTAGAATAAATTTAGGGTGTTTACTAACTCTAATAAAAAAAAACGTATGAAGCCATTGAGAAACCCTGTCTTAACATAAAATACACGTGTATTCCCACACTTTAATAACAAGCACTAAAAGTATGTAAAAGAACTACTGTTCTTAAGCACACATTAATACAAAAAGTAACTAAATTAACGGCGTTATTACACCCGAATTACATACAGTATTAGAAATTCACGAAGATAAAATGCAAGATACGAACCTATGCCGTACATATACTACTCACACCTGGCCATTAATAGCGAAACTTAGGCAGGGAATGGTTAAAGTATCGATAGAAAGAAGATAAAATTTGCATTTAAATGTTCGTTCCAATTAATCATTCAAAAAAAATTCGTTGTATCAACCAAAATAAAAAATCCTAAACTATACAAATAATTTAAAAATGCATTAGACTTTATTAATAATAATATGCTGGTAACTCAGCTTAATCGGTGGACGGAATAATAATGGATTTTAGCGACAGAAATAACTATCTTCTTTGTAAATGAAATGTTCTATATTTGTTTACATAGTAAACCACCTGAGCTTCAGTATTCGATATTTTAGATCTCTTTAGAGGAATATCGAAAAGATGCATAGATAGTTCAACATATCAGTAAATAGGTTTGCGCTTAATGCACGCCTGTTACAGACTGTCTCATTCGTTACCAAAATTCGGTATAAGATTAGTGAATTCATGAAAAAGTAGTGACGTCAATCATTGGCTGAACACTAACCAATATGGTAGGTGAAATATAGTTCAAGCATATAACTGTCAAAATCAAGAAACAATTTTCCAAAATTGCCTAAAGAAAATACTTACATTATTCAATAATGTGTACTATTCCATAAAACGCTAAAAAGTAGTATAGTTTTCTTGAATAACAAAGAACCTTATAATAACGTAGTTATTAACTTACTATCGAAAATGTAGCAACGAAATAGATAATTTCTTGAGAAAATTAAATACTAACACAGCATTTAAAACATCTAACATACTTGGCAAATTTACAAAAAAATAACAAAACCAAAACTGATAAAAACAGTAGATCCGGAGTATATAAATTAGATTGTGAAGATTCTTCAAAAATATATATAGGTCAAACAGGAAAGTGTTTCAAAAAGAATAAAAGAACATGCCTCATCACATATCACTAGAAAAAAAATGACTCAAATTATGCAAATCATTTGAATGAAAATAACCACCAGGTCAACTGAAATTCTCAAATAATATATTATCATCATTAGCTCATTCTATCCATAGTCGGATGTAGTCTCTCCAAATTCTCTCCAATGAGCTCTGTTGTTTGCTTTTTGCATTCAATCGTGTCCCGCTAATCTTTTTATATCGTCCGTCCATCTAGTCTGTGGTTTAGGCCTCCACTAAACTGTCAAGAATTTTAGGGCTAATCCTCATATTTAGCAAAGCAGTTTTATTTTTCTTTAATTACATTGACTGCTAGCTATTTTTACGTATCCAAGGGTAACAAGAAAAGTTAATAACGCAAGACCACAAGATTTTTTTCTATTGGTCTCACGAATTGAGCATATGAACCACCAGCTAATATTTATAATTTTTAATTTAAAATCTGGGACGCCATAGCATTCAGCCGCTAGCGCTGGATTCGAACCAGGAACCATCTGGTCGGCAAATGACAAGATAATAATGCGAAAACTCAAAATGGATCTATGTAGATATTGTCGAAGTCTTAGCCACAATGCACTGAAATATCACTTAATAATGTCTCCTTTGTATATTTTAATTATGGAACATTCATCATCATCATCATTAGCTTATTCCATCCATAGTAGGATGTAAGCATCCCCAAGTTGTCTCCAATGACCTCTGTTGTTTGCCTTTTGCATCCATTCGTGTCCCGCTAATCTTTTTATGTCGTCTGTGGTCTACCTCTGCATCTTTCATATTCTCTAGGCCTCCATTCAACCATTCAATCTGACCATCTGTTATCATTCATCCTTGCGATATGCCCCGCCCAATTCCACCTTAATATACATATTCGTCGTATTACATCTGTCATTTTTGATCTTCTTCGTGTATGGATGTTAGGAAGACGATCTTAGAGTCTAATATTTAACCCCAAATATCACATAGTTGCACAAAAAGCCTAAAACTTAATTTCCTAGAGTCTTCAGAAATAAACAAATTGAAAAAAATTCTTTGTTAAATAAACAATCAGAACTAAATAATTCACCATTACTAAATCTATTTTAATTAAATCATTTTACTACCTGTTATAAATTGTTAACCAACCTTTTATTATAGTAATTTCATCATCATTTTGAAACAAACCATCCGAAGAAGAGGTCGTACAGCGAAACATGTCATAGTATTAAAAATAAAAATTCAGTGGATGTTTTACCTTTTTACGAAACATTTTCTTTAGGTACTATTCCTGGAAAAATTGGACATAACGAAAAAAAATAACATAATTTCTTGAGTTCGAGAAGCCTGAAAAAGAGGTATAACATGATATATTCGATGATGATATATTCGAAATAACACCCTCTAAACCCTCACTCCTTTAACCCCTTATATGTTTCACTATGGGTAATACTGTTTAAAATTTGTTTATTACCAACCAAAAACTACGAAAATTTCTCATTTTTGAAAGTATATAAAATATCGACTCTTTCATCTGTATGACTTGAAACGATATAGGTCTAAAATTATATTTTTGTCCGTAAGTTAAATATTATATATGTACTAAATTTGAAGTCGGTATCTCATTTCGCTCGCGAGTTCTCGTGCCAACAGGGAGACAGAGAAACATGAACGAAGGTAATGATTTTCTTTAGCAAGGAAAATAAAGAGATGTAGCGGTTAACAACACTTAGGATGAAACAACAAAAACAATTATCGGCGAGGTCTTTTTTTCAAAATCATTACTTAAGATAATTCTTACTACTTTGTATAACTGCTGCTGCAATGTACAAGATTAAAAATTTCGGTTACAGACAAGTACGTTTGGTTTCGAAACGTATTTTAACATCTACTTTACATTTGAAGCTTATCCCAGTATGGCATAATTGGACGATTTCTGATGGTAATATAACCAACCAGGTTAATAAGTAAGCTAAATCTCTTGGGCAATTTAAAAGGACTAATGATACAGTAAAACTTTGGACTCTAAGACCACTTGGCCTGTTAAAAAAACATTAAAACATTGTTACGGCATCACGTTTAAATTATATACCTTTTAATTTGACACAGACCGTATAATATTACTTAATAGTAGTAAAACTGTTATTTTCTATGTCGTCCAAGTGGAAAAAAAGACATTTAGCAAATATGTGTTGCAATAATGTTTGCCAAGTTATGGTACACTGCTTCCTTGTGTTAAAAATAATGATGTTCTTAGATGTTCAAAATTTTATACAGTGACCGGCAGAGTTCGCAACATAATGAAATATTTTTTTGTTATTCGAGTATCCAAATTTCATATTCGGGTAATTAGTTCTGTATGTCCAATAATCTACAAATTGATTTCGACATAAGTCGCGAGACTGTTGGTATGGCAGGAAATTTGAAACTTTGGATTTCGATTTAAATCCTACTTGCCCAGTTTTTGAGCATCTCTCTCTCTCTCTCTCTCTCTCTCTCTCTCTCTCTCTCTCTCTCTATATATATATATATATATATATATATATATATATATATATATATATATATATATGGAATTTAAATGTTTTAACAAAAGTTTGGAAACATTTTTGTTATAAAATAAAAATTCCACTAAGACGACTAAGGTATCGAAAATATTTGATATTTAGTCGAATATCCTTTTGCGTCAATCACTTCTTTACATCTTCTGCCCATAGAGTCAATAAGCCTAGCCCAAAAATCGGGTGGTACTTTTTCCCATTTTTGTTTTAATGCGATCTAAAGTTTATTCCGGTTTTTTATACTTCTTTTCCTAATTTGTTTATCCAGATAGTGCCAAAGATTCTCTATCGGTTTCAAATCAGGTGATTGTGAAGGCCAGCGCATCACCCGAATCCTTTGTTCAGAAAACCAATTCTTGACCAAGCGAGATGTGTGTTTTGGGTCATTGTCTTGTTGAAAAATCCAAGACAGTGGCAAATCTTCTTCATAAGGAATCAAATTATTTTCCAATATCTCAAGATACTTTTGAGCATCCATTCTTCCATTTATCTTTACCAATGGTCCCGTCCCAGGCCGTCGAAAACAACCCCATACCATGATATTTCCACCGCCATGTTTGACAGTACGTACAAGGTACTTTTGGTCATATCTTAAACTAACTGGTCTTCTTACATAACCAACAGAATCACTTCCAAAGAGACTGAACCTACTTTCGTCAGTAAAGATTACTAGAGACCACTGATTTTGAGTCCAGTCTTTATGTTCCTTAGCAAATTTTAATCTCTCTTTTCTGTGACGCATTGTAACACATTTACAGCACGCCTACCATGAAGATTTTCAGATAACAGACGACGCCTAATAGTCATGTCTGACACCAATACACCCTGATATTCCTGCCTTAGTTCTTTATTAACAGCAGTTTTCTTGGCAAGACAATGAGTCAAACACACATCTCGCTTGGCCAAGAATTTTTTTTCTGAACCAAGGATTCGAGTGATGCGTTGGCCTTCACAATCACCTGATTTGAACCCGATAGAGAATCTTTGGCACTATCTGGATAAACAATTAGGAAAAGAATGCTCGATACACTTCGTCCAATGTCTTTCTATCTCTCTCCTTCAAAATAGGCATTTGTTTCAGCAATTACCTCGTCGTTTGACCCAAATTTTTCTATATTCTATATAGGAAATAATCGCTGGGGGCTAAATCTGGAAACTGCGCACACATGTATTGTCTTATGAAAGAAAATTCTTTTCTTCGCCAAATGCGGACGTGCTTTCACAGTATGGTTGAAACGATCCAAAAAGTTGGCATAATACTCTCCATTAATCGTTTTGCCCTTTTTAAGATAATCTACGTGGATTATGCTGCGTGCATCCCAAAATACTGTGGCCATGATTTTATTGGCCGATAAAGTCGCTTTGGCGGCAGTTCAAAATGGAAAACCCACTATTTGGATTGTTCTTTCGCCTCTGATGTACTGTGTGATGAATTCAAGTTTCGTCAATAGTTATGAAACGACGTCAAAAATCATTCAGATTGTGCTTTAACATCGCCAAACATTCTTTGAAGTTGACACACGTGCATGTTTATTGTCAATTGTGAGCAATCGCGGCTCCCATCTCGCGGAAAGTTTTCTCATATCCAAATGAGTTATTAAAATATTCTGCCCCCGTTCAATTGAGATGCCCACAGTCTTAGCAATGTGATTTTTGCTTTTTTTTTTATGGGTCTAGCACACGCGCTGCAGGTAAGTTCCTAAAGCGCCACAGGAGCGACACGTGCGCGGAAAAAGCGATTCACGCTGTTCCCGAATCGCTGCAAATTGCACTCGCTGGGAAACACAGTCCTGGGCAAATCACTCCAAAGGGATGATGTTCTCCATACAAAAGACCGCCCGAAAAGCGTTACGAGGAGTAACAAGCTGAACCTCATACGGACAACCTTGTACGGCCGCGTTTGAATTCAGCTGTCCAATATTTTGTGGTCGATAACAAGGGTGCAGAGTCCCCATAAACTTCGCTGAGTTCCGCTTTTATCTCATCATTCGTTTTCTTTTTAAAAAACAAATATTTTATCACTGCTTGATATTCAATTTTTTCCATTGTTGTAAAATCAGAAAACTTGTTCCATTTAAATGGCTGTCACTCAAACTAAATCACGCAGCGACTTGACAATTTGACAGGACTCTTGTGAAAGATTATGTTTGCGAAAAATATATATATTTTTTTTTAAAGTAGAAGCGCTATCTCTGGCCGAGGCCAGGTACTTATCATACAACCCTCGTATGATCGTATTGAATATGTTTTTAAAGAACTTCATCTATATTCAAAATTATTCTACCAAAGCAAAAGCTCCATGAAAAATCCCCATTTAATAAAGTGGAGATATTTATTAAAGTCCTTTGACCTTTAAAATTTTGCTAGTAAACGAAAGATTTATGCATAGAGAGAATCTGATCTAATCTCCGAACAATTTGCCACGCTTAAACAGAGTAATAATTCACATTCTGTAGGCATCTGCATCATTGGCTAAAATGGAATAACGCCGTCATTAAAACAACATTAAATAAATGACAGCTTAAATGCATTACAATTTCAGTGAGGAGAAATTGCATGCTCAATAAACTTTTCTCATGATCACGGGCGACTCGTATACTACAGCTATCCAACAATGGCCCGTTCTAATAGAATTTTTTTAGATCTGTACCAACTACATTGGTAAGCATCATCATGTAAAATAAAGTCCAATTTGTTTGGCTTATGGCACGAACGCAATAGGTTTAAGGGGCAAGGTGGAGGCATAGAGCGTAACCACGGTTCTTGGAGACTACGTAGCTCAGTAGCATTTCACGGAGAGTGTCTCTTATGTGCCAAAGTTTTACGGAAACAATAATTCTGTCAAAGAGTTCGTTACAACGCATTATTTGTAAAGATTTCTGTCTGCATCCCTACAAGATACAGCTGGTGAAAGAATTAAAGTCAACTGGTACTGCTCAGAGGCTCAACTTCGAGCATTAAATGTTTAATGGCTTTTTAACATTTGCATAAGACGTATTTCCCCCTTAATAGTTAAACCTATGAATAGAATTACCGATACTAGAGTCGCACAAATACAAAATGAAAGCAGCCAAAACCTTCACGTGGTTATGATTGGCCTGTAACGTCAGTATGTAGAATAATAGACCGCAACGTCAGTATGTAGAATTGTTCTTTCTTTCTCAACAATTGTTAATTTGAAGCGATATATGGACATAACTGAGTACTTCTTTACACTTGCTTTACAAAATTTGATGGCTATTACAATAGAACTTGATTTCAGCAGGATGGGGCGATCAGACACATCCTTGGCAGGAATTCGAATATTTTTTTTCCAATAAATCAATTTTCAAAAGGCGACTTGCTAGCCTCCTAGCTTCAATTAAAATAAAATAGTTAGCTAGCTCCATGAAAAATCCCCATTTAATAAAGCGCACGCAAAAGAAAAACATTGTTAACTATAGTCAATACATCTTCTGCTTTTTATGAATGCACCAAATTTTGCTCACTTAATTAGTCTATTGTTATGGCTTCTACCGCCAACAGGCTTTACATTCTACTGAATAGAAAATATTTTATTTACTTAGTTTTCGTTACAGCACAAGTTAGAAGTGAGTAAATTTTTTAAATAAAATTACTGTTCTATCTTAACCTAACTTTTCCAAATGTCTACGAGCCGCCACTGTTCGAGATTACATAGAGGTCAAAAAATAATTGCAGCTTTATGATTTGAAAGGGTGGCTTTCTCTTGCATCAAATTATGGTGAGCTCGAAGAAATGAATTATGCCCGGACCGAAAAGACTAGTAAGAACTTTTTAGGATTCTTAATATGCTTCGAGTGAGTTATCTTCTGATTAATGCAGATATTTAGCAAAGAATTCGTAGATAAGACACGAAAGCGGTACCTCAGTGAAGCATAAAAACAGAAAAAAAAGTGAATGGTAACGTTAACATTCAAGACTTGTGTGCTTCTAAGAGTAATTTATAATCATAAAGGTTGTTTAGATTTATCTGAAGGGAATGCACGTTTGCAATTCCGAAAAACATCATTTCACAAAACAGTAAACAAAAGAGCGCCGGAAAGATGTTTATGCAACAAGAATTTCGCGGAATTAACAATATCAATCAAAACAGATAATTAATTCCGTCAAATTCCGGTTGCTGTAAACTTTTTCCCTGCGCTCTTTTGTTTACAGTGTTCTTAAAAGATGTTTTTTGTAATTATCTATATATATATATATATATATATATATATATATATATATATATATATATATATATATATATATATATATATATATATATATATATATATATATATATATATGGCGGCTCCGTAACCTAATAACTTGCTTGTGGTGCAAAAGGTTTCGGA
This sequence comes from Pachyrhynchus sulphureomaculatus, assembly GCA_019049505.1. Lineage (NCBI taxonomy): Eukaryota > Metazoa > Arthropoda > Insecta > Coleoptera > Curculionidae > Pachyrhynchus > Pachyrhynchus sulphureomaculatus. Next base: position 146,444,129 of record CM032454.1, on the reverse strand, counting down.
TTCTAATCCCGGCAGGTTATTTATTAATTTATTTCCGCCGCGTCGCTAGTTCGAGTAGTATTATTTTCAATTCACTTCTTGTGTTATGCGGTTCTAATGTATATTTGATCAAAGTAGCAAAATAAATGTAAGTTTTTATTTTAAAATGAGTACACAAAAACGTATAGCGTTTATTTTAAAAGACAAACGCGATATTATAAGGAAAATAGAAAATGGAGTTAAACAAAGTGATGTTTGCAAACAGTTCAATTTAACTAAATCTACGGTTTCTACCATATGGAAGAAGAGGCAAGAAATCTTATCAATCTATGATAAAAGAAACTTTAGTTATAAAAACGTAAGAGAATCTACACATGACCAACTTGATAAAGGATACCTTAAATGGTTTAGTCAAAAACGACAGGAACATATTACCGGCTATACTTTACAAGAAAAAAGTAGTGAATTGGGAAGGAAAATAGAGAACACCGAGTTTAACTGTTCTAGAAGTTGGATTGAACGATTTAAAATGCGACATAATATTAGTGGGGGTAAGGCAGTAGGAGAAACTGTAGGAGTGGATATGACCGTTGTTGATCAGTGGTTGGCCAATGTATGGCCGGAAATTCGAGAAAGTTATGAATATGTGGACATTTTTAATGCGGATGAAACGGGTTTGTTTTACAAGATGACGCCTGATAAGACATTAAAGTTTGTCGGAGAGGATTGTGCTGGTAGAAAGTTATCAAAAGTAAGGATTACTGTGTTGGTAACTGCAAATATGCCTGGAACAGAGAAAAGAAAATTGTTGATTGTTTACGATGCTTACATTCAACAAAGTACAGTGGAAATCGAGATTAAAAAGATGTTTAGTCACTTTAATTTTGAAGAATGTGAATGTGCTGATAATGAATTAATAACGAGGTAAATATTAACTGAAGATAAAATTGTGATATCAGTGACTTCTGGAAAGATTTTAAGCGATAATGACGACGAAGACGAGCTTGGAGAAGGAGATAATATTTATGTTCCATTCATTTCAAAAATGATTAAGAAAATGAGCGAAACTCGCAATTTTTTGGAATCTCGTGAAGTTCCTGAACATATATGGAGTAGTTTTTGTGACCTTGACAGTTATATAAACACCATTTCTTTTTCAAGTAAAACAATACAAACGAAAATTACTGATTTTATTGTATAAACTACGTATTTTAATGTTTTCGTTTATACTCGTATATGTACCAACATACATATTAATAACTTTAGTGTGACTTGTTTTATTTTCCTTTGAACGTTTTCTTTTAATTTAATAATTATTATTATTTATTTTTCTAAGTAGCGCCTAATCTAAATAAAAAAGTAGCGAAAATGATATTGGAGCATTTTTAGTGATTTTTTTAGAGTTCATTATAAACGGACTTCACTGTATATTATATATATATATATATATATATATATATATATATATATATATATATATATATATATATATATATACAGGGTTACAGGGAAAGTCGTCCTAGATAATTAAGGACGTTATAGTTTAGGTCGTTTCTGACCGATTTGACTCTATGACATGATGTCCTAAACTTAACCGTTTTCGAGATATTGAAGTTTAAAGATTTTCTAAAAAAAAACATGTTTTTTTTTGCTTTTATATCGATTTTTTTTTATTAGAGGTTCTCGAGTGCGATTTTTGGTTATTTTTAGTTAGTCTGTATGTCAAGTATCAAAAATCATCAAAAAAATTTGAACTAGTTACTAACAGTTTCAAATGGCGGCTTGTTAATATTTCTAAATTACGAATTTTTACCAAGTGTTTCCTACTTTAAATCAATAAAGAGAAAAAAAAAATGTATGGAAGTTATTCTGCAAATTATTTTAAAAACTTTTACGTCTTTTTAGCTATCAAAAAAGGTATATATACTAGGAGTTTAATAGGAAAACTGTACACAGAATGACACCTAAAGCGGGCTCGGGTAGCAAAAGGCAAATTTTTAGTTCTAGGTGAAAATACGAAAAATACACAAATAAAACAAAAAACCTTGCAATTTAATATTTTTTATTAATTATCATTCATGTTCTATATGGTCGCCCCTATTTCTAACACAAATTCTCATTCTTTTTCTTAAATTACTTTTCACAACGCTGGTTGTGAGGTGCCGCCTTATTTCGTCAGCCGCATCAATTATTTTTTGTCTTAGGACATCCACGTTTTCGATAGGAGTCATCTGGTCGTATACGAGACTTTTCATGTGACCCCACACATAAAAATCCATCGGTGTTAGGTCTGGGCTTCTCGCCGGCCAAGGTATTGGTCCGCCTCTGCCAATCCATTTGTTGGGATAATTGTCATTGAGCCATGCACGAACACTTCCTCTGTAGTGAGCTGGGCAGCCATCGTGTTGAAAGTACATGTTTTGTCTTAAACCAATAGGTAGGTCTTCCATCAAATTAGGTAAATCGTTCCGCAAAAAATTGTCCTATTCCTCGCCATTCAAATTATCTGGCAAAAAGAATGGTCCAACCAAATAATTTGAAATTATACCCATCCACACATTTAAGCTGAATCTTGTTTGTGATCCTTTCGTTCTTTTTTTGTTTGGGTTGCCTTCCTCTTTAGAAGCCCAATAGTGAGCATTGTGGTAGTTTGTAAGACCGTCTTTGTCGAATTTCGACTCGTCAGTCCATAGTATTTTCTTAAAAAAAGATGCATCTTCGACATCGGTATTGGGCATAAATCTGCAGAATTCGAATCGTCGCAACGGATCCCCTTCTTCAATGACTTGCACGGGCGTATAGTGGTAAGGGTGTTGCCCAACAGTATGCATTACAAACCATACCTTCCACTGCGAAATACCAAGCTGTTGTGCGACAACATTTGTAGATGTGGTTGGGTCCACCTCAAAGAGACGTCGTATTTCGTTTTCTTCGTCTTCGTCAAAGATACGTGGTCGTCCCATGTCAGTCCGCCGTCTTTGTACGGAACCAATTTCTCGTAGTCTTCGATAAGTTCCATCAAATACGCTAACATCAGGTACACGACGAGTAGGATATCGCAGTATGTATTCATCACGTGCACGCGACGACACTCCTTCGCAAAATCCGTAACACATTAGGATGTCAGCAGACGTTGGTATACGTTGCCATATTCACAAGCAGAGATCAAAATCCAGTTACGAGCCAATTCACACAGTCAGAAGATGAAACACAGATATTTTTGAAAAGCACGGTATAGCACATCTACCACGGATGAATCGCATGAGCAGACTAAAAATCATTCAATAATGTTTAGTGAACAGAAAATGTCCCTCGCACAGAGAGAACCCCGACCGGAAAAAATGCTTACCCAACCCTTTTTATTGTTTGAAGGTGCAGGTAGTAAACCGGTAATTGGTAGTATCTAAATTCTATTATTATGTTACTCTACATTTAGGCCTATTGAAATCTCATTTTCTTAGAATTTTCAATAGATCCAGTAGATATTATACCGTTTTAGATAGCTAAAAAGACGTAAAATTTTTTAAAATAATTTGCAGAATAACTTCCATACATTTTTTTTTTCTCTTTATTGATTTAAAGTAGGAAACACTTGGTAAAAATTCGTAATTTAGAAACATTAACAAGCCGCCATTTGAAACTGTTAGTAACTAGTTCAAATTTTTTTGATGATTTTTGATACTTGACATACAGACTAACTAAAAATAACCAAAAAATCGCACTCGAGAACCTCTAATAAAAAAATCGATATAAAAGCAAAAAAAAAAAAACATGTTTTTTTTAGAAAATCTTTAAAATTCAATATCTCGAAAACGGTTAAGTTTAGGACATCATGTCATAGAGTCAAATCGGTCAGAAACGACCTAAACTATAACGTCCTTAATTATCTAGGACGACTTTCCTTGTAACCCTGTATATATATATATATATATATATATATATATATATATATATATATATATATATATATACATACATACATACATACATACATACATACATATATATATATATATATATATATATATATATATATATATATATATATATATATATATATATATATATATATATATATATATATAGCATAGACTGTAAATCCCTATTTTTAAAGATATTTTAAACAACATCGTGACCATTACGAAGTAAAGCAGTGTCGTTATCAAAAATTGGGCAATAAAAATAGGTAAGATTATTTAGATAGGATTTTCCACTATGATTCACTTACAATGTAAATCTTTGATAAGCGTAATTATCACATTCCATACTTTTTATTTCTGGGCATTTTCATTTCTAATTCTATGAATAAATCTTATTCTGAACCTAATTTTACGACAAAATGATAATCTATGGTTATGGAGTCATATACGAGAGGCGATGAACTAAATCCCCAACACATTACACATCAAGTGATAGGTTTTCAGTCCTCGTTAAAATATTAAGTATGATATATGGTTAAACAAAAAGGAAAAACGCGTAATATCAATTCGAAACATCAGTACCTAGACCCGGGAATTAATGTTGTTATCTATCAAGGTTCTGTTTATCAGCCAGTCACCTAAATAGTTTTGAATGTGTATATGTGGTATACTCGTACATTATAAAAATAACTATATAAATAAGAATGAAAATTTAATAAGGATAAACAGCACAAAACAATATCCAAGTCAAGGTTAAGTTGTGGTTGCGCCATAATTTAAGGATAGTCATTAACTCATAAGGAATTCACAAGTGATTTTATTTGCTATCGGTATTGAACAACATAAAATTATTGTGTTAGCTAAAAGTTAATCAAGAATTATAGTAAAAACTTATAACAAGATTTTGTATTCGTATTGAAGTTTGCAGCCAATTTTGATTCATGAGCTGTCACTTTGTCTTTTCTGAATTTCGACATGTTTTAACTTTATTAAAATTTTACTTCACTTATATGAGAACAATGCATGATTCGATGACACTAAATCAATCTTAACAGTATTTACATAGATGTAGCAGACCTTGAGTCATGTAAAATGCGGACTTATATTTATACAAGGGCTATCTTTTAAGTTTTTATAAAAACAATAAAAGGAAAAAAAAATTTTTGGTACAAATCGTTTTAGTATTTCTTAAAATATTCACCACACTTTTGCAAGCGTTCGAACCAATTCTCGAAACATTTTTTTGCACTCTGAAGTTGGTACCGTAAAAACATGGTTCTGGAAGGATTCAACAGCTTCTTAAGGTGATGATAATTGCTGTCTACGCATTTTTTTATTGACATTCGGGAAGAAAAAGAAGTCGTTAGGTGATAAATCAGGCGAATACTGGCAATGAGAAATTAATTCGATGTCTTCGCTATCAAATAATCAATTGCTTGAAGTGCTGTGTAAGAGTTGGCACTGTCATGATGAAGAATGATGCGTCGTTTTCGGTTGTTTTTCCTGATTTCATCGATAAATTCTGGCCAACAAATTGTTGTATACCATTCAGTATTAACTGTTCTTCGATCCTCTAAAGCAATGACTGCAACAAGCAACGTATAACCAAAGAAACAAGCGATTTTTTTCTTGAAAGTACTTTGCGGACGAACCACTTTTATTGGATTTGGTTCATCTTGGAACACTCAAACAGTTGAATGTTGTTTAGTTTCCGTCTCGTACGAATATATCCAAGTTCCGTCTCCTGTTACGATGTTGTATATGGATTTTGCATGTCCTCGGTCGAATTTTTTGAGCATTTTCTTAAACCAATTTACACGAGCCTGTTTTTGAGTTTCGGTCAAATTTGCGGAATCCATCGGGAACAGATATTTTTCACAGCTAAACATTCATACAAAATCAAATGTATAACAGTTTTCGACATGCCCAGAGATACCTCTCTCTCACGGTAAGTCATATGCAGATCATCTTCAATCATGTTGAGCACAGCATCGATATTTTTTGGAACAACAACCGATTTTGGTCGACCTTCACGAAATTCATCACTGAAGGAAGCGCGACCATGAGGCAATTCTGCAAACCAATTATAAACTGTCTTTTCTGAGGCCTTGTTGTTGAGTTAGACCTTTACTAAATATGTAAAAATCATCCAACGAAAACATTCACGTGAAATTTCCATTTGTTCTCAAAACTATTTTTTTAAAACGCTCACTGTAAACAAACTACACGGCCAATTACTGAGCTGCCACTGTTTTAATAATAACGAATGTTAAATTTTACGATAGTAATGTCACATCTCAATAGCGCCATCTAGAGGTCGTTTGTAGAAACTTAAAAGGCGGCCCTTGTATTTATTTACTTAACTATACTTTTTTACGTAAAAAAGTGAATACAATTAACTGGCTATGTGATAAATAACTGTTCAAAAACTCATAAGCTGACAAATGCTTCAAAAAGTAACGGATCGTTCGTTTAACTGCTTTAAAAACCAACTTTCCAGACAAAATAATAATAAAGATCCACAAGTAGATAGGGTTACGGTCTGCATCATACGAGGAAAGTGATCATTATACTGGATCAGGATCGGTAAACCTTGGTTAGGTGTAAATACTGACGTGGTTTTTTGAGCTCATTTAGTGTTCTAATTTCGAAGAATAAAGATTCCTCAGTGGCGGCCCGTGGCTCTGTGATATAGTACCTTGGTTACTGTGCAGAAGGTCTAGGGTTCAATCCCGCAGGTCGGTATACTTATTTATTAATTTATTTAAGTATATTTGGCCTGGCCACGTACATAGGCAGTAGTTGTTCGCCGAAATGCAATAACGTCCGAGGTAGCACTACCGCGTTGTCTAAAAGGTGCTGTGAAATACAAAAATGTATGTTTCGACACTTGGACAACGTTAACGGGTATTTCGACATCCTCGCCGATATCCTCAGGTGAACGATAAAAAAAAGATGCTTCGTACAATCGTAGACGAAGCGTCGAAAAGCTATTCCAAATTGGCAGGATCTAATGAAAAGAACCACGACTGATTATGTATTAATTTATTTTTCCATCCAAAAACAATTAAAAAAGTAGCCTATATTGGTGAAATGACATAAAATACATTCGTCACCATCTCTTTCATACCCTTAAATGTATTTCGTGATCTACGGATTCTAAACTGGAAAGAAATGAAAATACCTGGAAATGTGAATTTTTAACGAAAGCGTAAAGAGTTAAACGCAGCTACGACATCAGTTAAAATAAATTGAATTACAAAGTAATAATACCGTGTTCTTTTGTCTATTACGCTACCATAAACATGTGGTATTGACCTTGGGCTCAGGCATGCAATATTGAGACGTGACCAATTAATTGCATTTTATAGTGGGCTGTAAAATCTGGTCAATAACATGGACGAAGCCGTGACATAGTGGTACAAAAACGATGTTTTTAGACATTAACAGAAAGCACAATTGGTGGAATTCTTTGACACAGTCTGTCAAGTAAGAACGTGTCCGCGATAATTCATTTTTGGTAGATGCGATTTTAGCGATTCAACAAAAAATCGGTAGAGGGAATCATTTTAGTAAAAGTATCAGTCGAATCCGAACTTTCGTCGAAATCACGTAAAATCCAAAATGAGTTCTTTGTTTGCGCGTCGGTTCGAGACAGTCTTTCTTTGTTCCCATCCAAAGGGCTCTAAAATAAACACATTCCGACCGCTAAATATATTAAAAAGTCAGTATCGTCTGTAAAGAAGTGGGTAAATCGTTTTAACGAGACGAAAACTGTCGACGACTTGCCAAAACGTGGCTCGGAGGTAAAGTCACTTTGAAAGTCGAAAAAACGAATCGTGTCTTTGTTTTCACGGGACCCGAAAGTGATATTGCGTTATGGAGCGACAAAATTAAGAAAATCGGTCTTGAATGTGTCCCACAAGACCATTCGACAACATCTTCTTGTTCATGATGTCAAATTATAAAGCACGTTGGAGAAACCTTTTAGCTCAAGAGGAGCGAGAGCTGCAAAACTTGGTATCACTGCGACTTTTAACTCTTGCCTGGTGTTTGTCGGCAATTTTAGGTCTTCCAATATTCCCCAGAGATAGAAGTTCATGGGTGTTAAATCCGGTGACCTTGCCAGCCAACGGTTTGGACCTTGGTTGGCTATTCAGTTATTGTCGAAATTGGCCGAAAAAAAATTACTGATAACTGCAGCGTTATGAAGGGGTGCCCCGTCGTGTTGAAAAAGTATATGTCTAAGGTCCATTAACGGCAGCTCATCAACAAGAAGTTCTATCTGCTGCCTTAAAATTTCTAAATATCTCTGAGAGGTGAGTGAGTGTTCCTTCGTAAATAAATGGATCTATAACCCTGCCTCTAAAAATTCCTGCCCACACATTAAATCCAAATCTGCCTTGATTTTTTTGCTCCACAATTAAATGAGGATTTTCTTGTGGCCACGTAAAAGAATTGTAACGGTTAAAAATACCCGCATTGCTTACATAAGCTTCGTCTGTCCAAATGCAAATTCGGAACATGGTTACAATTCTCCAGAAACCATTGGCAAAAATCCATACGCCGTTGAAAATCTCCGTCTCTACGGTAATGAACTTTTCTTGTCCTATATGGCCTGAATTTGTGCTTCTTCAAAGTACGACTTACGTTAGTTTTTGGTAGTCCAGTGGATTCTTTTAACTGTCGGATTGAAGTGTTGGGATTATTTTCCATAGTTCCTAAAGCTACTATTTCTTCTAACTCCTTATCCCTGTTTGATGCATAATTTTTGGGTCGTTTCTTTTCAAACTGGCCACTATTAACTAGGTTATGTCGCAATCGAGCGAATATATCCTTGAAGGGTTGACGCCTCTCTGGATACCGTTCGTGGTACAAATTACTTGCCGCTTTCGAATTTTCTTCAGTTTGTATGAAACACACTATCATATCCCATTTTTTCGTAATTTTTAAACTTCATTGCGATTTATTCGACAATTCAATAACTTGTCCTGAAGTAAAACTACGAGTAAACAATTGAATTAAACCATATGGTCGCTCTGTCCAAAGCCTAGTTCACAAAATGTGCATTTAAAACTCGCGTATGAAAACCTTTATATTTTGAAGTAGATTTAAACAAAATCTGAAGTGTGCTATATTTTTAGAATGGTAATTTAAAGCTCTATTGGGATAAATATACAGGGTATCCCATTTAAAAAATATATTTTTGCGTTAATAACTATTAAAATATTAGTTGTAAAAAAATGTAACTTACACTGTTGAAATCCACGTGAAAAACTGCTTTGAGAATGTTTTTACAGAAATCAAAAATTTTCAATAGAAAAAGAATTACAAACATTTTTCCAAAATGCAGACTTTGGAAAAACACCCTGTATATCTGAATTGGTACTAGATATCGATATGCGGTTTTCACCATTGAGTTTATCATAAAAATTGAGCCTCAGACGACATCAGTTTTCGTCTATCTCCTTTAGATAAACTGTCCAATTTGGACCACCCTGTACATAACTTGCAATCGGCAAAACAAATTCCTTTTTTTTGAGGTTAGTGTTGGCACCCCTGCAAACAATGCGTTGAAGACAGAGATTCATTTCTAACCTTATTTATGGTTAAGTACATTATCGAACATAAGTGCTGTATACGCTTGGAGGCTGTATTCTTATGTAATCTCCAAAATAATCGAAAATGACGCCCACAGCGGCTGCTAAGTATATGGGCAAGTCGAGAGCATTGGTTTGCAAGTGGGGGAAACAATACTATCAGTTAAAAAATGTTGATGATTTATCAGAACGTGGTTCGCGAGGAAAAGTCTGGGACAAGGCCGAAAAAATGATTATTAACTTTTCCCGAAATCGTAAAACTAACGCAGAAAGGTTTGAATATATCATATGGAACGATTTGCACTCATTTCCGAGCTAACGATTTGAAGTGGTGGAGTACAATCAAGAAACCACTGCTGAGCGAAAAAGACAGAAAGAAACGGCTCGCGTGGGCAGAGGACTGGAGCAATGCAACTGTTATCACCCCCAGAGAAACCAGAAGAAGCGTTGGACGTCCACAGAAACGATGGGTCGATGATATAAGAGTAGTAGTAGCCGCCAAACATTGGTTAAAGGTGGCAAAAGACAGGGAAGCATGAAAGAGATTAGAAAAGATCTACGTCCAGGAGTAAACAGACTTAGATTGAGAAGAAGAAGAAGATTATCACCCCACGGACCGATTGGTTCAGCGCACCGAGAAACATCCTGTGAAGATCCATTTTTGGGGAGACCTTTACCTTTGAACACTGAAAAAAGCTCCGTTTTATAAGAAGTTATTAACACCAATTGTCAAACGGTGGATTGTCAATAAAAATGAAGAATGGATTTTTCAATAGGATAACGACCATAAACATCAGTGTAAAACGTGTAGCCAGTGGGAAGAAGAATCCGGTATCGTCACATTAGATTGGCCATCCCAGTCGCCCGATGCAATCAAGAAAGTGTGGTTATACATCAAGCGGAAGCTTCGTAGTAAAAAGGTGTACACAGTGAAGCAGCTGTCATGGCAAATTCGGGCAATTTGGAAATGTCCCGGGAATATGCAGAAAACCTCGTCGAAAGTATGTCCCGAGGATGCCAGGCGATCATCGAAGCTGATGGGGACTGGACAAACTACTGAAGCATTAGCATTTTAATAGGGATCCTTTACTATCGAATGGTGTAAAAAGTTTTAAATAAATACATTTTTTAATAAACAATGCACGACACGTTCTTACTGGACCGACTGTATCTTTTCTATATTATTGTAAAGACAATTTATTGTATGTATTATATTGGAAAGTATGAAGTAATGGAGAATTACCGAAATATGTACAGCCTTGGCCAAAAGTATTAGGCACCCCTAATAAACACGTGAAACTCATAAAATATTTAAAAAAAAACACTAATTGTTTTAACAATACTATAGACGGCGCTGTCAAAAGCTAACTTAAACAATGGACAGGTCCATAAAACACCTGGTCCACAAAATTGCGATAATGAGGTTTTTTGAAAAATATTTTTAATGTTTTATCAGTCTCTTTTTACTACTTGTAGTGTCAAGAAGTTTCCGTGCGTGTTTTATTTGTGAACTGGACATTCTTATATTTGAGAAATGCCTAAGAAAAGTGAGCTTGGTATCGAAAAACGAATTAAAATTCAAACACTACATGAACAAGGCAAGTCCAAAGTAGAAATAGCCAAGTTAGTGAAATGTTCTCGATGCGCAGTGCAATGTGCTATTAAAAGGTTTGTGGAGACTGGTTCCCATACCAACAAAATGAGAACGGGCAGAAAACGTAAGACTAATGAGCGACAGGACAGAAAATTCATCCGCGAGTCTATTAAAAATCGAAAAAAAAACATCATCTGAGCTCGCTGCAACTCTGTCGGAAGAGATTGGGATGTCGATTAGTTCTCGAATGGTAAGGAGAAGACTGATAGAAGGTGGATTAAGAGGGTGCGAAGCTAGAAAGAAGCATTTGCTTTCAGAAAACCAATAGGAAGAAACGCTGAAGCACCAACATTTTAGCGAAGAGGATTGGTCTAATGTTGCATGGTCCGACGAATCCAACTTTGATGTATGATTTATTTTAACAAATAATTACATACAATTACCCTTGATTTAATCCGTTTTAGTCAAAATAATAACTAATTTATTAATTGAGTATTTTTCTATTTTTACAGCTATTCGAAACGTCAGGTGTGACATTCGTGAGGCGGCTCGGCGTGTCGGCGAAGAATACCATCCAGATTGCGTGGTACCTACTGTAAAACATGGAGGAGGCAGCATTATGATCTGGGGCTGCATGGCTGCTAAAGGTGTCGGCGAAATGTTCGTTTGTGAAGGCCGCATGAACACCCAAAAGTACATAAATGTACTAGAAACTGTACTGATGACTTCGCTAACGCGCATTTTTGGCGACACTAATTTAGACGACATTAAATTCCAGTAAGATAATGCACCTTGTCATAAATCAGCGGCTACGATGCGCTGGTTTAGAGACAATAACATTGTCTTGTTGGATTGGCCGGCGCAGTCTCCAGATCTAAACCCTATCGAGCATCTTTGGGGTATTCTGAAGCGCAAGATACGGGAACATAGAAGAGCAAAGAATTGCTGCTGTAATTAAAGCTAAGGGCGTATACACCAAATATTAATTTATTTCATAATTTTACCTCAATATACGATTTTACAAAACATACGAATTTAATTTTTTACCCTTAAACACAAAAAATAAAGTGAATTGTAGGGTGCCTAATATTTTTGGCCAAGGTTGTAGATTCACCGAGTTATAACACCCATCGTATAGCGCCATTCAACTTCTTTCTTATTGAACCATTTAAAGATGACGAATTGCAACCAAAATTTGCGTCGTTTTTTCAGGTGCAAACACAAGAATTTTTTGGATGGAATGAAAGAACTCGGGAAACAGAGTATTAAATATATTAGTGTAAGTAGTAGTTATGTAAAGAATAACTTGTTTTGAAGTCTACAAGTTCTCCTTCATTGCTGGGAAGATAACTTAAAAAAAGTAGTCCGGAAAATAAGGATATCAAATGCTCATTCATAGTTGAAGCCTGAATTTTTGGTCAAAAATTAATTTTAATACGTAGATCAATATTAAAAAAATTAGAAATTAACAACTACTCCAAAAACAACTTTTTCGCAAATTTCTCGCAAAATATAAAAATTACAAAAAATGTTTTGATCAAAATCGATAGATAATATAATTATCTACAAAATCGTCGTGAATCACTTTTCACGTATTTGCAATATAAAAAGAGATATTTACAATTGAAAATTGTTATTTGACGCACTGCTAACTAACAAAAAATAACTGGTCAAGTGCAAGTTGAACTTGCACAATTAGTGTTCCGTACGTTGATTGCTTTTAAAATAAAAATGTTGTTACGGTGGTATAAAATGATCAGTGACTTCACAAAACACACCCCAAATGGGTTTTCAACAAAAAAAAATTGTTTTCAATCTTTACTGAAATCTGATGACCTTGAAATTTTTGTTTTTTTATATACCAGATAAATTATTAAAGGTAATGCACTCGTGATAATTTTCGTTCAATCTATACTCCTACTTTCAAAATTTTTTGACCAGTACTTTTCGAGATAAGGTGGGGGACAGCGATTTTTCGCAATTTTTTTAAAAATAATACAAAGAAAAGTGTGAGCAAGTATATATATATTTTTTACTCGTGTTTTCACAAGCTTTCATTTGACATTACACTCGATGACCTAGTAAAAAATTTTTTTTTTACTTCCGATTTCATCCCCCAACAGTAACCCCTTAAGTCAAAATTTAACTTTCAAAACTACATGGCTCTGATGAGGCCATCAATTCCTATATTAGTACCAAATTTCAACTTTCTATGTCAAATAGTTTCGGAGAAAATCGGGTGTGACAGACAGACAGACATACACCGAAGTGATCTTATAAGTGTTCCGTACGGAACACTAAAAATACACGAATCTGAAAAAATTAATTAAAAAAAAAAAATTTAATGACATATTTAATGTAATTAATTTTTTCAGAGAATTTTTTTTTATTAACTTTTTGAAAAGTTATAAACAATTATATTTTTTGAATTAAATTTTTTATTGCTAAAATTGAATAATTTTTTTTTGTCTTATTACACTCTTTGAAGTTTTATTCATCTATAGACATCTATATAAGACAAAAAAAAAAATATGAATAAAAAATTAAATTCAAAAATTATTGCTTATAACTTTCCAAAAAGTTAATAAAAAAAAATTCTCTGAAAAAATTAGTTATGTTAAATAGATATGGTTAAAAAAGAGTTCAAAAATAATGATTTTTTTCTATTTTTATGAATTTTTCAGATTCGGGTATTTTTTAGCTAGCTGTGCGTTAAATAACAATTTTCAATTGCAAATATCTCGTTTTATATGACAAATACGTGAAACGTGATCCACGACGATTTTATATATAATTGTATTATTTATCGATTTCGTTCGAAACATTCTTTTGTGATTTTTAGATTTTCCGAGAAATTTGCGAAAAAGTGGTTTTGGGCTAGTTTTTATTTTTTTTTACAACCCCTTCCATTCAATTTCAAATTTTTGACTATTGATACTTAATTTACGGATTAAAACTAATTTTTGATCAAAAATTCAAACTTCAATTATGAATGCATTTAAAATTCTTATTTACCGGACTAAAAGGACTTTTAAAATGAAAAAATAACATAATTTACAGATTTTTCAACTCCCGGAACCACCAAAAAGACGTATAATATGAGGTATCCTGCCAAGAGATAGACTGGACGATAAAAAATGGAAACCAGGTTTTTGTGATCTAGAGACTTTGAAACGCAAAAAATGTAAAAATCTCAGAAAGGTTTTCTTACGCACACAATACCTCCCGAGGAAAGTAATAAATCACCGTTACTGGTTAAAGCTTTTTATTTGGTTTGATACTGGTATAGCAGCGTAGTTATTTATTTTATTGATTCCTAAACAACTGCTCATTCTAAATATTTGTTATTACTGTATGAAATGATCATTGATTAATAAGTATAAGAATACACTTCATACCGTAATTTAAGCGTAACTTTAAAATGTTTACCTAAGATTATAATTTAAAATCGATACGTTCACGTTGACTTAAACGATTCTTGACCTCTAGCAGTTAGTATGAACTCACTAATAGGATATTAGAGCAAAGTACAAATTAAGATACCAAGTAGGATACGCTAATGTTTCTCAGTGGCGAGTTTACGTCGTCCAGTCATTAAAATTAATATTCCTTTAACACAATCGGGGTGTATTAAAATCCTCCCTAAAAAAATTAGAACTGCTAATTTTAAAACCTATATTTGCCTGTTTCTATGTATCCTTATCTGTAAAATATCTAATATATTTAAATAAATATCGAAAAACAATTTAAAAAAAATAGTAAGACAAAATTAGAAACACCGCCGAAATTCGACAGAAAATGCAATGTTGCCGTCCATTACAATCATTTCATTCAGTATATATATATATATATATATATATATATATATATATATATATATATACATATATATATATATATATATATATATATATATATATATATATATATATATATATGGGGTGTTTTGAAATTCACTGCATATATTGGCATGGGCGCCGGCAGGATTACTTTCAGGGAGGTGCATTTGCATCTACGCATTATACTATTAGCTAATAAGATATAATTTATAACAGGGCATCCTTATTATTATAGGTAGGTATATAAAATTAGGCATTTACGTTATGTCAAATTCAAATCACGCCGGTACTTGAATGTGCGTCTCTGGACCGCATCTTTGCTGGGTGTCTCGCATGCCACGCGATGGGGGGCGGAGGGGGGACTCACCCGCCCGCGACCGCGGTGTTCTACACAGTTGGTATACCAGTCCTTATGTACCCGATAATTCTTCAGTCTTTTCCGGATATTTATCCCTTAATGACTATTATTATTTGTGCTTTGTTGTGAAGGTACTTTGGCTATTGTTATTAAAATTAGAGTAATATTTTATTTTAGTCAGCTGGGAAACATTTTTAATAAAAAAATTCAGCTTTGACTAGAATATTTTTCACATTTGAATAGGTTTTTTTTAAATAAATTTAATAATAAAAATATAAACATAAAAATTATCACCTTAAAATAATAGCTTTTTGACACCAAATATTAATTTTGAAACAGAATTTTAAAAAATATATTGAATGTAGAAGGTCCCACGACTCACATATTTTTAATATATATTTATATATATATATATATATATATATATATATATATATATATATATATATATATATATATATATATATACTTTTCCCCGTTAGATAGCTTTACCGTCACATATTTCCGGTAATATAAGTCGCATCGGACCCTACTTAGCGTCAGTTGAAAGCTGACATTTGATAGTAGTAGACGTGCAAAAACTGTTGGAATTCGTTTATTCAGACTTAATTTAGAGCGCTTTGAAGAGGAGTGAAATTTCTGCAAAAGTTCACTACAATTTACAATTCTATTTCGAAAGTTGCGCAGGCCTATGAAGAAACTTCTGCTGTTGATGATCAAGACAAGTTACCAAAAGCAACTGCCAAAAGATGGTTCTGGCGCTTTAGTTGGGGAAATTTCAACTTTTGGCAAAGTTGAGCAAGGCCGGCATGTAAGTAGCCATCACGTCGCCAAAGAATTACCATTTTTAAACCATTGAAGAAAGCTGGCTACAAAAAGAAGCGATGTTTGGTGCAATATGAATGGACTCTAAAACATTTTCTCGATTGAATTTTCATCTGCAAATCTTTCCATCGCAACCTTTAAGTCCCTTAGCAATCACAGGCGATAAAAAGTGGATGGAAGTGCAAAATAGATTGTGGTCGAATAAAGATGAAGCTCCACAATCGAGGGCGAAGCCAAAAAAGGTGATGATGTGCGCTTGGTGGGATTGGAAGAGAATCGTGCATCATCAACTGCTGCAGCCTGACCTGATTCTGCCACCGATTGACAAGATTGAAGCAAGCGATTAAAAAATCGGCCGGAACTAGACAACGGCAGAGCACGCCCATCTTTAATGACTCTGCAAAAACAGAGAGTTTGGCTGGGAAGTTTTAATGTATCCACTGTATATCTTGGACCTTGTACCGCCAGACTACCATTTGTCTCGGTCTCTGCAAAACTCCCTGAATGGTGTTAAGTTAGTTTCACAAGAGGCCTGTGAAAACCACTTGTCACAATTTTTTGCCCAGAAATCACAGACATGTTACAGTGATTGGATCATGATGTTACCAGGAAAATGGAAGAATATTATTGAACAAAATGACATATATTTGGTTTACGAGGCTGGTTTGAAAAGTCCGTGCAAAAATAAAAACTACTTATGTGTTTGGGGTAAACCTTTTTTATTTTTCGACATAGTCTCCTTTTAGGCTTATACACTTCGTCCAACGATGTTCTAGTTTGTTGATCCCTTCCGAATAATAGGATTTGTCCAAGTCTGCAAAATATCCATTAGTGTCTGCAATCACCTCCTCGTTTGAATAAAATCTTTGTCCCGCCAGCCATTTCTTCAAATTGGGGAACAAATAGTAGTCCGAGGGAGCCAAGTCTGGAGAATAGGGGGGATGTGAAACGAGTTGGAATCCTATTTCCATTAATTTTGCGACCACAACTGCTGAGGTGTGTGCTGGTGCGTTGTCGTGATGGAAAAGGACTTTCTTGTGGGCCAATCGCGGGCGTTTTTCTTGCAGCTCGGTTTTCAAACGGTCCAATAACGATGAATAATATTCACCTGTAATAGTTTTACCCTTTTCCAGATAGTCGATAAGGATTATCCCTTGCGAATCCCAAAAGACAGTCGCCATAACCTTTCCGGCCGAAGGAACGGTCTTCGCCTTTTTTGGTGCAGATTCCCCCTTGGTAACCCATTGTTTAGATTGTTGTTTGGTCTCAGGAGTATAGTAATGTATCCATGTTTCATCCACAATGACGAAACGACGCTTAAAGTCCTCCGGATTCTTCTGGAACAGCTGCAAACCATCCTTGCAACACTTCACACGATTCCGTTTTTGGTCAAGCGTGAGCAATCGCGGCACCCATCTTGCGGATAGCTTTCTCATGTCCAAATGTTTATGCAAAAATATTATGTACCCGTTTAGTCGAGATGCCCACAGCACTAGCAATCTCACGCACCTTAACTCTTCTGTCATCCATCACCATATCATGGATTTGATCAATGATTTCTGGAGTCGTAACCTCCACAGGCCGTCCAGAACGTTCAGCGTCACTTGTGCCCATATGGCCAGTCCGAAAATTTTGAAACCACTTATAAACTGTTCTAATGGAAGGTGTAGAGTCACCATAATGTTTATCAAGCTTCTCTTTAGTCTCCTGAGGCGTTTTGCCTTTCATAAAGTAATGTTTAATCACCACACGAAATTCTTTTTCGTCCATTTCTTGAAAATCACTCGACTTCCTTGATTCACACGAATGCCAAACACAAAGAAATAGACCAATATGGCTGAAACTTGGTGTACGTTCATTCAAGAGATGCTACTAACTAAACATGACCTCGATACGCGCCGGTGGTGCCATATCTTTGCACGGACTTTTCAAACCAGCCTCGTAATGAAGTTCTTTCAAAATATAAAAAACAATTGTCTCTTTAAAAGGCTTAAATTTAACACGGATCCTAGAATTTAGTGTTCATATATTTTTACGGATTTTAGTATCATTTGAAAGCAAATTCTATTCTCTTTCTAATGATACCAAATTCCATAGCATACCTCATGCTTTTTACTAATTAAAATGATCGAATGGAGCCACAAGGAGAACAAGGATTGAAAATAGGGGTAAGAGAGGAAAAATTAAACAAAATTTGAATTTAACAATTAAATTTATTGATAAACACCAAAAATCAATATTTTGTATTACGCCCCCTAGCCCTTATTACTGCTTCCAGGCGGTTTTTCATGGAGCTTTTTCATTACTGTCTGCGAAATTCTTCCCGACTCATCCGCCATCGCAACCTTTAAGTCCCTTAGCGATGCAGGGCCTGGATTTCTCATCCCATATGATTGAATTGAGGTCAGAACTCCGCGCAGGCCAGTCTAGTGTGGGTATTCCGACTTCTGCACGACGTTATCGCCAACACACCCAGCATAAGGAACGACGTTTTCCTGCAGGATCAACTCGATGTATCGGTGAGCAGTTAATTCACCACTACGAGTATCATCAGTCACGAAAACCAAATCGGTATTCGCATCCAGTGAGATGCCTCTCCACCTCATGTCAGAATCTCCATCGTTTCAGTAATGCTGCACAGCGCTTAGCGCTCCCCAGGCCTCCTATAGACTCGTCTTATTCCATCATTGTCATGTACGCAAATTCAGGACTCGTCGGAGAATAAAACGGAGGGCCATTGCTTTAAGGTCCAGTCGACATGTTCTCTAGAAAATTTGAGTCGAGCTTGTCGATGGGCTGCTGTAAATTTGGGTTCGTTAGCTGATCGCTTCGAAGTTAGGTTAGCTTTTTTAAGTCTGCTTCTGACTGTCCAATGACCGACAGCTCGATCACGAACTTGTCGGAGCTCCTGCTGGACCTCAACATCGGTCGTCTCGCTTCTTCCTGACCCTGGTCTCCGTGTAAAGACGCTAGTCTTTTGGTAACGTCTGTTGACTCTGGACAGTTACGCAGCGACTACACGTTGGCTATGCCCTTCTTGCAATAGGACACTCACCGGGGCGGTATCCATTTTTCCGATGACGTAATTACTGAGCAGGTATAGCAGAAATGTTGACGGTTCAAGTTCCGATAAAGAAATAATAGGAAAATGCAGTTGCATGTGTTCTTATAGGGATGAATAGTGCGTAACGAGTACGTTGCTGAGCGAGCAAAAACGGATCTATTGAGTAAAACCGTTTTAATCAGTAAAACTTTTTGAAAATCCAAATGTTTTTGGTTTTATTGGAAAGAGTTGAAAATCCGCATTTTCCTGATACCAAAAATAAAACCACTGTTTGAAAATTAAATTCAAGGAACGGTGTTAAATGAAGAAAAGTCGTTTTGAGTAGATTTTTTTGCTCATCAATGTATATCAATAATATTTTAATAGAAATGCTGTATATTCTGTAAATAATTCTGAAACTCTTCCCATTCTCAACTTTTTTGTCGTTGATATCCTTCTATAAAGAAATTATTTCTAATATCGTAGTGTTCAAATTAAATTATTTTTTAGAGTAAGGGAAATACTGGACAAATCATTTTACTGATTTTTTTACATTGCTAAAAAAAGTTTATTCATTTCCTAACTAAGTAATAAATAAATATTATTATTATGGTGACAAATTTATAAAAAAAATCCATAAATAAGTGGTATAAATACTAGATATAAATAATAAATAAAACAAAAAATAAAGATAAAGTGTATATTACATAGGTTCTTGTTCTTAGAGAATCCTATGTATTCGAAATGTCTCAGATATTATACATTAAATTATTAAACAATTAATTTAATTTGCATAAACAATATAACTGTCTTCAAAGATCGATTTTAAAAGCATATCGTGCAAAAAAAGGCAACCAAAACATAATGCACTGCTCTCAATACCTTACTTGCACAAATAATATTTGATCTTTATTAATCTTTATTGTTTTATTACTTATGTGTATTTAAAAGAAAGATAACACAGAAATGCGTTGAACACTTACTTGAACTGTATCTCAGTGCTTTATTTTTAGCTTGAGGTTTCGGCGTTTTCGGCTTTGGTGATGCCACCAACTTAGACTGTTCCTGTTTATGAAGCAATATAGTCGCAGATTTTTTATAATTTCTAGGCAAAGTATCAGCTTTAATGTGAATTTTCCCCCCACGAGTCTCGACGCGGATCCGAGGCAACGTTGACGTCATTTTTTCAATCGACACAAAAAGAAAACCGACGCGCACCGAAACAAAAAACGCGATACTAAAAAAATATAAGTAAAAAACTAGAACTAAGGAGGCATTATCTCAAGATAACACACTGCCATGAATAACATTTGTTATCGCGTATTACGATGCCGAGATCGTGCTATAATACAACAAAAAAACAATACAATGTTGACGATAAGCAGTGCAGGTTGCGCGATGTCAAACTGGCTAAATTAATCACGGAGTCGCGGTCTCACCTGGTGTAGGTAGCGGGCGGACTGAGCGGACCTGACGAAGGCCGCGAACAGCTGTGGAATTGAAGAAGGAAATGAAGCAAGGAAGATTTTTGGTAGCATTTGCGAGCACTATCACTGATGGAAGGGAGAAAAAAAACTCTGATACATTAAATGCAACGATTTGAATAAAGTGATGGGCAATCGGGATGTGTTATTACGGAAGTTGATAGTTTTGCTTGCTTGGGTTGTTTGAGAGTTAATAAGAGTGCCGTTTTTTAATTCTAGGACTAATACCACTAGATGTGTGTATATTATTTTTATTATTATTATATTAGAGAAATCAGAAGAGGAGTAAGACAAGGATGTGTACTCTCGCCTACACTGTTCAACCTCTACTCAGAACACATATTCAGGAAAGCTCTCGAGAACCTTAGCGTTGGTATCAAAGTAAACGGCGAAATTATTAATAACAACTGATCTACTGACGACAAGCCTCGAATATGGTTTGGACCTCAATATCAAAAAAGCGAAACATGTCAATATGGAAGACATCGCCGAAGCCTCAATTTTTGACGGTAACCAACCAATCTATCGAGAAAGTAGCCATATATCCATGTCTAGGATGCACTTTTAATGATAGCTGGGATCATTCCAGGGACATTAGATTCAGAATTGAGAAAGCCAGAATACATTTGTAAAAATGAGATAGTTTCTATGCTCCCGCGACCTTGGTCTTAAGAGACGAATCGTAGAGTGGTATGGCTTCTCACAATCTCATCTACGGTGTGGAAGCTTGGAAAAAAAGGATCCAGACATTCGAAATGTAGTTGTATAGACGGATACTCCGAATACCATGGCTCGACTATGTCAGTAAGGCAGAGGTCATCCGCAGAATGGGATGTCAATCAGAGCTCCTCTAACTATCAAACAGAGGAAGCTTGAATATTTGGGGCACATAATGAGAAATCCTGCAAAATACCGATTACTCCAACTAAGTGTCCAGGGCAAGGTTGACAGTAAGAGAGGTCCCGGCAAAAGAAGGATTTTTTGGCTGGCTGACCTAGGAAAATGGATTGGAGTCAATTCGGCAGGGCTTTTTAGAATAATAGCCAATAAAGTCCTCATCGTCATAATGTTAGCCAACATCCGGATAGGATAGGGTAGAGAAGAAGTTCATATAAAAAATGAGGCTATTAATAGCGTCTATCGAATGAGGACAAATCGGAAAAGGAAACAACAACCTGTACAGTTTGGGCACACAAGAATTATGGATTTAATTAACGATAAACTCTTGGATATACAATTTGACAATATGATAACATCGTATAATTTCGAAAAAAAATTGGAATTATGTGCGACCCAAATCTATGGATGAATGTAGAAATTCCAACGAAGGCGATGGGTCTGGTTTATTACATAAAAGGATATTTCGAGTATATTAGGAGCACTACAACCATGTGTTCACCAGAATATTAGACGGGACCAAGAAATATTTGTTCTGTCAGATAGTCAAAATTCTTTAAAGGCTTTGTATGTCTATCAGGCCAACTCCAAGATCACCATGGAGTGTAAACATGACTTGTTAGAATTATCCTCAACAACAGGGTTAAACTACTGTGGGTTCCAGGATATTCGAGGATAGAAGGTTATAAAAAACGAGGACGAATTAGATTTGGAGTCATAAAACAATACAGGGATCCAAAACCAGCGTTCGGTATATCAAAAGAGGTAGTAGGAACGACAATTAACAACATCAGCAACAACTGGCCAAACACATGAGACGGATGTAATTGGAGGCCCCTCAACGAAACTAACAATTGATGGTCATCGTTTAAGAAGGGCTGATATCAAACTAGTGGTGGGCCACCGTCACCTAGGGAAACATTAATAAAAAATGGGTAACTACAATGATCCCACAACATGCAGACTACGAGATGAAAAGGAAGAAACTTCTATACATGTCCTATATGAATGTGCTGCTTGAACTTGGAATAGACATAAACTGCTGGGAGATTTACATTGTGGCGATAAATTACCATATGAAGGACATGGGACATAAAGGGACGGCGTTTATGTAACCAAGAGAGGGAAGCACATTAATCGAAGAGGCTGCAGTGCACAGCCACAATCGCCTACCTGGCCAATCAACCAATGGTGCCTTTTGGTTAGATCCAGTTTTGTAACTAATATTACAGATTTCTCAGCTGCTCGAAAATTATGCATCTTTCTCACGATGAACTCTTTTAATCTATAATATTTTTATAACCAAAAATATTTAGATAGTTTGAAAACTTGGTTCTAACATAACGTTAGTTACAATATGAATTAGTTCCAAAATCCTTCATCGATGAACTTATGGTTAATTTGTTCGGTTTTTTCGAGTGAAGCATTTCAAAACAAACCCTGTGTAAAAATTCTTTTAAGACTGACGTCAATTATATACGTCAAGAAGGTGACGCCATCTATTATCGAGAATGTTAAACCATCATTAAATTGACATAACGAAGATAAATGAAAGTGTGGGTTCCAGGTATGATTATTTCTTTAGCTGTTATTAAGTAGCAATTTAGTTTACATTTCCGTTTAATAACAAAATTTATTTTTTCAATCTGAAAAAAATTGTAGAAGATACGAAGAATTGAATATTAAAGTTGAAAATTTTGAAAAATTGAGGTATTAAAATATAAGTCGAAGCTAAAGGGTTTTCTACTTACTTAAAGGTTTGTTAATGTTTATTTACATATTCAAAGCTTGATGTTTTATTCCTATAGCGTTCTGTGAGCCTATACAAAATATTTATACAGATTTACAAAGGGTGACCTTTTATTTGCTCTATATCAGGTTTAGTAATAACACAGGTCTGCAACAAAAATGCTGTCTGGATGTTTTCAACTGATTTCTATGTATTTAGGTGTTCTGAAAACTAAAAAAATACTCAAAAAATTCCAGAACGTCAGGTTATTTTGCAAAATGCAAAATTTTATTATAAAATAGGGTTTTTTTGGGCTAACTTGAAGTCATAAATAAACAGGTACAATTTTATTTTGATTACTGTTTTTAAATGTACACAGGCCATAAGTTTCATTACTTTCTAAATAAAGAACGCCTTGTGTGAGCTAAATTAACAAACATAAACGTTGTAACCAGAACGTGCGCGCTCCGATAGTGTAAAAAGTGGCGCGGTATAATTACGTGTTAACTCGTCATTGTTTTATAGATCTTGGTTCAATATAGTGCAATGTCATCTGTGCGGAAGTGTGTGAATTCGTCTGACAGTTTCTGTTATATTTGTGGCGAATATATGGTATTAAAGCAACAACTTAATATTACGGACTTTGTAAAAAAGTATACTTCACGTATTTTGGCTTAAAACTTGGAGATCAGGATAAAGTTTGGGCACCTCATAAAGTCTGCAAACGATGTGTTGAAGACCTTCGAAATTAGTTTAAGGGCAAGAAAAAAGCTTTCCGATATGCGATTCCTATGGTATGGCGCGAGCAAAAGAACCATAGTGATGACTGCTACTTTTGTTCGTGTAATGTGAAAGGGTATAATTCAAAATGGAAGCAGTCCATTTCATACTCCAATCTGCAATCAGCTATTCGTCCCATCCCTCATGGGACCGAAATACCAGTGCCCAAGGCCCCTGCTACCTTAGAAGAGATTCCAAGTTCTGACGAAGATGGTGCTGTACCTGAACCCGATGACAAGTCAAGTTGTCAATTTGAAGATGACAGCAGTCCGAAATTGTTTTCCCAGGGCGAGCTAAATGATTTGGTAAGAGACTGGAATCTTCCCAAAAACGCTGCTGAGTTGCTTGGATCAAGGCTCAAAAGCAGGAACTTACTTTTGCCGGGAGTGTCTTCCTTCTGGTTTAGATATCGTGAGAAGCAGTTCACTTCCTACTTTGCCCAAGAGGACGAGTTGGTTTATTGTACCAATATTGAAGGTTTGATGGATACATTTAAGATCTCATACGACCCAGCACAGTGGCGTATTTTCATAGATTTTTCAAAAAGAAGCCTTAAAGCAGTTCTGCTTCACAATGGCGGTTTCTATGCTTCCATTCCTGTCGGTCATTCCGTACACCTCAAGGAAACCTACAAGAACTTGAAATTGGTTCTTTGCAAATTAAAATATAAAGACCACGGTTGGCAAGTGTGCGGTGATTTAAAAATCTTGGGCATGTTGCTCGGACAACAATCTGAGTTTACCAAATTCCCTTGCTTTTTGAGTCTATGGGATAGTAGAGACCGAGCAAATCACTGGACCAAAAAGTGTTGGCCTCCGAGGGAGCTTAAAGTTGACGAAAAGAACGTCCTGCATGAAACTTTGGTGCCTCCTCATAAATTTCTTCTACCACCGCTTCACATAAAGCTGGGATTGATGAAGCAATTTGTAAAGTCACTTCCAAGAGATGGAAATTGCTTCAAATACTTAATATCAAAGTCCAGGCCTCTCGGAGGCAAAGTTGAAGGAAGGTGTTTTCGTTGGACCAGATATTAGACGGCTTATGACGGATCCTCAAAGAGAAGGGTGGATTGCCTTTAAAGAGGTTATAGAGAAATTTTTAGGCAATAACAAAGACCCTAACTACAAACAAATCGTCAAAAGAATGTAAAAGCATTTCAAGCTTTAGATTGCCTAATGAGTTTAAAAGTACATTTTCTTCATTCCCACCTCGACTACTTTCCAGAAAATTTAGGAGATCTGAGTGAAGAGCAAGGTGAACGATTTCACCAAGATATTAAGGAGATGGAAAAAAGATACCAGGGAAGATGGAGCGTCTCAATGATGGCAGACTACTGTTGGACGGTTCAGAGAGACCTTCCAGATGCTTCCTACAAGCGAAAATGTACCAAAAGGAGTCTCACTGGGAAAAATAAATGTGTTTAGTGCTTACTAATGAATGTATTTTAGATAAAAAAAATAAGTTTTGTTACGCAATTATAAATTAAAAAAAAAATTTTTAGTCTTTTATCTTTTATTTTAAGATGATAACTTGTTTAACATAGATACCTACATTGTCAGAAAACGTGACGTTCTATGACAAAATGAAAGTCATTTTCGGATTCAGTACACCCAAAAACATAAGAATTACGCAAAAAAAAAAAAACCAAAACAGCTCTCAATTTTTTTTTTTTTTGCAGACTTGTGTAATTATTGTTTTTTTGGTCTCTTGTTGACACTGTTTATTGGTGAGATAATTAAAAATTCATTTATAGATAGTTGGTGGCTTTATTGTCGACTACTTCTACCCAAAGTTTTGGTAGGTTTTTAATTTGTGTAGTATAAAACTCATGAAGTTGACTGAAGAAAGTTATTGATAACAGTTTTCTTCATCATAGAGAATTTTTTCCAGTAATAAAGCTTTGTAAGGAACGGAACAAGGAATTTCTGTAAAGAATGAAACAAATGATAGTTTGAAGGGTCAATGTTGGGGAAATATAGAGGGTGAGGATGAACTTCCTAGGTCAAAGTAGCCTTTGACTTTGTCGGGATAAAATTCTAATTATTAGCAAACAACCTTTTTGTTTACAAATAACCCGAACAACTTGGTTGGTTGACAGGAGATTGGAATGAATTATACCTTTAAAGTTCCACAGCATCAATTTTTCTTGGGTGAGGGTCTGATTTTAGTGATAACTAAGTAACTTTACTTTTATCATCAATCATCATTGATATCGCCTATTTAAATTTATTTAAGTATCCATCTTTCATCGCCTGTTAAAGTTTATTTTAAAAAAAGATAAACGTTCGGCGATAGCTTCATCCGCCATTTTTTTGTAACGAAATTTTAAACAGGAAAACAAAAAATATTTTTAGATGATGTTGTTTAAATTACTACTGGTAAATTTCAGAAATGAATGATGCTTAATACTTTTTGAAATTAAATATAAACTTTTCAAAATTTCTACATACAGTAGAACCCCGATTAACCGAGTCGCGATTATCCGAGCTCCGGATTAACCGAGCCAATCCAAGAACCTGATTATCCGAGGTACGCGCGTCTATGCTGCGTATTAACCGAGCTTCTAAAATATGTATATACATACTACTCAGTATATATCACCACTACACCAAACACTTTATTTTTGCACTCGACGCGCGTTTCGCTAACCATGTTAGCTTCATCAGGAGCGATGATTGACTGGTTAACATGGTTAGCGAAACGCGCGTCGAGCGCAAAAATAAAGTGTTTGGTGAAGTGGTGATATATACTGAGTAGTATCATTGTGCCAAAGATTCCACATTCCCAACTTAGATGTATATACATATTTCCATTTTAAAATCGTCGGGGCCTTCGGGGAATCCCCCTGGCCCGTGTGAGGGGTTCCCCTATTTATGTTTTTGGACTTTTTCAGCATGTAAATTTGCGTGAATGCAGTGCGTTTATAGCGTTTACTACGGAGAAGTACGAGTATACTCACATAATTTATTTGTTGGAGTTCTGGTAGTTAAGTATAATTAATACGAACTACTTTGTTTGAATTTTTGTTTGTCGTATTATAAACAAGCGTAAAAAATCGTCGTTCCTATTGAAGAAAAATTAAAAGCCATCAGAAGAATTGAAGCAGGAGAGACAATTAAAGTTGTTGCACGAGATTATGAAGTAGGTGAGGTAACAGTTGGAGATTGGAAAAGAAACCGCACAAAAATAGAAGAGTGATGTATAAATCAAGCCTCCTCGTCCTTAGGAAGAAAATCAATGAAAACCGGCGACTATGAAAAGGTTAACGAAGCTTTATTGATGTGGTTTAACCAACAGAGATCAAAACGTGTGCCTCTGTCAGGTCCAATTTTACAACAGAAAGCAATAATGATTAGTAGGCAATTCCCAGAGATAGATCAGTTTACCGCCAGTTCTGGATGGCTTGACCGCTGGAAAAAAAACGGTACGGTGTACGACAACTGACTGTATGTGGTGAAAAACGTTCTGCTGATGTGTCATCAATTGAGAAGTTTAAGCAGAACTTTAAAGAGCAAACTCGAAGATTGTGGATACACATGTGATCAAATTTACAACTGTGACGAAACTGGTCTGAATTATATAATGCTTCCATCAAAAACATTGGCATCTTGACAGGGAAAATCAGCTCCTGGGCACAAACTAAGTAAGGAAAGATTAACTATAATGATATGTTCCAATGCATCTAGCAAGCGCAAAAACCCACTGATGGTGATTGGCAAGTCTGTACGTCCAAGAGCTTTAAAAGACATCTCACCCAAAGTCCTACAAGTCTATTATAAAAGTCAGAAGAGCACATGGATGGATGCGACCTTAATTACTAACTGGTTTGAAGAAGAGTTCGTGCCATCTGTGACTTAATTTTTGAACAGAAACCGTCTTCCTATTAAAGCAATTTTGTTATTGGATATTGCTCCCTCTCACCCTGGAGAAGGACTTCATGTGGGCGAATTTGTTGTAAAATTTTTTCCTCCAAATGTAACCAGCATAATGCAACCAATGGATCAAGGCATCCTCGAAAACATTAAAAAAAATTATAGGCGTTTATATCTTGAACATCTGTTAGAATACACAGAAAAGGAGGATATTATCAATGGGATGAGAAAGGTTACATTGAAAAATGTTATTTACTGGGTAAGTCAAGCTTGGGATTCTGTGCGTACTACCACTATTCAAAGATCTTGGTCAAAAGTTATTGATTTTGACGACTATAATGACAGTGAAGGTGATACTCCATTAAATGAATTACCTTTGAAATTGAGAAGCCATGGAGAAATGTCCTGTTCAAATTTTGACAGCGAGATAGAAGAAAAAGAAAAAAGTTTATTTGAATTAATGCAAAAATTAAAAGGTTGCGAAAATGTTACAAGAGAAGATGTTGTTAAATGGATTACAGCAGATGATTTAGAAGAAGAAATGAGTATTGAAGAAATAATGAATGCCTTTCAGGAAACCGAAAAATCAAATGACGATAACGATGACGAAGCGGCGGTGGATGAACAGTCTCCCACTAAGATCTCTCATCAAGAAGGTTTTGCTTCTTTGGAAAAAGCTTTGAGGTATATCGAACAACAATCAGAGGCAACCCCAGCGGATTTGCTTCTTCTTAATAGATGGAGAAACATTGCAGCGAGAAAAAAGAAGATTCAATATGAAACAGAAGCGCATAGATACCTATTTCACTGTTTTATAATTTATGTACCTATGTATATGTTAAAACCGTTAATACATCGGTTTAAAGTATCGGTGTTTATTTTTTGACAGAATAAAAAACAAATCCGGATTATCCGAGTTTTCAGTTATCCGAGGAGGGTGCCCCCACGTTACCTCGGATAACCGGGGTTCACTGTAGTTATATTATGGGGTTACTATGACGGCCAAATTGTATAACTAAAGCGATTTAATCTTCGACATGTCATACTTTAAAAACTGATAAATTGTATTTAGTAATGCTCTCTAATTTGCACATAAGGCTTTACCTGTTTGACTGACAGGGCTTCTTGAGATTTGACCTATTTACGATATCAGAAATTTATTTGCTGACAAGAGATAAGCTCTAGGACTGATTTGAAGTGTTTATTGATTAAATAACATTCTACTAATTTACTTTTTTTTCGTATTTTTCCGCCTTTCAAAAGTAATTAAAACATGTTTTCTTTTTAGAAAATTGCTCCGCTAGATAGTATGTAACAATATAAATTCCTCTGCGAGAAATAGCGTAAACGCTTCCTAAGAAATTGGGCTGGTGTAGGCTAACGAATACAGAAGGGTAAAAAAAATGTAGGGTGGAGAGACCTAAAGTGGAGTATTATATTTCGAGCCTTCTAAACATAGTTTTAAAGAACATGATACCTTATGGTGAGATATTAGTCACAAAAAAGTTAAGCAGAGGAAAAGCTTTAGAGATGTTTACAACTGAAATCTAACATTTCTATGCCCTTGGCTTAAGGAATCCTAAGAGGACGTTTAACATGATAATACGAAAAACCCATTTAACCATCTTCCACATTCCTCGCATGTTTGACTAAATAAATATGCTTAAAATTCTTCTGCAACCAAAAACCAGGAAAAATTCTCATAATACTATTAAAACTATACAAAATTTACCGATCTCCGTACTTTCCTCCTCTTTTCGGCGAAGCTACAACACTCAAAAACTATAGGTTTCTTTCCTACTTCAAGCTATATATATGTAAACCAAATTTGAAATGGATATCTCATTTCGTCCAAGGGTGATCGTGCCAAGACTGTCAGACGGATCGGCGGAAATTGGTGAGTATGGGCATTTGTAATTAAGGAAAAACACCATTTTACAAGACCCTAAACAAAAGTGCGCGGGGGAGATGTCTACAGCAACGAGAATTAATAATACCAATGAAAACAGACAATTAATCCTGCCAAATTTTGTTTCCTGTCTTGATTGGTATTGTTAATTCCGTTAAATTATCGTTGCTATAAACATCTTCCTCGCGCTCTTTTGTTTACAGTATGTAAAATGACGTTTTTAGTGTTCCGTACGGATCACTTCGGTGTCCGTCTGTTTGTCTCTCTGTAACATCCGATTTTCTCCGGAACTATTTGACATATAAAGTTCATCAGCAACGCCTAGACCAAATTCCTCGATAAAGCCACCCCAACCTCACAGTCAGGACCGCCTATCGCCCCCTCTACACCATGCAGGCTGTCGTCTGCCAACACCTAGCGACCCCCGCCTGCAGATTAGGTTAAGTTAACTTTAATTAATATTATTTTTAATTTTATGTTTATGTTATATGAAATATCTTAAGTTTCCTCAATATACTTCTGTAAGTCCCTCACCTAGGCTAAGTTAGTTAGGTCCCTGCCATGTATATATCTTAAGATCTAAATTGTTATTCATATTATATTATATCATTGTAATACTAGTTATAGAGTGGCTATTTGCCAATAAATGAAATGTGACATATAAAGTTGAAATTTCGCACAAATATAGGGACTGATCGCCCAATCAGAGCCGTGTAGTTTTGAAAGTTAAATTTTGACTTAAGGGGTTAGTTTTGGGGGGTGAAATCGGAAGTGAAAAAAAAATTACCATGTGGAGTGTCAAACGAAAGCTTGTAAAAATACGAGTTCAAAAATATATATAATGCGCACATTTTTCTTGTATTATTTTTAAAAAATTGCCAAAAATCGCCGTTTCCCACCTAATCTCGAAAAGTACTGAACAAAAACAATTCTGGAATAGTCTTCATAAAGTGTAGATTGAGTGAAAAATTATCAGGAAGCATTATGTTTGATAATTCATCTGGTATAAAAAACCATATGCCTTGACAATATAGTGGAGGTTTTGTAAATATACTTTTCAGCAGATTACAGCTACCGAGTCGCGTGTCGCTCCTGTAAAATAATTTTATTTTATTTGTTTATAATTAAACAAATATTTAGGCAGTAAATATTTGTTTTACACCTTTATTACTAGAATCTAGAGTGGGCTAACTTGATTTATTGGCTATTAGGTAGCTAAGATGTTATAACTACTATACATTACTGACTATGAAAAATACATATTGAATCTTAGGATATATACATGCATGTCAGGGACCTTAGCCTAGGTGAGAATTTTACTTTATTTTAAAAACAATCACAATACGGAACACTAATTGCGCAAGTCTGACTTGCACATGGCCGGTTTTTTTCTTAATTACAAACGCTTGTACAAGTATTTTTTGTGATCGCGAGATACGTAAAGAAATGCAAAAACCACGGAGGATGAACTTTTCACGACTACAATACTTCCATTAGTAAGGGAAATACGAGTAACAACGGAATGTTTACAGTGAAGACAGGTGTTGACGCCCTATATTTTTAATATTAATTCGTGATTTTAGGTTTATAACTAAAGATTGTCACTCTATTTACATATAACGGAAATAAACTACAGTTTCAGTCTTTAAAAGGCATATTATTTAATATATATATATATATTATATATATATATATATATATATATATATATATATATATATATATATATATAATATATATATATCTAGTCCGTTCCTGCTGTAAAAGGTCATAAGCTATTTTAATACTAGACTGTCACACACATCTAATATTGATTTCTTTATTCGGAAAACACATTAGTGGTGTGAAAATACATGCAACGAATGAGGTAAAAACACAAAAACCAACATTGCGTCCGCAATAAAGGAATATTTTATAACCTTATGGGAATAAGTAAAAGCAAAACCACACCAACTAAAACCGTTAGTTTCTCATTGTAAAATTTCTTTTATAGCTGTCGTGCAGTGAATGGCAAAAACACTTTCTTAGTCTAATTTTTAATTGTGCGGTAACTCATGCAAATTGAGTACCTATTGATTGATATGAAAGCAGCATATACTGCACTACACCGCAACTTTTCATTATACGCCATTTAAGTGGAATGGATAAATTTTAAAATGTTTTCAGTGTCCATGTCATTGTTGATTTAACCGATACGCACCTGATGTACGAGGCATCTCTGTAATGAAACTCGGTATCATAATCAACGAGTTTGTGTGAAACTGTCACACGTTGACAGTTTGTTTTTTCTATTTAATATTAAGGTCGCTTTTCAGGGCTATGCGATATTATTTTAAAATTATTAAATGATAGTAGCAGTTTTACCAACGGAATTACTTAGTTGGTATTAGTTTGTGCGTAACAATTTCAAATTTGACATAATCAATTTTCACGTGGAAGGTATTAAACGGATTATTTTTTTAGTTTTTTTTTCGTTCACCTCCCTGCCTGAGTAGGGATTTTAGCCTTTTTCATATTCTAAGGATATCGGAGAGGATGTCGTAATACCCGCCAACGTTGTCTAAGTGCCGAAACATACGTTTTTGTATTTCACAGCACTTGTTTTTTTTTTTTTTTTTTTTTTTATTGGTCTAGCAACACGTGCTGCAGGGAAGTCCCTAAAACGCTCCAGGAGCGGCACGAGTGCGGAAAAAGCGATTCACGTTGTTCTTGAATCGCTGTAAATTGTACTCTGGCGGGAAACACAGCGCTGGGGCAAATTATTCCAAAGGGATGATGTTCTCCATATAAAAGATTGCTTGAAAAGCGTGTACGTGGAGTAACAAGCTGAACCTCATACGGATGCGAAGCACCAGCGCGACGCGTATTTCTAACATGCACCGCTTTGGGGGAGGAATTAAGCGGGCTACATCCTTCGAACACTTTCCATGAAAATAGTTGTAGAACAGACTCAAGTCGCCAACCGTTCTTCGATGTTCCAGCGAATCAAGGCCGCCAGTCAATTCCGGGTCCCCAATCAGACGGACCGCTCTTCTCTGAACAGAATCCAACAAATGCAGTGTATGTTTGGGAGCGGAGCCCCAAACGTGGGAGCAGTATTCCATAGTTGGTCGAATTTGGGCTTTGTAAAGAATTAACAGTTGCTGTGGGGTGTAAAGCTTTCTGGTTCTAAATAATATTCCCAATTTTTGAGAGAAGCTCTCCTTGCTATGCCTGCAACATGTTCATGCCAGACATATTTGCTCCCAAACTAACGCCCAACAAATTGAGCGACGATGCTAGGGGAATGGAGTGCCCCGACATAACTATGTCGGGTTCAGCAACGTTAACTTTTTTAGAAAAAACTGCCGCTTGGGTTTTTGTAGCGTTAAATTCCACTTGGTTACTGTCACCCCAAGACAGAATTTCTTCCAGGTCTTTGTTAAGTTGAACGACCTCCTGCTGTCTGCGGATATTCGCCTGAGCAGCCGATGTCCGAGCGTTCAAGGTGAATGAAGAGACAAGCGTACTGTCATCTGCAAAGCTATAGATTGGATTCCGGTCTTTTCCAGCAGATCGTTAATGTAAATGAGAAAGAGAGTAGGAGACAGTATGGAGCCTGGGGCACACCGGCGTTGATAGTGCTGGGGTGTTAGAAAGAAATCCGTCGACCGCCACTCGTAAAGAACGCTCTCTGAGGAAACATGAGAGCCACAAACAGAACCTTTCAGACATACCATAAGAGCACAACTTAGCCAACAGTCCATCGTGCCAAACACGGTCGAATGCCATGGATATGTCAAGAGCAACCGCTCGAGATTCTCCAAAGTGTTCAATTGCGTTGTTCCAAACATGTGTTACATAAGTCAGAAGATCTCCTGTTGATCTATGTTTACGAAAACCATATTGGTGATCGCTAATAATATTGAATCGTTCAAGATATTTTAGAAGATGCTCATTGATAACCTTTTCCATGACTTTCGATATTATTGAAAGCAGTGCAACTGGTCGGTAGTTATTTGGCAAGGTCTTCTTACCTTTTTTAGGTATCGGCTGAACCGTGGCACATTTCCAGCAGGACGGAAATATTCCCTTTCTGTAGGATAGGTTAAAAAGTCTACAGAAAACTGGTGTTAGTTCCCTTGCACAGTTTTTGAGAACTATGGCAGGTATTCCGTCAGCGCCAGAAGCCTTCTTGGTGTCTAGCTTCATTAAAATACGCTTTATGATGCGCTGTCTGAAGACAACATCGGGCATCCTTGACTGCAATATGGGAATAGTAGGTGGTGTTTTTCCTTGGAAATCGACAGTAGAATGTGAAGCAAAGAGTTCAGCCAACAAGTTCGCTCTCTCAACAGGTGTGGTTGCAATGGAATTATCTGGCCGTGTGAGTGGTGGTATCGTGGATTTGGTTAAAGTTTTGACTAACTGCCTTAGCGACTGCCCAAAAGGACCTGGAATTGTTGGGACAAGCGAGAAGTTTGTTTCTAATTCGTTGATTAGGCAACTACTACCCATGTACATGGGCCAGATCAAAATATACTTCAATATAAAATTAATAAATAAGTAGCCGACCTGCCGGGATTTGAAGCGCCCGAGACCTTCTACACCGCAAGCAAGTACTACGCCACGGATCCACGGGCCGCCCATTTACTTAGAAATAAAGGAAAATCCTGCTTACTCCTGACTGCTGGCACAACTTCTGTCGCCTTACAGACTCTGGATTGGTAGAGAAAAGACTCACTCGATCAGATCGCTTATTTTCTTTCTTTTCGTTTTAAGGCCTAAAAATAAAAAAAAAAACAATTTAAGGACATTTGTTTACAGTTTTAAGTTAAAAGGCATTCAAAATACCACATTACTAAGGGTGCTTTTTTAAGTCAAGGAATTACGTGTTCACAGCTATTAAAAACTACACTAAAAAAGGAAAATAATAGCAGCAATATGCATGCAGTTTCGGATTGCCTTAGTTGAAGCTAGTATATCTTGAGTATAAAAAAAATACGCTGTGCTTCGGTAAAAGGCTCTATATCAACTAAATTTTCAAAGACTAGGGTTGGATAAATGCAATATTGGGATGGGAATGGTTTTCGCTATATGAATAGTTATCGATATATCGAATAACAAAAGTTGATCATATCATATATATATTATATATTTATAGTATATATATATATATATATATTATATATATATATATATATATATAGTTATCACTTATCTGCAACAGCAGTCAACAATTTTAGAAAGTTGTAACATTCATTTTTTCCTAGATTTTAAGACCATGTAATGTTACTGATTTTTCACTTCAAATTGTATTTTATTTTTATTTTAAAATATCGAACGGTATATTAAACAGAGATTTCAAGACGTCCGGTATAGTGTGTTGTGCGTGTTCCTGACCGAACATATCGCTGAGCCGCGATTGGTGAAAAATTTGTATCCGCTATTTTGGTTCCGGCGTCGCAATGTTACCGGCAGAACTTTTGCACGGTCTATTTAAGCGTCCGAGAAACTACCAGCGAGGCTTATTTCCATCGAGCCGCAGAGACCGGGGTTGTTTTCCATCTAGCCTGGCAACCAGGCAAGTACCGTCTAGCCGAGAGGCTAACAACCATCATGTGAATAATAAAAGTACCAGTTTCGACAAAAAAGCTGTAGTGAGCTTTCTAAGTGTTAAGAAAAAGTGTGAAATCGGGCGAAGTCCATCACAGCAGGACTGAAAAACAGTAAGTCAACAAAACTACTCCCTCCAATAGACTTATTTAAGAGCAGTGCATTAACAGCAATGAACAACAGACAAAAAAGGTGAAGTGTAAAACACGATGTCTCGCCTTCGGGGGTTGTAAAAGGTTTAAAATTTAAATGTAACAACTACTATTTAGGCTAGAATTTTTTGGTATAACTGTAAAGGTTAGAAAACTTTTTATTTTCATTTTAAAAAACATGAATAAATTCTTTTTTTGTTGATTATAAGCTAGTGTCTCACTGAATATTTATTTCTCTTTTCAGGATCAGTTTGTTACTAGACTAATTATTTTTAGTAATATCCATAAAAACACTTCAGTTTTTTCTCATTTTTCTTAGCTGAAGTTAAATCCTTTCTATTTTTAAAATGAGTGGTGCCCAAAAAAAAAAAAGTCGTACAACTGAGGTTTCTTTAAAAATAGAATTAAATTCCAAAAAGACGTACAAAAATTTATCTCTTACCCATATCTCTCCACCAAGGAAAACTGAGCTAGTATTTCTTTAATTTCTTTAGTTCTTTTTAAAATCAGGTTTCACTCAATTCATTATCAGAAACTAAAGCGGGGCTGCAAGAAAATTGTGCTCAAGCTTGGGGCGTCCAGTATTTAAAAATGTTACAAAATGACGCAGTCTACATGGGGCGAAAAATAAAGCAAAATTAGCACACCTTACAAAATTACGCCCAAGCTTGGGGGAAACATTTTTTCACACGATACAAAATTGCGCTCAAGCGTGGGACAAACAACTTCTCACAGGGTACGGAAAAAAGATGCCTCAAACTGAGGACAGTTAAGCATGTCATAAAAAAAAGACGTAACACAACAAAATAGCGCTGTCAACGCGGGGCTTTTGGAATTTTTTTTTTAAAAAAAGGGTTCAGTGTACTAGCTTTCGAACAAAATAAAAGCTCTAACTTTGCAGATATTTTATTTCATAATATTTATTAAACGAAACTACACTATAGCTGTAAGACAAAAGCAGGAAATTTGTAGAATTTTTTTATTTCAATTTATCTGATATAGATATTTGAATTTTGTTGTTGACTCTAAGATAAGAGATTCCTACTTTTTTCTTAAAAGCTGGCTTTATAGTTCAGATGGGCAGATGTGTTGGTCGACTTTAATTTTGCATTGTTAATTTATTTTGCGGATGGATAACCGAACAAAAAACTGTTCTTTTTTCTCACCTATATTTTGCATGAATATTAAAAATACTTTGCTGATATACGAAACGATATTTAGAGATTTTTTTATAGGAAATTCTTAAGATAAATTGGTAAAGGAATGTTAATACAAGGCGATACTTAGAAATTTTTTTTGAAATTGTCGAAGATTTTTTTTTTTAATGTTTGGTAAAGAAGTTTACATATTTTAAGTGCCTTCACGTATTTTTTATTTAGACTATTAGGAGCACAGGAGAGAAATATTTTTATGATTTTTTAAACAATTCTTTTAAATTGTATTCATTTATCATGGAAGCTTTAAATTTTAAAGTCAATCACTTACTGGAAAATGAATTCGACTATGAACTGAAAATCCGTCGTACTTTCTCAGAACGTCCGGTCGCGGATAAAAGAAAGATTCTAACGAGGATCTTAAGTAAAGAAATACTCCAATAAATCAGATTGGACTAAATAGTTACAAAAAGTTTCTGATTTTTTTAAAGTCTAATAAAAATTCTCCTTCTCAAGTCAAAACTCCTGCTTCTCCAAATGGTCACATGTCTCCTTTATTCGTGCATAAATATTTAGATAATTGGACCGCATATAAAAGATAGATCTATTAGGTGCCCATTTCTCGGCTTTACTTGACTCTGGTGCAAATGCCTCCGTTTTAGGTCAGAATGGTATAAGAATTTTAAGGTCGTTTAAGTATAAAAATATGCCACGTCAAAAATAGAAGTGTTACCACTGCAGATGGCAGCCGTCTAAAAGTTTTAGGTACGGTTGAGTTGCGCTAGTCTGCAATGGTCATTGTTGAGTAATTTCTGCTCTAGTAGTACCTTCTCTATCACATACTTTGGTTTTAGGATGTGATTTTGCACAAAAAATTCGGAAATTTTAGTAAAAATTTTAAAAATAATTCGTGGTATCCACAGTCCCCTAGAAGTCACTTCTCATACAAGTTTTAAAGAGATTGTTATTCAGAAAGTTCATTAGAAAACCTTTTTTCGCGTCTATGTACCCTAGATGATCTCTCGCGGACGGAACGCTTAAAAGCAGAAAAAGTAATAAGCTCTTTCAATGAAATAAGTAGTAAAGATAGGTTAGGCCGAACGAATAAAATCACCATGTCTATAGATACGGCTGATGCCAGTCCTGTAAAGACAAGGCCCTTCGCCATGTCTCCGTATATGTCAAAGGTATTAAATAAGGAGTTAGACGAAATGTTTGACACTCGGAGTGACATCGTCTAAGCTATGACGGAAGAAAGCTCAACGAGGTCAGCAAATTTGATAACTATCCATTACCGAACATCGATAGAATTTGACATCACTCAGGAATGCTAAGTATGTATCTTCGATAGATCTTAGAAAGGCTTTCTGGCAAATTCCTTTGGACAAATCCTCTAAGGAAAAGACCGCTTTCGCAGTAGTAGGGCCGAGGTCTATTTCAGTTCGTCACTATGCCGTTTGGTCTAAAGAACGCTGCTCAAACTAAGCAACGTTTAGTGGACGCTATATTTGGTCCGAAATATGAGCCACATATTTTTACCTATCTTCGATGATATTTTAGTAACTTCGGAAGACTTCGAATCGCATATTCGCTTACTTAAGGAAGTAAAAGATAAATTGAAAGAGGCCGGACTGACGATAAATTTGAGCAAATGTGATTTTTTCAAAACTTCTCTAAAGTTTTTAGGCTATATATAGTAGGCTCAAATTCCTTGCGTACCGATCCGGATTAAGTAGCAAGCATGGTTAATTATGCGAGACCTACTAATACTACGGAAGTTAAGCGCTTCGTAGGAATGTGTTCATGGTATAGTAACGTTTTATCGAGAATTTTCTACCCTGTTGTCACCTATTAATGATCTTTTGAAAGGACGAAAAAAGGACAATCGATAGATTGGACAAAGGCAGCCGAAAGAATCTTTTATAAAGATTAAAGAACTATTGGTTTCAGCTCCCATTTTATCCCAACCAGACTTTTCCCAACAGTTTTATATTTCTAGTGATGCTTCTAATACTGGTTTAGGGGGCGTCCCTAACACAGAAAATCAATGGTGAGGAAAGGGTGATAGCGTATGCCAGTAGAACTTTATCAAAGGCTGAACGTAACTATTCGGTTGTTGAAAAAGAATGTTTAGCAGTACTCTTTAACATCGAAAAGTTTCGACCTTACATCGAAGGTGTTCCTTTCACGGTCATAACAGATCATTATAGTTTATTATGGCTTAATTCTATTAAAAACCCTAGTGGCAAACTAGCGCGTTGGGTGATTAGGCTGAGACAACATACATTTAATTTAATTTGGCCAAAAATGCGTTTTGACATCGTAAAGTTTGTGAGGACTTGTGAAGTATGTGGAGCGCAGAAACCTCCAAATGCACTACCTATGGGACTGATGGGAAAAAAGAGAAAAACGGTAATTACCCTTTCCAAGTCATAGCAGCTGATCTAGTAGGCCCATTTCCACGTTTCAAAAAAAGGGAAATAAATGACTTTTCGTAATTTCTTGCTGGTTAACAAAGTATACCGTGTTATTTCCTTTGAAAAGCTCTAAAGCCGAATGCTTTTTGAAAATTTTAGAAAACGATATTTTTCTAATCCACGGAGTTTCATCGCTTTCGATATGCGATAACGGTACTCTGTTTACTTCTGAGTGTCTTAAGAGCTTAAGTGAGACATATAGTTTTAAACATACGTTTCAATCCCGTGTGCCCTCTACAATATAATTTTGTTCAAAGTAATATTCGTTGATTCACGTGATAATTCGGGATAAAGGAATTTCAAAGATTCAAACACGAAGTAACTCCGGGGTTTACACCGTCTTTCTTAGTTTACGGCAGACAGATACCTCTATCTGGATCGTTATTATAAAAAATTTGGATTTGGATGTCAATGTTGACAGCGAAATAATTCCGGGTAACAGGGGTGCGTACGCCGAAAATTTAAAGGGTTTGAAAAGATATTTTCACCGACGTGCGTAGTAGGATACATAAGGCTTATGAACGGAATAGTAAGTCTTACAACCTTAGAAAAAGGGATTTTGCCTTTAATATAGGTGATCACGTTTGGCGAAAAAATAAAATTCTTTTCCAGTGCAGCAGATAAATTCACATCTAAGTTAGTACCTAAGTATGTGCATTGCGTGATTAGAGAAAGATTTCAGATTTAGTTTATGGTTTAGTTAATTTAGATGGGACTAAAATAGGACGATGGCATATTAAAGACTTAAAACCATTCAATGAACCTAACCCTAATGAAAGTTTGTCAGAAGAAGAATAATTTATATTACATTATCTTAATTGCTTTACTTTATTTTTTTTTTTGATGTTGCTCTGTAGTGGTGACGACCTCGTTTTTTTGACTGTTATAAAAGTTGAGCAGAGAATAGCTTACTTTTATTGTTTAATGCTAAGGTTTTGGGTATTGGCCATATCCCAAACTTAGGTTGATTGTAGTTGATGTTTTAGCATCGACTCAGCTGTTGCGAGCTTGCGAAAGAGTCACACTCAGGATATATCAAAGAGATGGTATGTCGGTGGTCGCGGGATTTGATTTGCTTATGACCCCAATAAAAAAAAAAAAAATAAAATAATATCCAGTTCTTGACACTTGGAAGCGAAATTTTGATTAGAGGCAATCCAAGGTGATCTTGAGTTAGGACAAGCGCAAGATGGAGCTCGTGTTGTATGATGTAGAGTCAAAATTTTTATGAAGCAATTTCAAAGTTAGTTACCCGAGTGGGTGTATTTTTATTACCTTAATGGTATATTTTGGGTGCAATTAAGAGTAAATTGATTTTTGGTTTATCCCGTAAGTTTAAGACTTGGATTATTTTGATTTAGATCTTCTTCTGAATTGACAAACTGAGGGTATTTTCTATTTTTCTTTCAGAGCCGTTTAAACGTTACCTTTGAGTCACTAACTTTTTTAAATTTTTTTGCATAGACTCATAGGCGTATGTTGAGTTTTTTCGGTATACTATCAGATTGATAGGATATTGAAGTTCTGCTGCGAGGAGAACTAAAGGCTGATCATTTACAGGAGATGAGAGCAGAGTAAGACAGTCGTTTCACAAAGAAATGATCAAAATCTGATACCGAGATGAGAACCTTGTCAAGAGAGGCTAAGCGCAGTGAAGGAAGATTCCTAACCGAATTTTTAGATTTTCACCAGATAATCTAGAAGTTTGGGCTGACAGAAAACGGTTATGCCTGATACCTGTAGCAGTTTCTTCTAGAGGCTATTGTCTAGGGAGACGATTAACACCATGATCGAATATTTTAGCTGTCAACGATGTTTTCTTCTTGTTTCTGATTAAGCTGGAAAAGCTCTTGTCGTCTTCAAAAGTTTTGTTGCGTTGCCACCAAAAATTTGAGAAATTTTTGCTTCATGTAGCTTTTTAAGCTCATTTTCGTTTTTTTTAGATTTCGTTAGAAGCTTGGTTAAGTCAACCTTGTAAACCTTTTAGGTTGTATCCCATGAGTTATCTGTTTTTTACAGGCTGTGATGCACCGGGTGCTAACAGATGCCGTTACGACGTTTGGCAGGGAGTTAGCCTTCCTGAGGAACAGACTGATTGGAAGGGTAGTCTATGGGAGGTGAACGTTTGACCTTTGGGACCTTTAGGGGTTTTTGTTACCCAATGGTTATTTCTATTTGAACCAAAGGAGAGCCTAGCTACTGTAGTCGACCTCAGCTCCAATTAGCCTATTAGTGGTGACAGGCTGTTGGCAGTAGTGTGTTTCGGAACACCCTAATGATTAATTTTTTTTTGACTTATGGTGGTGTGGTAGACACCGTTTTAGTTTTAGTGGATGCTATAATCTACTCCCTTTTGTTGGTGGACTCCAGGGTCACCATTTCCGTATTTTATTGTCTCCACCTTTCAGTATATCGTGGTGAGGTGTTTGTCTCTCTGTTATGTGGGATGGATTAAATTCTTTTCGTTGTTGTTCTAGGGGCGAGACCAGTACACGAGGGTTCTTCATGCAACTTGGAGAAGCGCAATGCTGGTTAAGTTTTATATCTCTGTGTAGCCACCCTGAAGAATGACGGAGGGCGTTTTTTCCGGCTCATGTTTCTAGTCAGATTTGTCACTTTGGTGCGATGTGCCGAAGATTTGATTAGCTTTTGCTAAGAGCTTTCACCAAGCTCAGTATGAAGTTATCATAAACCAAGAGTTTGGGATTTGAACTCCTGTATAAATTTCTGTATATATTTCTGTATATATTTCTGTATATATTTCTGTATATATTTCAGTGTATGAATGGTTGCCTGAGGGCATGTGCTCAAAATGCGAGATTTTGAGTCGTTTTGCTTATGGACTCCTATATTTAGGATTATGACTTTAGGGAGGTCCTATTTCGAGACTTGCTGTCTCATATAGTTATGTTAGGAATGTTTCCTTGAATGTTAGTTGCGCGCGGACTAATCATTCTGTTCTTAGTGAACATTGCTTTTAGAAGCAGGATCATTCCGTTTGGTGAATTTTAACTTTTATAGCTATTCACTGTGTTTAGAGTGAATTTTAGCTTTTATAGCTGCTCACTATGTTAATGGCGAGATTGTTCTTTTAGAACGCAGACTTTGTGTAGTCGAGGACTACTTACAGAGTGTTTTCTTGGCGAGGAGCCGAGGCTTTTTTCTGGCGATGTACCAGAATGTTTTCTTGGCGAGGAGCCAAGGCTTTTTCTGGCGATATTCCAGAGTGTTTTCTTGGCGAGGAGCCGAGGTTTTTTCTGGCGATATACCAGAATGTTTTCTTGGCGAGGAGCCGAGGTTTTTTTTTTCTGGCGATATACCAGAGTGTTTAGTTGGCGATAAGCTGACGAGTTCCCTGGCGATTTTTGCATGTCTGGATGTCTCAGGACGTCGACATTGCGCGATGTAGAGTTTTCCCTAGCGATTTTAGCATGTCTAGATGTCTTAGGACGTCGACATTGCGCGATAGAGTGCGATTATTTTCCGAGTGCGACTAGTAGTGATACTAGATTTGGAATGTTCTCTTAGCGATGAGCTAGAGCATGGATAGCGATTTTTCCCGAGCGTTTGTCTGGATATTTATCCAGATATTATTTTTTTTTGGCCTTGTGCTAAATGGTCTGACAAGACTTTTTCTTTTTAGTGTAAGTGTTTGCACTAGAATCATTTTTTTTATTTTTTTTCTTTATTTAAGAATTTTTATAAATTTCTTTTGCTGAAATAAAAAAATTTTCAGACAATCCTTAAAAGATTTTAAGGGGGGTGTTCATATTTTTATTTCAGTTCACTTTTTTTTGATTTAGACAAGAGTCTAGACAGTTATTTTTTTGTTTCTGGTAACAATAACAGAGCTGATTCTTTTATATAAGAAGACCGCGATTGTTACTTTGAACAGGTATTTCTTATGTTCATGCAAGGATTTTTATTTGCTTTTTGAAGTACTTAACCTTAGTGCTTAATTAAGTTAAGTCTAGTTATAAGATTCTTGTGTACTTGCAAAAATTTTCATTTGGTTTTCATTGTACTTAATATTAGTGCTTAATAGAATTAAGTCTAGTAGTAAGGACCGAAGTTTGTAATTTTGTTTTAAGTTCTGACCTTAGTATTAAGTGATAGTGTACCACTTTGTACCTTTTCATCAGTAGCCTTAGTTTAATAGACTAGTGTAGTCTATTTCTTTTTGGAAGGGGGTAAATGTAACATTCATTTTTTCCTAGATTTTAAGACCATGTAATGTTACTGATTTTTCACTTCAAATTGTATTTATTTTTATTTTAAAATATCGAACGGTATATTAAACAGAGATTTCAAGACGTCCGGTATAGTGTGTTGTGCGTGTTCCTGACCGAACATATCGCTGAGCCGCGATTGGTGAAAAATTTGTATCCGCTATTTTGGTTCCGGCGTCGCAATGTTACCGGCAGAATTTGCACGGTCTATTTAAGCGTCCGAGAAACTACCAGCGAGGCTTATTTCCATCGAGCCGCAGACCGGGGTTGTTTTCCATCTAGCCGCAACCAGGCAGTACCGTCTAGCCGAGAGGCTAACAACCATCATGTGAATAATAAAAGTACCAGTTTCGACAATAAAAAGCTGTAGTGAGCTTTCTAAGTGTTAAGAAAAAGTGTGAAATCGGGCGAAGTCCATCACAGCAGGACTGAAAAACAGTAAGTCAACAAAACTCCCTCCAATAGACTTATTTAAGAGCAGTGCATTAACAGCAATGAACAACAGACAAAAAAGGTGAAGTGTAAAACACGATGTCTCGCCTTCGGGGGTTGTAAAGGTTTAAAATTTAAATGTAACAACTACTATTTAGGCTAGAATTTTTGGTATAACTGTAAAGGTTAGAACTTTTTATTTTCATTTTAAAAACATGAATAAATTCTTTTTTTGTTGATTAAAGCTAGTGTCTCACTGAATATTTATTTCTCTTTTCAGGATCAGTTGTACTAGACTAATTATTTTTAGTAATATCCATAAAACACTTCAGTTTTTTCTCATTTTTCTTAGCTGAAGTTAAATCCTTTCTATTTTAAAATGAGTGGTGCCCAAAAAAAAAAAAGTCGTACAACTGAGGTTTCTTTAAAAATAGAATTAAATTCCAAAAAGACGTACAAAAAATTATCTCTTACCCCATATCTCTCCACCAATGGAAAACTGAGCTAGTATTTCTTTAATTTCTTTAGTTCTTTTAAAATCAGGTTTCACTCAATTCATTATCAGAAACTAAAGCGGGGCTGCAAGAAAATTGTGCTCAAGCTTGGGGCGTCCAGTATTTAAAAATGTTACAAAATGACGCAGTCTACATGGGGCGAAAAATAAAGCAAAATTAGCACACCTTACAAAATTTACGCCCAAGCTTGGGGGAAACATTTTTTTTCACACGATACAAAGTGATAACTATTTTAACAGAGAAGGCTTCTTTTTTGGGTTGTCTCGCCCGCTCTGGTTTATACATTTCGCTGTGGTTATACATTTT
The DNA here is from genome assembly GCA_019049505.1 of Pachyrhynchus sulphureomaculatus. NCBI lineage: Eukaryota > Metazoa > Arthropoda > Insecta > Coleoptera > Curculionidae > Pachyrhynchus > Pachyrhynchus sulphureomaculatus. The sequence continues at coordinate 146,399,440 of CM032454.1, read as the reverse complement.
TGAACAATAACTTTCAATTATTGATGGTTATTCTATATACAAAACCGTGTCGGCCCATTCTCTGAGTTTGTAAAGTAACTGAAAACGGACAAACGCCCATATTTAAGCAGTTTACCCACTCATATTCGTCAAATCCATCCCGAGACGCGTTTCGCCGCATCACGGGCTCGTCACTCGGGTTTGAATTGACAAACAGGAGATCAGAATTTACTGGTAGTTATTTAAATAGTATACCTAATACTCCATCGAAAGCTGACACATCAGCTTTCAAACCAACAGAGTGGTTGACACGGTCAACATTAAAAGCAGGGGTAGCGCTTCTCGAGGGCTTCTCCTAAGGCATATGTGGTTAATGTTTTCAGTTATTTTACATTGACCCCATATGGCCTGAGGAGAAGCCCACGAAAAGTGCTTCCTGCTTTGAAGTGTTGACCATATCAACCACTTTGTCGGCTTAAAAGTTGCTGTGTTAGCTTTCAATGGAGTATTTTACGTATGCGTACTTAGTACAATTCGTTTGCATCTTACCACCATTCTCTTGATGTTTTATATATATATATATATATATATATATATATACACAAAATATACTATCGATATATCGATACCTATCAATCACTACCGACAAAGCGGTACCTATTAATAAGTTAAAACTATCCTTTGACAGGTGACCATCGAGAACCGATAGGTAAATTCAGTGATCATTAAATATGTTACATTTTTTTGGACATTTCTTACTATATATTATATATTATATTTATATATATATATATATATATATATATATATATATATATATATATATATTTATACATACATATATATATATATGTATTATATATATATATATATATATATATATATATATATATATATATATATATATATACATATATATATTATATATATATATATATATATATACATTTATATATATATATATATATACATATATATATACATATATATATATATATATATATATATATATATATATATATATATATATATATATATATATATATATATTAATATAAAATATATATAAAATCTCCTCTCTTAGTTATGACGTATTATTTAGGGATTTTTTGAGAGGCAATCTATTTTTCGTGATTATGTAACAGACTCTATTAGACAACTTTCTTCAAGGCTGCGTGTGAAGTGTTAGGTAAGACATCAATAAACTTTAGATAATTCAGAAGCGCATTTTAGTGTAAAAATTTGGAGGCCATAGCGTAATGCGTAAGGTGTCTGTTTTCTACGCCGGAGACCTGAGTTCGAATCTCGCCTCGGAAAATAATAAAATTGGTAGTGTTATGCCTAGCAAAGCCCTCCAATTTTGGCTGTCTGGAACCGACATTAAAACTGTAGGCCTCCTTTGTCTGCGGAACCCTTAAAAAAGCGAACGTACACAGGCAAAGTCGAGAGGGTCGCCTACGTCCGTATCGGACAATTCTAGAAGAAGAAGCAAATTGGACGATATCGTTTTTCTTAAATAATTTTAATTACTCATATTAGCCATTAAACTTTTTGAGAAACTTGAAAGTAAAGTGCAGGTAACCCCATCTGAGAAAGTTAATTTATTTTTAACTAGCCGTACCCGCGGCTCCGCTCGCGTGGACTTCATTCACTATTATTGTCACTGTTCATTCCTTATATTACCTAACGTAATAAAATCTATCCTATAACCTGGCCAGAGAATATATGTACGAATTAAAAAAAAACACGTAAATCGGATAAGTAGTTCTCAAGTAGTAAGCGCACTAACGGACAGACAAGCAGCCAGAGAGACGTTTTATATATATTATATTTTTTGCTACATAATATTGTCCCATATTTAATAGTTTCGGCAGCGTATTGCAAGAGAGAAACTTTTTTCCGACTATAACTTGGTCTGTATGTTTTAAAAAAAAAGCATAAAAGACAGACAGAGTTGCATTTTATATATATTATAGAAGATTATAGATAACCTCGTCAGAGAACAAATGTATGAATTAAAAAAAAAAAACACGTAAATCGGATAAGCGGTTCTCGAGTAATAAGCGCACTAACGGACAGACAGACAGACAGAGAGACAGACAGACAGAGAGACGTTGCATTTTATATATATATATATATATATTATAGATGTTACTTAATGTAATAAAAATATGTATGTCCTATAACCTGGCCAGAAAACATATGTATGTTTAAAAGAAAGCACGCAAATTTGATAAGTGGTTGTCCAGTGATAAGCGCACTAATAGATAGACAGACAGAGAGACGTTGCATTTTATATATATTATAGATGTTACCTAACGTAACAAAATATATCCTATTAACCTGGCCAGAGAATATAAATATATATATATATATATATATATATATATTTATATATATATCTATATATATATATATATATATATATATATATATATATATACGGCTTGCGGATCATCTCTTTGCAAACTCCAATAGTAATCGGCCATCATATGGATGTCCCACCTTCCTTGATAACGCTCTTCCATTGTGCGTATGTCTTGGTGAAATCTTTCACCCTGCTCTTCACCGAAATCGCCAAGATTTTCTGGGAGTCGATCTAAATGAGAATGTAAGTAATGAATCTTGATACTTACGTTGCAGCCCAGATCTTTCAAATTGGATAACATGCACTCAACTAACTCAGAATAGTTGTCGGACTTATTGTTTCCGAGAAAATTTTTAATCACCACAAACGATTTCCAAGCTTTAGACTCGACTTCATTTACTGCATTCACAAAGTTTGGGTCTTTCACAAGTTGTCTGATTTGTGGCCCATCAAAAATACCCACTTTCAATTTTTCTGTGCTTAATTCTGGAAACTGGCGCTAAAGAAAAGCAAAACATTTGCCGTTTTTGTCGAGGGCTTTTACAAACTGTTTCATAAAGCCCAGTTTGATATAAACTGGTGGTAGTATAATGCGATCTTGATTTACTAAAGGAAAATTAATAACATTTTTGATACCAACCATCAGTTCCTCTCGTACTGGCCACTTTTTTGAGACCAATGACGTTGTTTGTCGCGGCTATCTGACAGACACATAAAACATGGGTATTTCGTCTATCCACCCTGTTATCGAGAAGAAAAGTTAACCATCTTTAAGTCTACACAAATGAGCCAGCTGTGGTCTCGATACTTAATTTTTTCCATTACTGAAGAAATAGTTGTACACTCTTCTTTCATAGTAGCAGAGTGTGCAATAGGTATAGAACCATATTTGTTGCGATTATGAAGTAGCACACACTTTAAGCTTCTCTTGCTACTGCCTATAAAAAGACGGCAATCATTTAGTTGGTATCCCGTGGGGGGGCGGGATAGAATATCTCCCCCGGTATGTTCTGCCTGTCGTAGAAGGCGACTTAAAGAACAATCTAGATGGTAGATGCCCAGATCCCACCAGCATCGCCCGGTGTGATACCATCGCATCGGCTTAAGCTGCGTGAAGTTGCTTAACGTTTCGTGGCTGTGCCGATGTCCCGGACTGTGGGACCAAATAGCATGATGAGGCACCTGGATACAAAAAATTCCGGAGGTAAAATAGCCCCCCGTTCGGATCTCCGGGTGGGGGCTGGTTCAGGGGCGTCGACATGCAAAGAACAGAATTTCAAAATGGATTTTTGCAACATACGAGGTTTAAATTCGAACATAAATTCAGTGCACCAACACCTGCAATCAAATAAACCTCATGTACTTGCTCTCTGTGAAACTAAGGTCAGTTCATCGACCAGCACAGTAAACTATCTTTATCCTGGGTACGATTTCTATTCCCGATTTAGGCGTAACTTTGGAATCTGTCTTTATGTCAGAAGCGACCTCTCTTGCCAACGAGAAGAGGCTCTGGAGCCCCCAAACTTTGATGTTATGTGGTTAAAAATAACGACTCAACCAACCACAAGGTTCGTCTGTATCCTCTATCGACCACCAAGTGATACAAACTTTAGAACACTTTTCGCTTCTCTTGCAGACACCATAGATCATTTACAAATTAACCATCCAAATGCCGAAATTGCCATCCTGGGCGACTTTAATGTCCACAACATCAACTGGCTTAAATATTCAAATACTACCGACGAACAAGGTCGTGAAGCCGAATCATTTTCAATCAGTTGTGGCTTGACTCAGCTCATTGATGAACCAACACGGATCCCTGATCGAGACGGAGAGTTCGCCAGTCTTCTTGATCTGTTTTTAACCACTAATCCGGAGATTTACACGGTCAGCGTAAATCCACCGTTAGGTTCTTCCGACCATAAACTATACTATCGACATCGAGTATTCTACCAATCAGTGACAGAGAGGCGCCCAAACCGTGCAAGATTGGGCACTACAAATCTGCTAAATGGGAAGATCTCATGGAATATATTTTCGAACTTTCCCTTGGTTGGACGTTTGTTTTCGATCCGACGACCCATCTGACTGCGCCAGGGAGGTTTCCGATGTTATTTTGGCCGGTATGGATGCTTACATCCCTTTTTCGAAGAAATGCCCTTCCAACGGCAAGCCTTGGTTTGACCTAAAATGCAAAGAAGCTGTTGCTTCTAAACATCTTGCATACCGACAGTGGCGTGAAGATCCTAACACCATAAATCGTAACATCTTTGTTCGTGCCAGGAACAGATGCAAAGAAATTATCGACGAAACCAAGGAGGTACACAATCAACGGATTAGAAACAAACTTCTCGCTTGTCCCGGCAATTCCAGGTCCTTTTGGTCAGTCGCTAAGGCAGTTAGTCAAAATTTCACCAAATCCATCATACCACCACTCACACGGCCAGATAATTCTATTGCAACGACACCTGTTGAGAAAGCGAACTTGTTGGCTGAACTCTTTGCTTCACATTCTACTGTCGATTTCCAAGGAAAAACACCACCTACTATTCCCATAGTGCAGTCAAGGATGCCCGATATTGTCTTCAGACAGCGTATCATAAAACGTATTTTGATGAAGCTAGACACCAAAAAGGCTTCAGGCGCTGACGGAATACCTGCCATAGTTCTCAAGAACTGTGCGAGGGAACTAACACCAGTTTTCTGTAGACTTTTCAACCTATCCTACAGAAAAGGGAATATTTCCTTCCTGCTGGAAAATGTGCCACAGTTCAGCCGATACCTAAAAAAGGCAAGAAGACCTTGCCAAATAACTACCGACCAATCGCACTACTCTCAATAATATCGAAAGTCATGGGAAAAGGCTATCAATCAGCATCTTCTAAAATATCTTGAAGGATTCAACATTATTAGTGATCACCAATATGGCTTTCGTAAAAATAGATCAACAGGAGATCTTCTGACTTATGTAACACATGTTTGGAACAACGCAATTGAACACTTTGGAGAATCTCGAGCGGTTGCTCTTGACATATCCAAGGCATTTGACCGTATTTGGCACGATGGGCTGTTGGCTAAGCTACGTTCTTATGGTATGTCTGAAAAGTTCTGTTTGTGGCTCTCATGTTTCCTCGGAGGGCGTTCTTTGCGAGTGGCGGTTGACGGGTTTCTTTCTGGCACCTTCACTATCAACGCCGGTGTGCCCCAAGGTTCCATACTGTCTCCTACTCTCTTCCTCATTTATATTAACGATCTGCTGGAAAAGACCGAGAATCCAATCTACAGCTTTGCAGATGACAGTACACTTATCTCTTCATTCACTTTGAACGCTCGGACATCGACTACTCAGACGAATATCCGCAGACAGCAGGAAGTCATTCAACTTAACAAAGACCTGGAAGAAATCCTATCTTGGGGTGACAGTAACCAAGTGGAATTTAACGCTACAAAAACCCAGGCGGCAGTTTTTTCTAAAAAAGTTAACGTTGCAGAACCCGACATAGTTATGTCGGGGCACTCCATCCCTCTAACATCGTCACTCAATCTGTTAGGCGTTAATTTGGGAGCAAATATGTCCTGGCATGAACATGTTGCAGGCATAGCAAGAAGAGCTTCTCAAAAGTTGGGAATATTGTTTCGAACCAGAAAGCTTTACACTCCACAACAACTGTTAATTCTTTACAAAGCTCAAATTCGACCAACTATGGAATACTGCTCCCATGTTTGGAGCTCCGCTCCAAACATACACTGCATTTGTTGGATTCTATCCAGAGAAGAGCTGTTCGTCTGATTGGACACCCGGAATTGACCGACGGCCTTGATTCGCTGGAACATCGAAGAACGGTTGGCGACTTGAGCCTATTCTACAAGTACTTTCATGGAAAGTGTTCGAAAGATGTGGCCCGTTTAATTCCTCCCAGAGCGGTGCATATTAGAAGTACACGTCGCGCTAATGCTTCACATCCGTATGAGGTTCAGCTTGTTACTCCTCGTACAACACTTTTGAAGCAATCTTTTATATGGAGAACATCATACCTTTGGAATGGTTTACCCAGGACTGTGTTTCCCATTGAGTACAATCTACAGCGATTCAAGAACAACGTGAATCGTTTTCTCCGCACACGTGTCGCTCCTGTAGCGCTTTAGGGACTTCCCTGTAGCACGTGTGCTAGACCCATAAAAAAAAAAAAAAAAAAAAAAAAAAAAAAAATATATATATATATATATATATTATATATATATATATATATATATATATATATATATATGTTTTTTTTTAAAAAAAGCACGTAAATCGGATAAGTGGTTCTCGAATAATAAGCGCACTAATGGATAAACAAACAGACAGACATACAGACAGATAGACGGACGTTGCATTTTATATATATTACAGAAGAGTATAGATAACCTGGCCAGAGAACAAATCTATGATTAAAAAAAACACACGTAAATCGGATAAGTGAAGATTAATAAGCATTACTAACGGACAGACAAACAGAAAGAGAGACGTTGCAGTTTATATATATTATATACTTTGCTACATGATATTATTCCATATTTAATGGTTTAGGCAGTGTTCTGCAAGCGAACGCGCCAGCGGCAAACTTTTTTTCGACTTGAATCACTATTATCGTCCCTGCTTATTCCTTGTGTTACCTAACGTAATAAAATATATTTTATAACCTAGGTAGAGAACATATGTATGTTTAAAAAAAAAGCACGTAAATCGGATAAGTGGTTCTCCAGTGATAAGCGCACTAACGGAGAGACAGACAGACAGACAGAGACACGTTGCATTTTACATATATTATAGATGTAGGTAAGTTGTTCACTGATAGATGGCATAAAATAAAAAACTAAAAAATTATTGAAAGCTAGAAACTTTTAGAATTTGCGAAAACAAATCGAGATAGAAAGATATTTTTAAGGTGTGCTTATTTAATAATAAGATCAGAGAAAGCTCTCATTTAAAAACTATTTTTTAAGATGTTAATTGAAACTTACTTTTTAGGACGTTACAACATGCATTGCATTTAAAGGAATGTAAGGCCGTTATTATAAGAGGGAGCTTTTGAAAAAAACGAAATAATAGTTGGGTTAAAAATAAGTTATGACAATGTATTTTTTTCATGTTTAGAATGTAAGATGTTTCCTAAATTTAGTAGCTTTCATATACGAAAATTTTAGGTGTAAAACAATTGATAACAAACAAGGAAAACACCAGCTATTACTTGAAACAGTTACACTTTGCCTACTTATTCTTCAAAGTATTTAATTCTAATGAATTATTAGAGTATGTAACTGATTAGAACCTAGTTATGTTTCACTTACAGTGTTCAATGCAACGAACCAGTAAATAACTGGTTATTAAGTATTCAGATGATTTTACATAAATTAATTTAAAAAATTACAAAGTCGTACAGGTCCACAGCCCAGTAAACTACTCTATTTACAACTTTAATAAATATAATGATTCCGTTCTTTTTATAAGTGGTTTTTACTTATTGTCCTAAAATGTAACATAAAAATTACAAACGGTACACCTCATTAAGGTACAAAAAGCATAAGATTTTCAATTTTAGCCAGTTGAAGAATCTTATATTAAAGTTTGGACATAATTTAATTTGATACGCCGCGCTGTGTGCGAGCAAAATTTATTCGATTAACATGTTAAAAAACAAAATTAATTAAAATGAACCGTGTCTACTACATACAGTGGAGGCAAATGCCGTAAAATTCTCATGATTTTTGGAAATTTTTGGGTACAGCTTGGAAATCTATTTAACTACTGTGAAACATAATGTAAACGAGTTTTGTTGGCCTAATGTTGACTGCAAGGCAACTTTTCTTCTATTTTAGTGCATTTTTACTGTTCCGTACGGAACACTTGTAAGACCACTTCGGTGTCCGTCCGTCCGTCTGTCACACCCGATTTTCTCCGAAACTATTTGACATAGGAAGTCGAAAATTTGGTACAAATATAGGAATTGATGGCCTCATCAGAGCCGTATAGTTTTGAAAGTTAAAATTTTGACTTAAGGCGTTAATTTTGGGGGATGAAATCGGAAGTGAAAAAAAAACTTTTTTACTAGGTCATCAATGGGGGTGTCAAATGAAAGCGTCTAAAAACACGAGTTCAAAAATATATATAATGTAATACTTGCGTATATTTTTCTTCGTATTATTTTTTAAAAATCGCGAAAAATCGCTGTCCCTCTCTTACCTCGTGCTGATCCAAAAAGTTTGAAAAAATTCTGAAATATTCTCCATGGGGTGTAGATTGAACGAAAATTATCACATTACACTTTAATAATTTATCTATATATATATATATATATATATATATATATATATATATATATATATATATAGATGTTTTTATTTATTCCTTGTAAATTACAAAGCTCCATATAGGAGCGTGGAACAATGTCAAAAGTTCTTAAACTAAGAAATATTGCATTCTATCAAATATTCTAGATACACACATAAAAATAGCAGTGATTCAACAGCAAAGAACTGCTCCAAACTATAAAACGCCCTACGAACTAAATAATTCTTAATTTACTAGTTTCAGCAAGTTCGTTCTTAAAATTCTAAGATGATTAGGAAAACTATTGTAGAATCTCAGAATACAAAAATGTACATTCTTTTGTATATAGGAATATTTACTTTACAGAATTCGTTTTTTACAAACTATCTCTTGCCTTCATTCTGTATAATACTCTTAAGAACACCTCTTCTGCAAAACCAAAATTCGGTTTATTTCACAGGAATTTCCCCAAAACATGATTCCATATCTCATACGAGAATGAATGTAGGCGTAATAAGAAAACAATGCTGCGTCGTCCAACATAATCTAAATGACTCTTAGCGCACAACAATACTTAGCCATATTATTGGCCAAAGCACTGACATGACCACTTCCAGTCAAGTCTCCTGTCCACAATCACTCCAAGAAATATAAAATCTCATCTCCCGAAACTACATCAATGTTGTGGCTATTATGTTACTGTTACAAAACGTTCATTACTTCTGTTAGAATATAGAATGATCCGTGTTTTTGAGATATTTAAAAGTAGATCGTTCGAAGTAAAATATTGCCTTAATAGGTCTAGTGTATTAACCATTTTTTGAAGTAAGAGATGTTTATTATCCTCTTTAAAGATAAGGGTAGTATCATTCGGCATACAGCACTATATAGTCATGCGACACTTTAGGCAATTTCATTAGTATACAATATATATAACAGGGGTCCTAAAATTGAACCTTGAGGTACACCCTTTTTTATTATGACCGTCTCAGAGCAAGCAGCTTTCCACAAGGGTCTGTTTCAATAACACGTTGCGTTCTGTTTTTTAAATATGATTTTATGAGCTGAAGAGCTACATCTCTAACTCCATACTTCTCTAGTTTTAAGCAAAGTATTAAGTAATTTACCGAGTCAAGTGCTTTTGACAAATCGAGAAGCATGGCCACAGTCACCCTATCATCATTTAAAGAATTAGAATCTCTGACATGGTTTGATAAATAGCTCTAATCGTAGATTTTTGTCGACTGAAAACCATTCTGCTGATCAGCCAGGACATTGTTTCGCTTAAGGAAGGATATCAATCTGGAGTACAATATTTTTTCAAAATTTTGTTTACATTTGACAGCACCGGCCTATGTTTTTTGTTTTTAATTTTTTTCTTCAGCTCGGTCACCTTTTTTATATATGGCTTTTATGTGTGCAAGCTTTAATTGGTCTGGGAAAACTCCTGTCGAGAACATAACATTAATAATATGTTCCAAAGGTATAGATATAATATCTGCCGTCTCCTTCAACTGCGAAACAGGCACCTGGTGTTCTCCTACAGATTTTTTGTTTTTCAAATGTTTTATGCAAGTGTCGATCATTAAATTTTTTGGGAATTTTCAGATATATTCCTTACTAATGACCAAGTTGCCCTAGTTTTATTATCAGAATTCAAAATAAATGCAGTATTTTGATTTTCTTTTAGCTTCCAATATAACTTTCTTTAAAATTTTATCGTATCTATCTCTTGAATTCATCGTTAGAAATGTTACCATTCTTTTTCTCACAGTATAGTTTCCTTTTATTTTTACATGAAATTTTTATGCCTTTTGTATAATCCAACCATTTATGAAGTTTTTTACAATTATATTTTTTTGTTGGAGAAATATTACATTCATTAGACATTTTATTATATTATAAATGTAATTGTAGCATACATTGACGTTATTGCACTCCAGTATGGGGCTCCAGCCAACAGTCTGCAGCTCCTGTCTAAACAGAAATAATCTTTTTTCTTGAAAATATTCTTTTTTTAATATACTTGTAATCTAAAGGTTCAACCTGCTCTGAATGAAATGAAATAAGCTGCGCATGATATATATATATTTGTATATATATATATATATATATATATATATATATATATATATATATATATATATATACATTTTAGGTTATGTATTTAATCTACGTAGTTTTTTTAGGCAATTTTTATGATGGGTAAAATGGGGGGGGGGGGGGGAATTGTTTTTCTGTTGCATAACAACGAACAAAAGAAATAGTGAGCCGCAAGCGTTAAAATGTGAAAAATGCACTATAAAAAATGGCCTTGCGGTCAAAAGTAGGCAGAAAAAACCAGTTTACATTATGTTGGCCCTTTTTCAAAGTAGTTAAACCGATTTCCAAGCTGTATCCAAAAATTCCAAAAATCATGAAAAATTTACGGCATTTGCCTTCCTATTTGTAGTATAGTAGTAGTTCAGTTAATACATAATTTTTAGTTTCTCTTTTAAACAATGGGTTAGAAAAGGATTTCAAAAAAACTACAATTTTTGTAAATAAACAAAAACCAATATTAGACTATACCCTAACAAACGCTCTTAAAAAACTTGTATATTTGGTCAATATCAAAAATAAAAATATGCAAAAGAATATCACGTGAGTTAAAATAAGTATATGTTGCAAAAAGTTTAAATTATTAATGTATGTATCATGAGTATATGGTGCCAGAGTTTCAAGTGGTATACCAAAATTGCGGAATTAGAACTGAACACGATAACAATCAAATACCAATCCATAGGAGCAGAATCCACAAATATATGACTTAGAAACAGAAGAAATAACGACTTGTAATAAGTACATCAACAATAACATCCGTCAGGAAAACAATAGGCTCCGTAAATGGACTACTTTGAACTCATGAAACTCACTCATTAAAAGTAGTCTGATTTATAGTTCAAGACATGAGGGATAAAGGATGTGTTTAGACGATCACTGGAAATATCTAGAAACAATATTAATTGAAGTGAAAATCTAGGACCATGGTAATCTTGTATGGAGTTATTGTGTGAGGTAAGTGAAACTAAGGCAGTGGCGTACAGCGAATAGGGAAGACTATGATTGGTTAAAAGGGAAATGACTGAAATGGGTACCCACTAGACTGCAGAAAATCGGAAGACCAAAGAAGGACCTGGGAGAAAAAAAAGAATCTTTAGAGCACTGAGTTTAAAAAGAAACTAAAGAGAAGATCAAGGAATGATAGAAAAGACATGAAAATTTGGCATTGGACAACGCCTAAAAACGTGTTGAATTCTATAACATATTATATTAAAACTAGTTTAGCACTTAAAGTTAAATTTTACATAAATTAATTCCAATCTTCTAGCATTCATAATAAGGAGGAGGAACTTCGCAGGTTCTCTGGACAATATCAACTCAACAACTAGCAAGCTATTTGAAGTAGATTTTCCTGTATTAATATTTTTTCTAGAAATAACAAAATTATTGACATAATATGACTATTTACAGACAACCCCATCGATCCACTAGATAAATGGGTTTTAAGGTTAGACCCAGTCTAATTGCTTGGAATCTTATACTAATTTAGCTGTTCAGTAATTATTTTTCTTTTTGGACAATGGTAATATTTTATTGTAAATATCAACTCCCTAAAACGATTCCTATAAGAAAATTTGATATAAATATCGACGTCAAGACCCTTAAGAAAATTCAGGAAATATAAAGAGTTTTTAGAATCTAAAACAACAACGTTTCATGTTTATACGATTATCATAAACAAAAAACGAACTTTCTGGATATTATCCTGCACAGCTCAATAACTCCATTTTGCTTAAATGATTATCTTCTTTATTTGTAAACCCCTCCTGCTAACTCAGTTTAAGTAAACGTTTTTAGTGAATGAGGCTTTAACTGGTACAAACGACACTATAAATAAAGACAATTAAATGTACGTATTGACCACAATAGAGGGTTAAATAAAGATTCACAACAACTTGGCCATACTCTACTTGTTAGTGAGAATATCGTTGATGCATATATTTTTCATCTCTGTACTAATTTACTGTCAGTTATATTCTTATTTTACAGAGCTTTTAATGGAAATTAAATGGCCTTAAGGTAGAAATGACAAATAACAAGTACAAGAAAGAGGTTGAAGCGAAGCACATAGGGGTTTTGAAGATCTACGCGGGCCAAAATTTTTTTTCGGTTCTATTGTTGCTAAATTATATTTACCAAGTTAAAATTAATTAGTACTTTGCATAAAATTACTTAATTTTGGTAATAAAAAATAAAAAAACAAATAACTCTATAATTTTTACCAAAAAAAAAAAAAAATATTAAATGAAAAACATTATTTACAAAATAAATGTTAAAATTTAACTTATAACACCTCATCTTTTGCGTCGAGGGTTAAAAATACACTATAAACAATCAATATTTTGGTCGTCCACAAACGTATTTTCATCCTTCAACTTCCCCAGAAGAACACAAGGTGGGTTCTGGATCTGCAGGGCAGGGAAGCATTTTCTAGCGTCTCTGGGTAGGAATGGAATGTGAACTTTAATCCTCTTTATTCGCCTCATACTATGCTCAACAAAGGATCGGAACTTAAAAGTAAACGATTAAAAATGTCCCTGTTGCAGCTTTCTCGTGGAAAACTTTCGGGCAAAATCTTTGTGGTTAAGACCGGGAAAGTGCTTGTTCCTTGCCTCTGCGGCTTCTTCAGAACAGCTGCCCCAATTGGTAAACAAAGCCATTTTCTTATTATCTCTGCGGCACATGAACAAGTATCTTGTGCATCAGTGGGAGTCATGGGATGCCAAAATTCTACTTTCACAATTTTTAAGAGCGGCCGAGAAAAGACTGATAACGTACACGAGGTAAACAGGATCGAATTCCGACAGAACATAAAACAGGTTAAGACTGCACCGGGTGGGGTTGGAATGCGGTTTAGCGTCTTTTTGTTCTCGGAAGGGTCGCTCTGTCTCTGGTAAGTCGGTTAACCTGGTAATATTTTGTGTTTTGATTTTTTTGACTTTTGGCCGCGTAGATCTATTCAAATTACCTGTATGTGGTAACGTTTCACGTAAATGGAATTCAGATCGAAATCATCTAGTTCGACGATAATTTGTAATCTGCTTTTTAAGGATAGTAGCATATAGGTTTTTTTAACAGATTATCGGTATTAAGTAAATTTGTTAAAACTTCGTTTTTTTATTTTGGTTACATTTTACTGTATGAGGACACAACAAACATTGGAAACAATAAAAATTACTTTAATTACTTTGTTAACGGACACAATAAAATATTATGTCAGTTAAACAATAGTAAATTAAGTAATTTTATTTTTTAAAAAAATGTATCTGTCACGGACCAATCAATCCAACTCTTTAAACATTGGGAAGTTCTAGTCCCATTTAAGAAACACAGAAATAGCGACAGGAAGAATTTACTAATGTTAAAACTAATATATCCCGAAGTAGTATTGTATAGTTCCTATTGGAGTACGGTATGCCACTAGTAGTACGTTGTCTTTCCTTCTTTCCCTTTCAGTGGGCTTGGCTTGAATTTAAAAGCTTCAAGCGGTTATCACAATCAGACGTGCCTCATTGGGGCCTGTTTGTGTACTGATATCAGACTACTGCTTTTGAACTTGATTGTGACGTGCAAAAAAATGTTCTATATTAATTTAGTAAGGGTGGTAGATCCGGGTTTTACATATCCTTGGATCTCTCGTATTTTTAATGTAATGTTAAAACTAAACCAAACAATAGCATCTAATAAATTTGGGCTAAATGAATTGATGAGAAGAAGTAGATAAAACGACGCGGAGGAGGATTTCTGGTTTATGACTGATGTTTTTTGTTTCGCTTGCGACGAACAAGCAAAGAGAGAAAAATTATATGGATAGTTGCTAAATTGCGCTTTGTATGTTTATTTTATTACGATCATTACGATAAATGACTAAAGGAAAGTAACTTAACATTCAATCCGATTTGATTCGATTCGACAATTTTAAAGTTGGAAAACAAAGTCATTAGAAACAAAAACTGTCGAATCGCGCACGAAACGGTATAGGAAGCCCCAAGGATATACAAGTGGGGAGATACCCACAAAGGAAGAATAATGTCTGTTATACCTTTCTGTGTTATAAATATTAAAGCTTATAAACCGATCGTAAAATGATTATCTAGTAGGTAAAAAGAGATAAAGTGCTTATCTCAAGAAATGTTTAATCTTCTTATACTCTTAGCATTTGTTTTGTTGAGATATGTGCGCAGTTCTAATGTTTCATGAGTTTCGTGTAGATAGGTCATCAACTAAGTTTAATTTCATGCCCTGTACTCGTATTTTTGTTAAGTTACTTTGTGTAGATATTTTCGGTTAAAGATGTTGTTAAATCCGTCCACGTTTTCCGTTTTGTCATTCAGAATTCTTTTGACATTTTATAGCTGTTTTTGGATGCTTTAGAAAGCACGATTTGTGTGTTTGGTTTAGAGTCATTATGAGATATTATTATTTACAGTTAATAATTTTACTCGATTAATAACATGTTATATATAAATTCAATAGAAGGAGCGTTTACAAAGAAAAGAAAAGAGAGCATAAAGGCGATTAAGAGAAAAGAGACTCCATTTTTCAACTTTCTATTGTTCAGAGGGAAATAAAAAAAAAGACCTTCTTTGGAACTGGTTACTACTTACTTTTCTTTTTCTAGCTGTCAATCAAAACGTAAAATTAATTATTTTTTTTACAATTACCAGTATCATCACAACCTGATGATATCTACTAGTCTAACAAAAAAGCGAAAGCGAAATGGTTTGTAACGTCAATAAAAAGTCTTCTGTTCCATTTCGAACACTTATATTAGGTAGGTGGTCTCTTGAGGGTCAAGTAACTTTTGAACTGCTGTGTGTCGATCTACCTCAATATTGTTAGACTACGATCGATCCGGAACTCTGGAGAGGCTGCGTAGTAAATTTGGTGATGCAAGGAGTAGTCGTTCTATGGTATAGGGCGTGTCGTTGCATTAAGCATAGATATCTTAGTTTTTCCGCACAATTATGCCCATGTTTTTTAGGTCAAGGTTAAGTTGATACGGTCTGCTCTAAAAGATGTCAATGAATAAACTGCATAAATATTATTCAAAATTGCGAGTTTTTTTGGTTCTCTTACCAAAGACAAACGAGGTTCTAGTTGTCTAAATCTTTAAACTTAACTAAGAGTGATTTTGATTTTTGGATGTTGATGCGATGGCACTGCCTTGTCATCGGACATTACTTTTCATAAAGATATTGGTATAGTAATTACCGAGTGTGCTAATCGCCAAGCATGATGACATTATGTTCGTCAGTTTTGTCGTGCGTATTGCGATTATTTTGGACTTAATTATCTTCATTTCAGAAAATGCAGGAGCTCCGCAGTAAAGTAAGTTGACCCAAACATTGCCTGTCAGTTTGTAAGTGTGCGTGATTTGCCTTAGATTCGGATATTTATCTTTCAGATAATTAAAACGCCAGAATTTTGTTATCAGATGCTGTGTACTTTGAAGAATTTAATATCTGATATAATCTGCACTAACTCGTTTTCAAATGAACATGAGTCATGTAATCTGACTTGCTATTTCAGTAGCTAATTCCTCAATGTTTTTACACGAAAAAGGATAACTCATAAATGATGCGAAATTTGCCAATTTACTGATATTCATAAAA
>CM032454.1:146290096-146382965 GCA_019049505.1 Pachyrhynchus sulphureomaculatus | reverse complement strand
TATATATATATATATATATATATATATATATAGTTATCACTTATCTGCAACAGCAGTCAACAATTTTAGAAAGTGATAACTATTTTAAACAGAGAAGGCTTCTTTTTGGTTGTCTCGCCCGCTCTGGTTATACATTTCGCTGTGGTTATACATTTTTGAACAATAACTTTCAATTTATTGATGGTTATTCTATATACAACCGTGTCGGCCCATTCTCTGATGTAAAGTAACTGAAAACGGACAAAGGCCCATATTTAAGCAGTTTACCCACTCATATTCGTCAAATCCATCCCGAGACGCGTTTCGCCGCATCACGGCTCGTCACTCGGGTTTGAATTGACAAACAGGAGATCAGAATTTACTGGTAGTTATTTAAATACATAGTATACCTAATACTCCATCGAAAGCTGACACATCAGCTTTCAAACCAACAGAGTGGTTGACACGGTCAACACTTAAAAGCAGGTAGCGCTTCTCGAGGGCTTCTCCTAAGGCATATGTGGTTAATGTTTTCAGTTATTTTACATTGACCCCATATGCCTGAGGAGAAGCCCACGAAAAGTGCTTCCTGCTTTGAAGTGTTGACCATATCAACCACTTTGTCGGCTTAAAAGTTGCTGTGTTAGCTTTCGATGGAGTATTACGTATGCGTACTTAGTACAATTCGTTGCATCTTACCACCATTCTCTGATGTTTATATATATATATATATATATATATATATATATATAATATATATATATACATATATATATATATATATATATATATATATACATATATATATATATATATATATATATATATATATATATATATATATATATATATATATATATACATATATATATATGTATATATATATATATATATATATATATATATATATATATATATATATATATATATATATATAAAATATATATAAATCTCCTCTCTTAGTATGACGTATTATTTAGGGATTTTTGAGAGGCAATCTATTTTTCGTGATTATGTAACAGACTCTGTTAGACAACTTTCTTCAAGGCTGCGTGTGAAGTGTTAGGTAACACATCAATAAACTTTAGATAATTCAGAAGCGCATTTTAGTGTAAAAATTTGGCGGCCATAGCGTAATGCGTAAGGTGTCTGTTTTCTACGCCGGGAGACCTGAGTTCGAATCTCGCCTCGGAAAATAATAAAATTGGTAGTGTTTATGCCTAGCAAAGCCTTCAATTTGGCTGTCTGGAACCGACATTAAACTGTAGGCCTCCTTTGTCTGCGGACCCTTAAAAAAGCGAACGTACACAGGCAAAGTCGAGAGGGTCGCCTACGTCCGTATCGGACAATTCTAGAAGAAGAAGCAAATTGGACGATATCGTTTTTCTTAAATAATTTTAATTACTCATATTAGCCATTAAAATCGGCGAACTTTTTGAGAAACTTGAAAGTAAAGTGCAGGTAACCCCATCTGAGAAAGTTAATTTATTTTTAACTAGCCGTACCCGCGGCTCCGCTCGCGTGGACTTCATTCACTATTATTGTCACTGTTCATTCCTTATATTACCTAACGTAATAAAATCTATCCTATAACCTGGCCAGAGAATATATGTACGAATTAAAAAAAAACACGTAAATCGGATAAGTAGTTCTCAAGTAGTAAGCGCACTAACGGACAGACAAGCAGCCAGAGAGACGTTTTATATATATTATATTTTTTGCTACATAATATTGTCCCATATTTAATAGTTTCGGCAGCGTATTGCAAGAGAGAAACTTTTTTCCGACTATAACTTGGTCTGTATGTTTAAAAAAAAAGCATAAAAGACAGACAGAGTTGCATTTTATATATATTATAGAAGATTATAGATAACCTCGTCAGAGAACAAATGTATGAATTAAAAAAAAAAACACGTAAATCGGATAAGCGGTTCTCGAGTAATAAGCACACTAACGGACAGACAGACAGACAGAGAGACGTTGCATTTTATATATATATATTATAGATGTTATTTAATGTAATAAAATATGTATGTCCTATAACCTGGCCAGAAAACATATGTATGTTTAAAAAGAAAGCACGCAAATTTGATAAGTGGTTGTCCAGTGATAAGCGCACTAATAGATAGACAGACAGAGAGACGTTGCATTTTATATATATTATAGATGTTACCTAACGTAACAAAATATATCCTATAACCTGGCCAGAATATAAAATATATATATATATATATATATATATATATATATATATATATATATATATATATGTTTTTTTAAAAAAAGCACGTAAATCGGATAAGTGGTTCTCGAATAATAAGCGCACTAATGGATAAACAAACAGACAGACATACAGACAGATAGACGGACGTTGCATTTTATATATATTACAGAAGAGTATAGATAACCTGGCCAGAGAACAAATCTATGAATTAAAAAAAACACACGTAAATCGGATAAGTGAAGATTAATAAGCATACTAACGGACAGACAAACAGAAAGAGAGACGTTGCAGTTTATATATATTATATACTTTGCTACATGATATTATTCCATATTTAATGGTTTAGGCAGTGTTCTGCAAGCGAACGCGCCAGCGGCAAACTTTTTTTCGACTTGAATCACTATTATCGTCCCTGCTTATTCCTTGTGTTACTAACGTAATAAAATATATTTTATAACCTAGGTAGAGAACATATGTATGTTTAAAAAAAAGCACGTAAATCGGATAAGTGGTTCTCCAGTGATAAGCGCACTAACGGTGAGACAGACAGACAGACAGAGACACGTTGCATTTTACATATATTATAGATGTAGGTAAGTTGTTCACTGATAGATGGCATAAAATAAAAAACTATAAAATTATTGAAAGCTAGAAACTTTTAGAATTTGCGAAAACAAATCGAGATAGAAAGATATTTTTAAGGTGTGCTTATTTAATAATAAGATCAGAGAAAGCTCTCATTTGAAAACTATTTTTTAAGATGTTAATTGAAACTTACTTTTTAGGACGTTACAACATGCATTGCATTTAAAGGAATGTAAGGCCGTTATTATAAGAGGGAGCTTTTGAAAAAACGAAATAATAGTTGGGTTAAAAATAAAGTTATGACAATGTATTTTTTTCATGTTTAGAATGTAAGATGTTTCCTAAATTTAGTAGCTTTCATATACGAAAATTTTAGGTGTAAAACAATTGATAACAAACAAGGAAACACCAGCTATTACTTGGAAACAGTTACACTTTGCCTACTTATTCTTCAAAGTATTTAATTCTAATGAATTATTAGAGTATGTAACTGATTAGAACCTAGTTATGTTTCACTTACAGTGTTCAATGCAACGAACCAGTAAATAACTGGTTATTAAGTATTCAGAATGATTTTACATAAATTAATTTAAAAAATTACAAAGTCGTACAGGTCCACAGCCCAGTAAACTACTCTATTTACAACTTTAATAAATATAATGATTCCGTTCTTTTTATAAGTGGTTTTTACTTATTGTCCTAAAATGTAACATAAAAATTACAACGGTACGCCTCATTAAGGTACAAAAAGCATAGGATTTTCAATTTTAGCCAGTTGAAGAATCTTATATTAAAGTTTGGACATAATTTAATTTGATACGCCGCGCTGTGTGCGAGCAAAATTTATTCGATTAACATGTTAAAAAACAAAAATTAATTAAAATGAACCGTGTCTACTACATATAGTGGAGGCAAATGCCGTAAAATTCTCATGATTTTTGGAAATTTTTGGGTACAGCTTGGAAATCTATTTAACTACTGTGAAACATAATGTAAACGAGTTTTGTTGGCCTAATGTTGACTGCAAGGCAACTTTTCTTCTATTTTAGTGCATTTTTACTGTTCCGTACGGAACACTTGTAAGACCACTTCGGTGTCCGTCCGTCCGTCTGTCACACCCGATTTTCTCCGAAACTATTTGACATAGGAAGTCGAAATTTGGTACTAATATAGGAATTGATGGCCTCATCAGAGCCGTATAGTTTTGAAAGTTAAATTTTGACTTAAGGCGTTAATTTTGGGGGATGAAATCGGAAGTGAAAAAAAACTTTTTTACTAGGTCATCAATGGGGTGTCAAATGAAAGCGTCTAAAAACACGAGTTCAAAAATATATATAATGTAATACTTGCGTATATTTTTCTTCGTATTATTTTTTAAAAATCGCGAAAAATCGCTGTCCCTCTCTTACCTCGTGCTGATCAAAAAAGTTTGAAAAAAATTCTGAAATATTCTCCATGGGGTGTAGATTGAACGAAAATTATCACATTACACTTTAATAATTTATCTGGTATATATATATATATATATATATATATATATATATATATATATATATATATATATATATAGATGTTTTTATTTATTCCTTGTAAATTACAAAGCTCCATATAGGAGCGTGGAACAATGTCAAAAGTTCTTAAACTAAGAAATATTGCATTCTATCAAATATTCTAGATATACACATAAAAATAGCAGTGATTCAACAGCAAAGAACTGCTCCAAACTATAAACCGCCCCTACGAACTAAATAATTCTTAATTACTAGTTTCAGCAAGTTCGTTCTTAAAATTCTAAGATGATTAGGAAAAACTATTGTAGAATCTCAGAATACAAAAATGTACATTCTTTTGTATATAGGAATATTTACTTTACAGAATTCGTTTTTACAACTATCTCTTGCCTTCATTCTGTATAATACTCTTAAGACACCTCTTCTGCAAAACCAAAATTCGGTTTATTTCACAGGAATTTTCCCAAAACATGATTCCATATCTCATACGAGAATGAATGTAGGCGTAATAAGAAAACAATGCTGCGTCGTCCACCATAATCTAAAATGACTCTTAGCGCACAACAATACTTAGCCATATTATTGGCCAAAGCACTGACATGACACTTCCAGTCAAGTCTCCTGTCCACAATCACTCCAAGAAATAAAATTTCATCTCCCGAAACTACATCAATGTTGTCATATGTTACTGTTACACGTTCATTACTTCTGTTAGAATATAGAATGATCCGTGTTTTTGAGATATTTAAAAAGTAGATCGTTCGAAGTAAAATATTGCCTTAATAGGTCTAGTGTATTAACCATTTTTTGAAGTAAGAGATGTTTATTATCCTCTTTAAAGATAAGGGTAGTATCATCGGCATACAGCACTATATAGTCATGCGACACTTTAGGCAATTCATTAGTATACAATATATATAACAGGGGTCCTAAAATTGAACCTTGAGGTACACCCTTTTTTATTATGACCGTCTCAGAGCAAGCAAGCTTTCCACAAGGGTCTGTTTCAATAACACATTGCGTTCTGTTTTTTAAATATGATTTTATGAGCTGAAGAGCTACATCTCTAACTCCATACTTCTCTAGTTTTAAGCAAAGTATTGAGTAATTTACCGAGTCAAGTGCTTTTGACAAATCGAGAAGCATGGCCACAGTCACCCTATCATCATTTAAAGAATTAAGAATCTCTGACATGGTTTGATAAATAGCTCTAATCGTAGATTTTTGTCGACTGAAGCCATTCTGCTGATCAGCCAGGACATTGTTTCGCTTAAGGAAGGATATCAATCTGGAGTACAATATTTTTTCAAAAATTTTGTTTACATTTGACAGCACCGGCCTATAATTTTTTTCTTCAGCTCGGTCACCTTTTTTATATATGGCTTTTATGTGTGCAAGCTTTAATTGGTCTGGGAAAACTCCTGTCGAGAACATAACATTAATAATATGTTCCAAAGGTATAGATATAATATCTGCCGTCTCCTTCAACTGCGAAACAGGCACCTGGTGTTCTCCTACAGATTTTTTGTTTTTCAAATGTTTTATGCAAGTGTCGATCATTAAATTTTTTGGAGAATTTTCAGATATATTCCTTACTAATGACCAAGTTGCCCTAGTTTTATTATCAGAATTCAAAATAAATGCAGTATTTGATTTTCTTTTAGCTTCCAATATAACTTTCTTTAAAATTTTATCGTATCTCTTGAATTCATCGTTAGAAATGTTACTATTCTTTTTCTCACAGTATAGTTTCCTTTTATTTTTACATGAAATTTTTATACCTTTTGTAATCCAACCATTATGAAGTTTTTTACAATTATATTTTTTTGTTGGAAAAATTACATTCATTAGACATTTTATTATATTTATAAATGTATTGTAGCATACATTGACGTTATTGCACTCCAGTATGGGGCTCCAGCCAACAGTCTGCAGCTCCTGTCTAAACAGAAATAATCTTTTTTCTTGAAAATATTCTTTTTTTAATATACTTGTAATCTAAAGGTTCAACCTGCTCTGAATGAAATGAAATAAGCTGCGCACGATGATATATATATATATATATATATATATATATATATATATATATATATATATATATATATATATATATATACATTTTAGGTTATGTATTTAATCTACGTAGTTTTTTTTAGGCAATTTTATGATGGGTAAAATGAATTTTTTTTCTGTTGCATAACAACGAACAAAAGAAATAGTGAGCCGCAAGCGTTAAAATGTGAAAAAATGCACTATAAAAATGGCCTTGTGGTCAAAAGTAGGCAGAAAAAACCAGTTTACATTATGTTGGCCTTTTTCAAAGTAGTTAAACCGATTTCCAAGCTGTATCCAAAAATTTCCAAAAATCATGAAAAATTTACGGCATTTGCCTTCCTATATGTAGTATAGTAGTAGTTCAGTTAATACATAATTTTTAGTTTCTCTTTTAAACAATGGGTTAGAAAAGGATTTCAAAAAACTACAATTTTTGTAATAAACAAAAACCAATATTAGCTATACCCTAACAAACGCTCTTAAAAACTTGTATATTTGGTCAATATCAAAAATAAAAATATGCAAAAGAATATCACGTGAGTAAAATAAGTATATGTTGCAAAAAGTTTAAATTATTAATGTATGTATCATGAGTATATGGTGCCAGAGTTTCAAGTGGTATACCAAAATTGGGAATTAGAACTGAACACGATAACAATCAAATACCAATCCATAGGAGCAGAATCCACAAATATATGACTAGAAACAGAAGAAATAACGACTTGTAATAAGTACATCAACAATAACATCCGTCAGGAAAACAATAGGCTCCGTAAATGGACTACTTTGAACTCTTGAACTCACTCATTAAAAGTAGTCTGATTTATAGTTCAGAGACATGAGGGATAAAGGATGTGTTTAGACGATCACTGGAAATATCTAGAAACAATATTACTTGAAGTGAAAATCTAGGACCATGAAATGTGTGTGAGGAGTGAAACTAAGCAGTGGCGTACAGCGAATAGGGAAGACTAGATTGGTTAAAAGGGAAATGACTGAAATGCGTACCACTAAACTGCAGAAAATCCGGAAGACCAAAGAAGACCTGGAGAAAAAAAGAATCTTTAGAGCACTGAGTTTAAAGAAACTAAGAGAAGATCAATGGAATGATAGAAAGACATGAAAATTTGGCATTGGACAACGCCTAAAAACGTGTTGAATTCTATAACATATTATATTAAAACTAGTTTAGCACTTAAAGTTAAATTTACATAAATTAATTCCAATCTTCTAGCATTCATAATAAGGAGGAGGACTTCGCAGGGCTGGACAATATCAACTCAACAAATAGCAAGCTATTGAAGTAGATTTCTGTATTAATATTTTTTCTAGAAATAACAAAAATAATGACATAATATGAATATTTACAACAACCCCATCGATCCACTAAATGGGTTTAAAGGTTAGACCCAGTCTAATTGCTTGGAATCTTAAACTATTAGCTGTTCAGTTAATTTTTCTTTTTGACAATGTAATATTTTATTGTAAATATCAACTAAACGATTCTATAAGAAAATTTGATATAAATATCGAAAGTCAAGACCTTAGAAAATTCAGGAAATATAAGAGTTTTTAGAATCTTAACACAACGTTTCATGTTTATCGGATTATCATAAACAAAAAACGAACTTTCTGGTCTTATACTGCACAGCTCCATAACTCCAGTTGGCTTAATGATTATCTTCTTAATTTAAACCCCTCACTGCTAACTCAGTTTTAAAGTTAAACGTTTTTAGTGAATCAGGCTTTAACTGGCACAAACGATACTATAAATAAAGACAATAAAGTACGTATTGACCACAATAGATGTTAACTAAAGATTCACAACAACTTGGCCATACTCTACTTGTTAGTGAGAATATCAGTTGATGCATATATTTTACATTCTGTAACTAATTTACTGTCAGTATATTCTTATTAATACAGAGCTTTTAAATGGAAATAAATGGCATAAGGTAGAAATGACAAATAACAAGTACAAGAAAGAGGTGAAGCGAAGCACATAGGGGTATTTGAATGATCTACGCGGCCAAAATTATTTTTCGGTTCTATTGTATGCTAAATTATATTACCAAGTTAAATTAATTAGTTACTTTGCATAAAATTACTTAATTTGTAATAAAAAATAAAAAAACAAAACTTAATTTTACAAAAAAAAAAAAAAATTTAAATGAAAACATTTATTTACAAAATAAATGTAAAATTTAAACTTATAACACCTCTCTTTTGCGTCGAGGGTTAAAAATACACTATAAACAATCATATTTTGTTGTCCACAAACGTATTTTCATCTTCACTTCCAGAAGAACACAGTGGGTTCGGATCTGCAGGCAGGAGCATTTCTAGCGTCTCTGGTAGGAATGAATGTGACTTTATCCTCTTTATTCGCCTCATACTGCTCAACAAAGGATCGGAACTTAAAAGTAAACGATTAAAAATGTCCCTGTTGCAGCTTTCTCGTGAAAACTTTCGGGCAAAATCTTGTCGGTAAGACCGAAAGTGCTTGTTCCTTGCCTCTGCGGCTTCTTCAAACAGCTGCCCAATTGGTAACAAAGCATTTTTTATTATCTCTGCGGCATGAACAAGTATCTTGTGCATCGTGGGTGTCATGGGATGCCAAAATTCTACTTTCACAATTTTTAAGAGCGCCGAGAACTGATAACGTACACGAGGTAACAGGATCGAATTCCGACTGACATAAAACAGGTAAGACTGCACGGGTGGGGTTGGAAGCGGTTGTCTTTTGTTCTCGGAAGGGTCCTCTGTCTCTGGTAGTCGGTTACCTGGTAATATTTTGTGTTTTTGATTTTTTGACTTTTGGCCGCGTAGATCGTTCAAATACCTGTATGTGGGACGTTCACGTAATGGAATTCAGATCGAATCATCTAGTTCGATAATTTGTAATCTGTTTTAGGATAGTAGCATATAGTTTTTTTAACAGATTATCGGTAAGTAATTTTAAAACTTCTTTTTTATTTTGGTACATTTTACTGTATGAGACACAACAAACATTGGAAACAATAAAATTACTTAATTACTTTGTTAACGGACACAATAAATATTATTGTCAGTTAACAAAGTAATTAAGTAATTTTATTTTTTAAAATGTTCTGTCACGGACCAATCAATCAACTCTTTAAACATTGGGAAGTTCTAGTCCCATTTTAAGAAACACAGAAACTAGCGACAGGAAGATTTACTAATGTTAAAACTAAAATTATCCCGAAGTAGTATTGTATAGTTCCTATTGAGTACGTGTATGCCACTAGTAGTACGATTTCCTTCTTTCCCTTTCAGTGGGCTTGGCTTGAATCAAAAGCTTCAAGCGTTTCACATCGGACGCCATTGGGGCCTGTTTGTTACTGATATCAGACTACTGACTTTTGAACTTGATTGTACTGCAAAAAATGTCCTATTAATTTAGTAAGTGGTAGATCCGGGTTTTACATATCCTTGGATCTCTCGTATTTTTAATGTAAGTTAAAACTAAGAAAGAATGGTAATAGGGAAATCAATTTTTATAATTCAGTTAAATCTTAGGAACGAAATACTAGATTTAGGTTGCTACTGTTAAGTGTCGGTTGGTGCTGACGTCTTCTGTCAATAGCACTAATAATTTGGGCTAAAAGAAAAGAAAAAAAAACGACGCGGAGGAGGATTCTGTTTATGACTGATGTTTTTTGTCGCTGCGAACAAGCAAAGAGAGAAATATATGGATAGTGTAAATTGCTCTTTTATTTTATTTTATTACGATCATTACGATAAATGACAAAGGAAGTACTTAACATCAATCCGATTTGATTCGATCGACATTTTAAGTTGGAAACAAAGTCATAGAACAAAACTGTCGATCGCACGAACCGATAGGAGCCTAAGGATATACAAGTGGGAGATACCCACAAAGGAAATAATTCTGTTATACCTTTCTGTAAAATATAAAGCTTAAACAGATCGTAATGATATCTAGTAGGTAAGAGCTAAAGTGCTTATCAAAATGTTTAATCTTCTTATATCTTAGCATTGTTTGTTGAGATGCAGCAATTTCAGATTCGTGAGTAGGTCATCACTAAGTTTAATTTCATGACGTACTCGTATTTTTGTTAAGTACTTGTAGATATTTTCGGTAAAGATGTTTAAACCGTCACGTTCCGTTTGTCATTCAGAATTCTTTTGACATTTATAGCTTTTTTGTGCTTTAGAAAGCACGATTTGTGTGTTTGGTTTAGTCATTATGAATATTATTATTACAGTTATAATTTACTCTATTAAAACATGTATATATAATTCAATAGAAGGAGCGTACAAAGAAAAGAAAAGAGAGCATAAGGCGATGAAGAGAAAAGACCATTCATTTCTATTGTTCAGAAGATAAAAAAGCCTTCTTTGGAACTGGTTACTTCTAGCTGTCAATCAAAACGTATAAATATTTTTTTTACAATTACCAGTATCATCACCTGATGATATTAGTCTACACAAAAAAGCGAATTGGTTTGTAGCGTCAATAAAAAGTTTTCTGTTCCATTCGGAACACTTATAGCAGAGGTGCTCAAACTTGAACTGCTGGCGATCTACCTCAATATTGTAAGACTACGATCGATCGACTCTGAGAGGCTGCAAGTAAGTGTGATGCAGGATTGTCGTCTAGGTAGGGCGTATCGTGGCATAGATATTAGTTTTCCGCACAATATGAATTTTTTTAGTCAAGGTAAGTGTAGGTCTGCTCTAAAATGTCAATGAAAAAACTCATAATTATTCAAAATTGCGAGTTTATTGGTTCTTACAAAACAAACGAGTTCTAGTGTCTAAACTTAACTAAAGAGTGATTTTGGATGTTGAAGCGTGGCACTGCATGTCCTCGACATACTTTTCATAAGATGGTATGTAATTACCGAGTGCTAATCGCAAGCATGATGACATATGTTCGTCAGTTAGTCGATTGCGATATTTTGACTTAATTATCTTCATTTCAGAAAATGCAGACTCGCACAAGTAAGTTGACCCAAACATTGCCGTCAGTTGAAGGGCGATTTGCCTTAGATTCGGATATTTATCTTCAGATATAAAACGCCAGAATTTTGTATCAGATGCTGTGACTTTGAAATTTATATCTGATATAATCTGCACTAACTCATTTTCAACAGAACATGAGCCCATGTTAAACTGACTTGCTATTTCAGTAGCTAATTCCTCAATGTTTTTACACGAAAAAGGATAACTCATAAATGATGCGATATTTGCCAATTTACTGAAATCATAAAAACGTATTTCAAATTGGCCCAAAATATTTGATAATTCTGCCTCATAAATATCATAATTCAACTGAGGAATCCTTGCTTTCAAAGATGGAAAATTTTTCAGATCCTTTCTTTTCAGTTGATCTATCATAAGTTGCAATTTACTTTTGAATGCGTTTATCGCGCTAACTATCTCAATAATAGTTTTTCCTTTACCTTGAAGCTCCAAATTAATGGTGTTTAAATGCATTGTGATGTCTGTCAAAAATGCCAAATCAGTCAGTCAGCCGTTTTTCAGCATCTGAGTGTCATAACCTCTTTCGTCCAGAAAAGCTGTTATTTCGGGCAATAATTCTTGAAACCTTTCTAGGAATTTTTCGCGACTCAACCACCTGACGTCCATGTGAAGAACTAAATCAGTGTGTTCAGCTGACTCACTATCTTCCAACTGCAATTTAAAGAGCCGTCGTTGCAAGCTACGTGCACGGATAGAATTCACAATTTTTATTGCAATGCCCATAATCTCCTCCATGTTTAGAACTTTTGAACACAAAACTTGTTGATGTATAATGCAATGGAAGGAGAAAAATGAAGGGAAATCATCATTAGCTCGACGCAATGCCACAAAACCATTTTTGTTTCCAGTCATTGCTGGTGCTCCATCGGTTGTAATACACACTAGTTTATATATTGGTAGCTTGTAGTTTGTTACAAAATTGAAGAAAACGTCATATATATCTTCGCCACGGGTCTTTCCTTTCAGAGGAATCATTGTCAAAAAACTCTTCCTTAGCCGACAACATGTCATTGAATACCATTCGAATAAAAATACACAGTTGGGCAGTGTCTGTCATATCGGTGGATTCGTCGAACTGTAAAGAAAAGTATCTACATTCCATGATATCATGTTTTAGTTTATCTGCCATGTCCTGACTCATGACTTCAACACGCCTTGTGACAGTCGGACGAGATAACTGAAGTTCTCTAATAGCAGACATAATCTCTGTTTTTATTTTTAAAATCTCCAAATAAAGTCTCACCCGCTTCAATAAATGCTTCCTTTACAACCAATCCATCATCAAATGGTTTCTTGTGTTTCGCCAATATATGAGATATTTTAAATGACGCAATCGTTGCAGCTTTTGATTGTTTGGCTGGTCTTGTGAACATGGTTTGTTCTTTTTTCAAACAAGTTATCAAATTACGTACTTTTCGTTTTCTTAATTCACTCTGTGACGGAAAATCCTTTTCATAGTTTTTATGAACCGTTTTATGATGCCTCTCTAAGTTCCCACGCTTAGGTATTGCAACTGACGCACGGCAAATGAGACAAATGTACTTATCCTTTACCATACAAAAGAAAAATTCTTCCTCCCAATCGTTATTAAAATGATAAGTTTTACTTTTCTTCGACGCACTCATTTTGGACTATTTATTAATAAACTTTGTATCGATGTATCGCCTTCAAGTTACAACTCAGACTGACTCCTATTTCTGCAGGCGCAACATTTATATCGGCGCGAACGACGTCTCGAATGTTCCCGTCAAACATGCCGCCCGAAGTTTCTAGAAAAATCGGCGGGAATCAAAAACGCGGCTTTTCTTTGACAAGTACCGCGCGTTCCTTTGATAAAGCCACCTTTTTCCGCTAGCAGGGGGTTATTACGATAAAAGAAAGTGATGAGGAGGTTATTCTGACCTAATTGTAGATCGAATAAATTTTAGTAGTTTATTCATTACATTTTGTTTTAGTTACCTAAAACAAAATTTGTGAATAGTTCTATACCGGAATTTTTTTCTCGAGATCGACTCAAAAAGCACTCGCGATCGACTTGTCGATCGCGATCGACCGTTTGAGCACCCCTGACTAATTACTTCGGTGTCCGTCTGCCTGTCTGTCTGTCTG
This sequence comes from Pachyrhynchus sulphureomaculatus, assembly GCA_019049505.1. Taxonomy (NCBI): domain Eukaryota; kingdom Metazoa; phylum Arthropoda; class Insecta; order Coleoptera; family Curculionidae; genus Pachyrhynchus; species Pachyrhynchus sulphureomaculatus. The sequence goes on along the minus strand of CM032454.1, from coordinate 146,369,471 downwards.
TCACACCCGATTTTTTTCCGAAACTATTTAAGATATATAGTTGAAATTTGGCACAAATATAGGACATGATTGCCCAATCAGAACCGTGTAGTTTTGAAAGTTATATTTTGATTTAAGGGGGTTAGTTTTGGGGGTGAAATCGTAAGTAAAAAACAAAAATTTTTACCAGGTCATCGAGTGGGGTGTCAAATGAAAGCTCGTGAAAACACAAGATCAAAAATATATATGATGTAATACTTACGCACACTTTTCTTTGTATTATTTAAAAAAAAAATGGTCAAAAATCGTTGTCCCCCACCCTATGTCGAAAAGTACTGATCAAAAAATTCTGGAATAATCTTTATAAAGTGTAGATTCAATGAAAATTATTACGAGTGCATTACGATTGATAATTTATCTCGTATAAAAAAACCATGCCTTGACAATATGGTGGAGGTTTTTTAAATATACTTTTCAGTACAATACTGCTACTGAGTCGCGCATCGTTCCTGTACCGAGACAAAATAAATTTATTTGGTTATAATTAAACAAATATTCAGGCAGTAAATATTTGTTTTACACTTTTATTAGGATATTCTAGATTGAGTTATTGGTTATTAGGTAGCTAAGATATAATAGCATCTTACATACATTATTCACTAAAAAAAACATGAAAATAACAGGTAGGCTAAAAAGTTTTTGGTCTGACACATAGAAGTCACCCTTTCCAAAAAATCTATATGATTTTCAGGAAGTAACAACCTTCAAAGGATACGTGTCAAAATTTCATGACTTTTCTACGATTAGATTACAAGTTATAGTAGTTTTAGTGATGCTACTTTTGATATTTTCAAAATATTGGAAAAAATCAAATTTCGGGTGTTGATTAAATACTGTTTTTTGATGGGAAAAAATACCGTTCAAGCGAAGCAATGGCTTGATAAGTATTACGAGGACTCTGCCCCAGCCAGCATTTACTGGTATGCTGAATTTAAACGCGTAGTACAGCTACAAATGATGCTGAAACCTCTGGACGCCCAAATAAGGTGGTTACACTGGAAAACATAAAAAAATCCACAAAATTGTTTTGGATGACCGTAAAGTGAAATTGCGTGAGATAGCTGACACCCCAAAGATATCAAAAGAACGTGTTAGACTTTTGCATGAACATTTGGGCATGAGAAAGCTCTATTCGAAATGGGTACCGCGTTTGCTCACAGTGGACCAAAAACAACGTGTTGATGATTCTGAGCGGTGTTTGGACCTGTTTAAGCGCAATAAAAAGGATTTTTTCATGCGATATGTGACAATGGATGAAACATGGATCCACTATTATACACCGGAATCAAATCGGCAGTCAGCTGAGTGGACAGCAGTTACAACAGTCGGCTGGGAAGGTTTTGGCCTCTGTATTTTGGGATGCGCATGGAATAATTTCCATCGGCTATGCTGAGAAGGGAAAAAACCATCAAAAGCTTTTATTATATAAAGTTATTAGTGCGTTTGAAGGCAGAAATCGCAAAGAAATGGCCCCAAATGAACAAGAAAAAAGTGTTCTTTCATCAAGACAATGCACCGTGGCACAAGTCAATGGAAAAATTGCATGAATTGAAGTTCGAATTACATCCTCATCCACCGTATTCTCCAGATTTAGCCCCTAGCGACTATTATCTATTCGCAGACTTCAAAAAAATGCTCGCAGGAAAAAGATTTGGCTCCAATGAAGAAGTTATGGCCGAAACTGAGGCCCATTTTGAAGGTAAAGTTAAATCCTTCTACAAGAAAGGTATAGAAATGTTAGAAAAGCGTTAGACTGATTGTATCGCTTTTGAAGCAGACTATGTTGAAGAATATAGTTGAATTTTGTAAAAAAGTGTGTTTTAAGTAGCTAGACCAAAAACTTTTCAGCCTACGTGTTACATATTGGATTTTAAGATATATACACATCAGGGACCTAATTAACTTAGCCCAGATAACGATTTTATTTTACTTTAAAAACAATCACCCTACGGAACACTAATTGCGTAAGTTCCATTTGCACTTGGCCGGTTTTTTTTTCGTAAAAAACGTCATTTGAATTATCTTCCCCTCTCCTACATCTCCAAAATGTGGCTATTGCACTGCATACAAACTAGGTTTCGGCTGCTCATACACAGCTTAACAAAGCTACCAGTCAACTCATTAACAATAAGAAACCGAAGTAGTTGATATGTCACAATGACAAATGTATCGGTTTGTGGTCACCCTTATAAAGTGGATAATGGTTTATTCGATTCATTACTTATGACGATACGAAGTGGGGTTCTTTGATGATTATATGTGATCAATATAACGCTTAGCCGCTATTTTGGAAGAATGGTATCTGTATGTACCGAATTTCATTGTAACAACTAAAAGGATAGTGACATTTTTTTAAAAATTCCGATCTGCTAAAAAAATAGAACTTTTAAGGGAATTTAAATATAGGTTTACACTCGATTTTCCTCACATCATGGCATATTAGCTCTCTCTAGTTGTAGTATTCACAATCTAAAATCAGATAGCGTAAGACAGTGAGAAACTAGGATTAACCATAAATAGGGATAAGACACAGTTGATGATAGTCGGTAAGGCTGACCGAATAGTAAGATCTGACTTACTTAATGTGATCGAGAAAGTAATAATAATAATAAAGGTCTCGGCGAAATGCAGCAGTGCTGTTGTTAACTGAGTCTCTAAAAAAATACAAATACACAAAAAAAAACAAAGAAAATAGAAACAACACAAATACAATTTAAAAAGTCACAACCATTACTTAACTCTACTTACTTTAAACTAAATTAAAAAAGGAAAAGAAAAAAAAACGTTGTAATTCCACAAGAATTGAAAGACATCATAATAATAACAATCAATCCGTATATAACGAAAAGAATACAATTAAACCTCGTGCAGACCTTAGTCTTTCAGATATTTTCATATCGCGTAGAATCTTGGACGCTTACTGCAAAAGGAACGGAAATTCATTGATTCCTTTGAAATGCGGTGCTATAGGATGATGCTGAGAATTTCCTGGACCCCAAGAAAAACCAATCAATCTATGCTCAAACAATTAAATATAACTGGAAGATTATCATCGTTTTATCTAGCAAGAATTCTTCAGTATTTTGGACATGTAGCCAGAAGACCAGGTGATAATGTAGACCGGCTTATAATGATGGGAGAAGTTCAGGGTAAAAGGAGTAAAGGCCGTTCGCCAACAAGATGGTCGGATCAAATAAAACAAATTATAGAGCAACCACTCCATGTATCGAGAGATTTGGCAGAAGATCTAGAGAAATGAAGGGAAACGGTGGATAGAACAGTGAAGTCATTTCAGAGAGATCACGACCCTCAAAATTGAGGAAACGAATGGAGAGAAAGTGAGAGAGACAGAGAGTTGTAGTATGATTCTTGATGTACATTTTTTGCCGTTTCGAAGCAACCTTTCTAAAATGCTTATAAACGACAATACTAGGTGTGACTAGAATATAACCGGTTGGTGATGAAAACTTTCTTATGGAAGCACGACCATAACGAAATTCCGCAAATCAATTGTAAACAGTCTTTTCTGATGGTGATTCATTATCAAAAGTTGAACGAAACGACTCGAGGCACTGTTGTTGCGCAGTTTGTTCATAAAACTGTTTTTTTAAACGCTTACTGTAAACAAACTACGAGGCCAATTTCTGAGTTTTAATAACTGTCAAATTTTACAACAATACTAATGTCACATCTCAATAGCGCCATCTAATGGTCGTTTGTAAAAAATAAAAAAGGCGGCCCTCGTATAAATATTGTGCAGCTGTGTAATTTAATGATATCGTAAATATTTTTTCTTCAATTTCTTGAAAATGTTATCAAAACTGTCAATTATTTTTCCACTTCTAGATTAATTTTAAAAAACCAGACGTGATAAAAAATTTAATGTCGCATTCCTTGCTTTTAACTGGTTAACATTTTTTGATCTGTTGCGACAGCAACCTTATTACCCAGCGAACAGGTACAAAAACTGATAGTAAAACATGATTTATATGAAATATCCTTGTTCTTGCATATTTAGGGATAGGTTGATAATGTTCTTTAATTAAAAATATTACATCATAAAAAAATTAAAAATATCGACATATCTAGAGTATAAAAACGATAAGAGGATAAAATTAAAATAGGTATAACGACGTAATAATTAGTTATTATTATCCGTTACTACACACCGCAATGGAAGCTGTGGCCTTTTTGTCTGTTTCTATGCCTCGGCATGAATCATTAGAGTTATGGAGGAGGAATTGAAAGATAAAATAAAATTCTGAAAAAACAAAATAATAAATATATTAACGTGTGTTATTTTTTTTTTATTGTTTATCTACCCGCCTGAGTAGGGATTTTACTCTTTTTCATATCCTGAGAATATCGGCGGGGATGTCGTAATACCCGTCAACGTTGTCCAAGTCCGAAACACACATTTTTGTATTTCACAGCACTTTTTAGACAACGCGGTAGTGCTGCCACGGACGTTGAAGTGACCAAACCATATATACGAGGCTGGTTTGAAAAGTCCGTGCAAAAAAAAAAACTACTTATGTGTTTGGGGTAAACCTTTTTTATTTTTCGACATAGTCTCCTTTTAAGTTTATACACTGCGTCCAACGATGTTCTAGTTTGTTGATCCCTTCCCAATAATAGGATTTGTCCAAGTCTGCAAAATATCCATTAGTGTCTGCAATCACCTCCTCGTTTGAATAAAATCTTTGTCCCGCCAGCCATTTCTTCAAATTGGGGAACAAATAGTAGTCCGAGGGAGCCAAGTCTGGAGAATAGGGGGATGTGAAACGAGTTGGAATCCTATTTCCATTAATTTTGCGACCACAACTGCTGAGGTGTGTGCTGGTGCGTTGTCGTGATGGAAAAGGACTTTCTTGTGGGGCAATCGCGGGCGTTCTTCTTGCAGTTCGGTTTTCAAACGGTCCAATAACGATGAATAATATTCACCTGTAATAGTTTTACCCTTTTCCAGATAGTCGATGAGGATTATCCCTTGCGAATCCCAAAAGACAGTCGCCATAACCTTTCCGGCCGAAGGAACGGTCTTCGCCTTTTTTGGTGCAGATTCCCCCTTGGTAACCCATTGTTTAGATTGTTGTTTGGTCTCAGGAGTATAGTAATGTATCCATATTTCATCCACAGTGACGAAACGACGCTTAAAGTCCTCCGGATTCTTCTGGAACAGCTGCAAACCATCCTTGCAACACTTCACATAGCTTATAAAATTTTTATAATTTCTACGAACTTAACAAGCTAGAAATTTTACAAAGCAAAGTTCTAATAAATCTAGACACTTCGAGATACAATCGTCCATAGAAGCACTACTATAGAATCATAGAGCTTTTCAACTAAATTATCCCTAATAATAATAAGAAAACCATTAGGCGGATTCTATATTACTGGGAGATACATATGTTATATAGTATATCCTATAAATAAGTTCAAAATTTGTTTGGCGTATTACACAAACGTAACGGGCGAAAGAAGTAAGATGGGGCACTTAGATCCTGGGAAATTTAGTTGCAATGGAATATTTCACCGGCAAGTACGGAACCTTTTTTGAGAGAAAGTTTTACCAAAAAAAAAGAAAATAATGTGAGTATTGCGCGGCGAAAGTCTTGCCTACAATACCATTTATAAAGTGTAAATAAAGTTTCGAATGTTCAACTGATTGAAAAATGGGCGCGGAAGCTTGAAAAAACTGTGGTAAACCACAGGTGAAGCGTATTTTCACTTTAACGATCACGTCAATAACTAGAATTGTCCTTATTGAACTTCGACATTTCAAAAACTACAGCATAAAAAGCCTTTGTACTGCCCTAAGTGACGGCTTGAGTTGCAATGTCGGCACGTAGAATAATCGGCCCGTAATCTTTTGACGATGATAGAGGACGAACAATAATTGTTATTTTTGAGGAATATGTGGTGATGATTGAGAACTTCTTCACATTCGCTTTACAAAATTTCGATAATTATAACCAGAGGAGCTAGTTTCAGCAGGATGAGATCACATCACACACATCAAACACAGCTTTGTCAGTAATTCGAGAAATATAAGAATAAAACAAATTCATTTATAAAATAGGTGACGTAAATTGGTTTCTATGTAGTTCCGATTTTAAGCCGATCGATTGTTTTTTAAAACAAAAGAGCTGGCAAGAGATCCCAGCGATCACGGAAACGATGTCTCGAAGAGTCATCAAAAATTTCACAAAAAATAAACCGATAGTTATGAAGTAAAAATAGGACATATACAGTAGAACTATATACTAATCCCATAAACTTTATAATTTAATAAGAGCTATACAATAACTAAAATTTTACAGATATGACGTTTGTGTAGTTTTTATTTTGTTGTTAGGTTGTCGAAAAAGTAGTGAGCCTTTTAAAGTAAAAATTGAGACAATTGTTCTTTATATTTTAAAAGAACTTTATTAAACCAAATATATTTGGTGCAATGATATTCTGTCATTTATCTGGCAACACAATATTCTGTGGCTTCTAGGCAAAAAATTGTGTGTTTTCACAGGCCTCTTTTCAAACTAATTTAACCCCATTCAGGAAGTTCTGCAGAGACCGAACCAAATGGTCGTCTGGTGGCGCAAGGTCCGGGATATACGGCGGATGCATTAAAACTTCCCAGTCAAGCTCTCAATTTTTGCTGAGTCATCAAAAATGTGTGCGGTCTGGCGTTGTCATGGTGGAAAACGACACCTTTTCTGCTAGCTAGTTCCAATTAGTAGCCGATAGTAGCCGATTTTCTTCAATCTTGTTAACTGCTATAATAGAGTACAGAATCAATCGTTGGGTCAGGATGGAGCAGCTCATAATGCACAATTCCCTTCCAATTCCACCAAACACGCAGCATTACCTTTACGGTTTCAATCCAGGCTTTGCTATCGTTTGTGGAGCTTTATTCTTTTGCGACCACGATCTTTTTCGAGTTTGAATACACGAATTCCAACAGTTTTTGCACATCTACTACTGTCAAATGTCAGCTTTCAACAGACACTAAGGATGACCCGATGCGGTTTATATTACTTGAGATATATGCCCCTGAAGCTATCTACCGAGAAAAAGGCTCAAATCGTTTTGACAACGGTTTATAATGAAATTACTCTATAATAAATTATAGACAAAGTTTCATAGTTAAAAAGTTCGTAATCCACGGAAACTACAGGAAATATATTAAATTAAGTAATTTTTCCACTGCAATTAATTTAAGCACAGTTATTGCAAATTAGATAAATTATTACGTAATTCTTTGTAATTATTATGGTTACTACTTAAAATAACAGCAAAATAAATCAGCCGTGTTAGCCATATGTTATATTCTCGACTTCAGTAACGCAAATTAGTTTCTCCTCAACAACGTGGTATCTTTTTTTCGTGTGAAACGCATGGTTTTGAAAATTATTTTAAAAGAAACTGTGTTCTTCATTTAAATAAAATACAATATGTTGTTATTTCTATTTTTTGGTGCCATACATAGCGTTCCTTCTAGAAAACAGTTAGGTCCTCGAATGATGAGTACATATGCAAAAGAGAATCAATCATTAAAATAGCGAGGCGTCGCAGGGGCGCTATTTGAAGGATTTTTTGAAAGTAAGGAAATCTCTGGTAATAGCAGTTATAAGTGAGCAATCATATAATAATTTAGGGGCCGTCCTACCTCAGAATTTTTAAAAAATTGATATTTTTTAAATTCTTTTATAGCTTGGACCTTCAAGAATACGTGTGCGAGAGGATTTTTCGATATCTTATTTATTTTTGACAGTATGTGTCACGAGCAACGCCTGATTTCAAGCATACGCAATCGGTGCACGCATGCAGAGCGAAGATCTCAAGTTCAGTCAAAAGAAGCAACAATAGCTCGGAGAATGCTTAATACTGAACAAAATGAGTTTTATGAAGAATTGGATGGGTCACTTTATGGCCCTGGAATAGCTGATTAGCGATAAGTATGAATGAAAGGTGATCGAAATCTTTAAAACGCTTATATCTCCTAACTACTTTTTTAGACCTCGACCATGATTCTGTTATTACTGCTTATCCAATCTCTTCGAAATTTTCACACAGTGTTTAGAAATTTTCGGCTGAACCATGGAAAAATTTTTACGTCTGAAATTTTTTTTATCAACGATTTTTGAGCAAAAATTTAACCTGAAATTTTGAGTAACCGCCATTTTTCGTAGTCCGGCCGAAAATTACACTCATATATTTTGTCTCTTCTGTTTCAGACGTTGCTGGAAGTCGGAATCACGGAGCCTAGCGAGGTATCTTATTTTAACACGCCCGTATGCAGATGTGTATATCTATATATATATATATATATATATATATATATATATATATATATATATATATATATATATATATATATATATATATATATATGTACAATGTACAAGTATGAAATGCGGATTTCAGACAACAGATGGTGCACCAATGCAGTTTGCTCTATAAAGATTTGACACTGCGCCATTTTGTTGTGTCATCAACAAGTGTCAGACGCGCACGAGTGATAAAATGGAAAAATGTGTGCATAGTGTGGTGTTGTGTTCAATATGTCGAAATTTATACCGAACAAAGAGTATTCGCGGACAGCATTAATTTTTTATTTTCATTTAAAGAAAACTGCTGTTGAATCATACCGATTACTTCGAGAGGCTTATGGTAAACATGCTCCATCGCAAGATACGTGTGAACGATGGTTTCGGCGTTTCAAAAGTGGTGACTTCGATGCTGCTGACAAGGGACGTGAAAAACCGCCAAAAAAATACGAAGATGTGGAATTGCAAGCATTGTTGGACGAAGATGATTCGCAAACACAAAAACAACTCGCCGAGCCATGGGGCATTAGTCAACAAGCTGTTTCAAATCAGCTACGAGAGATGGGAAAGATTCAGAAGACCGGTAGAGGGTACCACATGAGCTGAACGACAGGCAAATGGAAAAGCGCAAAAAACACGTGTGACATTTTGCTCGTCCGGTACAAAAGGAAGTTGTTTTTGCATCGTATAGTTACAGGGGATGAAAAGTGGATTTATTTTGAGAATCCCAAGCGCAAAAAATCATCGGTAGGCCCAGGCGCACCATCCACATCGACCGCAAGACCGAATCGCTTTGGCAGAAAGACGATGCTCTGTGTTTGGTGGGACCAGAGGGGCGTGGTCTATTATGAGCTGTTGAAACCTGGGGAAACGGTTAATATAAAACGTTACCAACAACAATTGACCGATTTGAACCGTCCGCTGCTTGAAAAAAGGCTAGAATACCGAATGAGGCAACACAAAGTCATTTCTCTTCATGACAATGCTCCATCACATACGGGAAAACCAGTTTGCGACACGTTGGAAGCACTCAGCTGGGAAGTTCTACCCACGCGGCTTACTCACCAGACTTGGCTTCTTCCGATTACCACTTGTTTGCATCGATGGGTCACGCACTTGCTGAGCAGCGCTTTAGTTCGTACGAAGATGTGACAAAATGGCTCGATGAATGGTTCGCAGCAAAAGGGGAAGATTTTTACTGGCGTGATATTCACAAATTGCCCGAAAGATGGGAAAAAAAATGTATAACAAGCGATGGAGCATACTTTGAATAAAGCACTTTTTGTCATTCTTCCGAATTTAACATGTTTTTTTAGAAAAAAATCCGCATTTCATACTTGTACACCTGGTACCATATATATATATATATATATATATATATATATATATATATATATATATATATATATATATATATAGTAATCAGATCGACTCAAAAAAATTTATAAATTTAATTCGAAGTTTAATAAATAATATCTAAAAAGTTTTTTTTAATTATGTCTTATACTTTTTTCAAAAAATATTTCCAAAAAAACGCGAAATTTCCGTGGTCTGGAGTAGGATGGCTCCTTAAGAGATGCTTGTTGTCTGTGGTAACATTTTAAGACATTCTTGTAAACACCTAAAAATTACGGAACCAAATTGGAAGACAAATTGTTTAAGATTTCGGTACCCGATGACGATTCGCAATAAATTTTTGTAACAGAACCGAAAAGTACCCTAAAGTTAGTAGTGCCTTATGGTCGACAAAGGCAACCTTTAGTTTGTTGAGTTGCTATTTTTTATCTCGTAACCTGACAATCATTGAGTTCTAGAGTTTTGAAAATGATATGTCATATTTGAAAACATCAAAAATAGTATAGAAAATGCCATTGTCAAACTTGCCAAAAACAACAAAAAGAAGAGAAATTAAATCAAAGAGTAAAATAGCTAATGAAGCAAAGGAGAGAAATGGTAGATAAGACTACAGATGAATACAGAACTACAAGAAGAGAGATATCGAGGGAAATTAGAAAAGACAAAAAATGCAGAGGAAATTAAAAACGTCGTAAAACAGAATAAAAGCTTAAAAGTCTTGTAATGTAATAACAAACAAAAGATATATTTTACAGAGCATCGAATTATTTTATCAACAATTATATACCTTAAAGAACAGAAATCAACATACCAAAAGTCTTAAATCAGGGGTCGGAGGATATCCCAGACATGACAGAAGAAGAAATCACATCAGCCTTGAAAAATAACAAAGCTCCGGGTGAAGATAATATTATAGTAGAGGCAATTAAACAAGGAGGACAACAAATTATCAAATTACTTAAAATATTATTCAATAAATTCCTCCTGGAAGGAATAACTCCATCGCAATGGAATAAATAACTATTGTCATCATGCATAAAGAAGAAGATACTTCAGACCTTACAAACTATTGACCTATTAGTCTCCTGAGCAATGTATAAGTTATTCACGAAAATACTGACCAACTAGCAAATAAATTCGAGTTTTTCCTTTCAAAAGAAGAGGCAGGTTTCTGCTCGGGGTATGGAACAAACGACCATCTGCTTACGGTTAAAATCCTCATTGAAAAATGTAATATATATAATATAATAAGCCTCTGGTACTCATATTTGTGGACTTCGAAAAGGCTTCTGATTCGGTAAATCAGCAGAGACTTTTGGAACCGCTTATTGAGTGTCGTATTGATCATCCATAATCCAATGTAATTAAATACATATATAAAAATACCACCGCTCATGTTAAAATACAAACTAACCAATAAACCAGCAAATTTCGAATCGAAAGAGGACTGCGGCAGGATGATACGCTCTCACCCAAGCTTTTCGTAACACTTCTAGAAAGTATTCTAAAATCAAAGAGGCACAAACTATGCTACACATGCTTCAGAAAGCTTTAGGAAAGGTTGGTCTAAAAATTAATTTATCCAAGACCCAGTTTATGACAAATCTTGTATTAAGCGACAATCTAAAACTGAATAAAGCAGAGATAGAGCAAGTGCACTAATATATATACCTGGGATATAAAATCAGCACAGGACGAGATAACCAAACTCAAGAAATTCAGCGGCGAATAGGTCTCTCCTGGGCTGCATATGGAAAACTGGCCTACGTATTCAAATCTAACCTTCCTATGTGTTTAAAAAGAAAAGTATTTGATAGATGCATACTCCCCGTTCTTACGTACGGAGCCGATACTCTCACAATGACGAAGAAACACATCAATAAAATATGTGTTATGCAATGAAAGATGGAGAGGTCAATGTTAGGCGTTACTCTTAGAGATCACCTCCCAAATCACATTATGAGGAAGAGAACAGGGGTATAAGACGCAGTGAAATTCATTCTACATCTGAAAGGGAACTGGGCTGGGCATGTTGCTGGGTTTAAGGATGGGCGATGCACAAAGAGAATCATAGAATGGCGACCGAGATCCGAAGCCTGTCGGAGCAGAGGAAGACCACCAAGTCGGTGGACTGATGATTTGAAAAGAGTGGTTGGAAATTGGGTAGCAGCGGCCCAGAATAGAAAAAAGTGGCAAGACTTGAGGAAGGCTTTCCTCCAGCAGTGGACAGTATAAGCTAATGATGATGACGAGAGTTTTCTCTCGTTGATACAAGAGATTACTTTTGACACAAAACAGATTCGAAAGTTACGTCTGATTATCAAAAAAAAAAAGAGAAATTATGGAAAATTGACCAAACTGACAATAAAAAACCGTATTTGAGTAAGTTTTTTAAAAGGGATTATTCCTGGTAAAAAAGGATGTGTTTGATTAACAAAAAGGAGGAAAATTATGAAAAATTAGGAAAACTGACGATTAATTAGTATTTAAAAAACCGGTTAAGTGTAAGTCGGACTTGAGCAATTAGTGTTCCGTACGGTGATTAGTTTTAAAATAAAATAAAACACTTATCTAGGCTAGTTAATTAGGTCCCTAATATTTACTAGGTGTACAAGTATGAGATGCGGATTTCAGATAACAGATGGTGCACTAATGCAGTTTGTGCTATAAAGATTTGACACTGCGCCATTTTGTAGTGTCATCAACAAGTGTCAGACGCGCACAAGTGATAAATTGGAAAAGTGTCTGCATAGTGTTGTGTTCAATATGTCGAAATTTATACCGAACAAAGAGCATTCGCGGACAGCACTAATTTTTTGTTTTCATTTGAAAAAAACTGCTGTTGAATCATACCGATTACTTCGAGACGCTTATGGTGAACATGCTCCATCGAAAGATACCTGTGAACGATGATTTCGGCGTTTCAAAAGTGGTGATTTCGATGTTGCAGACATGGAACGTGGAAAACCGCCAAAAAAATACGAAGATGTGGAATTGCAAGCATTGTTGGACGAAGATAATTCGCAAAGACAAAAACAACTTTCCGAGCAATTGGGCGTTAGTCAACAAGCTGTTTCCAATCGGCTACGAGAGATGTGAAAGATTCAGAAGACCGGTAGATGGGTACCACATGAGTTGAACGACAGGCAAATGGAAAAGCGCAAAAACACGTATGACATTTTGCTCGCTCGGTACAAAAGGAAGTCGTTTTTGCATCGATAGTTACAGGGGATGAAAAGTGGATTTATTTTGAAAATCCCAATCGCAAAAAATCATGGATAGACCCAGGCGCACCATCCACATCGATAGCAAGACCGAATCGCTTTGGCAGAAAGCTCTGTGTTTGGTGGGACCAGAGGGGCGTGGTCTATTATGAGAGTTTAAAACCTGGGGAAACGGTTAAGTCATTTTTTTTCATGACAATGCTCCATCACATACGGCAAAACCAGTTCGGGACACGTTGGAAGCACTCAGCTGGGAAGTTCTACCCCATGCGGCTTACTCACCAGACTTGGCTCTTTCCGATTACCACTTGTTTGCATCGATGGGTCACGCACTTGCTGAGCAGCGCTTTGGTTCGTACGAAGATGTCAAAAAAGTGGCTCGATGAATGGTTCGCAGCAAAAGGGGAAGATTTTTACTGGCGTGGTATTCACAAATTGCCCGAAAGATGGGGAAAATGTATAACAAGCGATGGAGCATACTTTGAATAAAGCACTTTTTATCATTCTTCCGAATTTAACATGTTTTTTTTAGAAAAAAAATCCACCTGGTATATATCTAGTAAATAATGTATACTAGTTATAGCTTCTTAGCTACCTGATAGCTCAATCATGAATCTAGTAGTAAAAGTTTAAAACAAAAATTCACTACATAAATATTTATTTAATTATAAACAAATAAAATAAAATTATTATATCTCGGTATCTATCCGTTAGTCACCAGTCATACAAATTTATTTTATCTGTGATTGGCCAAAAGCCGTGATGTACTGAAAAGTATATAAGTATATTACCGATTGCACTACACGCGTATTGATATTTCGTAGCTCTTAGTTCCGTTTACTTTCACATCTTGCCACGAAAAAAACCTTAACCATATTGTCAAGACACGTAGTTTTTTTTTATATCTGATAAATTATTCAACTTAATCCACTCATGATAATTTTTACTTAATCTACACTTTATGGAGAATCTTCCAGAATTTGTTGATCAGTACTTTTCGAGAGAGGGGTGAGGGAGAGGAAAGCAATTTTTGGCCCTATTTTTAAAATTAATTTGAAGAAAAGTTTGCGCGAGTATTATATCATATGCATTCTTGAGCTCTTATTTTCACTAGCTTTCATTTGACACCCCACTTGACAACCTAAGAATTTTTTTTCACTTCCCCCTACAAGTTAAGCCCTTAGGTTAAAATTTAACTTTCAAAACTACAAGGCTCTCATTAGGCCATTAATTCCTATATCTGTGGTAAATTTCAACTTTTTACGTCAAATAGTTTCGACGAAAATCGGGTGTAGCACCCATGAAACACTAAAAACACGATTTATTAGAAAATAACCGGTCAAGTGCAAGTTGAACTTGCGCAATTAGTGTTCCGTACGTTAATTGTTTTCAAAATAAAAATTTTTGTTTCGGAGGTATAAAATGATCAATGACTTCACAAAATACACTCCAAATGAGTTTTCAATAAAGTTTATTTCGAATCTTTACTGAAAACTGATGACCTTGATTTTTTTTATATCAAATAAGTTATTAAAGATAATACAGTCATGACAATTTTCGTTCAATCTACGCCCCGTGGAGAATACTCCAGAATTTTTTCAAAATTTTTTGAACAATACTTTTCGAGATAAAGGGGGGGACAGCGATTTTTCGCGATTTATTAAAAATAATACAAATAATAGTGTACGAAAGTATTACATTATACGAGGCTGGTTTGAAAAGTCCGTGCAAAGTCCGAGAGATGGCACCACCGGCGCGTATCGAGGTCATATTTAGTTAGTAGCATCTCTTGAATGAACGCACACCAAGTTTCAGTCATTTTGGTCTATTTCTTTGTGTTTGGCATTCGTGTGAATCAAGGAAGTCGAGTGATTTTCAAGAAATGGACGAAAAAGAATTTCGTGTGGTGATTAAACATTACTTTATGAAAGGCAAAACGCCTCAGGAGACTAAAGAGAAGCTTGATAAACATTATGGTGACTCTGCACCTTCGATTAGAACAGTTTATAAGTGGTTTCAAAATTTTCGGACTGGCCATATGGGCACAAGTGACGCTGAACGTTCTGGACGGCCTGTGGAGGTTACGACTCCAGAAATCATTGATCAAATCCATGATATGGTGATGGATCACAGAAGAGTTAAGGTGCGTGAGATTGCTAGTGCTGTGGGCATCTCGACTGAACGGGTACATAATATTTTGCATAAACATTTGGACATGAGAAAGCTATCCGCAAGATGGGTGCCGCGATTGCTCACGCTTGACCAAAAACGGAATCGTGTGAAGTGTTGCAAGGACGGTTTGCAGCTGTTCCGGAAGAATCCGGAGGACTTTAAGCGTCGTTTCGTCACTGTGGTCGCAAAATTAATGGAAATAGGATTCCAACTCGTTTCACATCCCCCCTATTCTCCAGACTTGGCTCCCTCGGACTACTATTTGTTCCCCAATTTGAAGAAATGGCTGGCGGGACAAAGATTTTATTCAAACGAGGAGGTGATTGCAAACACTAATGGATATTTTGCAGACTTGGACAAATCCTATTATTCGGAAGGGATCAACAAACTAGAACATCGTTGGACGAAGTGTATAAGCCTAAAAGGAGACTATGTCGAAAAATAAAAAAGGTTTACCCCAAACACATAAGTAGTTTTTATTTTTGCACGGACTTTTCAAACCAGCCTCGTATATATTTTTGAGCTAGTGTTTTAACAAGCTTTCATTTAACACCCCACTCGATGACCTAGTAATTTTTTTTTTCACTTCCGATTTTACTCCCCAAAAACTAACCCCTTAAGTCAAAATTCAACTTTCAAAACAACTCGGCTCTGATGAGGTCAACAATTCTTATATTAGTACCAAATTTCAACTTTCTATGTCAAATAGTTTCGGAGAAAATCGGGTGTGACCGACGGACAGTCATTCAAGTGATCTTATAAGTCTTCCGTACGGAACACTAAAAAGTAATTCCGTTTTTAAACTAATAATATTAAGAACAAATAGGAAAAACGGAATGCGCAGCCACAGAAAAAAAAAACAGCTAAAATTATAAATGGATTTTGAAAAATAACACAAATGTTAGAATTAAATTCAAGTCAATGAAAGGAAATACTTTATTCAAATGAGGGCTCTATAATGAATGATTATTATATTGTAGCCTTGTTGCTATAACTTTTTTGTAGTTACTGTTATACCCTTTAGGTAAACCAATCCTTTACAGCAAATTGAACCTGTTTTATTTATTTGGCAAAACGACAACAAATACTTTTACTGCCTAGTAGTATCTTATTTCCGGCAAATAACCGTATTAATAATTTTTCTATTCCAATAAATTATACAGTTTCCTGTAACAAGTAATTTTAATAGTTATCATGAAACAGCTACAAATTACTTAGGATCGAACTAATACGCTTTTCTACAATAAAAACACACAAGAAACATCCTTCTAAACCACTTTACGTTTACGGTAATTATATTGACTAAAAAAATGTTTACATTTTTAATAATTATTATTGCTATCAGTTACTGGGTTAGTAGGCATAATTATAAAATGAGGTCGTTCACATACGTTGCAACATCAAATTAAATATTAACAGTAACATAAAGGGATACGGCCTTTGCTGTCTATCTGAAAGTTATTGTTAACCATCCCCGTTCGGATATGCTTAAGCGATGTTACTGATTATTTCCTGTCCAAAAGGGCAACTTGGATTTGTACAAATTTACTTTTTGTATTAGGTAACATATCTTACTAGTCAGTCAATAAGTTTTGAAATCGGAAATGAAACAAGATGAATTAATGAGTCGAAATATACAGTGGCGTGCAAAAGTTTCCGGCCAGTGATATTTCGTACTAGAATTTATTAAAAAAAAGACTAATGATTTTTAATGATTATGAGATGTGAGTATGAGACATAGGAAACAAAATAATATAGTAAAAGAATATTATTTATGTTTGTGAATATATGTTATTTATTATTATTAATCTAATATTTACATGTGCAAAAGTTTCCGGCCACTCTGTAGTACGAGAAAAATTATTAGTCCATATGCTCTATAATAGACTTAAATTATATTTTTATGTCAATATTTTGTAGCCATACCCTTTGCAGCGATAATAGCCGCACGACGATGTGGCATTGACTCAATTAATCGATTAAAACAAGCACCGTAATCGTAACATCTTTGTTCATGTCCGGAACAGATGCAAGGGAATTATCGACGAAACCAAGGAGGCACACAATCAACGAATTAGAAACAAACTTCTCGCTTGTCCCAACAATTCCAGGTCCTTTTGGGCAGTCGCGAAGGCAGTTAGTCAAAATTTTACCAAATCCACCATACCACCACTCACACGGCCAGATAATTCCATTGCAACCACACCTGTTGAGAGAGCGAACTTGTTGGCTGAACTCTTTGCTTCACATTCTACTGTCGATTTCCAAGGAAAAACACCACCTACTATTCCCATATTGCAGTCAAGGATGCCCGATGTTGTCTTCAGACTAACACCAGTTTTCTGTAGACTTTTTAACCTATCCTACAGAAAGGGAATATTTCCGTCCTGCTGGAAATGTGCCACGGTTCAGCCGATACCTAAAAAAGGTAAGAAGACCTTGCCAAATAACTACCGACCAGTTGCACTGCTTTCAATAATATTGAAAGTCATGGAAAAGGTTATCAATGAGCATCTTCTAAAACATCTTGAACGATTCAATATTATTAGCGATCACCAATATAGTTTTCGTAAACATAGATCAACAGGAGATCTTCTGACTTATGTAACACATGTTTGGAACAACGCAACTGAACACTTTGGAGAATCTCGAGCGGTTGCTCTTGACATATCCAAGGCATTCCACCGTGTTTGGCACGATGGACTATTGGCTAAGTTACGCTCTTATGGTATGTCTGAAAGGTACTGTTTGTGGCTCTCATGTTTCCTCAGAGAGCGTTCTTTACGAGGGGCGGTCGAAGGATTTCTTTCTAACACTCTCACTATCAACGCCGGTGTGCCCCAGGGCTCCATACTGTCTCCTACTATCTTTCTCATTTACATTAACGATCTGCTGGAAAAGACCGGGAATCCAATCTATAGCTTTGCAGATGACAACACGCTTGTCTCTTCATTCACCTTGAACGCTCGGACATCGGCTGCTCAGGCGAATATCCGCAGACAGCAGGAGGTCGTTCAACTTAACAAAGACCTGGAAGAAATTCTATTTTGGGGTGACAGTAACCAAGTGGAATTTAAACAACAACATACACTGCATTTGTTGGATTCTGTTCAGAGAAGAGCGGTCCGTCTGATTGGGGACCCGGAATTGACCGGCGGCCTTGATTCGCTGGAACATCGAAGAACGGTTGGCGACTTGAGTCTGTTCTACAAGTATTTTCATGGAAAGTGTTCGAAGGATGTAGCCCGCTTAATTCCTCCCAAAGCGGTGCATGTTAGAAATACACGTCGCGCTGGTGCTTCGTATCCGTATGAGGTTCAGCTTGTTACTCCGCGTACAACGCTTTTCAAGCAATCTTTTATATGGAGAACGTCATCCCTTTGGAATAATTTGCCCAGCGCTGTGTTTCCCACCGAGTAAAATTTACAGCGATTCAAGAACAACGTGAATCGCTTTTTCCGCACTCGTGCCGCTCCTGGAGCGCTTTAGGGACTTCCCTGCAGCACGTGAGCTAGACCCATAAAAAAAAAAAGGTGAAATTTTATCCCATTCTTCCTTCAATGATTTGAATAATGCGGCTTTATTTGAATATGTATGCTTTCGAACTTGACGATATAGCGTTTCCCATAAGTGTTCTATTGGGTTCAAGTCCAGTGATTGAGATGGCCAGGTTAAAACTCTCACATTTGAAGCAGAAAACCATCGTTTTAACTACTTGGATGTATGTTTGGGGTCATTCTCCTGCTGAAATATCCAATTCTGCGGCGATGTTTCTTCAGCATATGATAACAAATTGTTCTCTAAAATGTCCTTGTAAATATCAGCGTTCATATATCCGTTGATCTCGATCAATGGACCGACTCCTTGTGCAGAGAAAATTCCCCAAACCATCACACTTCCTCCACCGTGTTTTACAGTAGGAATTTGGTACCGAACATAATTTTTTGTACCAATAGGACGTCGTACACCGCTTCCAAAAAGATTAAATTTAGATTCGTCTGAGAAAGCTACTTTTTCCAATCTTTGATTATCCAATTTAGGTGATCTTTGGCAAATTGTAATCGGGCTTTCTTATTCTTTTTACTGATTAATGGTTTTTTAATACCTATACGGCCGAAAAGTCCCACATCATGTCGTCTTCATGACACAGTACTACGACTAACATTAGCTAGGTTTTCATCCTTTAGCTCGCGTGCAATTTCGGCAGCAGTTTTCTTGACATCCGCAGTTGATTTGCGTTTAATGATACGATCTACTTTTTTAGAGGTTTTTCTTGGTCTTCCACTACGCGGACGATCTTTTAAACCATATCCACAACGGTATTTTACAATAATATCGTTCACGGTTGATTTACCTATCGATAATAATGAAGCAATCTCACGAGAAAACTTTCCTTCTTTTGAAAATTTTATTACTCTCTCACGAATTTGGATTTGCATATGCCGAGCCATGTTTATGCTGCCACGACCTTTTATGAACTAAATGTGAACATTCAAGGCCCTATTATTCGTAAATACGTCTTTGAACGTCCTACTGCGTCAATGTATATTATATGGCCGGAAACTTTTGCACCTATAAATATAAGAATAATAATAATAAATATATTCACAAACATAAATAATATTCTTTTACTATATTATTTTGTTTTCTATATCTCATACTCACATCTCATGATGATTAAAAATCATTAGTCTTTTTTTTAATAAATTAGAGTACGAAACGTCACTGGCAGGAAACTTTTGCACGCCACTCTATTTATTTTTTAGTATAATCTCCTTAAGTCCAATACATTTTTTCCAGCGATTTTCCAATTCATTCACCCCATTTCTGAAGCGGTTTTCCGGAAGACCTTCAAAATATCCATCTACGGACGCTATCACATCATCATTTGATGAAAAACGCTTCCCACGTAGAAACCTTCTGAGGTTTGGGAACAGATACAAGTCAGACGGAGCCAGCTCTAGGGAATAGGGTGGATGTTCGAACAATTCGCACTTCAATTCGATCAGTTTTGCCATTGTCAAAGTACCTCTGTGAGCAGGTGCATTGTCACGATGAAAGATGATCGTCTTTCAGTATAAATTTTCTCATCTAGCTGATCCAAAAGGTTATAATAATACTCTCATTTAATTCACTCAATTAACTAAATTCCTTTTGCATCCCAGAAAAACTAATGCCATAATTTTTTTTTGGACGACTCAGACCACTTTGTCTGCTTTGGAGCTGAACAACGGGATCTGACCACTGTGCGGTTTGTTGTCGTAGTTCAGGATCATACTGGTAAACCCAAGTCTCATCCATTACAAATCGACGCACAAAATAAGTTTTATTCTTTGTGAAGCGAGCCAAATGTTGTTTAGAAAGTTGTGCGTTTTTGTTTCGATGATAGCAAATGCGGTACCCATCTTGTGAATAGCTTTCTCATACCTAAAACATTAGTTAAGATCTCATGTACTGATCCATGTGACATACCTATAGCCTCATCTAAATCACCCACGTTTAATCGACGGTCTTCCATTACCATATCTTGTACTTGCACAACAGTTTCTTCAGTTGTTGCAGTTTCTGGACGTCCTAAACGTGGATCATCATTAACGTTTGTACGACCACGTTTAACCTCTATAGTCCATCTATGAAAAGTTGAAAATCAAGGAGTAGACCCCTTTAATACTCTCATTAACTTTGCATAGATTTCAGTTGCCGATAAACCTTCCAAAACAAAGAATTTTATCACTGCATGATATTCGATTTTTCAATTTTTAAAAAATACTCAAACACGCCTACTTTAACCAGCTGATAAACAATGAAGTCATACAGATCGATTTGAAAATTAGGGTGAGTACATATGACAGATGAAGCTTCAAAATGGTGTTTAATATTTGATTCGAGTGATACTCCATAGGTGTCGCTTTCAAAACTTATTGACTGTTCTGATATTTTGCAGCGTTATGGTTTGGGGATGTTTCGGTAGTAGTAAACCTGGGTGTTTGTTGAAAATGGACTGGAAATTGAATAAAGACGAATAATTGAAAATAATGGAAGAACATGCCATGCCATCTGGTTCAAATATTATTGGTCACAACTTCATCTTTCAAAAAGATAACCACCCTAAACACTCTTTAAAACTGCGTCGAAGATATCTTAAAGAGAAAAAAACTAGTAAATAAAATACAATAGTCATCTCAATCCCTGTTCTGTCGGAGGGTTAAAAAGCTTTGAGCTTTCGGAATACCAATAAAATGAATGGGGAAAGTTTGATGCCGAGTAATAAATTAAGGATACGAATATATATATATATATATATATATATATATATATATATATATATATATATATATATATATATATATATATTAGGGTGACCGCAAAAAATCGATGTCGGAATTTTGTTCGTCTGGACCCCACAAAACGATTCCCCTTTCCAGCTATTGAGATAGCCGAAATTTGAGCTCGATTAAACGACGTTAACCCGTGCCGCTCGTCGCTCAAAGTTTGAAAAAATCCAAATTTTTGGCCAAAAAGCTGACATATGGAGCCATAACTCCAGAACGGTAAATAATAGAAACACGCTTAATATCTCAAAAGAAAGCTAATGTTGTTCTTCAAAATTTATATTCTATACATAATTGTTGTTATTTTAAGTCAAACCGAGTTACAACAGCCTTTAGCCCCAAAAACGTGACCTGGTACCAGTAGGAGCCAGTTTGGGAGTATTCTAAGAATTTTACGGGTTTTTACATAATGTGTCTCGGAATTAACATTTTTTTTTAAAAAGTATTTTGGAACTCAATTTTCAAACATAAAGAGCCTTTTGTTCAAATTTAATCTTTTATTATATGGGGATTACCTGACTAGTTTACCAAAGAAAGACCCGTTTGACAGGTAAAAAGGAGGGTGAATCTAATTTCTATTTTAGGGATGGTGATTTTACTTCAGCGTACAACCGACCTTTTATTTATTCAGTTTAGTTTCTAAAGTGCCTTTGAGCTGGTTAGATCGAACAATTATCTAGTGAAGATATTTTAAGACACTGAAGAGGACAGCATCCACCAGGAACTTGAGAGCTTGGAGGAAATGGACATCCCTGAAGAAGCTGCAGAAGATCCAGGACCATCTGAGAGCAAGAGGATGAAAGTTTCATTTGCAAGGGGCGTTAAAGAGATTTTAAACATGAAATTGTCCATTTTATTAAATCGATGTAAGGTATCCGACAGAAATGCCACGAGAATTTTAATAGCTACTCTAGAAGCACTAAACCTTGATCCTCTTGAGTACAAAGTCTCGAAAACTTTATTACATGATAGAAGGCAAATGTTCAGAGAACAATATAATAAAAAAATTTTTGATAAAGTAAACATTCCTGAAAAAGAGCCCGTGGTTGTCCATTGGGACGGTAAACTTTTACCGGGTGTTTTAAAAAATGAACAATGTGAGCGAATAGCTATAGCTATTTCATATGGCGAAAAGGAACAGCTGCTGGGAGTTCCTGTAACAGCAAACAGCTCTGGAGAGGAGCAAGCCGTAGCCGTATATGAATGCCTACATGAATGGGGTCTTCTCAACACCGCCAAGGCGATGTGCTTCGACACTACAGCATCCAACACGGGAAGACTCAAAGGAGCATGTGTCATATTGGAGCAAATGTTAGGAAGAGAATTGTTATACCTAGCTTGCCGTCACCATATCTTGGAAATTCTGTTAAGAGGCGTATTCGACACAAAAATGGGATCAACTACTGGACCTCATCCAGACATTTTCAAGAGATTCCCACTGCGTGGCCCAAGATAGACAAAGGAAAATACGACACAGGTATCAGTGACAATCTAATACAAAAGCAGCTAACTCCAGAAGTAATTGCAAATGTTACTGCTGAATTCGAGACCAAATTAACTGAGAGCCACCCCAGAGATGACTACTAGGAGCTATTGCAGTTGGTTCTCGTATTTGTTGGATCACTAGACGGCAATGTTGTGGGTTTTAGAACTCCAGGAGCCATTCATCACGCTAGGTGAATGGCAAAGGCTATTTACTGCTTAAAAATGTTCATTTTTCGTCGTCAATTTAAGATGTCTAAAGAAGAAGAAAGTTCTGTGCGTGCCATTTCTGTTTTCCTAGTTAAAATTTATTGTAAAGCTTGGTTCAATGCTCCAAAAGCTCATCTTGCACCAAAGCAAGATTTAGATATTTTGCATAGTCTGTTAGACTATAAAGAATGTGACAACGACATTGCAGAAATAGCCCTGACCAAATTTTCGAACCATTTGTGGTATTTGAATGCAAAGTTGGTGGGATTATCGTTTTTTTGATCCCACCATTATAGACGATCAAAAGTTGTTAATGGCTAATAAAATGCTCAGTAGCACAGATGAACCATCACAACACGCTAGGGTTGTAAATCCAAAAGTTAGGAAAGAAAACTTAAAAGAGGTAGTTGATGGAGGATTGGTAAATTTACTTACCAAAGAAACGTTTACATTCTTTGACCAATTTAATATAAAAACAGATTTCCTAAGACAACATCCAAACACCTGGCCTCAAAATAATGACTTCCAAGAAGGATTGAAAATTGTCAAAACATTAAAAGTAGTTAATGATATGGCTGAGCGTGGTGTTAAATTAATAACCGACTTTAACGACCTTCTGACAAAAGATGAAGACCAAAAGCAATATGTCCTGCAAGTTGTAAGTAAATGCCGAGCATTATATCCTGACGTTTCAAAAACTACTTTAACAAAAGCTCTAGCATAGATTAGATAACTATGTAAAATTATCAACTCATGTAGGTACTACGTCTGTATCTTTTCTGTGTCTGTTTTGTATTTTTATATTTTAAAATAAAAAAATGTCATCAGTATAACTTGTTTTTTTATTATATTTCTACTTTAAACTCAAAAATATACCAAAAAAAAGCAAAATTTATCACTTAATAACAAAATATACGAAGTATGCTCCTAGTGGTACCAGGTCACGTTTTTGGGGCTAAAGGCTGTTGTAACTAGGTTTGACTTAAAATAATAACAATTATGTATAGAATATAAATTTTGAAGAACAACATTAGCTTTCTTTTGAGATATTAAGCGTGTTTCTATTATTTACCGTTCTGGAGTTATGGCTCCATATGTCAGCTTTTTGGCCAAAAATTTGGATTTTTTCAAACTTTGAGCGACGAGCGGCACGGGTTAACGTCGTTTAATCGAGCTCAAATTTCGGCTATCTCAATATCTGGAAAGGGGAATCGTTTTGTGGGGTCCAGACGAACAAGATTCCTACATTTTTTTTTCCCCTCTATGAGATCCGGTCACTCTAATATATATATATATATATATATATATATATATATATATATATATATATATATATATATATATATATATATATATATATAGTTTGTACTCCAAAGCCGCCTCTTGCATTAAATTGGAAAGCAAATCTGAAAGATACTCAATTACTAGAGGCGTCCCTCAGGGCGAATTTATGTTACCAAAATTGTTCACCCTTGCCCTGGAAAACATTTTCAAAGAACTACAATGGTAATCGATGGAAATCAACATTGATGGCGAGTACCTAAACAACCTTAGATTTGCTGACGATATCGTGTATTTGCGTAAATCCGTGAATATAGGTCTTAAAATGAACATCAATAAATGCAAAGTGATCACAAATTTACCGGAACAAGCTCTTGGAGATCTGCCTATGGAGACCGTAGACATTTACTTAGGACACAGAATAACTGTAGGAAAAAGGACAGTTTTCGGAAAGTTAAGCTAAGCTCACTTTGTGACCGGGTTAGAAATAGCGAAATAGGACAAAGAACGAAGATCACCGATATAGTCCAGACCATAGCAGATTTAAAATGGTACTAGGCGGCACGTGGCAAGAACTACTGATAACAGGTGAATAAAGAAAATTCTGAAGTGGTACCCTAGAACTCTAAAATTCCTATCTGGCCGTCCACCTAAAAGATGGGTGGATGATATAATCAAGATAAGTGGTAAAAACTAGCAGTTGAAGGCACAAGATAGACGTCAGTGGAGACATATAGGGGAGGCTTTTACCCAGCAGTGGGTATAGTGAGCTTGTGATGAAATTTTTCATTTTTCAAACTTGTATCATTAATTTATGTTCAGAAAGTAGTAGTTTGCAACTATCGTAATTACTTTCCGAACGTCACTCGTACAAACAATTTTGCATACTAATTAAATTATTAATAAAAGTAAATAATAGTCTATTTGTCAAAAACGCTTCTTTTGTGTTTGAGAGAGAGAAATAACAAATACTCGAAATTTTCAGAGGGTTGTAGTTTAGTAATCAATATCAGTATGGGTTATCTTGTACTTTATTTTCATCTACATTTTCAATCTCCTTACGGAAAAATTTATTTTCAGTACAAGTGCAGTAGAGACTCTTTTTAGCTTAAAAAAATTAGATTAGAAAGTGATAATTTTTCAAATGAATAACAGCTATTTTTAGGTATTTAAGCTTTCTAAATTTAATGGTAAGTATTAAAAACAACTAAAGATATGGTTTATTCTAAAATGACATTGACCTCTATAAAATAAATCATTTGCATCCTGGTCTACCTTCAAAAGAATCAGTGGGAGCTCAACAAAAGCAGAATAATGACCTAGGCAACGGAAATGTTAGTAAATAAAAATCTTTACGGAAGATGCTGAAGTAACGTTTAAAAATAAAGCATTACGTCATCATCTCGAGTATGTTGCCAAACAATTTTAAGTGATTTTTTTAAAAGAAGAACAAAATCGCCGGGGTCATTCTCGAAGAAAAACGTACTCTGTTACGTGTAAGAAGGTATTTTCGACCAAGCAGTGACAACCGAAATAGTTAATCCACTTTGTTTTTTTTTATCGTTTACCTTCCCGACTTAAAGGATCAAATGAAACTAATTTCTTTAAAATTATACATTTTATTTTAAGGTTACTTTAAGTGCCTTTAGTTTATCCAATTTCAAATGGACTCATTGGCGGAATCCGCATATGACATACGAGGATTATTTTGTTTCTTCATTATAAGAGATGACACTTACATTCGTGACGTGCAGTGTAGGACAATCTTATATTGGGTATGAAATACTAGATAAGAAAATGCTCTCTCTTCTTACTTCGTGAAGTTTAATTCCGTCAATAAAAGAGGTTATGGAATATATGAAATATTTAAAGAGATTGTGCCAATTTACATATTTAATGTATATATACAGTTGTGGTCAAAATAATAGCAGTGGTTCAATAAAAATAACTAAAACTGTTGAAAGGTAACTGCAAAATTCCATTAAGGCAAAAAATATTTTATCGTTTAAAAACGTATCAACTGTGCTGAGGTTTCAACAAAAAATAAGTATATAAAAATAAATATAAACAAAGTTGTTACGTTTTTTGTAGCAGGAGATGAATTTTGCTTGGTCAAAATAATAGCAGTGTTCGCTTAACACTGGTGTGTTTCAAACCTAAATGGTTTTTGCTCCTTGTGTTCGGTTAAATTGTCAAATTTAGAATAGTTTTGTGTCAGATCCATAAACACTTTTTCTGTTTTCAATACAACTATGGGAAGGAAGAAGCACTGTTCTCAAGAAAAAACGTGAATTGATAAGAAAATTGCGTCGTGATGGAAAATCTTACATGCAGATTCAAAATATTTTGGGATGCTCAGCTAAAATGGTAGCAAACGCTTTAAGATGGCAACCTACACCTGAAACTCGCGGTCGTAAACGCAAAACTACATCCAGACAGGCTTCAAAAGCAAACCCATTTGCTTCGTCAACACAACTTCAGGAGATTGTGGGAGTGGATGTAGCTCCTAGGACGATACGACGACGACTTAAAGAAGCAAAGTTAGCAGCAAGAAGTCCGCGTTAAGGTACCCTTGTTAAATAAAAGACACAGAAAGAGGCGATTAGAGTTCGCGAAGGAACATATTCAATGGCCTCTATTTAAATGGCGTAATATACTGTGGTCCGACGAAAGCAAAATTATATTATTTGGAAATGTAGGCCGCAGAACATACGTTAGACGCCCTTTAGGAACCGCATATCAGCCTCAGTACACTATTAAGACAGTTAAACATGAAGGTTCAAAAATAATGATATGGGCATGTTTCTCCTACTTCGGAGTAGGGCCTATATTTTGGATTAAAAACATAATGACCGCCAGTGTTTATGTTGAAATTTTACAGGACGTTATGTTGCCCTATGCAGAATATGAAATGCCACTTAATTGGGGTTTTATGCATGACAATGACCCAAAACATAGCAGTTGATTATGTAAACAATTTTTAGAAAAGAAAAAAATTAATGCCATAAATTGGCCAGCTCAAAGCCCAGATCTGAACCCGATAGAAAATCTGTGGGGCGATATTAAAGATAGCGTAGCAGGTGAAAAACCTAAGAATCAAGACGAGCTATGGGCTGTAATCAGAGATTCTTGGAAAAGCATTCCTGTTTTTAGAAGTCAAGATTTGGTTAACTCTATGCCGCGACGTTGTGAGGCTGTCATAGCCAATAAAGGGTTTACAATTAAGTATTAGGTGTGTCTGATGAAAAATATTTTAATTAGTTATACAGTTTTTTTTAACAGTAATTTTAGTAAAACACTGCTATTATTTTGTCCACCATAATTTTTAGAAATTTGTCGTTTTTCTTTGATTTTTAAGAATTTAATTAATTAACCTTATATAACTTTGACTTCAAAGTTACCAGATTTATGTTTTAGTTGTTCTATTAAAAAAACTTAATAAATATGTTTTGATAAAAATTTAGTAAGCACTGCTATTATTTTGATCACAACTGTATAATGACTCACTTAAATGCGAAGCAGCGCTTGTCAGGAGGAATTCGCTTTCCAATATCACTATGACATATTGCAGCAATGGGGTCCCACAGGTCAAATCAGTTAAAAATAAGGAACTCCTAGTGGCAAGTACTAACCAAATAGCTTTTTAAAAAGGATCATCAGATTAACATAATATAAAAACGGAAATAAAATTAAGCGCGACGTGAATTTTGTGAACTGGACTCGTTGATTATTGATTACAGGAATGTATGCACCATAATGTGCTGTCAAAATTGATATTGACATAAAAAATGGCGTTGATGAATATCTGCTATCGTAATGACAAAAAAGTTTCAGAGAGCTAACAACAGTTTTTTATAGGCTTTTTACCCTAACCAATACTTAAATTTCTGCTGAAAATGTGCAAGAGATCAGTTGATACCTAAAAATGCAAAAAAGACCATCATGCCAAACAACTTGCAATCGACCGCATTGCCACAGTAAACATAAAACATAGTAGCGACGCTCAAGAAAATTTTTAAGTCCTGTTTTTTATCATACCTGCGTCCCCTATCATACTAACAACGTGGCTGCCAGCGCGGTCGCGGGTGGGGTTTACATCTGGATTTCAAGGAGAATCTTTTTATAACGTGCTCCCAAATTCATTATTAATAATTTTCCAATAAGTAAATGGCTTGCTTGACGTTATAATTGAAAATAATTATAAAAAACCGGTCAAGTGCAAGTTGAACTTACGCAATTAGTAGTGTCCCGTACATTGATTGCTTTTAAAATAAAAATTTTTGTTTTCTTTGTTATATTCCCGATAAATTATTAAAGGGAATAGTCTCAAAATAATTTTCGTTCAATCTACACCCTGTGGGGAATATTTAAAAATTTTTTCAAAATTTTTTGATCAGTACTTTTCGAGATAGAGGGGGGCAGTGATTTTTTACAAAAGAAAAGTGTGTGTGCAAGTATTACATTATATATATTTTTGAACTTTCGATTTCATCCTCCAAAACTAACCCCTTAAGTCACAATTTAACTTTCAAAACTCCACGGCTCTGATGAGGCCATCAATTTCTATATTAGTACCAAATTTCAACTTTCTATGTAAAATAGTTTCGGAGAAAATCGGGTGTGACAGACGGACAGACGGAAAGACACCGAAGTGATATTACAAGTGTTCCGTACGGAACGCTAAAAACATGTCAAGAGGAAGTTTTTGTTGTTAGTGCTTGTAAAAACATATGTGGTTAGGAGTTAGTTATTTTAGATTTCCCAAAGTTCCTAAAAGGTAATTTATTCATAATTCTTTATTTCTATTATCCAATATATAATATAAAGATTATGATAATTGTGTTTTCATATTATTTATAAAACAGTTGATGTTTAATTATTGTTAAGTATTGGTTTATGTTATTCCACTTGTACTTTTTTTCTGAATTTAGGGCAGAATTATATTTAACAGCATGTGACCGACCAGGTGGCAATTTGGATATTGAAACACTATATAAAACATATAGAGTATGTATCCTGTATTTCACAAATTCAGTGTTTCTCAATGACCTCAACAATCAATTGCAAAATCATGCTTATCCAGTCATCAATTTGGGAAAATAATTTGGAATCGTTTTAAATGATGAAAGTAAGTATATCCACAAATAACAAGGGCTATTTTACATGATTCAATCTGAAGATAATGACTGTATGTCTCTAGATCCCAACGATGAAGCAGTCGCTGTGGCTTCGAATACCTTCGCTAACCAAACTTTCCAAACTCAATCTGGGCATGCAAAAGTAGTAATTCTCCAGCACGAATGAGTTTAAATAAATCAGTTTTCTTCCTTTGAATCAGCAAAATGCATTTTTATTCTACAGAATAGGAGTTTTCTTGAAAGAAAAAATTTGAATATTTCAAAAACTCGCGGACATCACACCAGCAATATGGTGACAGGTCATGTGATCTTTACAACCTCGAACCCCTCGAGATCAAAGGTGCCGATTTGGACTGTCGCTACTGTGTTTAATGTTTACTGTGGCATTGCTTTTAGAAATATCGGAGGTGGCGAAAAATCTCGTTAAAAGTATGCCCCGAAGATGCCAGGCGACCATCAACATTGATGGGGACTGAACGAACTATTTAATCATTAGCATTTGAACGGCAATCCTTTACAGTCGAATGATGTAAAAAACTTTTTAATAAGTACATTTTTTAATGAATAATGTGCGGCACGACTGTAAATAACTTTAAAAGGCTCTAATGCCTCCATTATTCAAGTTTTATTAAAGCTATAAGAATTGACTTATTTTAGTACATATTACAATCATTTGAAAACTGTTCATACTACTAATTGAAATAGCTTATAAAGTAAATAAAATAAGAATAAAAGATCCAATAAAAAACTTAGACTTGTAATAAGCAACAATACATATTACTTTTATATTTATAAGCCGGCCGTAAAAGGTAAGTAGCATAAAACTACCATTTATGGTTGTCAAAGGAAAGTAAAAATTTTAACGACTATAGCAGACTTAGTATTTAAAAGGTAATAAAATTAGTTTGAGTGTTTGCTGCTGCCACACAACAGTTATTTACCAATACAGCAAACACTTTATTTTTGCACTTGACGCGTGTTTCGCTAACCACGATATCATCATCAGGAGCGATGATTGACTGAGTGCAAAAATAAAGTGGTTGGTAAAGTGAGATGATAACTGTTGTGTACTATATTGTTATGTTAGTTGTTGGGACCATGAATTAAGGTTGCCTTTTGGAAATTAAAATTTAGATTAAAAATTCCAAACCAAAAATTTTAAATAAAAAAAAACGGTCAAATACAAGTTCGACTTACGCAATTAGTGTTCCGTACCCTGATTGTTTTTAAAATAAAATCTTTATCTACTCTAAGTTAATAAGGACCCGGACATCTTAAGATCCAATATGTATTTTCACGATTTTTGTTAGTTAATAATGTATATTAGTTACAGCATCTTAGCTACCTAATAGCCAATAAATCATTCTAGCTCAATCTAGAATCTAGTAATAAAAGTGTACAACAAATATTTACTACTTAAATACTTGTTTAATTATAAACAAATAAAATAAAATTGTCTCGGTACAGTAGCGACGCGCAACAGTATTGGTGAAAAGTATATTAAAAGAAACTCCACCATATTGTCAAGTCACATAATTTTCACAGTTTTTTTTTATACCAAATAAATTATCAAATGTAATGCCTCCGTGATAATTTTCGCTCAATCTACACTTTATGAAGAATATTCCAGAATTTTTTCAAAATTTTCTGATTAGTACTTTTCGAGATAGGGGGGGCAGGGATTTTTGGACATTTCTTTAAAATACATCAAAGGAAAGTGTGTATAAGTAACACGTAGGCTGAAAAATTTTTGGTCTGACACACAGATGTCGCCCTTTTCAAAAAATCCATATGATTTTTAGAAAGTACCAACCTTCAAACGATACGTGTCAAAATTTCATGACATTTCGACTATTAGTTTACAAATTACAGTGGTTTTAGTGACGCTACTTTTGATATTTTCAAAACAATGGAAAAAATCGAATTTCGTGTTTTGATTAAACACTGTTTTTTGTTGGGAAAAAAATACCGTTCAAGCAAAGCCATGGCTTAATAA
This sequence comes from Pachyrhynchus sulphureomaculatus, assembly GCA_019049505.1. Lineage (NCBI taxonomy): Eukaryota > Metazoa > Arthropoda > Insecta > Coleoptera > Curculionidae > Pachyrhynchus > Pachyrhynchus sulphureomaculatus. The sequence continues at coordinate 146,337,911 of CM032454.1, read as the reverse complement.
GTGTTACGGGGACTCTGACCCTGGAAAATCACTTATCATTTACTGGAATGCTGAATTTAAACACCGGAAAACATAGAAAAAATCCGCAAAATTGTGTTAGATGACCGTAAAGTGAAATTGCGTGAGGTAGCTGACACTCTTAAGGTATCAAAAGTACGTGTTGGTCGTATTTTGCATGAACATTTGGGCATGAAAAAGCTCTGTTCGAAATGAGTACCGCGTTTGCTCACAGTGGACAAAAAACAACAACGTGTTGATAATGCTGAGCGCTGTTTGGACCTGTTTAAGATCAATAAAAAGTATTTTTTCATGCAATATGTGACAATAGATGAAACATAGATCCATCACTATACACCGGAATTAAATCGGCAGTCAGCTGAGTGGACAGCAGCGGGTGAAAAGCCGCCCGAAGCGACCAAAGACACAACAGTCGGCTGAAAAGGTTTTGGCCTCTGTATTTTGGGATGCGCATGGAATAATTTTCATCGACTATGCTCAGAAGGGAAAACCCATCAGTAGCGAATATTATATAAAGTTATTGGTGCGTTTGAAGGCATAAATCGCAAAGAAACGGCCCCAAATGAACGAGAAAAAAGTGCTCTTTGATCAAGGGAATGCACCGTGTCACAACTCAATAGTTAGGATGGCAAAATTGCATGAATTGAAGTTCGATTTGCTTCCTCATCCATTGTATTCTCCAAATTTGGCCCCCAGCGACTATTATCTATTAGCAGACCTCAAAAAAATGCTAGCGGGAAAAAGATTTGGCTTCAATGAAGAAGTTATCGCCGAAACTAAGGCCTATTTTGAAGGCAAAGATAAATCCTTCTACATGAAAGGTACAGAAATGTTAGAAAAGCGTTGGACTGATTACATCGCTCTTCAAGGAGACTATATTGATGAATACAGTAGAATTTTGCAAAAAAATGTGTTTAAGTAGCTAGACCAAAAACTTTTCAGCCTACGTGATATTACATCATATATATTTTTGCACTCGGTTTTCTCAAGCTTTCATTTCACACCCCATTCGACGACCTGGTAATGTTTTTTCACTTCCGATATCATCCCCCAAAACTAATCCCTTAAGTCAAAAAACTCTCAAAACTAGGTGGCTCTGATTGGGCCATCAATTCCCATATTTATGCCAAATTTCAGCTTTCTACTATTTAATAACATGAAACAAAGAAAGGTGTCTTATTCGGGACATATACTAAGAAGTGACCGCTACTCGATTCCAAAACTTATTCTTGAGGAAAAAATGGAGGGTCGGCGGGGACCCGGTAGAAAGCAGCATTTGTGGCTTCGAAATATCAGAGACTGGTGTGGAGTTCCGGACGCTGTATCCATTTTTCGACTAGCAGAGAATATCAACCTTAATATAAACTGAAGAAATGGTGCACAGACCCCGACGTATGTGAATACATGGGACAGGAAGAAGAAGAAAAATTTAGAATAATGATAAAATTTGAATAATAAATAGTAATTAACACCCTACATCGAAAGAGTGCGTAGGTTTAGTGAACTTATGTGGGTTCTATAACTGCATTTTTCTTTAATTTATACGAAGAAATCCTTGGTTCTTAATAACAAAAAAAACAATACCCCTAAAATATATATATATATTTTTTTAATATGCCTCCCATCTATTTAAATTAGATCAAAATTCATCTGTGTCAGTCATAAAATTACATTACGATTCCAGTAGTAAAAAAATAAGAATTTGCCATTTAAAAATATGCGAAGAATTCAATATACACATAGATGCACCGTTATTAAAAGCGCTACCAGCTGTCGCACGACCTTAATTAGCATGTAGTAACCAAAACTGAAAAAATGCTTTTACAAAAATGTGCAGTAATAATATATTACCAACTCTAGTTTAGAAGTAGTATGTTCTATTTTTTTAGTCGCTGCTCGAGTCATTATCTGATGATTGTAATACTGTACATCATGATTTTTCCATCCATGGTCAGATGTAAGCCTCTCTAAGTTGTCTCCGATGAGCTTTGTTGTTTGCTTTTTGCATCCAATTGCGCCCTGCTAATCTTTTTATATCGTCCGTCCATCTTGTCTGTGGTCTATCTCTGCATCTTTTGTGTTCTCTAGGCGTCCATTCAACTATACAGCGTGTCCATTTTTATCATTCATCCTTGCGACATGTCCCTCCCAATTCCACCTTAATATACATATTCGTCGTATTACATCTGTCACTTTTGATCTTCTTCGTATCTCGATGTTAGGAATACGATCTTGGAGTATAAAATTTAGCATTCTTCTCTTCACTGCTCTTTGGGCTACCTGGAGTTTATTTATTATACTTCTATTTAAAGCCCTCGTCTCAGTGTCATAACACATGGGCTGAAAAGTCCCGGGCCTAACACATAGATGGCGCTAGTTTTATTGCAGTCACCTTTTTTTCAGTTAATACTAACCTTCAAAAGACAGCTGTTAAAATTTCATGATATTCTATTCATTAGTTTGTGAGTTATTGTGCTAAGAGTGACGCTACTTTTGTTATTTTCAAAACAATGGATCAAAAACAATTTCGTGTTTTAATTTTACACTGCTTCTTGATGGGAAAAAAAAATACCGTTCAAGCGAAGCAATGGCTTGAAAAGTGTTATGGGGACTCCGCTCCATCAGAAACAACAATAAAAACGTTGGTTTGCTGACTTCAAACGTGGTCGTAGAGACACCGTTGATGCAGAACGCAGTGGACGTCCAAATGAGGCGGTAACACCAGAAAACATCAAAAAAATCCATAAAATCGTTTTGAATAATCGAAAAGTGAAGTTGCGTGAGTTAGCTGACATCGTAAAGATATCAAAAGAACATGTTGGCTTTATATTGCATGAGCATTTGACTATGAGAAAGCTCTGTTCAAAGTGGGTGCCGCGTTTGCTCACTGTTGATCAAAAACAAGAACGTGTTGATGATTCTGAGCAGTGTTTGGCCATGTTTAAACGTAACAAACCGGAATTTTTGCGTCGATATGTGACAATGGATGAAACATGGATCCATCACTTCACTCCGGAATCAAAACGATCGTCATCTGAGTGGACAGCAACTGGTGAACCTCGTCCAAAGCGCCCGAAAGCACAACAATCGGCTGGAAAGGTTATGGCCTCGGTATTTTAGGATGTGCGTGGTGTAATATTCATCGACTATCTTGAGAAAGGAAATACCATCAACAGTGAATATTATATAGCGTTATTGGAGCGTTTGAAGGCCGAAATTGCAAAGAAACGACCGCATATGGCAAAGAAAAAAATTTTGTTTCATCAAGACAACGCACCGTGTCACAAGTCAATCAAAATAATGGCAAAACTACATGAATTGAACTTCGAATTGCTCCCACATCCACCGTATTCGCCAGATTTGGCTCCCAGCGACTACTGGCTGTTCGCAGACCTGAAAAAAAAATGCTCGCCGGTAAGAAATTTCGCACAAATGAAGAGGTTATCGCTGAAACTGAGGCCTATTTTGAGGCAAAAGATAAATCGTTCTACAAAAGTGGTATTGAAATGTTAGAGCGGCGCTGGAATGATTGCGTTGCTCTTGATGGAGATTACGTTGATGAATAAAGCTAATTTTGAACCAAAAAAACCGTGTTTTCTTTGTTAGGCCCGGGACTTTTCAGCCCATGTGTTATGTTAATACCGGCAGTACATAGTGAACGAATACTCTGGCTTTTATTGTATTTGGGATGTCCAATTTAAATGTAAACTGTAACCTTCCGAACGCAGACCAAGCTAACGAGACTCTTCTATCCAAGTCAGCCTTTAAATTATTTTCTGATATTTTGATTTTTTGTCCTAAATATATGAATGTACCTTTCCTATTCTTCCTTATTCTATTAACAGTTCCTGGCTCTTATCTTCACTTTCGTTGTTTAAATATTTGGTCTCGGTGAAGTTTATTTTTAGACCTATTTCTCGACACTTGTTATTCAGCTCCATCAGCATTTCTTGCAATTCTTCTCTTGTGTTTGCGATCAGAGTTACATCATCTGACACCTTAAATGATTTAATCGTTCACTGTCCGTTAGAATTCCTTTATTTTCCCAGTTTATCGATTTGAACATGTTTTCTAGAGTCAACGTGAACAGCTTTGGGGATATCGAGTTGCCTTGTCTAATTCCTCTTTTAATTTTGCTTTTATTTGTTTTTTCTTCAAGCATTATTTGTGATGTTGCATTTTTATATATGTATTCAAGAAAAGTTGTGTATCTTTCATCGACTCTGCTGTTACTTAAGGCTGCCCAGATTTCCACGGAATCACATGCCTTCTCGTAGTCAACCATTGCTATCCAGAAGGTGACCTTATATTCATTTGCTTTTTTCACTAGTAATCTAATTGTTTGAAGATGGTCCAAAGTGTTGTATCTCCTTCTAAATCCCGCTTGTTCACGTGGTTGATAACTGTCTAATTTGTTCGTGAATCTATACGTTATGATTCTAGTGAGGATTTCGTATAGTACCGATAACAGGCTGATCGGTCTATAATCTTCCAATTTAAATTTGTTCCTCTTTTTAAAAATAAGCACAATCAAGGCGTTTACTCAAGGTGTTGGTATTTTACTTTTTATTAAGCACCTGTTACATAGAGCTTGAAGAGACTGTATTATCGATGCCCCTCCAGACTTTATCATTTTTATAGTTATCGTCCCCTGGTTCTTTGTTGTTGTGCATATATTGCAGCGCGTTCATTATTTCATCCGTTGTTATATCGGGAATTTCTTTAGATTCCACATTTCCTACTATCACACTATTTCCTTCTTCTCTTCCGGGCGGTCGCGATATCTTCGTATCATATAATGTTTGATAATATTTCTCTGTAGCTTACTTTATCTCTTTGATTTGTGCGATCTCTTGGTTATCGTTATTTATTGATGTCTCCATTCATTCATTTGTTTGTTTAAATGTTTCAAACTTTTTCCTTCTTTCAAAGTTTCTTCTGTTTATTGTACTGTCTAACGTCTTCTCTGATCTTTTTCTTTATTTTTTTTATTTCTGCCAATTCTAATCAGCCATATGTAGGATCATTTCTTAATAGTCTTCTCTGTTTCATAAAATTTTGCGTCTCTACGTAATTTTTTTTTGTCTTTTTTTGTCTTTTTTTGATGTTGTTATTTGTTTTGTAGTCATGAGTAGGCTGTTGGTTATTTGTACGTTTAGTTCATCAAGTTCTGTTTGGTAGTTTATGTGTTTTATATGATTTTCCAATGCTTGTCGATATTCGTCTGTGTTTTTCTTTATTATTTCTGTTGGTGTCTTTATCTTTGTATGCATTATCAATTTAGTATCTCCTGCTTCAGATTTATTCTTAATTGTGCTCTAAGCATCCGATGGTCACTGCCAATGCCTCAACGCTTACTTATCACTAAATCTCAAGTGTAAATTTAAAAGCGAATATTTAGCCAAATATTGGATGATTTTCTTATTGTACTTAAGCTTATAATATTCCTTGTTGGATAGAAAAGCTGTAAATGTTTGTTCGTAGACTACGAAGGTGAATTGAAAAAACAAATAAAAATTTATTTCTCAAAATAATCTCCATTGAGCTCAGTATAACGAGATTCTAATTTTTATTCCCCCAGAAAAAAAAATGTTTCGAACTATGCATAATACACGTTTACAGCACAGATAACCTCTTCCTTCGACGAAAATTTCTTTACCCTAAGCCAATTTTTGAGGTGGGGAAACAAAAAAAAGTCACTTGAGGCCAAATCCAAATCAAAATAAAATCATTACCTAGGCTAAGTTAATTAGGCCACTGACATGTATATATTTTAAGGCCCAATATGTATTTTTACGTTTTTTTTTAGTGAATAATGTATTATGATATATATATATATATATATATATATATATATATATATATATATATATATATATATACATAGTACAATCCCGATTATCCGAATCGTGATTATCTGAAATCCGGCTTATCCGAAATAAACTGTTAAAAAGTAAATTGTATTCCCAATAAACGAAAAAATCCCGAAACAGATGAATAATGGTTTCCTTAACGCGTCGGGGACTCCCCGACGTTTACAATTTCACCGCTGTCTATGTTTTGGTTAGTCGACGAGTGTTATAAGTTACTCATTACGTCTATTATTATCGCAGAGGTAATAGTTTCGTTTTAATAGATATTTTACAAAATGGAGCGTCATAATAATAAGCGTAAACGTGTTATTACCTTAAAAGAGAAACTTGAAGCAATTCAACAATTAGATAATGGTGAACTTCTTAAAAATATAGCGAAGGATTTAGGTGTAGCCGTGAGTACTGTTTCAGAGTGGAGAAAAAATCGCAAAAAACTTGAAAAAATGGTGTAGTGATTTGTCATCGCCCACACAGGCACGAAAAAGTATGAAAAGCGGTGAATACCAAAAAGTGGATGATTCTTTATTTTTGTGGTTTACACAGAATCGAGAACGTGGAATACCAATTTCAGGAACAATTTTAACACATAATGCAGTGAGTTTAAGCGAAAAGTTGCCGGTTATTGAAGCGCCTGTAAATTTTTCTGCAAGTGATGGATGGCTACACAGGTGGTAAAAAAGACACGGTGTACGTCAACTGAAAGTTTGTGGAGAAAGATTGTCGGCTGATGTATCTCCTGCAAAAAAATTTGAAGATAATTTTGAGCAGCTTATAAAAGAACATGATTTACAACCAGACCAAATCTATAATTGTGATGAAACAGGCTTGAACTACAAAATGTTGCCGTCAAATACCTTAGCTTCAAAAACGGAAGCTGGAGCACCTGGTTACAAACGTAGCAAAGAACGTATTACTGTTCTTGCGTGCAGTAATGCTTCTGGAAGACACAAACTCCCATTATTATGTATTGGTAAGTCAGCAAATCCACGAACCTTTAAGAATATTCGTCGCAATGCTTTTCCTGTTCAGTAGAAAAATCAAAACACTATTTAAAGACAGGTTTTTTGGAGATTTTGTTCCCAAAGTGGAACTTTTTTTAAAAGAACATGGATATCCTAGAAAATGTATTCTGTTACTAGATAACGCCCCCACTCACCAAAGTGGGGAAATAAAAGCAATTTTTTTGCCTCCTGCTGTAACTTCTTTCATTCAGCCTATGGATCAGGGTGTACTGGGAAAATTTAAAAAATTTAAAACGCAATTACAGGCGTTTGTTATTGGAGCATATTTTAGAAGTAGATGAAGGTGGCAATCTTACTGATTGTTTAAAAAAGATAAATTTGAAAAATGTTATATATTGGATAGCTTCAGCCTGGAATCAAGTGAAGAGTAGTACTTCGGAAAAATCTTGGTCAAATTTGATTCCACAAGAGGAGAGACATTACTCAGAGGCAGAAACAGAAGATAATGAAAGTTTACGTCAAATTATTACAAGAATATCATCATCATCATGTGAAAGTGTTACGGAAACCGATGTTTGGGAATGGTTAAACAGTGATAGTGTGGAAGATGAAATGACTGAGCAAGAATTAATTAAAAGTGTATGCAAAAATGCTAATAACAGTGATGACGATGATGATAACGAAGTAGAAGCCACTGACAATATTCCAGTAAAAATGTCACATTCAGAAGGACTAGAGGCCCTAGAAAGAGCGTTAACTTATGTAGAACAACAAGAAAATGCAACCGCCGCGGACGTTTTGCTTATCAAACGTTGGAGAGACATTGCAGCCAAAAACGGAACTAACGCAAAACGAGTGCAGTTAAAAATTACTTCATTTTTAAGACATTAAAGTTAAGAATGAAACTGTTTTTTTTTCGATTTTCCGTACATATACATAAAATAAGTAAACTAATTGTTATATTCTTTGTTTTAATAAATACCTATGTACGTAACAGCATTCGTATAAATGCTTTTAAGTCAATCTGCAATGTTGTATTCATTCTAAACTTCTATTTTATAAAAAAATTGAGATTAACCGAAATTTCGATTATCTGAAATCACATTGGTCCATATTATTTCGGATAATCGAGATTCTACTATATATTATATATATATATATATATATATATATATATATATATATATATATATATATATATATATATATATTTATATATATATATATATATATATATATATATATATATATATATATATATATATATATAAGTATAATATTTTAGCATCTTAGCTACCTAATAGCCAATAAATGAATCTAGCTAAAATTCTTTTGTCTCAGAACAGCAACGCGCGGCACGATAGCAGTAATGTACTGAAAGATATATTAAGAAAACCTCCACAATATTGTTTTTTTTATGCCAGACAAATTATGAAATGTAATGTACTCGCCAAATCTACACTTTATAAAGACTATTCCAGAATTTTTTCAAAATTTTTTCGAGACGGGGTGGAGGACAGCGACTTTTGGCCATTTTTTAAAAATAATACAAAAAAGTGTATTATTATATCTATTTTCGAAGTTGTGTTTCCACAAGCTTTCATTTGACACCCCATTCGATGACATGGTAAAAAAAATTTTTTCACTTCCGATTGCACTCCCCCAAAACTAACCGCGTAAATCAAAATTTAACTTTCAAAACTACATGGCTCTGATTGGACCATCAATTTCCATATTTGTGCCAAATTTCAGCTTTATATGTCAAACAGTTTCGGAGAAAATCGGGTGTGACAGACAGGCAGGCAACGACGTAATCCTATAAGTGTTCCGTACGGAACACTAAAAATTAGTGAATTCCTTTACATATATTTGACCGAAAGAACTACCCATTTTAGGTTTTAATAAACTATTTTTATAACACTCTGTTTATGATAAAGCAAATGTTTGTGTACGTCACTGATTAAAACCTTCTATTTATTTAGTAACTAGTTTAACAATAACAACGAAATTAGCTGGCACCCTAATTTGATTTGACATTTAAATAACAATAGTTAAGCAATGATTTAACTAGATCACCTTTTCGTGTTAAAGTTTACCATCTAAACTACCGGTAAAAAAAAATTGTAAATATCTTTGGATACACTTAATTTACTGTCTTTCACAGAGATGTATTACATTCGACAGTTATCAATTTCTGATTGGTTTTAACCGGTGAAGGTTGTTTTTCGATTATCTAGATAGCATTTCTAGCTGGACTTAATAATGATGAAGGTTCATAACCCATTATTACAGTTTGCGCATAGAAGTGACTGTCGGTGTAGTTTGGAAACAGTAAACGTCAGTAAGTACGGTAATACAGATAATATGCCTGCTGTTTTTCATATGACAAAAACTACGCGGGTGGATCAAATATAAACGAGGCTTTTTGTACTAAGCGCTTAGTATCGTTTGGAGCGGGCCGTCGCTTCAAGCGAGATTAGTTGGGTTTGTTAGGAGTGGGCAGAGACGATAAGATGGCCTAGCCAGGTGCATTCAGTAGTACAGCTCACGATGTCGGAGTGAGACGTGCACCCTTCGATTGCGTCATTATTGAATTTCTCGCTCATGAAGGCGTGAAACCGACCGAAATTCTGCGGAGATTGACGGCACGTTCCGCGATCAAACACTGTCAAGGCCTCGTGTGTTCGCCTGGCATAAGGAGTTCATGGGAGGCCGTGGAGAGCTCTAAAATGAGAACAATAATCGTCGTCGACTGATGAGCATCACCGAGAAGAACATCGCACCGTTCATGACCTCATTGAGCGCTACCGATGTTTGATGGTACTACTGCGACCTTTTGTATGCGGTTAAACTTGTTTATTGCCGCAAAAGACGTGACCAACCGATAAGAGACGTGATTCTTCTCTATGACAATGCTCGACCCCACACTACAACTCTCACTCGGGAAAAAGAAAAATTGGAGAAAATGAATTGGACACTTGATCATCCTCTCTACAGCCTTGTCCTATCGCCCTGCGATTTTCATCTCTTGCGGTCACTCAAAGAAGCGCTGGGAGGCCAACGATTTGATGACGACAACATCGTGGAGGGCTTCCTGCGCAATTGGTTACTGACACAGCATCCTTTCTTTTACGACGACGGTATCAAAAAACTTCCGATAAGCTGGGAAAAGTGCAGAGCAGGAGGTTATGTTGAAAAATGATATGTACTTGGTTTATTTGTTATAGTAAATAAAAAAAAAATTCAAAAATAAATCTCGTTTATATTTGATCCACCTTAGTATTAGGTTACTAAGTCTAAACAATAAGTTTTGCAGAAAATCCTTTATACTTCCTAATACTTGGTTTAAGTGCACACAGTTCAGTAAATGTCAATGTAGAAAGGTACAAACTTTGACAATCCTCCATTGTTAACGTTACAATATACATTGTTTAGATTATCCATTCTAATGCTTTAGAAGGCTCAAACGTTCACTTTTATTGAAATATTATTATATCTAGCAATGAGATATTTTCCTAATTTAAGACCCACGACTAAATAACAATATCGACCTTTGACTCACATAAAATATTAGGAAGATGCATCGCTCCATATGGACCATAAATACGAAACATAATTTTGGATTCAGCATTGCTTTTAAGTAACCTCGACATTCCTCAGCAGGTCTTATATGGGATGGAAACTATATGAATGCACATATTTTAACATGAAAAAGTTAAGACCAAATTAAGTAAAATATACTAAATTTTTTTCCTGAACTTAATACTTCTTCTGACTTTTTTTGGTATCTATTACACATGCTAATGAAACAGGCAGTTCAATTAAACTGGTATTACTTACAATAAAATAATTTCGTGCCGTTCTCCATTATTACTAGGACTGAACAAAAACCTTATTTTTTTTTGTTATACTACATACTACATAATATATTTAAATAGATGATTTTTTGGGTCGAATAAAAAAACATTGTGTCCTTTCTTAATTTTTAAAAGTCCATGTATCCATATTTAAAAAAATATTTTCTTAAAAACAATTAGATTTGCAAGTAAGAAACAACAAAACTGTTGCTAAATAAAACAACATATCTTTTCATAGTTACTGTTGTAAATGTTTCTCGTGAAAAAGTTAAACGAAAGAAAAAATTAGTACCCTCTTCAGTTAAACTACTGATTATTATGCTGTTACAACAAAATATATTTGAATTCCTACATCTCAACAACAATAACCGGTCAAGCGCAAGTTGAATTTGCGCAATTAGTGTTCTGTACGTTGATTGCTTCTGAAATGAAAATTTTTGTTATGGAGGTATAAAATGATCGGTGACTTCACAAAATACACCCCAAATGAGGTTTCAACAAAGTTTGTTTCCGCTCTTGACTGAAAACTGATGACCTTGAAATTTTTGTTTGTTTTTATATACCAGATAAATTATTAAAGGTAATGCACTCGTGATAATTTTTTTTTTCTAGATAGAGGGAGGGACAGCGATTTTTTCAAAATTTACAAAGAAAAGTGTGCGCATGTTAGACATTATATATATTTTTGAACTCGTGTTTTTACAAGCTTTTTATTTGACACCCCACTCGATGATCTAGTAAAAAAATTATTTCACCCCCTAAAACTAACCCAAAATTTAACTTTCCAAACTACACGGTTCTGATGAGGCCATCAGTTTCTATATTATTACCAAATTTGAACTTTCTAAGTTTCGGAGAAAATCGGATGTGACAGACAGTCACCGAAGTGATCTTATAAGTGTTCCGTACGGAACACTAAAAACTAACTACAGCACTTTTGAATAATAAAAAAACCGTTACTATTCAGAATACACTAAAATATTAAACAACTTGTTATTAAAACTCAAATACTAATCAAAATATTAAGAAACTACACAATTTTCTACCGAAACAAACTGTCAAAACACGCACTAAATGAAGTCAGTAACTAGCATGACGATATTAACGATTGGCTTTAAACTAATAGTAATGTAAGGATTATCGCGCAGATCGTCGCGTATTAATGGTTCAGCCAGTACGGGAGCCCGAATTGCAACAAAAGCACTTGGAAAGAGACCCGAGAATGTTTTATCTAATAAAACGGTCATTTTGTATTCCAATCATAAAAAATATGTTTTGTAACGTTCTACAGTGAGTCGTAATAAACCTAAAATAAAAGTTAAACAATGTTTTTAACCGAAATGTAGTGATTATTATCGGGTGTGAAAATTTTCAACTTTAGCTTAAAGACTGTTGGTCTATGTTATATCTGTAAGAAAATAATTTTTGTTAAAACACTGTCACTTCAGAAGTAGTTTGTTTCTTCAGCATCAGTGCTATTTTTAAACTAAGAAAGCAGTGAAAAACAGTTAATTTTAAGTATGGCAATATTGCAAAAATCCAGGTAAATGTCAAAATAGAGGTCAATAGTTTCTGATGTGTTTTTTGGCTACAAATATTGGCGTACATGCTGAAAAAGCATCAATATTTAGGGTCGATTTTCTCAGTAATTACAGCGAGGTCCTATTTATCACTATTTTTCCACAGTTTCTTTTCATACAAGGGTTTACGGGTATAAATATATTAAACGATTTTCTTATTTTTCTTCTTGAAGTGCGCTATACTAGGCAAGTGGTTTGCCACTGCCTTCGTGGGAGACGTAACCGTCACGTTGTAAAGTTTTTTTTTTTAATTTATGATTTTCCCAACCGAGATTCGAACTTGGGTAGAAAGCAGACCCCTTACCCACTACGTTCTGGCCGCCTCTATTTTTATTGAATTACTCGTTAATCTTATTTTGGATTTTCTATTCACGAAACTGCTTTCTTTCTAGATTTCGACGTTTTTAGAATAAGCTCTGTCATGATCATTTTTTCAATCGACACGGGAGAAAATGATGAAGGATTGTACCTATATGTTCTACAGTCGTTTTCATCAACATCACTGACATTGATTGGTTTGAAAAATCCGTGCAAAGTCCGAGAGATGGCACCACCGGCGCGTATCGAGGTCATGTTTAGTTAGTAGCATCTCTTGAATGAACGCACACCCAAAGTTTCAGCCATATTGGTCTATTTCTTTGTGTTTGGCATTCGTGTGAATCAAGGAAGTCGAGTGATTTTCAAGAAATGGACGAAAAAGAATTTCGTGTGGTGATTAAACATTACTTTATGAAAGGCAAAACGCCTCAGGAGACTAAAGAGAAGCTTGATAAACATTATGGTGACTCTGCACCTTCGATTAGAACAGTTTATAAGTGGTTTCAAAATTTTCAGACTGGCCATATGGGCACAAGTGACGCTGAACGTTCTGGACGGCCTGTGGAGGTCACGAGTCCAGAAATCATTGATCAAATCCATGATATGGTGATGGATGACAGAAGAGTTAAGGTGCGTGAGATTACTAGTGCTGTGGGCATCTCGACTGAACGGGTACATAATATTTTGCATAAACATTTGGACATGAGAAAGCTATCCGCAAGATGGGTGTCGCGATTGCTCACGCTTGACCAAAAACGAAATCGTGTGAAGTGTTGCAAGGATGGTTTGCAGCTGTTCTAGAAGAATCCGGAGGACTTTAAGTGTCGTTTCGTCACTGTGGATAAAACATGGATACATTACTATACTCCTGAGACCAAACAATAATCTAAACAATGGGTTACCAAGGGCGAATCTGCACCAAAAAAGGCGAAGACCGTTCCTTCGGCCGGAAAGGTTATGGCGACTGTCTTTTGGGATTCGCAAGGGATAATCCTCATCGACTATCTGGAAAAGGGTAAAACTATTACAGGTGAATATTATTCCTCGTTATTGGACCGTTTGAAAACCGAGCTGCAAGAAAAACGCCCGCGATTGGCCCACAAGAAAGTCCTTTTCCATCACGACAACGCACCAGCACACACCTCAGCAGTTGTGGTCGCAAAATTAATGGAAATAGGATTCCAACTCGTTTCACATCCCCCCTATTCTCCAGACTTGGCTCCCTCGGACTACTATTTGTTCCCCAATTTGAAGAAATGGCTGGCGGGACAAAGATTTTATTCAAACGAGGAGGTGATTGCAGACACTAATGGATATTTTGCAGACTTGGACAAATCTTATTATTCGGAAGGGGTCAACAAACTAGAACATCGTTGGACGAAGTGTATAAGCCTAAAAGGAGACTATGTCGAAAAATAAAAAAGGTTTACCCCAAACACATAAGTAGTTCTTATTTTTGCACGGACTTTTCAAACCAGCCTCGTAATTTTTGTGCGAATAGACATATTAGGAAAGGTAGTGACGTAAAAAATGTGCATTTTCAAATGTAATCTTGTTATACTTATCTCGGAGCAAAATATCTGCAAACTTCTTTCTACAAAAGATCAATATGGCATTCTACTTTTGCCATTATGAGATAGCTGAGCATCGATTTTACCTAACTGTTCATAAATTTTGTATCTTTTTTTTTATAACTGAAACTTCTCATAAATAGGCTAGATTCTAATCTGTTAATGGAACATGGTACATTATGTCTTTTAGAAAAAAGAAGTTAAAACGTCGTGCTTTTAATTGATACCCAAGAAATTGCAGATTTCACATATATTGTAGTCGTTTATTGCTTTATTACAGAAAAAGATTATCCGACTCGATCTTGGAAATAATAAACCATGAAATTGGACTTCGAGAATGCAATACAATATCTTGTGTTTAAATGGGCATCTCAGTTTAAAAGCTTAAATTGCAATGATAAACCTTTTTTGACCTTAATGTCAGTCATTTGTATGAATCTCGGACCATTAACTCTAGTTACAAGGTTAGTCCCACTTAAAATTTATCTTTGTGGCATTCCTTGTAAATGATACAAGTAATAGAATTCATTTGGTATGTAGAGAACTTCTCAAAATTACTTGAACTAGATTCATAATAAATGATTTGCAATTTCGCGTAAAATCTTAAAAAAAGAACATACAAGTTACCGTACTCATAAACAATAAGCACGCTTTATTGTTTCAGTTTACATTCTTTTAAATTATGGTAAGCATGTCGGAAATGCAAAACGTTCACAAAGATTTAAATTTACAAGCAAATATTTTCGGATTATTATTTTTCAATATCTCAAAAACAGTACTAGCTAATTTTAGGGTAGTGGCTTAGACACCTTCTACTAGAGAATACGAATACCAAGTCAGGTTATAGGAAGAATATTAATCCAGTATTATTCAGGATGACAAGCTAGAGAAGCTTTAATAGTTTATTGGACCTTTGTACACTCTGTTTGGCATGGGTGCTTATTTTGCAAATACGAATTCATTAATTTTATTCCAAGATATGATTCGTCCTGAATTCATCAGTAAGTGCTAACAGTTAGCGATGCATCGCACCTAGGAATTCTACTAATAACAAATGCCTATTGAAGCTCTACAGGGTGCCCCATATGTATGGACTAGTGATTCCATAGCATTTATTAATCAGTGTATCAAAAAAATGTTTAAATAAAAGTTATAGGGTGTTATACGGCGCATATGCGGACGTTGACAATAAAATGTTTTGAATTGTCAGTTCGAAGAAATTACGCCATCTTAAATTTTTTTAAATGGAAAGTATATTATTTTATTTTTGAATCCTACTAAAAATTCTTGATTTTAATTGTCTAACATATCATATGTCTAAATTGAACTGCTTTGGAATTATTGATATTTGAAATTAGGGAGATCAAATTAAAAAAAAAAAATTTAGCTGGCTTGTGTCAAACATTTACTGTCAGGTAACGACTAAACGCGTTAAAAAATGTTTTATTGACGAAAACGTTTATTGCTGCATTTTGTGAAACTGCAATTTGAGCATAATATCATAATGGTACATTCAACAGAAACTGAAAGAATCACTTTGTTAATGATGGTTACGAAGACCGTAGGGGAACACAACAGGAGGTGTGTGATCTTTTTAACGCAGAATATTCGAATCGAGAATCTATTACCCAATCTGTAGTTAGCAAAACATTAAAACTATTTAGACAATAAGGTCATGTTATGGATCGTTCGAAATCTGGACCTCCAAAAGTTAAAACAAGCGATGATAAAAAGTTAGATGTTTTTATTGGAAATTACAGAAAAGGTACCTTAAGTCGTATAGTGAATGAAGAAAAACTGCATCCGTACAAACCCATTCTATGCCAAGAATTATCTGATGACCACGATAGACGCGTTGAATTTTGCAAGGTCATGATGGAACGAACCAATAATGATCCTAACCTAATTCATAATATTGTTTTTTCTGACGAGATTACATTCTGTCTTAACGGAAGAGTTAACGGGCATAACTGCCGGTTCTGGTCAACTGAGAATTCCCATTGGAAAATCGACAGTCATTCTCATCATACCACAAGACCACAAAAGATAAACGTGTGGGCAGGGATTTGTGGACGTCATATCCTTAGTTCCTTTTTTTATCGATGGAAATCTTACAGGAGAGCGGTATTTACAGTTACTCCAAGAGCAAGTTATTCCAACTTGTGCAGGTCCTTTTTATGGGGTCATTTGAAAACCAAAGTTTACCTAAGTCGACCTGAAACTGTAGAAGATTTACAACAAAGAATTCAATATGAAGTAGCACAGATCACCCCACCCAATTCTGTTCAGGCTGTTTATGACAGATTGGGTCATTGCCTAGCTATTAACAGTAGACATTTTGAGCAACTATTACCTTAAAAATAAACCTAGAGTATTTATTAATAGTTGGAGAAGGAGGTGGCGGCTCGTGGTTCCGTAGCGTAGTACCTTGCTTACTGTGCAGAAAGTCCAGGGTTCAGTCCCGCAGGTCCTGGCCACGTACATAGGTAATAGTTGTTCGCAGAAATGCAATGACGCCCGTGGCAGCACTACCGCGTTGTCTAAAAGGTGCTGTGAAATACAAAAATGTATGTTTCAGCACTTGGACAACATTGACGGGTATTACGACATCCTCGCCGATACCCTTAGGATATGAAAAAGGGTAAAATCCCTACTCAGGCGTGGAGGTGAACGATAAAAAAAAGTTTTTTTGCCTTTTTTTTTATTTTAAATTTCAAATGACAATAATTCCAAAGCGGTTCAATTTCAAATGACAATAATTCCAAAACCGTTCAATTTAGACATATGGTATGTTAGAGAAATAATATTTAGAATTTTTGCACATGCAAAATGACCAACACAGATCCCATGAATGCTATATTCCATGCCTTTCCTCCTACGACTATAGTTTCTGAGCCTATACTCTTCATCAGGTAGGCTTTAGGCATCGGTATCGATAGTGAAGATCCGAGTACCGTGGAGAGTCAAGTTGGAATGACTCTCGCTGGCTTATAGCAATCATGGTACCTTAAATAAACGAGATACTATAGTAGGGGAGCCCAAGGGGGGATTTCGGGATTTACTCAAGCGCGGCAGATTAACATCAGGGGGCATCCTTGTACCCTGTTGAGTACCTCCAGCAAATATTAGCACTTTATCCTGGAACGTGCGTCCAGGATAACCGATCAGATTAGTAAAAAAAATCGATAGGTAGAAATACTCGAGCGCGTCAGATTAAAGTAATGTAGGTTAATTATAATCAAAAAAGTGTGTATTTCAATAATCTGACGATTTGAGCGTGACGCAAGGGGGTGGGAGGGTCACAAAGTTGTAGAAAAAAAACGTGACCTTGACTTACTCGAGCGCGGTCTTGTTTTTTTTTTTAATTTGAACGAAATAGTTTAAGGATTATGGAAAAAGTATATTCTGACGATTTCCATAAGCCGAAGTATTAAAAATTATTATTAAAGTCGAGCGCGTGTTGCTGCAGTAAAACATATATTCCCCACTCCGCGTCTCTCTTTCCCTTTCACTCTTCCTCTATCTCTCACTCAAATGAAGTAAAATTGCAGCGGGATTTATTTGGTCGGTTGTTGGCTCTATCGCTGGTCACCAACGTCGATCTTGAGAAAGTGCTCTCTTTTCCAATAACTCCAGTTCCACTTTCTCTGTGCCATATTGATGGTTCTATTAACAAGACTGTTAAATCGGTACTGGTTCAAGCATTAGAAAAACACATTGAAGATATGGAACAACCGCCATCTTATCTAGATTTTATAATTGTAGATGGTTTTTTATTTTTAAACACTTTCAAAGAAATGCCCCGCAGCTTTGGAGATATATCAAAGAAGATTTTGCAATGTCTTCTCAAAAACTCAGCAAGTCGAATAGCCATTGTTTTTGATCGCTATTTCACACCTTCCATCAAAGATAATGAGCACATTCTTCGAGGTAGCGTGGATGACAGGGATTTCAACATCTCCGGCCTACAGCAAACAAGAACTGCAGAATTCGCGAAAGATTTGAAAAACATCAAATTTAAAGAAGCTCTTGTCAAATTTCTTATCGATCATTGGGCTGATCAGGAAATAGCTACGATTATCGGTAATAAAACAATACTTCTGAGCCATGATTTGTGTTACGAATATTCAGTTACCGATAATAAAGTAACACGAACCATCAATCACGAATTGTCGTGTCCTGATCATGAAGAAGCCGATACAAAAGCGGTATTTCTTGCATGTCAGCTACAAGAAGACACCACTGTTGCAATCAGAACATCGGATACTGATATCGTAGTTATCATGTTATCTAATATGGAACATCTTCAACCATCGGTGAAAGTATGGATGGATCTCGGAGTCAGTAATGCACGCCGATATATCAATATTTCTGCTCTCTCTGTCAAACTTGGGCCAATGGTTTCGCTAGCGCTACCAGCTCTCCATGCGCTAACAGGTTGTGATTTCGACCCGGCACTTTATCGTTGAGGCAAGAAGAAACCTCTGGAAATACTTTTGAAGTACGAAATGTTTCAAAAAGTATTTGCAGACTTAGGATCAGAGGATCATAATGTTGATGAATCTTTTAGCGCAATACAATCTTTTGTCTGCCACTTATATGGATTAAAAAAAAATTGGAGATGTCAACAGAGCAAGAATTGAAATCTTCAATAAAACATACGAAGTCGCAGATACTTCACAGCCCTTCTTGTTGAATGTGCGTAATTATGATGCCTGTTATTTGCCACCATGCCAATCAGAATTGCTGCCGCATTTGTTACGAACAAGATACATTGCATGCTTGTGGAGGAATGCACACAAACGAAACTTAATTGACATGTCACCAACCGATTACGGATGGACAAATGTAAACGGGAAATTGGAATTGACCTGGCTCGTTGGTAATTAATTACCAGAAGCTTATGAAGATATTGTCATTACGCCTGATATTCTCTGCGAAACTCCAGATTCAGGTATACTTTTTTTTTCAATGCTTTCATAACACACTTTTCATAAAGTAAATAAGTTCATGTTAAGCATTACGACAATTTATTGTTACAGATGTGCCAGCTGAAAATGAAATTGATGATTAAATCGAGCCAGACTTGCAGGATGACAATAACTCCACGGACGAAGAAGAAGATTAATAAAAAAATTCTTTGTACCATTTTATTTATTTTGAAATTTTGTTATAAAATAAAAATGAAAATAAATTGATTTTGTTTTTTATTATTTGCATGCTATTTTACTTGAAACTTTTGTACGCTAATCGATTTATGACAAAAACCATCTTTCAAACTGTCAGATGAAGAAAACCCCTCCAAATAATCGTCAGATTATTGGTCAGCACATCTTACACATCAAGCTGAACCATCTCTATGAAAATCTGACGCGCTCGAGTTTTTCGAAATTTGTTTTTTTTTTTACATTTTTAAAAAGCCGCCAAGAGCTTGCGTCACGTCCGAATCGTCAGTCTTAGCAATTGGAGGTTCTTTTGGGTTCACTCAACATCCCCTTCAAAAATCTGACGCGCTCGAATAAATTTTTTTTACCCCATTTTCAACCCTTCCGTACGGCCATCCCCATCGTGCAAACAGGCAGATTAACATACCTTTGTTATCAAAGACACGTGGGAGTTATATACTATTAATATCTGACGCGCTCGAGTATTTCATTTTAACTATTTTTTTTTACATATTCGAAAACCTGTAGACGCTTCCCCCACCGCTGAAAAGAAAAAAGTCATATGACATTTTTTTCTCTTTATCACCTAATCTTTAAAATCTACTAGGTTCCCACGACGCTCGAGTAAATCCCCATTTAGCCCCTTGGGCTCCCCTACTACTACTGGTTGGGCAAGATACAGACCCTTGCGCCATCAGTTGAGATTTTCTAACTTCGAAAAACTGCTCAACTGTATAAAAACCTAACATTGTTAGGAAGGGTAAACTAAATCGATATTCCGAAATAAAATTTCGGAATATGGTTTGTTACTTGATTGGTCACTACAGATTCCATTTAGGACAATCCTGGTGGAGAAAAATTCAGAATCTAGGATTAACTAGAGAGATAAAAATTATCCCATTGGAAAATGGCTTTACCACATGTTCGGCCTAACTTTTCTCTCTTCCGATCACGTTGGAGATGTTTTCGTCCAATTATTAGAAAATTAGCCAGTCCACCCACCGGTAATATTGTTTGCTGAAAACTACATCGATGATAGAAACTACAACCCCCCTTGGGCCGAGCTCGACGCCAGCGTTTAGAGAACTAATAACGGGATTGAGGCTTTTCTTTCAAAATTTGCAAAGGATAGTCGTTCGCCTCATCCGAATTTTCATGAATTTTTAGAGGTCATCAAGGGTTTCCAAACTGAAACATACGCGAAAATCAACGCGGTACAAACCAGTGCACCAAAGTGTTCGACTAATAGGTACAATTCAGCATTTTTAGAAAATAAGATAATTCAATATGTACATAAAGAAATTGATGTTGTAACGTTTGTCAAATGCATGTCTTACAAATATACTGCACACACACGGCCTCTGACGGACCGCAACTAGGTCGTCAATTTTGGGTTCGAAAAAGGTCTGTACCGCAACTCGGAACTTTTTATTCCCTTTCACCCACCCTTACCGCAACTCGGTATCAACCGCTAGCATACTAAAGAATACACTGATGGTCAAAAATGTTCTCAAAACTTGACAGACTATAGTCCCCCAATTTGTAAAACTTTGGTTTTATTATTACGTCCTCGTTGTCAGCCCTGACTGACCGAGATCATAAAGAATTACAGGAAACTAGCAAAATGTCAGGAATACCATTAATTTGACAGAAGGTACAATAAAATTTAAAATGTATCTCGATCACGAAATATTTGGAATACGAGTCACGACACATTCTAGAAAGGCACTATTAAACCCACTAATACTGCATTAGTACAGCACGAGACGATAAGCCTATCTAATCATAAAATATTATTCCAACACAAAGGTTAATTGATTCAGAATAGATGTATTGCATAAACCAAAGCCACAATATAAATAAACTTGCCTTTTGTTACGGGAGCCACGAAGGTTTAAATAAATAATTTACATGTAGTCTGTCAAACAAGAAATCGTATGCCATAATTTATAATGATTTATATTAAGAAGTTAAAGAGCCAATTTATAGATACTACTATATTAAGGAAATATTCTAATATCGAAATAATATCGAATATCAAGCAATTTTTCAGAGGGAAGTCAGTAATAATTCGTTAATTTTCGGATGTAATCACGTGGAAAAACCATTGGATTGTCTTGCCGTTAGTAGCTAAAGATATCCGCCTATCTCGTTATTTTTTGTAAATACGTAATACTGTCCCAGAAATAAATTTATTTGGCTTATGGTGCGAACGTAACTGGTGGATGGGGCATAATGGAGGTAAAGAGCACACCCTTGACCTTGAAAATTTAGTAACTAGATAATTCTGTGAGTGTTAAAATTCGCGTTCAGTATCATTTACACATGGTGAAAGAAGCCGCAAGTATACAACCGATTAAAAAATAGGTGTAAAGGTTTGAAGTAAGTGGTTCGATTTCGACGATATGTGGAGATGATCGCGAAAATCTTCATATGAATGGATTATGGAACAACAAGTGGATACTGATTTTTCGAAGAAAATTATCTTCAGCGATGAGGCTCATTTCCATCTTGATGGCTTCGTTAATCGACAAAATTGTCGCATTTGGGGTTCAGACAATCCATACGTGACTGTTGCGAAACAAATGCATCCACAACGTGTCACTGTTTGGTGCGGATTTTGGGCTGGAGGCATCATCCGACAATCTTTTTTCGAAAATGCGGTTCGCCAGGCAATAACAGTTAATGGTGATCGTTATCGCGATATGATAATCCAGTTTTTTGTGCCTAAATTGCAAGATATGGATGTGGATGACATGTGGTTTCAACATGCCATACAGCCCAAGAAATAATTCTGACTGCATGAGTCATTTCCTGGTCGTGTAATATCCCGTTTTGGTGATCAGAATTGGCCGCCTAGAACATGCGATTTAACGCCGTTAGACTTTTTTCTTTGGGTTTTTTTAAAGTCTAAGGTTTATGTCAACGAGCCCACGATCTGTATCGGTCACCTTCACACCCGAGTAGGGGGGCTCTTTTTGAAGGGATATCGGTGAGGATGTCGTAATATCCGTCAACACTATTCGACGGCCGAAACATACATTTGTATTTCACGGTAACCTTTAGACAGCACAATTGAGAACGTGTGGTCAGACAACAAGCAAAAGCCTTGTAGTAAAAATGTGTACACAGTGAAGCAGCTATCACGGCAAATTCGAACAATTTAGAAATCTTTGTCCTAAGAATAGGCGGAAAATCTTGTCGAAAGTATGGCCCCAAAGAGGTCAGGCGATCATCAACTGGATGGAGATTGGACGAACTACTGAATCATTAGCATTTTAAGGGCAATCCTTTACTGTCGAATGAAGTAAAACACTTTTAAATAAATTCATTTTTTAATGAACAATTTGCGACACGTTCTTACTTGACCGACTGAACGTACAGTCCCTGGCCAAATTATTAGACGCACTGCAAGATTTCATGTAAAATATTAATTACCGAGTGATATTGTACCGTTTTATTATTTTAAATTGATTTGTTTTTTATTTTTATATTATCCAATCAATTACCTATTTATTTGACATAAATAAAACAGCATTAATTTAGAAAAGCATAAGTTTATTAAGTTTTAAAGAAAAGTGAAATTAATGTTAGTAAAAGTCAATATTTAGTTGAGCCACCTTTAGCCGCTATCAAAGCTTTAATTCTGCGCGGCATGCTATCAATGCAAGATTGTACTGTCTCCTGCATTTGAGGATGATGATTCCACACATGAATAATCTTTTCTAGGAGCTGGGTTTTGTTGGTAATCACATCTTTAGCCACTTCTCTTTTCATCACACACATTTTCAATGGGGTTCATATCAGGGCCAATCCAACAGAGGGATATTTTTTTCTGCCAAAAAAGCTTTAACAGACCGAGCAGTGTGGCAGGGAGCTCCATCTTGCATGAAAGTGAATGGTTCCCCATTTGGAAACCATTCTCTGAGCTGCGGAATCAACCGATTTTGTAATACTTATTTGTACTGATTTTGCCTCATTATTCCTTTGACGACGTACAGACGTCCAGTGCCCTTGCTTTCATTGCAGCTGTTAACTTGGGCTTCCTGGCGGGGCGACAGGCCTTAAAATCTAATTCTTTCAATTTTCTTCGAACAGTGCGCTCAGAAGCATTTACGTTAGCATCCTGGAGTTGTGATTTTATTACCTTTGTGGTAGCAAATCTGTTTTCTACACAAATTTTCTTCAAAAATCTCTCTGACCGTGGAGTGAAAATTGGTTTTCTACTGCATCTTTTCTTTCTTTTCGGGCTTAATTCCTTCCCTGACTCAATTTTCTTTTTTATGCATCGTACACTAGCTTCAGAAACCTCCAATCTTCGTGATATTTCTCGGTTTGTAAATGTTTTCGCAATCACAAGGGCCTTCACTTCAGCTTTTTTACGTGGTGAAAGATCGCCTTTTCTACCCATAATGAAAATAGTCCAATTACTTTTTTAAAACACTGCATACAAAATAAACTAATAACTAAGTAGTATAAAACTGTTAAAAAAACAATCACAGTCCATAAAGCCACAGAAACACGTCCGTACCTGACTCGATTCCGATCGCGACTGATACAGGTTTGTACTTGTTTACGTTCATGTATCACTTTGTCAACACAGTGTTGCCATATGTTCAAATAATTACAAATATGTAGTCTACAACAATTCTTTTAAATAAAAATCAATAATATTGTAGTTTAAATATACCATTATTGCATAAAAACTCTTTAGAAACATAAAGTTACTAAAAAAAAAATACAGTGCGTCTAATAATTTGGCCAGGGACTGTATGTATGTGGCCAAGTCAAATATAACCTACCGAGATTGGAACCTGGGGCCATTGATAGTGTATGCCGAGAGGATACCAGGGAGCTAGGACCTAAACAGTAGGGGATATGCCCTCTCTATTTTATAAATTTGCTTGGTACTATAAATCTTTTAAAATTAATTTTTTTAAGACATATTGTATTATCATATTTTTGCCTATGTCTAATGAGTTTCGTTGATTTTTATTCTTATTTTTCTGATTTTTTCCATCCACCTATCCTCACAGACCTTTTTGATTGTTCAGTTACAGTTACGCAAGTCCGACTTGCCCAGTTAATGTTCCATACAACAAATTTTGTTTCCTATCTTTGTTGAAAGCTGATGCCTTTGAAATTTTTTTTATATACCAGATAGGTGTGATAATTTTCGATCTACATCCTATGGAGAATATTCCAGAAAAAGAAAAATTTTTTGAACAGTACTTTTCGAGAAAAGGGGAGGAACGGCAATTTTTGGCAATTTTTTAAAAATAATTAAAGAAAAGTGTGCGCAAGTATTACATTATATATATTCTTGAACTCGTGTTTTCACAAGCTTTCATTTGATACCCCACTCGATGACCTGGTAAAATTTTTTTCACTTTCGATTTCACCCCACAAAACTAACCCTTTAACACAAAATGTAACTTTTAAAACTACACGGCTCTGATGGGACCATCAATTCCTATATTAGAGCCAAATTTCAACTTTCTATGTCAAATAGTTTCGGAGAAAATCAGGTGTAACAGACGGACAGACACCGAAGTGATCTTATAAGTGTTCCGTACGGAACACTAAAAATTTAAATGTTCTTTTACTACCATTAGGAAACTTGAACAAAAAGTGTAATAATAAAATGAACGAATGAAATGGATTAACAACTTTAATTTTTAGATGCTTATCTGCTATAGCCTATTATGATTATTAAATCATTTTAAATTAACTCTCAATCAGATTTTACTAATAATTAATGCACAGCTGACTCTATTGTGGCCACGATACCTACTAACAATGGATGTTAACGTTTTTTATAATGTAATAATAGTTCATTATAAAAACCTTCCGGTGATAAAGGTAACAACATAGTACTGAAAACATTTTTAATTTAATTGGGATATAATTATGAACTGACAAGGTACAATCAGTTAAACTGTTTCGGTAACTTTTAATATTGCCTCTTTTTTTTCTGCAACAACTACATACAAGGTGTCCTATAAAAAATGATTAATTTTTAAAATGTTTAGAGTAAAAAACAAAATCGCTAAATGTAAAAGTCTTTATAATGAGGTATTCTGTAAAGATTATTGAAATAACGAATATTCCACGAATTGGACTCCTCCTCCTCTTTTATCTGTCGTCTTACGTGGGAACGCGGTAATATCATGGGATCTGTGCCACTATTTCAGCCCTTGTTTCTCTGTCTTGGGCTTGGTGTGATACTCCTGTGAATGTGAGGCTAGTTGTTTTAATAAGGTCCGACCATCGTATGGGAGGCCATCCTCTATGTCTTTTGCCTTCGATATTTTTCTTCACGATTAGCCGCTCTGCTGTGTCTTTCTCTTGTTACATGGCCAAAATATCTGAGTATGTTTCTATTGATTATAGTAGTAAGTATCTTTTTGATGCTGAGCTCATCTAGGATGGAGGCGTTTATGCGAAGCGGTGTCCAGGGTATCCATAGCATCCTTCTGTATAACCACATCTCAAATGCGTTGATTGGTTTCTCATATTTTTTTTTAATTGTGCCCGTTTCGGTTGCGTATGGAGCAATTGGAAATATTAGTGCGTTGATGAGTCGTAATTTGGTATTCTTCGTTGTCACTGTCTCTCCATATTTTTGTTAGCTTGGCGGCTGCTGTTCTGGCCATAGCCAGCCGTCTGCGTATTTTATTCTCACATTCATGGCTGCTTATTATTACTGAACCGAACTAATTGTGTGTCTTACTGTTTCATACCGTGCAATGTTTGTAATATAAGGTTGATTGTTTCGGGCTCTGTCAATGATCTTGGTTTTATTCAACTGTTGCTGGCTATATTAAGTCTATTCATGATAAACTGGAGTTCTTCCTTCGTGGCCGCCAATACCACGGTGTCGTCGGCATATTGTAGATTATTTATTTTAGATCCCCCTATTGTTATGCCGCCCTGCCGGTGGTCAAACACCTTTCTTATGATGTGTTCACTATATATATTGAACAACATCAGGGATACGATGCATCCTGACGAATTGGACACTTGAGATTAATTCAAGTGAAAATCCTCACTCGATTACGTTATTCTGCACTCATTCATCTGACACTGTTTCAAAAACGAGTTATACTGAAATATTTTGAATTTTCCTTTGATCAGTAGATAAGCCAGGCTGCCACTTAAATTGACACAATGAGGGTAAATGGAAGTGTGGGTTTTAGGAATGAATATTTCATTGGTGTATTAAGTAACACCAATGAAATATTATTGGACAATAATTTTCATTAAATCTATTTTGCGCAGAGCATATTGCAAATATAATCAAAATCGCTAATATGTTTAGGTTAGGTCTCTTTAAAAATTTAACGTGATCGAACAAAAAGTTACATTTTCATTTAACAGGTCGAAACATTTAAAAATTCAAACATGCATCGCCTTTCAATGCACAAATTTAAGACTCAATACTGGTCCATTAAGGGGTTACACAGACCCCTCTCTCTCTCAATCCTTTTACCCCAATAGGAGTATCGGTGACACTATGTAGGTGCTGCCTCAACAGTCATTCTCCAGGCATTCCGGTCCTGCCCGACATGACTCGTGCATACCCATCCCAAGGAGAGATCTTACTTGGTCGGACCATCTTGTCGGAGACCGTCCCCTTGATCTTTTACCTTCTACCTTCCCTATTACTACAAGCTTTTCCATGGCATCCACTTTCTTCAATATGTGACCAAAATATTTCAGGTACTGTCTATTAATTCTATTTGAAAGTCGGCCATTTATACCAAGCTCTTCAAGAATAGATACATTAGTTCGGTGTTCGGTATATGATACTTTGAGGATGCTTCGATATGCCCACGTCTCAAACGCATCGATTCGTTTTTTGTCAGCTTATTTAATGGTCCATGTTTCCGGTGCGTAAGTTGCTATGGGGAATATAAGACTGGATAGCAATTTTAACTTTGTATTTTTTGTGACAGCTGAATCTTTCCAGACCTTAGTGAGTTTGATGGTGGAGTTTCTAGCCATTGCCAAACGTCTTCTTTCTTCCGTTTCACAACCACCATTGTTAGTTATGAGGGATCTCAAATAGTTGAAATGGTTTACTACAGTGAAACTAGCAATTTTATTTATGTGTGACAGATCTTCATTATGACTAACAATCATTGGTCTTCGCTCTATTAATTGTCAATCCATAGATTTTGTTAGTGATTTCCGGGCGCTCCATAATTGATTCTAGGTCTTGTATTGAAGTTGCAAGTATAACAGTATCATCCGCAGATGTAAGGTTACTTAGCTAGTACGTATATTTTTAATAAAAAGTTATTAAGTGAATAATACAAAACAATGGCGATTATTTATTTTTATTGCACTTTAAATAAGATTTTTTTAAAAAAATATGTTTTAAATATAATTTAACCTTATTTTTTATCAGGTCAAATGGACCACTGATGAAAACTGTGGTGCCTCCTTGTCTGCAGGACAACTTCTCAAAAAATAATCCAATCTGCATAAATAAAAATTAATCTTGTAAAATAATGTATTAGTTAAAAATTGTCGAAGGTTTTTTTTTTCCAAAAATAAAAAGTGTACGGTGTTTAAAACTTTAGTGTGCAATTCGCGACAAAAAAAATGTATGTTTAATTATTTATGTTATTGTTATATAATATTGTCTATTAGAAAAATTAAAAAAAAAAACTTCTTGATATTTTGTAGAAAAAATAATTAATAAGATTTTAAAAAAAAGTTAAAAAATATTAAAAATTAACTGAGTAATAAATAGGTAGCGGTCCCAATCCGACGCCAGGCCAATGCTATAACTTTCTAATGGTATGGATTTTTTTTTTGAATAATTCTTAGAAATATAAAAAATAAAAATCCGTAAAAGAAAAAATCGAAAATTCGAGGTGTGTATAACCCCTTAAGATTTCTGATCAACACTTGTAATAACGTTGTGCTAAATTTTAAGCAATATTAAACAATTTAAAAGTGTTACAAAGAGACATGAAGAGACATTTTTTAAATGTTTTTGTTGGTACTTAATTACGGATTTTACTAACTTATTCGGTTAGATTTAACTTTTAGGTTAGTTTTCTTAAAATTTTTATACTGTAAATAGTGGAATGCGGTTTTTGGAACTGTCAAAGTTTTATTAGCATCCTAAATGTATAAGTAAGTAAATTACATTTAATTAAACTTTTTAATAACTACAAAACATAATAAACTGGAACAACGGATCAAAGTAAAACTGTTTCTAGTACTGTATTTTAATTAATTTTAAGATGAAATAGTAACTGGGCTGGGGTTTTGTAATGAAGATAAAAAAGAAAAAGGAAAGAGAATAGTTCCTTTTCTCTCTTTGAAATTTCATATTCTATAAAGCCTTCATTTTCGTGTCGTTATATTTCGGCTGGGCTCAAATTCTTATGCAAATTAGAAACATTTTATACTATTGTTTTCAAAAATATCAGTTGGCTGTTTTATTTCCCCGAACATCACAGTGTTTAAGCACAGTAAACATAAAACACAGAAGCGACAGTCCGACTCGGCACCTTTGATCTCAAGGGGTTCGAGTTTGTAATGATCAGACCCGTCGCCATATTACTGGTATGATGCCCGTGAGTTTTTAAAATAAAGAGAAAGAAAAAAACGAGAAAAGTTTTTTTTAGAACCACCTTTTTTTATCAAGTTCTTATTAAAACAGATATACAAAAAACAGGGAAAAAGCAAAAAATACATTTGGCTCCAATGCTTTTTGCACGTTATTCATTTAAATATATTATTGTTGAATTTATATTTCTCAACTATTAGAGATATTGTCCGGGGGAAAAATGTTCATTTTGAGAATATATCTCTGCACACTTTGGGCTTCGCGCGTATAATATCAACAATCATGCTTCTTACATTTCAGCGAATCCCAATAATCTGGAGAGAATGAAAATAATTATAATTATCATTTCAAGATAAGATCGTCCTTCATCTGAACTTAAAAATCAAGTGAACACACTTTTTGCTCCATTTTATCATTAGTTAAATCTAATATAATAATTTTCATACAACTAATGACGTGTCTATATACTACTTATATAAAAAAAATAAATCCATGCACTGATTTATTCAAACTCACTCGTACTGGATAATTACTACTCTTGCATGTCCAGATTGAGTTTTGAAAGTTTGGTTACCGAATTTTAGCAGATAATACAACTTAATTCTAGCAAACAATAAATTACCTTTTAGGATCTTTGAGAAATCTCTCTCATTTGGAGGTACCACATATATTTTTACAAGCCCTAAGCGCACAACGAAAACTTCCTCTAGACGTCTTTTTACAAATATTTTCAATGATAAGGTCAAACGAGTCATTTACTTATTGGAAAATTATTAACAAGGGATTTCGAAGCATGTTATAAAAAAATTCTTTTTGAAATCCAGAGTTAAACATAACTCGCAACCGCGCTAACAGCCATGTTTCTGGTATGCTAGGGGGCGTATGTTTGATAAAAAACAGGACCTAAAAATTTTCTTGAGCGTCGCTACTACTTTCTGTTTACTGTGGTTTAGGCTTCAACTGTGAGTAGTTAGTTATATGTTCTAGTACTTTTGTTTGCGTTTTGTTTTCTTCAGTACTGTTTTATGTTTATTGCAAAAAGGTTTGCTTAAATTTATTTTTTGCAGTCATGTTCCCCGTACAGGGCTTTTCTTTTAAGCGGTTGTCTTCTTCACTATTGTATTTTTATTTTTTTATTATAAAAAGTAAAAATAATAAAAAAATAAATAAAGCAGCTAGATCGCAAAATGCCAAAAGCTCGAAACAGCAGGTACAAATACAGATTGATTTGATTGAAGTTATATTCTTGTTAGAAAAAGTAAAAACTATTTCAACATGTGAAAACAAAGATAAATGGTAAAATGACATGTAAAGTGCCTTCCCTTTCTATTTTAAATTCGGAAGTCGTTCGGCTCAGCCGATGATACTCGAACTTGTTTACTGGATGACATTCATTAAAAACAAACGAGCGAAGTGCAAGTCGGACTTGCACAATTAGTGTTCGGTACGGTGATTGCTTTTAAAATAAAATAAAATCCTTACATAGGCTAAGTTAATTAGACTGACATGTATATATCTCCAGATCCAATATGTATTTTCACGTTTTTTCGTAGTCAATAATATATAATAGTTACAGCATCTTAGCTTCCTAATAGCGAATAAATCAATCTAGCTCAATCTAGAATCTAGTAATAAAAGTGTAAAAGAAATATTTACTACCCAAATATGTATTTTATAAACAAATAAAATAAAATTATATATCGGTACAAGAGCGAATCGCCAATCAGCAAAAGTAATCTACTTAAAATTATATTACAAATACCTTCACCATCGTTAAGAAGTTCAAGTTGTCATATTTTTTTATACCAGATAAATTATCAAACGTAAGGCACTCGTCATAATTTTCGTTCAATCTACACTCTATGAAGAATATTCCAGGGTTTTATCAAAATTTTTTGATCAGAACTTTTCGAGATAGGGGAGGTGGACATCGATTTTTCTCAATTTTTGCTAAATAATACAAAGAAAAGTGTACGCAAGTATTAAATTATATATAATTTTGAACTCGTGTTTTCACAAGCTTTCATTTAACACCCCACTCGATGATCTGGTAAACTTTTTTTTTCACTTCCTATTTCACCTCCTTAAATCAAAATTCCCATATTTGTGCCAAATTTCAACTTTTTATGTCAAACAGTTTCGGGAAAAATCAGGTGTGACAGTCAGGCGGACAGACAGACAGTACGGAAGGATCTCTTTCCTTTTGTTTCTTAAAGAATCTCAGTCATGGTACCAAAACAAAAATATTAGTATTCTTGTAAATTCACGATTGTGAGAATTAAGCATATTTAATGATTTTCCCATGACAGTTCATAGTTCTGGCTTAGTTATTTTTTTATTCTCGATAGTTAATGAACTAATTTATCATATTATACAGGAGAGTCTATTACTGCCATAAGCCATAAAAACCACAAGTGGATAAAGTGCTTTTTTCTTTATCAAGGTGAATAAAGAATAATGCATAATACCAGTTGGACAAAGAACCAGGTACATTCATTCCGTGCCGTTTGAAGGGGATGAAAAGTTGGTAGGTAAAAAAAAAATTACTTTCAAAGTTCTAGATCAGTGATTCCCAAAGTGGTTCAGGTGGACCCCCAGGGGTCCACGGGAGTCTCGACGGGGGTCTACGTTGACGTGAAAAAAAAAAATGGGGGTTCACAAGTTGTAAGTGGGGGTCCACGAAAATTTATCTGGTTTTCGATAGTAAAGAACAAAAATGTTGGCTTGGCTTTACCTATCAATGTAGGCAGATAATACACTACTCATAAAAATTAAGGGAGCAAAAAAAATTAAAAATTTTTCGGTGATTTTTGACAGGCTATATTTCGGTGAAAAATGGTCGTATAAAGACTTTTAAAAAAAGCATTTTGAAGCTTTAAGATTCTAATTTTCAGATTTTTTTGGCTAAAATTTTTTAGGAGCTACGGTTCTCATGCAATCCTAACAGATAGCGAGAAAAAATAATATTGTAAATATTTTGCTTTTTTTTTGGTCCACGGGCTTGAAAAAATTTTTTTAGTTAGGCCGGCATATGGATCAGATAGCCTGTTTATTTAGCATTAATTTCCTTGTTTTAAAACCTCCCTTAATTTTTTTGAGTAGTGTATTTTAAGAAGGTCAGCGACTGTTACTTGTAAAAACTTGCATATTCGATATTCAGTACAACGCACGTCGAGACTTGCAAAGCGCCGCCCGCAACGCAACCCGTTCAGACGTGCAAAGGGACGAAATACGACTTGTGCTGTGCTTGCAATCTTGCATGAACTTGTTTGATTCTTCACCAATATAAATACAAATGCCAAGGACAAACGTTACTCATTTGTTTCCGGAATTTGGAAAAGAAAAGTGTGAGTGAATCGATGTCAGTGTTTGCCAGTGCCGGAAAAAAAGTAAGTACCTGCCTATTTATTATTCATACTTTTATTTTATATTGTAATAATATTATATTTGTTATGTTTGCGTGTAGTAGGTACGTAATAAACATTAAATACTGAACAGGGCCATTATTCGATACTTCTATAAAAGAACAGAAAGCCGAGAAAGATTGAAGTTTTAGTACTTTTTATTATAAAATTATTTATTTACCCGACTATGGTGATTCACTAAAGGAGAGATATATGATTGACCTGCATGTTTGTACATATTTCAGTGCCCTCGTATGCTAATGCGTAATGCTAAATGACTAAAAATATTTTCATAAATTGTACGTGTCTTTATGTACCACTCGTAACGAACATCAAAGTAATAAATAAATCATTAAAGTTTTGATGTCAAAATATTTTTTAAAAGTATTTTCTCTCAAATTTACAGAAATGTATCAAAATATAATTAATGAAAAAATATTTTATATTACATTAAAATGGGTTCAGCCGTTTTGTGAAAACCTCTATATGGGTCTTAGCAGTTTATTGCTTTTAATAATTAAAATCAGTTTTGCCGCCGACATTTTGGTTTTTTTTCATTGCAATAATTAATTAATCCTATTTTATTCTGTTAAAATAGCCATATCCTGTTAAAGTCGCCTTATGATTACTAAAACAAACATTTTTTTCTTTACAGGTAGGTAACTGATACGAAACATGGCTGAATCTAAGAAGAAATGTCGACAGTACAATGTTGATTATTTGAAATTTGGTTTTCTTCCATCAAAGGCAGACAAACGATTGCCCATATGCCTTTTATGCAACAAAGTTTTGAGCAATGACTCTATGAAACCATCGAAGCTCGAAGATCATCTAAGAAGGTGTCATCCTGATAAAATAGGTAAAGATTTAAAATATTTTCAAACATTGAAGGAAAAATATGAAAAGAGACCCACCGTGCATAGTATGTTCGCTTCAACGTCTCAAAGTAACGATGATGGCTTGCGGACAATATCTCACTGCTTATAGCGAAATCTGGAAAACCGCACACCATCGGAGAACAGTTAATTTTACCCGCTGTTGAAGAGGTTTTAAAAACTGTTGTGCACAAACCTCCATTTGACGTACTCAAAAGAATTCCTTTGAGTAACAACACTGTATAAAGACGTATTGATGAAATGAGCTCTGATATTGAAAGCTTCTTGTGTAATTATCTACAAACAACTCATTTTGCTATTCAACTGGACGAGTCAACTTTACATGGTAATCAAGCATTATTATTGGCATATGTTCGATTTGTTATGGACGAAGAAATCCATGAAGAGCTGCTATTCGCGAAAACTTTGGAGACGGACACCAAAGGCGAATCAATATTTAATGTCCTGAGTGATTTTTTTTAAGGAAAAACCGCTGGTTGTCGAAAGGTGCATGTTTAACAAGATTTTACTCACTTTTTGAATCAGTTTTAGAGTTTTAGGAAAGTAAAGATCCAGATTTAAAAGAAAACCTGATCAAATTGAAACCAGACATCGCGTATTTGACAGATTTGTTCAAAAAATTTAATGACATTATCTTGCATTTACAAGGGGACAGCCTAAATTTAATAGAAACAAAGGGTGTAATTTCGGCTTTTCTTGGAAAATTGAAATTTATGAAGCAAAATATTAGTCGACATACGTTCAACATTTAAATGCCCTGCATGATTACTTCAAAAATAGATTTGAAGATATTCTGACGATGGAAATACCACCATGGATCATAAATCCATTTGATGAAACGGAAGTGGCGAATGTGGTATTACAAGAGGAGCTACTCGAGCTTAGCACCAATGAGGAGCTGAAGGTGAAATTTAAAAAAGGCTATCAAACATTTTGGCTGCAGGCAGAAATACCCGAAAAATATCCTGGGCTATGGGAAATTACGAGAAAACTTTTGATAGCGTTTCCCTCGTCATACCTTGTCGAAAAAAGTTTTAGTGTCGTTACAAACCTATTAACAAAAAAAAGAACATCACAGAAAGGGGAGATTTGCGGTTATTCCTTACAAAACTGAAGCCAAATATTGATAATTTGCTGTCAATCCATCAAGTATATCCTTCCCATTAAAATTATGACTATTTTTTTTAATTGTTGATTTGCCTTGTTGAAGTTACGGTACATTATTAATGTTTAATTTTAATTCTATTAAGTCTGTAATCATATTATTTTTTAATAAATAGAACACAAGAAAATATATTATTTTTCTTTTTATTTTTACCACTCCGAATTTAGGGTTGGAACTCAGCCACAACGCAAATTTCCATCGTTAGATCTAATCTTCACATTTTTTGACGAGTTTTGGGAATATGGTAGAAATGTAGCAGCAGGGGGTCCACCGAAACCA
Source organism: Pachyrhynchus sulphureomaculatus (assembly GCA_019049505.1). Lineage (NCBI taxonomy): Eukaryota > Metazoa > Arthropoda > Insecta > Coleoptera > Curculionidae > Pachyrhynchus > Pachyrhynchus sulphureomaculatus. Next base: position 146,303,234 of record CM032454.1, on the reverse strand, counting down.
CTAAAATTTTGAAAGTGGTCTACGAGAAAAAAAAGTTTGGGAACCTCTGTTCTAGATATTATGTTTTTTAAACTAGACCTAATAGTCAGTATATGTAAAGTTTTAGGTGAAAAACTGCTAGAAAAAATGCCAGTTTTGTAAAGAACGATATACCTTTTTGCAAAACAACAAATTAATCCGAACATAAACTTTTTAGAAAATCGAGCGGAACATGTTACACAACTAAACGCTTAAGTGTCCCAGAGTATATAAGGAATCACAATTACAAATACCATGAAATTTACATACTTAAAATATTGTATTACTATTACAGTTAAGTAACAAGTAAATGGAAAGCATATGAGCAACCTGAGGTACGCTGATGACACTGCTATCTTCGCTGAAAACAACAAAGACCTTGAGCGTATCATGCTACAATTACAGCGGGAAAGCGAGTTGCTGGGACTACGGATAAATGAATCTAAAACCAAGGTTATGATCATAGATAGAGCTAACAATCATCAATCCAATATCACGAAAGTTTTTAACTGTGAAGTTATTGATAAATTTACATATTTGGGCTCTTTAATTACTGCAACTTGTAAGCCAGAAATACGGCGAAGGATAGAGATTGCCCGTCATGCTGTCGTGAAACTAACAAAAATTTGGCTCGATCGCAATATATCTAAAACGACAAAAATTCTACTTCCGCATTCTCTAGTTTTTTCTGTTTTACTATATGCCTCTGAGATATGGATGCTTAGAGAAAGCGACCGCTCAAGACTCGCGGCGTTTGAGATGTGGTGTTATCGCAGACTACTGCGTATACCATGGACTGTGCAATATTTCGATTATAGAAGAACTAGGACTAGCTAAAAGAACAACCGACACCATCCATAAAAAAATTTTGGGATACTTTGGTCACATGGCTAGGCGGAATAATGATATGGAGTTACTACTCATAGAAGGAAAAGTAAACGTCCATAAACCCAGAGGCCGGTCCCTCTGTGGCTGGTCGAATCAGGTTCAGGTGCTAACTGAAGATGGAGTGTAGGATGCAGTTCATCTTGCTGACGATAAAAACCACTGGAAGGACTTAGTGTTATTGGCAGTCACCACACCTCTGCTAAGAGTTCGAACTCAGAAGGAAGGAATTACAATTAAAATGTTGATCGAAAAATATTTTGTAGGTAGATTTCATTTGAGACTTCTATATTTTCATTAAGTTGTTATCTGCGTTCTCTTGTACAAATGTACACTTAGCGACTTTTTGTTCTGGTGTTGTAAGTATGTATCTGGACTTGGATTCGAAATAGAGTTTATTTTGGACTATGAACTTCACTAATTCATATCCGTAACTTCTTCTTCCTTTAAACGCTGGTCTAAAGCTATTTCTAGGTAGTATTTTAAATAAAACTTCCAGATACTTTTTTTGCATCCCATATTTTATTTTAGAAAGAATACCTGCCAATACTCTCAATGCATAGCAGTACCTTGAAAGTTTACCCGACAGCTCCCTCACAGGTACCTACTAATCAAGTCTTTCTAAAGGTGTAAAATATACAATTGTTCGGTCTAGCATAAAAGTGGCCTTTAATATGGATAAGCTGTTTTTTGGGTACCATAACCGTTCAAACGATCGTTGATTATCGTTTTAACCATGTTAATGATGATCGTCCTATTGACAGCCGCGTGGAAAAGTTGAACCGTAGATTTCCTGTACCACGCTGTTCCTTTTCCCCCTCGGCCACATCTGCATGGAATCTCTTTTTCTTTTCCAGAAGTGTGATTCAGGCCTTTTCTATTCTAATTAATTTTGATTTCCATAGTCGGGTACCAGTGTGCTATCAAGATACATCAATTTATCAACTCTCTAGCTTTGTGCCATTAACTGCAATATCACTATCATCAATGTTAGATTCTTTACTTATGATCATATATTTTGTTTTATTTGCACCGAGTCTTAAGCCAAACTGGGTATAAGTGTCAGTTATTTTATCCATCAGTTTTTGTAGGTCCTTTCTGTTGGTGTTATGCGTCTACTAATAGCAAAAACTTCGATTTCATTGCATTAATGAGGCCACAATCAATTATTCATAAGTTTTTTAATTTAGCAGTGTAAATTAAAAGCAAACAATTATTTAATAACGGCATTTTCATCATTTTATTCTAAAAGCTGAACCAGAAAACATAATACTTTTAAAAATTGATTAAAAACATTCAATATGCTACTTAGATGCGGATAACACGGTGCTGTCGATAATCTCCATATTATGGCATAAAATCAGAAAATAAACGGTTTTGAAAAAAGATCGGAATACTGCTACAATCGTCCATTCTTTTTCTTTGAGTATAATAACAGCAAATATGAAACCGCTTTATTTTGTTTGGTCTAATTAAGTGACTGCAATCTTTTGTATTGAAAGCATTTTTTTATAAAGTTAATTAGAGAGGCTGCAAATGTGATAATTTATTATACGATATACCTTTCACTTGTTAACTTTTGTAGTTAACTTTTTCACGATAATTGTAACATGTATTTTATAGTTATTGTAGTAACGCCCATGGAATCACGACTGCATTGCCTTAAAAGTAGCGTGAAATAGAGAAGTATGTTTCGGCACTCGGATAGCGCTTAAGGATATCAAGACATCCTACCCTTAATATACTGGGTGTCTCTAAAAGATGGGGGAAAAAATGCTACCACAAATTCCTGAGGTCAAAATATGACGATCTAACTCAACTTACCTCAGTCCAAAAGTGGATAATTTCGGAGATATAGAGTGTCAAAAGTTCAATTTGGTTTTAGTTTTTCATAAATATTTTTTTAAATAATTTGTGTATTGTCACAATTTTCAGCTAAAGGGGGTTTTTTGAGGTGAAAAATTGAAATCTGCATTCATTTTGCTTTGCAAAAATTTAAAACGAAATAACTTTTTTGAGTCACACTGTATTTTACTTTTACATAAAATTTCTTATTCTCCAACGTCTTTTACCTAAAAAAGGTATACCCGGTAAGAGTTAATTTGGGCAGGCGTTTTTTGAGATATCTGGATTAAAACAATTCATTTCGTTTATGGCTAGGTCTAAATTATTGTGATAAATGAACATAATTTGAAGCGAAAATTAACTGTCTAAATTTTGAATAAAAATTCTTCTTTTCCAGCTTTTAAAGGTATACCTGGTATGAGCTGAGTTTTTGGAATATTTGGAAGTAAATTTTTGATTTCTTACCCAAACTCACCATTGCATTGCATTGCCACAACAATAACACACAAAAATTAAAAAAAAAAAAACAAGTAAATGTGTTGTTTAATTTTATTCTCTAGTAAAAACAGTCAATAAGATTTATCAACAACAAAAAATTAATTAAAAAAAAAGCTTATAATAAATGTTCAACATGCCCCCCATTTTCGTGTGTACAAAAATTAATACGTCGTAAAAAATTAAATTGGACTCTCTGGAGCATTTCGGCATCATTTCTCAAAGCCTCAATTCCAGTTTAAATACGTCTCCTTAATTCATCTTCTGTACAAACTGGCCTAGAATACACAAGGGTTTTCAAAGTTCCCCATAAAAAGTAATCCATCGGGGTCATGTCAGGGATCGAGCTGGCCAATTGGCGAGTGCATCATTGCCTCTACCTATCCATCTATTTGGATACTGTTCGTTTAAATAATTACGTACGTTTAATGTAAAATGTGGAGGAGCACCGTCGTGCATAAACCACATTCTTCTTCGAAGTTCCAAGGGCAGGGGATCGAATAAGTCTGGTAGTTCGTTTTGCAGATGTTCCACAAAATTTTCGCCATTTAATCGAAGTGGTAAAATGACAGGACCAATTATGAAAGTGTCTATGATTCCTGCCCAAACATTGATCTTAAACTCATGCTGATAATGGGTTATTTTAGTCGCATGAAGATTTTCTTCTGCATAGACATGTTCATTGTGCAAATTAATTATGCCACTTCGCGTGAAACAGGCTTCATCTGTGACTAAAATTCTTCGTGTAAAATTCCTATCTTGATTTCTGTGTTCTTGGATAAACCGGCAGGAAGCTAGGCGTGGTTCAGAATCATGGGGTAAAAGATCTTGTACCTGTTAAACATGAAATGGGTGCAGTAGTTGTTCTCTGGTCACCCTATTAAGAGTATCTTTGCTTACCCCTAGCTCTAAGCCTAATCGTCTGCTGCTGAGTTTTGGATTTTCTTCAATCCGATTCAGAATATCTTCCTCAACCTCTGGAGTTCTTACCGTACGTGTACGACCATAATTAATAGAAACAGGTGAAAAACCTACCTGTTTCACGAAGACGTCTTTCAACTGTCGCGAAGGTTTTATGGTTCGGTAAGCGACGATTCGGAAATCTTTCACTGTATACTCTGCAAGATTCTTAACCATTCCCTTGGCAATATCCAAAAACCAATAACACAGCGGTCATTTCTTCATTGGTATACTGTACGGCCTTGTCGAAAATTAAATTTGTAAATTGTTTGACAATTCACCGGTGCTTGCTAATTCTCTTTCACGATATTCCAGTACTACTCGCAATTTAAAACATAAACACCGGAAAAAAAAAGCGACAATGTATCAAAAACATCAACAACAACACTGCTCACAATCAGGGGGCCTTTCAGAAATTTCACCTACTAAATGATAGGCCGTAATTCATCCTATTCTGATCAAAATGTAATGCTTGAATGGTTTTAGATTCGATTTGACACCAGTCAGTTTTTAGTGATAATTAATTTATTATAACGCCTTCGCTTCAAATTGTGTTCATTTATCACAATAATTTAGACCTAGCCATAAACGAAATGAATTGTTTTAATCCAGATATCTCAAAAACGGCTGCTCAAATCAACTCTTACCAGGTATATCTTTTTCAGGTAAAAGACGTTGGAGAATAAGAAATTTTATGTAAAAGTAAAATACAGTGTGGCTCAAAAAAGTTATTTCGTTTCAAATGTGTGCAAAGTACCGCAGGTGGCGCCCTCTAAATTTTACAATGAAAATGAATACAGATTTCAATTTTTCACCCCAAAAAACCCCGTTTAGCTGAAAATTGTGACAATACACCAATTATTAAAAAAATTTTTGGACTTTTGGACTGAGGTAAGTTGAGTTGGATCGTTATATTTAGAATTTGTGGTAGCATTTTTTCCGCACCTTTTAGAGACCCCTGTATAGGAAAGGGTATTATCTACGACCACTAAATGGCGCTATTAAGATGTGACATTAGAATTGTTGTAAAATTTGACATTTGTTATTGTTAAAACAGTGGCAGCTCGAAATTGGCCGAGTAGTTTGTTTAAACTGACCGTTTAAAAAAAACAGTTTTGTAAACAAATGGAAATTTCACGTGAAGGTTTTCGTTGGATGGTTTTTTATGATTTTAGTAAAGGCCTAACCTCAAAAACAATGCCTGGAATGGCTTCGTTCAACTTTTGGTAATGTCACCATCAGAAAAAGACCGTTTATAATTGGTTTGCAAAATTTTGTCATGGTCCGTCAGCGATGAATTTCGTGAAGGTCGACTAAAATCGGTTGTTCCTAAAAACATTGATGTTATGCGGAACATGACTGAAAAAGATTGGCATGTGACTTGCCGTGAGCTAGAGGCACCCTTAGGCATATCAAAGACTGCATTACTTTCGATTTTGCATGTAAATGCTGTAAAAAAGATCTGTTCCCGATGGATTCCGCATAATTTGATCGACACTTAAAACACGCTCGTGTCAATTGGTGTAAGGAAATGCTCCAAAAATTTTACCGAGGACGTCCAAAATCCGTATACAACAAGAGACGAAACTTTGATATATTCGTTCGAGCCGGAAATTCAGCAAGAATCAACTGTTTGGGTGTCCCAAGATAAATCGAATCCAACAAAAGTGATTCGTTCGCGAGGCACTTCCAAGAAAATGATCGATTGTTTCTTTGGTTATACTGGACATGTTGCAACCACTGCTTTAGACCCTAAAGCGGTCGGCAACCTTTTAGCAGGCAAGAGACACATAGTGGCAAAATGAAATAAAGGCGGGCCACATTGTTCATAATTTTGTTAATAGGTTTTGTTAGTGTCGATATTAAAAATGCAAAAACACAAATATTTATTTTTACATTTTATTCATCATCATTTTATTTAAATTTTATTAATAAGTAGGAACAATGACAAAAAGAGAATGAGAAAAAACAAATTAAATGAGAACTTCGAAATAACTATACCGGCGAGTCGCATCAAAATTTAATGTGATTTTTGAGGCTGTATTTGACTGGCTATTTGTAGAAGGTTTGCTTTCATGTCTATCGTAGAAATTCGTAGAATGGCACTGAAATGCTCATTTGTGAGACGAAAACAATATTTATTGTTTCTGTAATTGACAATTGAAAAAGTTTGTTCGCATAAGTAAGTGCTGCCAGAAATTGTAATTAATTGCTGAGCAAACCCTTTTAATTCATCAAAATTAGATAGCAAACTGCCATAAAATGTAACAAGATCATTGGTTTCATATAAGGAGTTTCTGAGAGTGTCATTAGATTGAAGATCAATTACATTCATTTGTAAAATATTCGGTACGTCCTCAATATCACATGAAAAAGAGTTTGCAAAAAAAACCTTCTCGTTTCAGTTTGCCAGAAACCTTCTCGAAGTCATAAAAATCTGTTGTTGAACTGATCTTGTAGCTGCATTAAAATGCATTTCATTTTATCATTTTTCCAATTTCGTCGACAGCTTTTCTACAATTCGGGAAATTGTCCAGCTTTTTCTCGTCAATTTGTTTTATGAAGAGCTTGTTTTCGTTTGGAATGCCTTTACGTCGCGTCGGTGTGCATATTAGATATTAATTTATTAATTAAATTGGGCGGGCGGGGATAAGTCATCGCATTCGCGGCCGGCAGAATAAAGTGTTCTGTGGGCCAGCGCGGTAGGCTGGCTTTCGCGAATGTCACAGATTTCAGTTTTGGCGCGAAATTAAAATAATTCCGAATGTAAGCCCGTTATTTACAAAACAGTCGCGACCCCCAAGGAGGAGGCTCGCGGGCCGCGGCTTGCCGATCGCTGTTTTAGAGGATCGAAGAACAATTAATGCTGAATGATATACAACAATTCGTTTGTCGAAGTCATCGAAGAAATCACGAAAACCAACTGCAAACGTCGCATCATTCTTCATCATGACAATGCCAGCTCTCACACAGCAAGTCAAAGAAATGATTATTTGACTAAAAACAACGTCGAATTAATGTGTCATTACCCGTATTCACCTGATTTATCGCCTAACGACTTTTTTTGTTCTTGAATGTAAAAAAAATGCGTGGACAGCGATTGTCGTCACCTCAAGAAGTTGTTGAATCCTTCCAAAACCATGTTTTTGAGGTGCCAACTTCAGCAGGGAAAAATGTTTCGAGACTGGTTCGAACGCATGCAAAAGTGTATAAATCTTAAAGGTATTTTGAGAAACAATAAAATAATTTGTACAAATTTTTTTTTTCTTTTATTGTTTTTGTGAAAACTTAAAATATAGCCGTTGTATTAAATGTATGGTAAACTACAAAAAAGTGCAACCCTCCCATATACTATGACTTTTTTTAATGCACAACTTTATGTAAAACTAACATATTTATGCATTTGTCCGAAAAATTATCATATTCCGTTCAATTTCAGCCTTCCACAACATAAGATAAGCCATTAAAAATATAAATTTTAAGCTGAGCTAGTTACGAGGGTCGTTCGAATGTACAGAAAAGCCTACCTTAAATATATAAAAATCAACTATAAAAATTGGACGAAGTCCATTTTTCAGCAGTTTTAACTGTTCTTTCATCCGTCAATCTAGCTTTAAAGCGCTGCCAAGTGGTAATTGTTAGCAACTTTCTGAATAATTCCTTTATCAATTTGTGACCTTGAACAGCCTTCGATAGAGGGCAGGTACGCCTTCAAAACTAGGCTTACACCAGCCAGAGGTGCAAATTATTTGTATCACCATGTATGAATAGAAGAATAGAAATGCGCTTGGGGAATGCAAATATATACCATAATACCTCATAAATTTTATGACGATATGCTACTGTGTGTTAAATGATTAGTTTCAATTAAATTTTATGACCATGTCAAAATTACAATTTTTGTGGATTTCTTAAGTTGGAGTTTTAATATCTCTGACGAAATTGCTTGCTTAAAATATGGAATTCACACGAAATTTTAGTGATTTTTTTAACAGGGTCTAATGGGAACGTTCTAGTATGAAAGAAAAAGGTTTTTTCGTCTCTACCTGTCCCCAACAACAAATACAAACTCGACATTATAGTATTAGTAAATTTGTTTCTTCAATATATCAGATAAATTATCAAAGGTAACGCACTCGTGATAATTTTCATTCAATCTACACTCTATGGAGAATATTCCAGAATTTTTTCAAAATCTTTTGGACAGTACTTTTCGAGATAAGGGGGGGGGGGAAGCGATATTTTAAATATATTATGAAGAAAAATTGGCGCGAATATTACATCATATATATTTTTGTACTCGTGTTTTCACAAGCTTTCATTTGACACATCACTCAATGACCTGATAATTTTTTTTTTCACTTCCGATTTCCCCCCCAAAACTAACTAATTTAACCTTTAATATAGAGCTGAATCTGAACAAGACCAAAATCATGTGTAACAGAGACCCACACATAATAATTAACAACTACCAAATTGAAAATGTCGAAAAATACATTTACCTGGATCACCAAATACAACAGAGACCCACACATAATAATTAACAACTACCAAATTGAAAATGTCGAAAAATACATTTATCTGGGTCACCAAATACAACTGGAAAAAGAAAACAAAACAAGTGAAATACATAGAATGAGAAGGCTGGCATGGTCTGCATTCGAAAAATTATCACATACTTAAAAATAAGAACATTGCCTTAAAGCTTAGATCGAAAGTATTCGATCAATGTGTTCTTCCCGTGCTTACGTACGGATGTCAGACGTGGACTTGGGCAAAGCAAACCCTAAAAAGAATAGCAGTTATACAAAGAGCTATGGAGAGACAAATGATTAGCATATCTTTGAAAGACAGGAGGACCAATGAATGGATTAGACGAACAACAGGAATGACAGATGCTGTCATTCACCGCTTTAAAGTGGAATTATGCAGGACATATCGCGAGATGCACCGACTTAAGATGGAACAACATCATCCTTCATTGGAGACCGTATACCGGGAAGAGAAAAAGGGGACTTCCACCAACACGCTGGACAAATGATCTAAAGTTGACTGCCGGGCTGAACTGGATCAGAGAAGCGCTAAATAGAGCCCAATGGGATAGAATGAGGGAGGCCTATGTTTAAAATGGACGGTTGGTATGGGCCTTTGAGATTGAGATACAGCTCTGATTGGGTCATCAATTCCTATATTTAAGCCAAATTTCAACTTTCTATGTCAAATAGTTCCGGAGAAAATCGGATATGACAGACGGACACCGAAGTGATCCCATAAGTGTCCCGTACGGAATAGTAAAAAGGCATAGAATAGCTCTTAGATATGTCCATTTATGAACAGGGTGACAATATTGACCGGTATGGTCTAACTAGACTATCAAGACATACAACAGATAATGCTACGCATGAGACATGATTTTTTGAACACGTATTTTAAACTATCAGCAGAATAAAACCCCAAAAAGATCTAATAATAACGAGCAATTTAAATGCTTGAGTCGAAAGAAAGATTGACGAAGCAGTAGTGAGACGATTATTCAAAACAGAAAGGTATAATATTGAGGAATGACTGATGAACTGGCCCCATCAATATAAGTTAAAACTCATTGCTCATAAGAAAATATATCGAAAGGCTTTGGAAAAAATAAATAGTTAAATACGGACCCTAACGCAACATTACTAATTGTCCAGTTATGCGACGTGTCAACTGTAAAATAAGACAGTCTGTCAAGTAAGAATGTGTCCGTGATAATTCATTTTTGCAGATGCGATTCTAGCGATTCAACAAAAAATGGACAGAGAGAGAACTTTTGTCTACGAAGCATTTTAGTAAAAGCATCAGTCGATTCCGAACTTTAGTCGAGGCTAAATATATTAAAAACTCGGTGTCGTGTGTGAAGAAGTGGATAAATCGTTTTAACAAGACGAAAAATGTCGACGACTTGCCAAAACGTGGCTCGGTAGGCAAAGTCACACTGAAAGTCGAAAAACGAATCGTGTCTTTGTTTTCACGGGACCCGAAATTGATGCTGCGTTAAGGAGCGGCAAAATTAAGAAAATCGGGTTTGAATGTGTTCCATGACACCATTCGACAACATCTTCGTGCTCATCATGTCAAATTCCGAAGCACGTTGGAGAAGCCTTTCCTGAGCGAAAATCACGTGGCGAAGCGGCTCGCTTCACAATCGTCGGACGCCAATCCTATTGAAAACGTTTGATCCCTTGTAAAGAGAAAGCTCAGAGGAAAGACTCTGAGGATTTTGGCTCAGTTATCTCGCGAGATTCGAAAAATTTGCAGAGTATGCAGAAAATCTTGTCGACAGCATACTAGGCGATTATTGATGCAAGAGGCGACAACTTACTAAGGTAATTGTGCCATTGTTAGCACACCAAAGAACACAATAATGGCAAAAAATGTTCTCGAAAATTTTTTCCAGAATAAGAACGGTCACGTTTTTACCTGACAGACTGTACAGGGTGGTCCAAATTGGACACATCGATATCTAGTACTGTTTCAGATATACAGAGTGTTTTTCAAAAATCTGCATTTTGGAAAAATGTTTGCAATTCTTTTCCTATTGAAAATTTTTGATTTCTGTAAAAATAATCTCAAAGCACTTTTTCACGTATATTTCAACAGTGTAAGTTACATTTTTTACAACTAATATTTTAATAGTTATTAACGCAAAAATATAATTTTTAAATAGAGCTTTAAATTACCATTCTAGAAATATAGCACACTTTATATTTTGCTTAAATCTATTTCAAAATATAAAGGTTTTCAATTTTACTCAAATTTTACTTCAGGATCAGTTATTGAATTGTCAAATAAATCGCAATGAAGTTTGAAAATTACGAAAAATGGGATATGACAGTGTGTTTCATACAAACCGGAGAAAATTCGGAAGCGGCAAGTAATTTGTACCACGAACGGTATCCAGAGAGGCGTCAACCCTTCAAAGATATATTCGCTCGATTGCGACATAGCCTAGTTAATAGTGGCCAGTTTAAAAACAAACGACCCAAAAATTATGCATCAAACAGGGATAAGAAGTTAGAAGAAATAGTAGTTTTAGGAACTATCGGAAATAATCCTAACACTTCAACCCGACAGTTAAAAGATTCCACTGGACTACCAAGAACTAACGTAAGTCGTACTTTGAAGAAGCACAAATTTAGGCCATATAGGACAAGAAAAGTTCATCACCTTAGAGACGGAGATTTTCAACGACGTATGGATTTTTGCCAATGGTTTCTGGAGAACTGTAACCATGATCCGAATTTTTCATTAAATTGCATTTGGACAGACGAAGCTTATGTAAGCAATGCAGGTATTTTTAACCGTTACAATTCTTATACGTGGGCACAAGAAAATTCTCATTTAGTTGTGGAGCAAAGAAATCAAGGCAGAATTTTTAGAGGCAGGGTTATAGGTACATTTATTTACGAAGGAACACTCACCTCTCAGAGATATTTAGAAATTTTGAGGTAGCAAATAGAACCTCTTGTTAATGAACTGCCGTTAATGGACCATAGAAATATATTTTTTCAACACGACGGGGCACCCCTTCATAACGCTGCAATTATCAGTAAATTTTTATCGGCCAATTTCGACAATAACTGGATAGCCAACCAAGGTCCGAACCGTTGGCCCGCAAGGTCACCGGATTTAAGACCCATGGACTTCTATCTCTGGTAAAGATCGAAAGAGCTAATTTTTAAATTGCCGATAAACACCAGGCAAGAGTTAGAAGTCGCAGTGATACAAAGTTTTGCAGCTCTCACTCCTCTTGAACTAATCAACTCGGTAAGAAGTGTCCAGAAAAGGTGCCTCCTATGTGTAAATGAAACTGGTCGACATTTCGAACATCTCTTATAGAAAATTGTTTTGTTTTAGTTTGCTCTACTCGGAATAAATTGTTTTATTGTTGTTTTGTTTTATTTTCTACATAGTTTAAAGTACTATAAGCATTTAGTAGTAGTAGTGACTCTTAAAGTTACTTCTGGGATTTTTTTTTGCGATTTGACTGCTATCGGTAAACAATTAATATTGCCGCTCCGTCCAAAGCCTACTTCACAAAATGTTCATTTAAAAATCGCGTAAAAACTGAAAACCATTATATTTTGAAGTAGATTTAAGCAAAATATAAAGTGTGCTATATTTTTAGAATGGTCATTTAAACTCTATTCGGATAAGGAAAAATATACCGGGTATCCCATTTAAAAAATATATTTTTGCGTTAATAACTATTAAAATATTAGTTGTAAAAAAATGTAACTTACACTGTTGAAATCCACGTGAAAACGTGCTTTGAGAATGTTTTTACAGAAATCAAAAATTTTCAATAGGAAAAGAATTACATTTTTCCAAAATGCAGATTTTTAAAAAACACCATGTATATCTGAAACGGTACTAGATATCGATATGCGGTTTTCACCATTGAGTTTATCATAAAAATTGAGCCTCAGACACCGACATCAGTTTTTGTCTATCTCCTTTCGATAAAGGGGTTTACCTTTAAAAGTGTCTAATTTGGACTACCCTGTACATTGTAAACAACAACAATATTAATCTTAAGCAACCACAACAAAAAATCGTTGCCAATATACGTTAAAAACTACATGTTTTACAGTAACTCAATGTACAAAATCTTTATAAAGATCTTGTGACGATGATTTAAAAAAATATTACGCGGATTTGTCACTGCATACATAGGCCTGCATTTGAAGCTCTAGATGTGCCAATAGCAAATAAAAAACGCAATAAACCTGCCTAGTTTAGAATATACGAGTATTGAAAATCATTTTATTTACTAATATTCAGGTGCCGATATAATAATAATCTAACCAGGTTGACAAATACAAAAAATTTATAGCTTAATTAAATTTTTGAAGATGACAAAATTATTTTTTGTGAAAGATTTTTAATTTTCTAATAA
>CM032454.1:146192596-146285096 GCA_019049505.1 Pachyrhynchus sulphureomaculatus | reverse complement strand
AAAATGAAGCAAGACTTTCAGCCCAAACTGCCTTTAAAACCTAAAAGTAAAGTATATAACGAATGCATTCTACTAGTAAAAACATATGGTAGCGAAACTTGGGTTTTGACACGGAATATTATTAAAAAAGTTCATCAGAGAGAAATTGAAAGGAAAATCCTAGGTATATCACTTAGGGACTGCAGATCAAACGACTGGATCAGGAAAAAGACAGGGGTCCACGAGTAATCTCTGAGTGGAACTGGGCTGGCCATGTGGCCAGAAATACTGATAACTGGAGCGGAAGAGTGACCAGATGAATACCATGGGGGAGGGGGAGAAGTACTGGAAGATCTCAATAACGTTGGTATGACGATATTAAAAGATCAGCAAGGCTCAATTGATATCAAGTTGCTCAAAACAGGGACATATGGAAGCACATGAGAGAGGCCTAGATTCAAAGGATAGAGAACGGCTAGAAGAAGAAGATATATATCCTGTAAAACGAATACTAAAAACATAATGATTGTTTTTCATCCGCGTTAGCATGTTGCGGATAGGATAGTTAAAATCGGCGCATAAGCATAAAGTCGATTTTGTTAAAGCCAGTTTTAACGAACAAATTTTAAAAAATAATAATAGTAAAAATCCACTACTTTACAAATTCACAATACAAATATATAGTTTTAGTGTACCATGCAATCTACAAATGCCTTATAGAGGAAAGTCCTTCGTTAATTTTCCCCAATATGTAATTTAGTTTTTAATTTGCTTAATAACATCGCTGGAAGGCAACGTTGATCGTTCATAAAAAAGATACCTTTTTCTTAGTATGAAGTTATCCGACCAAGTATATTACTAACAATAGTTTGGCAAATCAATCAATGAATTTCACTGAAATTTAATGCTGATACTACTTTTACAGAAAAAGTAGCTATAGCTGTAGAACGACAAACACGCGGAACGTCGCAGAGTGGGGAAAAACGAAAAATCGTGTTTCAAAATTGTCTAGAGCCTTCAATTTTTTTTTCGATTTGGACGATTTTTTTTTTAAATTGAAGCTTATTAAATTCCGAACAAAGTTGTCGGAGCCGATTTTGCAATTAAACTTTTGTTTCAAAATGGCGGACGTCTTCAAAATGGCGGTTTCTGATTATATAGCGACTGAGACACAGAAAACGCTTACAGTTTCAAACCAAGTTGTGCTAAAATGCGTGTATGTATGTTTTTTTATGTCGCAGATAATATATCGAATATCACAGTTACAAGATTAATAATAATGAACCCAAAATGGCTGCCATGAACAATAAAAGTATTATAAATATGAATAAACGTACCATTATTATTTTATATCCATAACATTTGCATAAATAATTTCTTTAAGGTTGTTATTATAAATATGTTTCAATAACTGACTTAAAATGACAAATCAAGTATGGCGGATGCCAAAATTGAATCGAGCAAGAAAGTTTCTCTGTGGCATTTAGACTGTGGCAGTCAGATCATTCAAGTTATTCAAGTTTAGTTGCGGTTCATGCAGTTATTGCTAGAATATTGCTGCTGTAAATTTTAAGTATCGTAGACAATTTTCTAGCAGATACAAAAAACAGCGATACACGCAGAAAAGGACAGCTCACACAGCTAGAAAATGGCTACAACAGCTAAAACGTTTTGTTAAAATAGGGACAGCTAAATATTTTATGTAAGAGTAAGTTAAGGTTAGACATATTTATTTTCTTATTTTTCTAGTCTATTCCTATAATTCAGTAGTTCTGTATATGTACTAAAGGGTTTTCTCGTTAATAAAGATTATTATTACTCTTACCAAATACACGCAGAGAAATGCTAAAATAGGGACAGTTAAATATTTTGCTGCATTAGCCACTGTTTAGCAACAGCAGCCACTTTTTTGCTACAACAGCAAACAATGTGGCTAGTGCAGCAATGATCTGACTGCCACAGTCTAAATGCTACAGAGAAACTTTCTTGCTCGATTCAATTTTGGCATCCGCCATAGTTGATTTGTCATTTTAAGTCAATTTACATACAACATATTTATAATTAACAACCTTAAAGAAATTATTTATGCAAATGTTATGGATATAAAATAATAATGGTACGTTTATTCATATTTATAATACTTTTATTGTTCATGGCAGCCATTTTGGGTTCATTATTATTAATCTTGTAACTGTGATATTAGATATATTATCTGCGACATAAAAAAACATACATACACGCATTTTAGCACAACTTGGTTTGAAACTATAAGCGTTTTCTGTGTCTCAGTCGCTATATAATCAGAAACCAACGTCCGCCATTTTAAAACAAAAGTTTAATTGAAAAATCGGCTCCGACAACTTTGTTCGGAATTTAATAAGCTTCAATTTAAAAAAAAAATCGCCCAAATCGAACCAAAATTGAAGGCTCTAGACAATTTTGAAACACGATTTTTCGTTTTTCCCCACTGTGCGTCGCCACAAAACGAAGCCAGATCGTTGCGACATCTCGCGATCTGGCGTCGTCTTGTAACGACATTCTGTACTGTGACGCAGAACAATATCCTGTAGTAACTATTTCTAACAAGCCTTAATAACTAAATAAATGTAAAAGTAACACCCAATCTACCTTATAAACATGCACAGGATAAGTACCAAGCAAAAATTAAACCAAAAGTTAGAAAACTTATTTTTAAAATATTAACAAAAAAAGTTTTTTTATACTCTAGTGTCGCCATCTTAGGAATTCCTTAATTCTAATAGATACTTGTAAATCAACGATCTATTTTTCTCCGGTAATTGACCCAACAGATATGAAATTGTGTGTTGTGTTGCATCTGATTGGCCATAAATATCACCAGTATTCAATCACAATTACAAAAGTAATTCATAATTAAAAAATTGTAAAAATATAATTCAAAAAGAGATGGTGACGAAGAAACGATTCCCGTCAACTTTTATTTAGTCACGAACTAACATCTACAATTCTTTAATGGTCATCATCTTTAGGTTCACAGGAATCACAATTCAAGACTGTTCACGATAAACAAACATTATATACATAATAGGGTCATTACATGAAATATTGCAAACACATTAAAACAATCATCAAAGATTAACCGTTTATCGTTGCTTTAAGGTGTTTACATAATTTCTTGTAGTCAACCTAATATGTGTATAATGTTTATACGTCAATAGTCGTGACGATGATTTTTTCAGAGATAGAAAGGAGTTAGTGTTAATATGTGACTTAATAAAGAAGATTGATAGGTCTTTTTCTTTCTTCGTCACTAGATCTCCCTTTAGAAGAGTTAAGACGTTACTATTCAAGAAGTGATGGGTCGAAGGTGAACTATTTGCCATACTTTTAAGGATCAATTGTTTTAACAAAAAGGCGAAGAACTTATTTTATTAAGTGCTATAAAAATTGCCTCAACTTAGAAAATACACTATATAAAGCACATTACCAAAATTCATTTAAATACTCTACTCTAGTAAAATATACAGAAAATGAAAAAAAAAAAAATTAAGCTAACTTTTGGTTTAAAAATCTACCCAAAGCAGACACATATACACACAGAGTTAGTTAGATAAAGACCTGGGCAATGATGTTGGCCACTTTGTCCCTATCCATCTGTGACGTGACCCTCTTATTTTTGAGGTGGTGCGGCGTGTCGCGTCGGTGCAATCTCGACTGTTTCCCATCCTCCTTATGCTGAGCGTTGGGATCTTCTGAACGAACAAAACCGACTCGTTTTTCGAAGTACTCCTAAGTAAGAACCAAGACACCAAAGCGTAAGTAGTCGTGCAAAGTAAAGTGTAGGGTTATTTTTTGACAGTTAAAAATCAACGTCGTCCTTGCACTTAATAGTTAGTATAAAAATATATCTTTAACAGGTAAGTTAATGCTCAATAAATTTATATTACGTAGGAATTTATCACTTTTTGAACTAATATTTAAAGATAGATGACGGAAGCGTGTATCTGCATTTTTCATTGTAATATAGTTTGTCAAGTAAGAATGTGACTGCTCGTATTTAAAAAAAAATGAGTTTCGAGAACATTTTTTGCCATCAATATTTTCTTTAGTATGCTAGTAACGGCGCAATTATCTTAGTAAGTTTTCCAATCGCCTCCTGTCTCAATAATCGCCTGGCATCTTCGAGGCACGCTGTAGACGAGATTTTCTGCTTACTCGCGCGGCAATGACCTGATCCCAAATTTTTCGAATCTCGCGAGACAACTGAGTCAAAATCCTCAGAGTCTTTCCTCTGAGCTTTCTCTTTACAAAGGACCAAACGATTTCCATAGAGTTGGCGTCCGGCGATTATGAGGGCCACTCTAGTATCTTCTCGTAGGCCAAAGCGAGCCGCTTCGCAACAGCAAAGGTTTCGTCAACGTGCTTCGGAATTTGAAATCGTAAGCACGAAGATGTTGTCGAATGGTCTCATTGGCCACATTCAAACCTAATTTTCCTAATTTTGTCGTTCCTTGAAGCAGCGTCAATTTCGGGTCCCGTGAAAACAAAGACATGATTTGTTTTTCGACTTTTGGAGTAACTTTGCCTACCGAGCTACGTTTTGACAAGCCATCGCCTTTTTTTGTTTAGTTAAAATAATTTACCCACTTCTTCACAAACGATACCGACTTTATTTAGCGGCAGCAGAAAGGATGGGAACAAAGAAAGACTGACTCGAACCGACGCGCACTCATTTTAGATTTTACGTGATTTCGACGAAAGTTCGGAATCGACTGACACTTTTAATAAAATGCGTCGTAGACAAAGGTTCCCTCTATCGATTTTTTGTTGAATCGCTAGAATAGCATCTACCAAAAATAAATTATCGCAGACACGTTCTTATTCGACAGACTGTATACTTTAGACCATGCAGATTGAAAATAGCAATGCCACAAGTCTCAACAATTAAGATTATCTGCCCAAACAGATCATTTGACACCGCTATCAGTTATTGTAAAAATAATTGTCAACAATATTAAATATGATTTCTGAAATACGACGTTTCAAAGTTGAGAATATGGCCAGTTTGTAATAGGACGGCTGTTAATAATGGTAAGGAATAGAGTAGTCGGTTAAGAAGGGAAGAGCAGGAAAGATCGTAAGAAGAAACAGTGGCAGGATATTCTAATAACCTTTGCTACCTTGTATCTCCGACAATCGTTTAATTTTTGAGACATTTGATCGTCATGATGTGAATAACATCATGCCGATAAATATATTCAGGAAAAACATAAATATTCTAAAAGGGAATCAGAATTCTTTCTTTTATATTACCAACGTAATTTTTGAACATTACTCGTTTTTTAAGAATATTTAAATTTTTTTAAATTAATATTCTATGATGCCCATTTATAGTGAATAAAAAACACTTTCTGTTCTTTTTCATGAAAGATAAAATTTTTCAAAATCGGTAGTCCTATTTGGCCGCAATATCCCATAAATTAAATATAAAATAACTATATATAACTATCGCCATATGATGTTATTAGGTCAATACTAGCTCATTAATCTTAAAACGAGGCAACTGACATAACGTTTAAATAAAGAGCCCCTCAACTAAAACGTATCTTAATACTCTATTCCATGTCTATTTGCTTCTTAATTATTTTACAATCCAATTTCTGAATTACAGAAGAAAATTCTCATTTGCTAGAAAACTTAAAAGCCTTCTAATGTTTGCAACTCCGCTTTTATTTTAAAGTGCTATTAATTGTGTCATCTTTTAATTTTACGTCAAAAAGTAATTTAGATTTTACTCAAAAGCTATCTCGTCTACTTTAAATTCGAGAAGACGTGTTAACGTCAGCGCTATATAAGTAATTTTATAAAATTGATTGCAAATAATGTAAAAAGTAATTGATATTACCTTTCACACTAATAACGAAAATACAAAAATGTGCAAGGACGATCTTTTTCAAGAATACCTTTTAGGTTATTACATGCATCAAGGGAAGAAAAATAATAAGAACAGTTATTGAGACCTCTGAGACACTGAGTGCCACGAGATTCACATGCGAATGACATTTAGTGAGTCAAGTAAGAACGTGTTCGCGATAATTCATTTTTGGTAGATGCGATTCTAGCGATTCAAGAAAAAATCGGTAGAGGGAACCTTTGTCTATAACACATTTTAGTAAAAGTATCAGTAGATTCCGAATTTTCGTCGAAATCGCGTAAAATCCAAAATGAGCCATTTCTTTGCGCGTCGGTTCGATGCAGTCTTTCTTCATTCCCATCCAAAGGGGCCAAAAAGACACATTCCGCGGCCGCTAAATGTATTAAAAAGTCGGTATCGTTTGTGAAGAAGTGAGTAAACCATTTTAATGAGAGGTAAAATGCCGACTACTTGCCAAAACGTGGCTCGGTAGGCAAAGTCACTCCGAATGGCGAAAAATTAAGAAAATCGGGTTTGAATGTGTCCCATGAGATCATTCGACAACGTCCTCGTGCTCATGATGTCAAATTCCGAAGCACGTTGAAGAAACCTTTGCTGGGCGAAAATCACGTTGTGAAGAGGCTCGCTCGGGCCCACGATAAGATACTAGAGTGGCCCTCACAATCGCCGGACGCCAACCCTATTGAAAGCGTTTTGTTCCTTGTAAAGAGAAAGCTCAGAGGAAAGACTCTGAGGACTTTGACTCGCGAGGTTTGAAAAATTTGGAGATGCAGAAAATCTCGTCGACAGCATGCCTCGAAGATGCCAGGCGATTATTGATTCAGGAGGTGATTGGACAACTTACTAAGGTAATTGTGCCGTTGTTCGGACACCAAAGAATACATTGATGGCAAAAAATATACTCGAACCACATTTTTTCAAGAATACGAGTTGCACGTTCTTACTTGACAGACAGTATTTTTCACACTGTGCGGCGGATTTGAAAAATAGATAACAAGCAAAATCTCATACCGGATAACGTCGAATTTATGAAAATAACGATACTGTTGAATAGGTGATCAAAAACCGTGTTTCATTGGAAATATTAGGATATTTAAAAAATATCTAAAAATTATTATTGATATTCAGAAAAAATACATATTGTCTCTTGATCTCTTAGGTATAGAACTGCAGCACCTAACGTATTAAAATCGGTCAGAAAGTTTAGTTTTATACAATGAAATAGAAAACTGGTAATGGATGTTAAGAAACTTTATATTTCAAAAACGATACCTCAACTTTCTTGTCAATACTTTCTAATGAGGTACATCTAAAAGTTATAATATGACAACTTAAGTCTGATTACGATCTGAGAGAAATAAAGGGTTGTAGAAAAAGTATTGCGACTTTGAAAGTCAAAATTGAGACAATTGTTCCTTATATTTTGAAAGAACTTTATTAAATCAAATATGTGCCATCTTGTTCGATGACCTTCGGCCATTTTTCCGGCAATACCATTATCCTGTTACTGTAGAACTTTTATGGCTTCTGGGCAAAAAATTGTGACAAGTGGTTTTCACAGGTCTCTTTTCAGGCTAACTTAACACCATTCGGGAAGTTTTGTAAAGACCGAAACAAATGGTAGTCTGACGGTGCAAGGTCCGGGTTATACGGTGTCTGCATTAAAACTTCCCAGCCAAACTCTCAATTTTTACCCAGTCATCAAAAATGTGTGTGGGCTGGTGCTATCATAGTGGAAGATTTTTCTATTAACTAGTTCCGGCCGATTATTTTTGATAGCCTGTTTCAACCATGTCAATTACTGATAGTAGAGTAAAGAATCAATTGTATGGCCAGGCTGCAGCAGCTCATGATGCATGAGTCCCCTCCAATGTCACCGCTCACAGCATTACCTTTTTTGGTGTCAATCCGGGCTTTGCCATCGTTTGTGTCCATTATCCATTTTCGATCACGATCTTTTTGGTGTATTATTGGCGTAAGGGATCCACTATTCATCACTTGTGATCAATCGCTCGATATCGTTACGTTTCTGTTCTAGTAAATTTTTTAGCGTCAAATCATATGGCACCCAAACATCTAGCTTCTTTTTGTAGCCAGCTTTCTCCAAATGGCTTAAAACTGTTTGGTGATGGATGTTTAATTTCTTGGCGATGTCATGGCTATTTACACGCCGGTTTTCCTCAACTTTTGCCAAAATTCTAACAACTTTTTCTGTCACGAGGAGTACCTTTGACGTCGAAATTTTCAGAATTAAAGCGACTGAATCATCTTTTGGCTGTTGCTTTTAATAAAGTATCTTAACCATCAATAGCACATATTTCTTCATAGGCCTGCGTAGTATTTGTACCTTTATCGAAACCAAATTGTAAAATGTAGTGCACTTTCGCATAAATTTCACTCATCTTCAAGGACCTCTATATTGAGTGTGACTAAACGAATTCCAACGGTTTTTGTGCTTCTACTATGGTCATATGTCAGCTTTCAACTGAAGCTACAGTCTGTCAAGTAAGAACGTCTATGCGATAATTCATTTTTAGTAGAAGCGATTCGAGCGATTCAAAAAAAAATCGTTAGAGGGAACCTTTGTCTACGGTGCATTTTAGTAAAAATATCAGTCGATTCCAAACTTTTATCGAAATCACATAAAATCCAAAATGAGTTACTTGTTTGTGCCTCGGTTCGAGGCAGTCTTTCTTTGTAAATATATTAAAAAGTCGATATCGTTTGTGAAGAAGTGGGTAAACCGTTTTAAAGAAACGAAAAATGTCGACGACTAGCCAAAACGTGGCTCGGTAGCCAAGTTACTCCGAAAGTGGAAAAACGAATCATGTCTTTGTTTTTGCAGGACTCGAAATTGACGATGCAAGGAGCGGCAAAATTAAGAAAATCGGGTTTAAATGTGTCCCATGAGACCATTCGACAATATCTTCGTAGTCATGATGTCAAATTCCAAAGTACGTTGAAGAAATCTTTGCTGGGCGAAAATCACGTCGCGAAGTGGCTCGCTTGGGCCCCATGTTAAGATACTAGAGTGGCCCTCACAATCTCTAGACGACAGTCCTATTGAAAACGTTTGGTCTCTTGTAAAGAGAAAGCTCAGAGGAAAGATTCTGAGGACATTGACTCAGTCGTCTAGCGAGATTTGAAAAAAAAATCTCGTCGACAGCATGCCTCGAAGATGCCAGGCGATTATTAATACAACAGCTGATTGGACAACTTACTAAGGTAATTGCGCCGTTGTTAGCATACCAAAGAATACATTGATGGTAAAAAATGTTCTCGAAACACATTTTTTCAAGAATACGAGCGGTGACCGTTTTTACTTGAAAGACTGTAATTATGACTCGATGCGACTTATATATGACACACATTTTATTCCGATGTTTGGGGTAGTTATTCTCTTGAAGAATCCACTGCTCATTTTTATTGACAAACCACAGTTTGGTAGTTCGTACTAATGGCTTCTTGTAAATCTGGAGCAATTTTTGAGCGTTCAAATTGTAGGTAAAGAGGAAGAGACTCCCAAAACCGTTTTCCGAAAGACATCCCCAAACATGGATCTTCACGGAGTGTTTCACGGTGCGCTGAACCAATCGGTTTGTGGAAATTGTCCAGGCTCGTAGGGTGTAACATAACCCCAAAATGAAAAATCGGTTAGTGGAAACTGATTAGGCTCGTGGGGTGACAACATAACCCCATAATGTAGCTGCATCGGAAAAAACATTGCTCCAGTCTCTATCTATGTTTTCCTCCGCCCACGCGAGTCGTTTTTCTGTGGTTTTCGCTTAACAATGGTTTCTGGATTGTACACCGTCACTTCCAATGGTTAGCCCCGAGATGAATGTGAATTGTTTCATACGATATATCCATATTGCTTTAGTTTTTGCGCTCCTTGATGCACTTGATTGAAGATTCGGAGAACATGTTAATAATCAATCATTTTTAGTGTTCCGTTATAAGATGACTTCGGTGTCTCTCTGTCTGTCCGTCTGTCTGTCTGTCACACCCGATTTTCTCCGAAACTATTTGTCATAGAAAGTTGAAACTTGATAATAATAGAGGAATTGATGGCCTCATCAGAGTCGTGTAGTTTTGAAAGTTAAATTTTGACTTAAGGGGTTAGTTTTGGGGGGTGAACTCGGAAGTGAAAAAAATTTTTTTTTATAGGTCATCGAGTGTGGTGTCAAATGAAAGCTTGTGAAAACATGAGTAAAATATATATATATATATATATATATATATATATATATATATATATATATATATATATATATATATATATATATATATATATCTAATGTAATACTTGCGCACACTTTGTGTTATTTTTAAAAAATGGCGAAAAATCACTGTCCCCCACCTTATCTCGAAAAGTAGTGATCAAAAAATTTTGAAAAAATTCTGGAATATTCTCCACGGGATGTAAATTGAACGAAAATTATCACGAGTGCATTACCTTTAATAATTTGTCTGGTATATAAAAAAAACACAAAAATTTCAAGGTCACCAGTTTTCAGTAAAGATTGGAAACAAACTTTGGGGGTGTGTTTTGTGAAGTCACTGATTATTTTATATCACCGTAACAATTTTTTTTTAAAAAGCAACCAATGTACAGAACACTAATTGTGCAAGTTCAACTTGCACTTGACCGGTTATTTCATCGTTATCCGACATTTTTTCTCTCGATCCACGTTCGGGTAGATCATCAATATTTTTTAACTGAGACTATCATTTCACTCACTTGCTAATGAATGCCCTCTTGTACTTAGCAGCTGCTGTGTGGTGTCATTTTCGAACCGTTTATGTGATGACATAGAAACACAGCCTCGAAACGCGAAGCGTATGCAGAAATTTTGTTCTATAATCTACTATTTAACCATAAATAAGGTTAGAAATGAATCTCTTTCCACAAAGCATTGTTTGCAGGGGTGCCAACAACAACTTCAAAAAAAAAGAAATTTCTTTTACCGACTACAAGTTATAGGCGGCATGTTCTTACCTTACGGACTGAATATAACAATAAATTAACATAGTCATCCTAACAAATTAATATTATATACCCCATAAAGTGCCAAAATTAAACTAAACTACAACCTGTTGAATAACAGTTTTTAGCAGGAAGTCATTTTCAACTCATCGGGCTATACCGATAAATAATTAAGGCAGTGGTGTAGGCGTCCAGGAAACGCAATCCATCTTTTGTTTTACATCGTCTTTCCTTTGTTTTAGCTGCTTATCCGCCTATCTGAAGTATACGAGATGCAGAATACGAGTCGCAACAAGCGTGAAAAATCGTCGCTGTACTGTTAGAAACGATGTAATTACTTGGCCGCGGGACTTTCCAGGCTTTTTCAGAAAAAAAAACTGCAATAATTTATTATCAGGACTGTTGACGTTACGATCATTAGCAACTGTATATAATTATACAATATGGAGTTAAGTCCGTTTTTTCAAATATCTCTGCAATTAACTACTCTCGTAATTATAACAAATTTGTTATTTGCTAATCAATTGATATATCAATCTGACCATTAATTACACTAGTTTACAAGGTTTTTGTTCATGAAATAAAACATATATGTCTTGTTTATTTTAAATGTCCTCAACTTAGGAAAAATATTTAAAAATATTCAGGTCGTCAAACTTTTAAGATATTTAATAAGAAATATTTCACAAAAAAAAAACATTTAAAGTACGAATACACAATTAAAAATGATAAGTTTTAGCTCTTTTTTGTAAATACTTATATCTGTATCTCTTACAACAGACCAACAGTACTCTCCTAGCATGTTCTGGTCCCAAAAACGTTGGTAATTTTGCTCAAATAATTTTAGATCCTGATGAAACCGTTCGTCATGCTCATCACTCACACTTTCAAGGTTTTCCGGAAAAAAATCTAGATGGGAATGCAAAAAATGAATTTTGAGGGACATGTTCACACCCATCAGTTCGTAATTCTGCAATAAATTTGCAACGATCTCTTGATAATTTTCATTTTTTCTATTACCTAAAAAATTTCGAACGACAAGTTTGAAGGAATTCCAGGCAGCCTTTTCAACGTCCGTCAAATGGCTCTCAAATGTTTTATCATCCAAAATTTTCCTGATTTAAATATTCCTTCTTTTAGTTTAGTCTCAAAAGATTCTTAAATACACTGAATAAGTACAGAAACGCTAGCCCTGTCTTAATTCAAACAAAATTTTTCATTATGCCTAACTTAATGTGAAGCGGTGGTAATATAATTTTTTTTTAGGTGAACCAAACATGTATATTTAATGTTCATTTTACCTGGAACATATTCAGTTCTAATAAGCCAACATTTTTTTGTATAGTGATTCTTCTTTGTCCTCGAGTCCCATAGGCACAAGTATTTTGTGTAGCCGCCTTGCAAACCCAAAAGCATACCGATGACTTTTAGGTCACCACAGATATACCAATTGTGACATTCATAATTGATCAATTTAATTAATATGGACATTATTTCATAGGTTTCTTTACAATTCACTGCATGACCTATTGGGATAGAATGCTTTTTATTTCCGTTGTGCAAAAGAACAGCTTTAAGGCTTGAGCAATCTTAAGGCAAGTAATTCACTTTTAGACTTAGACAACTGCAAATCTCTTATAAGATCGTTGAGTTCAGAGTTATCAAATGTGGACTGTCCTCATCGCCGACAAAGTTATCCGAACTGGACTGCTCACTGTTACTACTCTGGTGCAGTGGAATACTGCTCGATGTACCAGTGACATTTCGGGTTTGGTCATTTCTGCCGGGTGGTGTAGGAACTGGCAAACTCTTTGAATGAGGTACAGGCTTAGACACTAATGGAACATCTGCATATTCTATTTTACCAAAGTTCAAAGATCTGTTTTGACCTGAATACCAGTAGTTGAGGACCAGTCTGCAGTTTGTACAAACCACATGTGGAACCCAGTATTTATCTTGCTGTGACACCGGAAATCCAAAATAATGTAAATAGGCGTTTTGTAGTTTGTTATAGGATAGTCTCGATTAAACTGAATAATCTTACTACAAACGTAGCAAAAACGGTTCAGATTAATTTTACACATTCTAGACATTTTAAACAATCTTTTGTATTTATTTCACTTCGTTGTTTACATAATCAAACAAAGAAATCATTACAACTACTGCAGGTAGATGAGAAACAGAAACGGTTTTATCTGAGAATTATGACGTGCTAGCGGAACACAAAAATACTTTATTACCTAGCCTACTCAGCTTATTTAAAAAATATATGTTTTATTCGATGAACAAAAATAAGTATTTTTTTTGTAAACTAGTGTTATCAGCTGACGCAGGTGTTTGGCCATCTACTGACTAAACTAAATAGTTATTGCAATTATTTGTAGCTTATTCAGCTAATCTATCAGGAAATGGAAGGTTTTCCGGCTTTAGTTAAATGAGAAATCATGGTATTTGGGATACCATCAAACTGAAGGAAGTCTCAGACGTTCTATCTACGATTCCACGAAATATCTTCAGAAATTGTTGTTCTGCGACGCCAGAATACAGTCAGTGTTAAGATCGCTGATTATACTTGTGCCAACGTAGACAGAGCCTCGGACAGTTATTCCAATTTGACAATATTGCTCCAATTTCTACGTAGCTTTTTTTTACTTTATTTTTGACTTAAAATTTTACAATTCTAATGGAAAGAAGTACTCTTCTTTGGACAGAATAAACCGTTTCCAAGTAAAAATAAAGAAGCTATTTAAAAAAGTGATTTTCTCCACAACTTGAATCAAAATTCAATTCAATTTAAAATTAGCGTGCTGTAATTCTAGTTTAAATTCTACAAAATCAATTTTAATAAATATGGCAAGAAAATATTTCGTGAGAGGTCTGGAGTTTCCCAAATGATGATAAAAATATGGAAAAAAATTAGGCATATTTATTTGTAAATTAATTTTATTTGAGAACAAAACTACCGTTTTATATTAAATTTTGGATCGAGAAAAAAAATCGGCTGAATGCAAGTTGGACATGCGCTATTAGTGTTCCGTACGCGGATTGATTTTAAAATAAAAATTTTTGTTACACATTCCAGATAAGTTTGGAAATATATATGTTTGAACCCCCTCGATGACCTTAAAAAAAACCTTATTTTACTCCCTAAAACTACTCTCTTAGGTCAAAATTTAATTTTCAAAAACTACACGACTCCGATTAGGCCATCTATTCTTATATTGTAACAAATTTCAACTTTCTATGTTAAATGGTTTAGGAGAAAATCGGGTGTACAGACGGACGGACAGACACCGATGTGATCCGTACGGGACACTAAAGAAGTAACCAAAATAAACAGGCTAGGAAAATATTGACCTTAACCGCTACCCTTTGATCTCTTATTTTATTTTTTTTTTTTGGAATACCAATTTTATGAAGTACAGGGTGAGACAACAATAGAGTAAAGTTCATTATCTCATTGTTTCGGGAATGACGAAAAAATGTTAAATCCAATAGTTTTAGGGAATGTTAAAGTGCACAGTTTAAAATTATTTTTGAGTATACAGGGTATTTCCAAAAAGTGTGGCCGATATAACATATGTTTTTTTTAAATGGAACATCCTATTTTCTAATTTATTTTTAAATTTTGCGTAAAATTTTATAACTTTTTTATTAATAATGTTATATACCTAAACCTAGTTTTTCTATTTAAAAAAAAAATACTAGTTTTCAGTTTTGTAAAACATTGCCAGTAGCGCCATTGCTTCTGAAGGTGGAATACTCATAATTGGTACGAGCGTTCTATAGAGATGAAAAAAAAGAAATATATAAAGAAATTGGAGTTAGATGCTACAGGGTGTCCAAAATAAATTTACACATTTCGACTATTTTAAATTGAAAAATCTCAAATTTTTTAAAAGGCACACAAGGCATATTATTATTTTTTCTGATAAATTTTACAAAACCCTCAAACTTTTATTAAGTATGTCATATACCTATTTCTAATAGTTTTCTATTTAATTTGAATTTTTCAATTTTTACCCTTGTTTTTAATACACTTACGCTATAACATCATAGTTACCAAGACAAAACAAAAATGTAGGCATTGTCAAATTTTGACATGTCTATTAAGCAAGTAATAGTTTAATTTGTTGTATTAACTGACGTGTAAAGGTAATAGTTATGGATTTTCCTAAAAATGAATTAACTGATATGGTTTATATACTGGGCGAAGCGGGAAAAAATTGCCTTTTGGCAATAGGGCCTTATGGAGCGAAGTACCCAAATAGACGTATACCATCTAGAAAATCTACGGCTAATCACACCACGAGAAAATACAAGTATCATCCCTTTCATATGGAACTACACCAAGAACTTCAAGACCGTGATTTTGAACGACGAGTAAATTTTGTACCACCATGAATGGAGCAATAGAGGCCGATCCAAATTTTTTATCCAAAATAATGTTTTCTGATGAAGCTACTTTTCGCAGTAATAGAGCAGTTAACAGCCATAACATGCATTATTATAAAACAGTTAACATTTTGGGTCCGGGAAGTTCAAAACCAAAACCATTGGTCGCTTAATGTATAGTGTGGAATATTAAATTTTCGAATTATTGGTCCATATTTTTTCCGCGAACCGCTTAACGGGCCTAGATATCTAAATTTTTTGCAAAACGAATTACCTTCTTGAAGAAATTGATAACTTTGAAAGGGAACAAATGTGGATTCAACAAGACGGAGCTCCTGCTCATTACCACCGGAAAGATCGGGAATTTTGAAACGATCGTTACCCACAAAAATGGATTGGTAGGGATGGATTCATTCAGTGGCCCCCTCGATCATGTGACTTAACACCTTTAGACTTCTTTTTGTGGGGCTACATTAAAGATCAGGTTTATGTGAATCCCCCTACAATACGAGTAGATATGGAAAATAGGATACGGGATGCGTGCAGGGCAATAAAGCCCTTTATGCTAAAGAAAGTGAAGGAAAATATAGTAAAACTACTAAATATGTGTATTCAAGTAGACGGGCATATTTTTGAACATTTATTACGTCATAATAATTAATCATTAGATAAGTTAAACTACATATATTAAAATTATTGTTAACTATTTGTTTATGTTTTCACAATAGCGAAAGTTTATTAAAAACAAGAGTAAAAATTGAAAAACTCAAAATAAATCGAAAACTATTAGAAATAGGTATATGATATACTTAATAAAAAGTGGAGGGTTTTGTAAAATCTATCAGAAAAATAATAATATACAGGCTGTGCCATTTAAAAAATTTGAGATTTTTTTAATTTAAAATAGTCGAAATGTGTAAATTTATTTTGAACACACTGTAGCATCTAACTCAAGTTTCTTTACATATATCTTTTTTTTTTATCTCTATAGAACGCTCGTACCAATTATGAGTATTTCACCTTCAGAAACAATGGCGCTACTGGAAATTTTTTACAAAACTGAAAGCTAGTATTTTTTTAAAAAATAACCGGTCAAGTGCAAGTTGAACTTGCGTTCCGTACGTTGATTGTTTTTAAAATAAAAAATTTTGTTAGGGTGGTATAAAATGATCAGTCACTTCACAAAATACACCCCAAATGAGTTTTCAATAAAGTTTGCTTCCAATCTTTACTGAAAACTGGTGACCTTGAAATTTTGGTTTTTTTCTATACCAGATAAATTATTAAAGGTAATGATAATTTTCGTTCAATCTATACCCCGTGGAGAATATTCTAGGATTTTTTCAAAATTTTTTGATCAGTACTTTTCGAGATAAGGTAGGGGACAGCGATTTTTCACGATTTTTTAAAAGTAATACGAAGAAACGTGTGTGCAAGTATTACATTATATATATATATATATATATATATATATATATATATATATATATATATATATATATATATATATATATATATATATATATTTTTACTCGTGTTTTCACAAACTTTCATTTGACACCACACTCGATGACCTAGTAAAAAAATTTTTTTTCACTTCCGATTTCACCCCTCAAAACGAATCCCTTAAGTCAAAATTTATGTTACGGTGATATAAAATGATCAGTGACTTCACAAAACACACCCCAAATAAGTTTTCAACAAAGTTTATTTCCAATCTTTACTGAAAATTGATGACTTTGAAATTTCTGTTTTTTTTTATATATCAGATAAATTATTACAGATAATGCACTCGTGATAATTTTCGTTCAATCTACGCCCCGTGGAGAATATTCCAGAATTTTTTCAAAATTTTTTGATAAGTACTTTCCGAGATAAGGCGATTTTTTAAAAATAATACAAAGAAAAGTGCGTGCAAGTATTACATCATATATATATTTTTTACTCGTGTTTTCACAAGCTTTCATTTGACACCACACTCGATTACCTAGTAAAAAAATTTTTTTTTCACTTCCGATTTCACCCCCCAAAACTAACCCTTAAGTCAAAATTTAACTTTCAAAACTACATGGCTCTGATGAGGCCATCACTTCCTATATTACTACCAAATTTCAACTTTCTATGACAAATAGTTTCATAGAAAATCGGGTGTGACAGACGGACAGACAGACGGACGGACAGACAGACGGACAGACACCGAAGTGATCTTATAAGTGTTCCGTACGGAACACTAAAAATGAAATATTAGAAAAACTACTAGCTTTAGGTATATAACATTATTAATAAAAAAGTTATAAAAATTTACGCAGAATTTAAAAATAAATGAGAAAATATTTTAATTTAAAAAAAAAAAACATATGTTATAACGGCCACACTTTTTGAAGTATCCTGTATACTCAAAAATAATTTTAAACTGTGCACCTTAACATTCCCTAAAACTATTGTATTTAACATTTTTTCGTCATTCCCGAAACAAATGAGATAATGAACTTTACTCTATCGTTGACTCACCCTATACATCAAATTTTATGTCTCTATAAAAAAAGGTTTTCAACATATTGTAAAAAAATTCATTCATGACTTTACCCTTTAGGAGATCCATTTCCTTAACAAACTAGTTTTCGAGGTAAGTTTATTTGTGAGTATTCATGTTTCTCGGGATTACAAGCCTCGATTGCACGAGGCGACTTTAAGAATATTTACTATGCAACTGCAGAACACTGGAAATACACAAGCCACCTATTTATATCAGGTGTTCTCGGCTAGTGACCAAGTGTATAATCGGTACTCAGGTGTGATGTAGATTGTAACCCATACCTTTATTAATATTATTAAAGTGTGCAAATTTCGACTGATTTCCTAATCTTTTGTGGATAGAAATTGGAAACTGAAGCAAAACTGCATTGCACTCTATTGGTGTATGCAATATCCATTGCCCCTAGCCCTGACTTTATGGTATAGTTCTGGCTTACCCTGCTCAGGTTCTATCGTGCGCGGGTCAGTATACTTATATTATAAGTATATTTAACTTAGCTGCATTCCGGTTATCTTAAAAAAGGTCGTAAAATACAAAGCCGGCATCGACGAATTATATGACATCCCGTCAATATCGTCATAATATATTAAGGGTTAATCTCTATTGAAGCAAGGTGAACAACAAAAAAACCATTTAAAAAAAATCACTGGTTAGTTCTGATATTTCTGATGATATACATGTTCATCAAATAATACTAATGAGAATGACCGATTGTACTTAAGAATAACAATGGTGTGAGTTAGCAATTCCTATAAACTAACACGCCTAGAAACGAAAACGCATCATTGATTCAGTTTTCATTGTAAATTTTATGTTTAGATGTTGTTCATTGCGTAATCCAAAAGCCATATAATTAAGGTATCGTCGACCCTTGTACAGTAAAATTTTGATTTTTGATAGTTGAGTAACTTTCTTCAAAGTCTTCCACGAGACTCCAGGAGATAACAGAGAATCCAGGGCGCAGATCTTGAAGTAAAATGTTTCTTGGTAGATGAAATATGTAGATGAGAGACACTATTAAATCAACAAAAGATTAATTATGT
Organism: Pachyrhynchus sulphureomaculatus; assembly: GCA_019049505.1. Lineage (NCBI taxonomy): Eukaryota > Metazoa > Arthropoda > Insecta > Coleoptera > Curculionidae > Pachyrhynchus > Pachyrhynchus sulphureomaculatus. The sequence goes on along the minus strand of CM032454.1, from coordinate 146,266,242 downwards.
TTAAATATGTCCGATGTTACGGACACTGGGTGACGATCCGATGCTCCGTGGGCATAGTCAAACTTTTAATATCAAAGGGTAAATATTTTTGAAAATGTTTCGTGCAATTGTGGACAAATCTTCGGAGTTACGCAAATCTGATACCGTTTAACCCCAGAAACATGAAATATTAACTAATCAAAACCGTGAAAGCTTTCATTTCATGTTATAAACTTGTGTTATTTTTGTATACAGACTATATTTATTCTTGTTGGAAATTGATAGAAGGTTCTTGGTTGTGTGAGAGTAAGTGGCAAGCGAGTTTCAAAAGAGAACAATCAAATTCAGTTTTCGAACGAAAGAAAAATTTGTTTTTTATTTGAAAAAATTATTTTGGAGAGCAAACAACTAGTATCTTTGCAGACGTCTCACCAATGAGTTTATTAGCTTTTTTAAACCCATATTTATTATCATCACATTATCTTCTCAAAGTTAAAAATTTCAACTTGTTAATGTTCCTAAAACTTTGAGAGTGGTATTTAATTTTGTCAGCAAAACTCACTATGTGAAAACTATTATTGCATTAAAACAGTTTTAAAATAGTTTTGATTTAAAAAATACGAAAGATATTGTAAAAATAAGTAGATTATATTGTATATCTAGTTCAAAAACATACCATAGACAGTATTTTGGGAAGCAAGAAATCATTCAGAACCAAAGTTTACCCTTAATGGGAACTAAACATTTGCTGTAAATAAAAACTTAGGGTTCATCAGATGTCTGCTTCAAAACGAGGACGTCAGTAAAATATATTATTAATAACATATTTTTAAAAATCAGCTATATAATGTTTGCATATTTTTAGTGTTCACTTATGCGATCACTTTGGTGTCCGTCCGCCCGTCTGTCTGTCTGTTACACCCGATTTTTTACGAAGGTATTTGACATAGAAATTTAAAATTGGGCACTAATATAGCAATTGATGGTCCAATCAAAGCCGGGTTGTTTTGAAAGTTAAATTTTGATTTTAAGGGGTAGTTTTGGAGGCTGAAATTGGAAGTGTAAAAAATTATTTTTTTCAAAGTCAAAAGAAAGCTTGTGAAAACACGAGTTCAGAAATATATATGATGTAATACTCGCGCAAACTTTTTTTTTATATTACTTGTAAAGAATTGTCAAAAATCGCTGTCCCCCCCACTCTAATATTATTCAGAGAATTTTGTAAAAATTCTAGAATATCCTCATAAGGGTTACATTGAATGAAAATTATGCATTATCGCGAGTGCATTATCTTTGATAATTTAACTGGTATATAGAAAAAACATGTTTTTAGTGTTCGGTACGAAACACTTATAAGATGACTTCGGTGTCTGTCCGTCTGTCCGTTTGTCCGTCCGTCTGTCTGTCACACCCGATTTTCTCCGAAACTATTTGTCATAGAGAGTTGAAATTTGGTAATAATATAGGAATTGATGGCCTCATCAGAGCCATGTAGTTTTGAAAGTTAAATTTTGACTTAAGGGGTTAGTTTTGGGGGGTGAACTCGGAAGTGAAAAAAAAAATACTAGGTGATCGAGTGTGGTGTCAAATGAAAGCTTGTGAAAATACGAGTAAAAAATATATATATAATACTTGCGAGCACTTTTCTTTGTATCATTTTAAAAAAATCGCGAAAAATCGCTGTCCACCCGCCTTATCTCGAAAAGTACTTATCAAAAAATTTTGAAAAATTCTGGAATATTCTCCACGAGGTGTAGATTGAACAAAAATTATCATGAGTGCATTGCCTTTAATAATTTATCTGGTATATAAAAATAACCGGTCAAGTGTAAGTTGAACTTGCACAATTAGTGTTCCGTACGTTGATTGCTTTTAAAATTAAAAATGTTGTTACGGTGGTATAAAAAATGATCAGTGACTTCACAAAACACACCCCAAATGAGTTTTCAGAAAGTTTGTTTCCAATCTTTACTGAAAATTGATGACCTTGAATTTTTTTTTTTTTATATACAAGATGAATTATTAAAAGTAATGTACTCGTGATAATTTTCGTTCAATCTACAACCCCTGGAGAATATTCCAAAATTTTTTCAAAATTTTTTGATAAGTACTTTTCGAGATAAGGTGGGGGGGACAGCGATTTTTCGCGATTTTTTAAAAATAATACAAAGAAAAGTGTGCGCAAGTATTACGTTATATATATTTTTTAATCATGTTTTCACAAGCTTCCATTTGACACCACACTCGATGACCTACTAAAAAAATTTTTTTTTCACTTCCGATTTCACCCCCAAAACTAACCCCTTAAGTCAAAATTTGACTTTCAAAACTACACGGCTTTGATGAGGCCATCATTTCCTATATTATAACCAAATTTCAACTTTCTATGACAAATAGTTTCGGAGAAAATCGGGTGAGACAGACAGACAGATAGACAGACAGACAGACAGACACCGAAGTGATCTTATAAGTGTTCCGTACGGAACACTAAAAAAACAAAAATTTCAAGGTCATCAGTTTTCAGTAAAGATTGGAAACAAACTTTGTTGAAAATACATTTGGGGTGTGTTTTGTGAAGTCACTGATCATTTTATACCTCCGTAACAAAATTTTTTATTTAAAAAGCAATCAACGTACGGAACACTAATTGCGCAAGTTCAACTTGCACTTGACCGGTTATTTTTTTTAGTTTCAACGAGTGGAGTGTCAAATGAAAGCTAAAAATTGCCAAAAATGGTGGTCTCTAACCCTACCTCTAAGAGTACTCCATAAGGTGTAGAATGAATGAAAATTATTACGAATACGACCTTTGGTAATTTATCTGGTATATAAGAATAAAGATTCGAAACAAACTCTATTGAAACTCATTTGGGGTGTGTTTTGTAAAGTTACGGATCATTTTTTTATACCTCTGTAACAAAATTTTTTATTTTAAAAGCAATCAGTGTACGGAACACTAATAGCGCAAGTCCGACTTGATCGGTTTTTATTTCTATTGTTACTTTCTCTGACTTAATTTTTTAGTTAACTTTGCGTTGTTAATAGTTTTGACCAATATTGAAAATAAAAATACAAATATCCTGTGACCAATATTAAAAAAAATCTTTACTTCGTGTGAAGTGTCAAATCCTTAAAGGCAATGGAAAATAATTAGATAATTATCTTCCATTTCTAATTTCTATCTTTAAATAAGATTTAACAACTATATTTAAGAACTTGGTAAATATATGCAATGTCTCTCACCTGACGACGAACTTTATTCTTAGTTAAAATGCAAATAACAGGTTATCGAGTTAAGTACAAGCAATTTGAAAGGTGAATTATTTGTAAATATATTTATTCAGCATGCAAGCGCTTCATTAGGATTGGCTCAGATTTCAATTTACATTCTGTACTTAATTTGATAATTTTCTGCTGATTGTCTTTTGTGCCTCTCTTGTAGCTTTCTCAGTTTAAGTATATACATTCTCATGATGATTACTACTCTCCATTCTATATATTAAAATTATATTTTAATAGCAATTCATAGAAATAATAATATCAGAAACTTCCGCTTAGGTTAGTTTCTATGGAGTTCATTTATTTATATTCTGGTTCGAATTTTTCTTAGGTTGATGATAAGACATTCAGCCTTATTCACTAGAAATGTTTAACTTTAAAACTGGCTTAATCTGATAATTGCCAATGTGATTCACTAAAGAAGTATAAGATTTAGATCCGATTTCGTTGCCATAACCTTTAAAAAATGTAGTCAGGCTTTGTTCACATCATGTCACTAAATAAAAGTTTATATAAGAAAACTTCAGATACAAAATATATCTATACATAAAACCTTAGAATTCTAAAATTTAACATAATTTCTTATTTTTATCGGTTTAAGAATTTGGTCTACCTTTCCGTGACAAAGTTTGGAATTAGGCGTAATTTTCGCAAAATCTGGCACCATCACTTCGAAGCAGCAATCGGGATTTTTTAAAGTATTTGCCGGTAATTGAAACCCAATTTCGCCTGACGTGAAAGGATCTGTTCTGCATTTCTATTATAATTAGGTACTAGCCGTGCCCGCGGCTCCGCTCGCGTGGACTTGATTCACTACTATCGTCACTGCTTATTCCTTACGTTACCTAACGTAATAAAATATCTGTCATTATTTCCCCTTCTCTCCCATTATTTCTCCTTATCCCCCATTATCTAGGCTTATCTCGACTTATCTCGTAATATTTCTCCTTATCTCCCATTATCTCACCATAATTCCCATTATCTAGACTTATCTCTGCTGATCTCTCATTATTTCTCCTTGTGATTCTCGAGGGATAAGCGCACTAACGGACCGGCAGACAGACAGAGAGACGTTGCATTTTACATATATTAGATATAGATTATTATTATTATTATTATATGGCCAAAGAATATATGTATGAATTTAAAAAAAGACACGTAAATCGGATAAGTGGTTCTCGCGTGATAAACGCACTAATGGACAGACAGATAGACAGAGAGACTTTGTATTTTATATATATTATAGATTATAGATATTCTCTGCTACAAAATATTGTTCTATATTTAATGGTTTAGGCTGTGTATTGCAAGGGAACGCCCTAGCGGCAAACTTTTTTCCGACTTCATTCACTATTATCGTCACTGCTCATTCCTTATGCTACCTATCGTAATAAAATATAGCCTATAACCTGGCCAGAGAATATATGTATGTTTTAAAAAAAAAAGTAAGTAAATCGGATAAGTGGTTCTCCATTGATAAGCGCACTAACGGACAGACAGAGAGACGTTGCATTTTATATATATTATAGATTACGATGATCTACTAAATTTATGTTTGGCTCAGTAAGAATTGTATTTTAATATTGTCGGCGGGCTATTTTGATTTTTTTATTAATTTTTTAACCTGCTAGTTACATGCAGGTTTTCTTAGTCCTGGAAGGTGATACCTACGATAATTATTATGAAGCACAAAATTGTTACCCTCTCCAGTAAAAAATTCTGGAAACCACTATTCATTTTACCGCTTGGATGCCCTAAGAATATAAAAATTATATATTTTTTAGAATGTTTCCTAAGCAAGTTTGGCTTACATTAATTTGTGCGGCTTATAGTCTCCTAAGGTTAAAACTCTAAATCACAATTTTTTGTTGAAAACAGAAAGAGATTTATGAGAATTCTTGAAATTTTCTTTGGACCCATTTATCACTCATAGTTTTTAGCGAAAAAATATGATTTATGGTTTTAACCTTAGTAGAATATAAGTCTCACAAATTGATCGGAACGAAACTTTGAGATTTTCTTATATTTAGAAAATATTTAAAAAATATATAATTTTTATACCCTTTGAGCCCGTGGGAAAGTTCACTTAATATGAAATTTTATAACTCAAATATTTCATTAAAATTAATTACTGTGTAAGTAAATATTTACACACAGACCAGGGTGCTATTTCTTAATGAGTTTTAAACTTCGTATTAATGGAAATATTGCCCTGATTTTTTGAATTGCTTCATTTTAAGCTACAGTCTGCAAATAGCCCTGTGTACTAAAAGATTCTATGCTTCATAAAACGAAAAACGGATTCAAACCCCGTATCGAGACCGACACAAAAGTAAACTTGGAATTTTTTTCTTTCTCATATTCTTCCCAACAAGCACGTGCCAGAGAAGGAATTGTTATATATGACAATTGTAAACGTTTAATAATAAAACCTCTGAAACATGCTCTTAAGGTAAATTACGACTGTTTATACGTAAAAATCGATTACGAATAATCAAATTTTCATGCAGTTTTCTTTTACGTAAAGGTAGACCACCTGGTTAGGTGGTCTATTATATTTTCAACATCATATTTTTAGATTCTTATGTTACACTTTTCTAAAAAAGAGGTTTCTTTCGTGATAAGTCTTCTAACATCGGTTTAAATCTTAAACATTTTCAGTGATTCTGGTTGGCAGTGAAGACAAATATTTAACCTAAATCGGAAATATAGAAACAATAACCGGCAGTGATTTAATGATAGTAGTGCCGAATATTTCCCTGAACTAACAAGTCATTTTATATGCAGTGGCGGATATAAACCTTTTGCTAGCTATAATAGATAAAAAAAAGTCGGTGATTGCTTTTAATATAAGAATTTTTGTTACGGAGGTATAAAATGATCAATGATTTCACAAAACACAGCCCAAATGAGTTTTCACCAAAGTTTACTATAATAATAATAAGTTGCAGATAAATTATCAAAGGTAATGTACTCGTGACAATTTTCATTCAATCTACACTTTATGGAGAATATATCTGATTTTTTTCAACATTTTTTGATCAGTACTTTTCGAGATAAGGGTGGGACAACAATTTTTTTTAAATAATACAAAGAAACGTGTGCGCTAGTGTTACATCATATATAGTTTTGAACTCGTGTTTTCACAAGCTTTCATTCGACACCTCACTTGATGTCTTGGTTTTTTCACTTCCGATTTAATGCCTTGAGTTAAAATTTAACTTTCAAAATTACACGGCTCTGATTGGGACATCAATTCCTTATTTGTGCCAAATTTCAATTTCTTATGTCAAATAGTTTCGCAGGAAATCGGGTGTGACAGACGGATGGACAGACAAAAACTGACAGTGAAGTGATCCAATACGTAGTCTGTAAGGAACACTGATAAGTAAATGGACTACTGTTTATTCATATATAGTGGTTAAAAAGACATTTATTTATACAATGACGAAATAATATGGTGTTTAAATTCACATAAACGAATTAAGCACGTTATTTTTTCACGGGGGTACCAAAAAAATAAGGTAGGCATAGTTGGACGAACGTTCTAGAAGGAAATATAACAGTGTCAAAAACAAGAGCCAACTGGACAACTAGAAGTTTTCCTGTTCCATGGATTGAGTATAAATTTTAGACTATTATAGTAAATCTTGACAAGAGTGCCAGTAAGCCAACTAAATTTGTAAAACCAAGTAGTACAATATCAGAAATTTTGAATCCGAAGCAAAGCAGTGATGAAAACAAAAATCAACAGTTAGATCGAGATATAAACTTTAGGCCTTTTAGTGAATCTGTTATTTTTTTTTTTAGTTTCCTTAAAATACATTTTAATATATCACTAAAAACTAGTGTCAGACAAGAAACACATAAAAATAGGAATATAAATACCTAAAAATCAGAACGCAGAGCTTTAGAAATATGTCAATGATATTATATTTTACTTAAATTTTCCGTTCTAATTATGGGCGTTTGTAATTAAGAAAAAAACACCATTTTATAACACTGTAAACAGAAGAGGTCGGGGAAGATATTTATAGCAACGAAAGTTTGGCGGGATTAACAATAACAGCAATTATTTCTGTCAATTTCAATTGCTCGTTTGGACTGGTATTCCATATTCCGCCCAATTTTCATTGCTATAAACATCTTCCCCGCGCTCTTTTGTTTAGTGTTGTAAAATGGCGTTTTTTCTTAATTATAAAGGACCATTAAGGGTAAATTTGCATCAGTGATAAATTTATGAGTTTTTTCCACAAAATACTGTCTACATGATGTCTGCTAATTATATCTAGTTATTTTGACAATATATTCCTTATTTGTTTTTTTTTAATTTAACCTTATTAATACGAAGTTGTTTTGACGTATAGTCGCGGTCATAGAAATTGCATCACCTATTATTTTTGAAGTTTTAATCCTAAACGTTGGTTTAATTGAAGGGTATTATTTTTGTTTATATATTAGGATTAGAGCAAACTCACACAATGCGTCTCAGTTTACTTTTAACCACTGAAATGGCTGGTACAATTTATTATTCCTTATCATATCGAATTTTGAACAACTTCCTTCGACAGAAATATTTAAAATTGTAACATTTGCTGAAGTAGGGTTTTCTTCACGAGAAACAGCCAGGCGCTAAAGTGCCACCAATCTACTGGGGTAAAAGTTTTAAAGAAAATTTTTTCTCAGGACAGCACAGAGCGGAAGAAAGGTACTGGGAGGAAAAGAAAGACAGATGAGCGATTAGACCGCTTGATAATGCGATTGTCTTTAGAAGATCATTTCGAAACTACTAAGGCAATATCAAGGGAGCTAGTAGATAGGAATTAGCTAATGTAAGTCGAGAAACTGTCGGCAGACGTTTAAGGAACCAAAAAGGTTTATAGGTAAAAAAAAACTAGCCAAAAAACCATTTCACAATTAAAAAAAAATGAAGGAATTACGCCTTAATTGGGCGAAAGAATATGAAAAGTGGACATTAGAGGACTGGAAAAAAACGATGAAAGCAAATTTACATCTTTAATTCGGGAGGTGCTTCCTATGTAAGATTCACGAATTGCATGCGCATGAGAGATTTCACGATTCCTGCAAATTAGAAACAGTGAAACATGCGGCAAGCGTAAAGATCCTTTGGGATCGGTCAAATAAACCTTATAGATACCGCTGTTATTGCAGAAAAATATATAAAAATTTTGGAAGAGTCTAATTCCCTCAAAGAGAAACCATCTTTTACACTGTGTAGACTTCTTTTTTTAAGGTGATGCTGCTCCATGCCACAGAGCTAAATGTGTAAGTACTCATATTTATTGATTGAAAAAATGTTACCACCAAAGTTTTGCATTTTTTATTTTCGTATAGTTGTATTTTTTGGATAGGTAAGACAGTGTTTAATAGGAAAATGGGATCTCAATATTGCTATGACCAGGAAATAGCCCCGATTTAAACTCCATAGAAGACTTGTGGGTGATCATGATGAAAAACAATAATGCAGCTAAGTCTAAAAGCAAAGATGAGCTAAAGTAAACAATTAGAACGTGTGGAATCAAGAGATCAGTGATGAAATCATAAAAAATTTGGTTGACTTGATGCCAACAAAAATTGCATCACTGATAAAGGCCAAAGGTGAAAGTTTAGGCGAGGAAAAAAGTGTTTAAAAACATATTTTTGATGTGTTTTCTCCTAAATTCTTTTTTACTTTTTTTAATCACCAAAACATTAGAGATTTATTATTTTCCATGTTTATTTTCTTTAGGTTTTTTTTGCCTCCGAAAGCTATTATTTATAGTTTTCCTTTTCACATCATTTGTTAAAATCATCAGAATTGAGAATCAACATTGAGTTTTGGAAAAATATCATTTTTACTGAGTGATGCAATTTCTATGACCGCGACTGTAATAATAAAAACTGACAAAATCAAGTTTTAATATGTATTATTAGGGACTTTAACAGGTCAGCAATCGCAAAAAAATTGAGTTTGACTTGGAATATAAAAAATGGACTTTATAATATATATATATATATATATATATATATATATATATATATATATATATATATATATATATATATATATATATATATATATATATATATATATTGCTAATCAAATAAGCAGTAAAAGGTAAGTGAGCAGGTCTAATGGAGCATTTACCTTACTAAAGCTAGACACAATTAAACATAAAATATATGTATAAAAATTCATGTTGAAAATCATTCCAATTAAATCTGCTCAGGTTTTTAAAACCCCTTCTCTTAATGTCATTATTACAATTAAGAATACATGTCAGTGTTGTTAACATAGCTCTACTTGTTTGTTGCGGCATATATATTGATGGTTGTAACATATTTGTTTCCTTGTTTTAAAATAATAAAATAACCGGTCAAGTGCAAGTTGAACTTGCACAATTAGTGTTCCGTACGTTGATTGCTTTTAAAATAAAAAATGTTGTTACGGTGGTATAAAATGATCGCTTCACAAAACACACCCCAAATAAGTTTCAACAAAGTTTGTTTCCAATCTTTACTGAAAATTGATGACCTTGAATTTTTTTTTATATACCAGATGAATTATTAAAGGTAATGTACTCGTGATAATTTTCGTTCAATCTATACCCCCTGGCGAATATTTTAGAATTTTTTCAAAATTTTTTGGTCAGTACTTTTCGAGATAAGGTGGGGGACAGCGATTTTTCGCGATTTTTTAAAAATAATACAAAACCGGTCAAGTGCAAGTTGAACTTGCGCAATTAGTAGTGTCCCGTACATTGATTGCTTTTAAAATAAAAATTTTTGTTTTCTTTGTTAACACATGGGCTGAAAAGTCCCGGGCCTAACACATAGATGGCGCTAGTTTTATTGCAGTCACCTTTTTTTCAGTTAATACTAACCTTCAAAAGACAGCTGTTAAAATTTCATGATATTCTATTCATTAGTTTGTGAGTTACTTTTGTTATTTTCAAAACAATGGATCAAAAACAATTTCGTGTTTTAATTTTACACTGCTTCTTGATGGGAAAAATACCGTTCAAGCGAAGCAATGGCTTGAAAAGTGTTATGGGGACTCCGGTCCATCAGAAACAACAATAAAACGTTGGTTTGCTGACTTCAAACGTGGTCGTAGAGACACCGATGATGCAGAACGCAGTGGACGTCCAAATGAGGCGGTAACACCAGAAAACATCAAAAAAATCCATAAAATCGTTTTGAATGATCGAAAAGTGAAGTTGCGTGAGTTAGCTGACATCGTAAAGATATCAAAAGAACGTGTTGGCTTTATATTGCATGAGCATTTGACTATGAGAAAGCTCTGTTCAAAGTGGGTGCCGCGTTTGCTCACTGTTGATCAAAAACAAGAACGTGTTGATGATTCTGAGCAGTGTTTGACCATGTTTAAACGTAACAAACCGGAATTTTTGCGTCGATATGTGACAATGGATGAAACATGAATCCATCACTTCTCTCCGGAATCAAAACGATCGTCATCTGAGTGGACAGCAACTGGTGAACCTCGTCCAAAGCGCCCGAAAGCACAACAATCGGCTGGAAAGGTTATGGCCTCGGTATTTTGGGATGTGCGTGGTGTAATATTCATCGACTATCTTGAGAAAGGAAATACCATCAACAGTGAATATTATATAGCGTTATTGGAGCGTTTGAAGGCCGAAATTGCAAAGAAACGACCGCATATGGCAAAGAAAAAAATTTTGTTTCATCAAGACAACGCACCGTGTCACAAGTCAATCAAAACAATGGCAAAACTACATGAATTGAACTTCGAATTGCTCCCACATCCACCGTATTCGCCAGATTTGGCTCCCAGCGACTACTGGCTGTTCGCAGACCTGAAAAAAATGCTCGCCGGTAAGAAATTTCGCACGAATGAAGAGGTTATCGCTGAAACTGAGGCCTATTTTGAGGCAAAAGATAAATCGTTCTACAAAAGTGGTATTGAAATGTTAGAGCGGCGCTGGAATGATTGCGTTGCTCTTGATGGAGATTACGTTGATGAATAAAGCTAATTTTGAACCAAAAAAACGTGTTTTCTTTGTTAGGCCCGGGACTTTTCAGCCCCTGTGTTTTGACACCACACTCGATGACCTACTAAAAAAATTGTTTTTTCACTTCCGATTTCACCCCCTTAAGTCAAAATTTGACGTTCAAAACCACACGGCTTTGATGAGGCCATCAATTCCCATATTATTACCGAATTTCAACTTTCTGTGACAAATAGTTTCGGAGAAAATCGGGTGTGACAGACAGACACCGAAGTCATCTTATAAGTGTTCCGCACGGAACACTAAAAATAAAGATATCGGTTTCTAAATTCCGGTAATAGTAGTTTTGTGATCAAAAATTATAGTGTATTAACTATAATTGCAATATAATTTTGCATATACTGCATCAGTTACTAATTATCCGTTGGATGTTGGCTTAAAATATTGCAGGTGTGATGTTATGTTAATACGTCCTAATAGAATATCCCTTAAGGATCACAAAAGTGCATTTTTAACGCTCGCACCAAGCACCACTGTCGAAAGATAAATATTTCTTTATGTTTACTTCAAAAAACAATAATCTCTCTATTTTTAATTTTCGTATCATCTAACACATAATTAAATTATCCGAATTATCCCGGAGAGACTGTTTTTTCAACTAATATTACTACAGTAATTATTGATAATAGGTTGGATATTAGTTTAAACCGGCATATGTAAAGGGTAATTTTTCTGATAAGTATCAGTTCTAGTTGCAGATGACCCTAAATGGATAAATATTTACTGAAGTTTGAGCCGTTTCATGCCACTTTGCTTATCTGAGTTAAAATAAATAAGTTCCTCTCCATTATACCACCACCTGGTTACTTCCCATAGCCTACTTACATCTTCTATATCCTCATCCTGACTAACTTCAGGTTCACTACTTTCTTCATGACCGTTTCCTACTACTATAGGGTTGGTTTCTTCTACTAATTTTGTCACTGAAGTTACCACTGGAGGAGGTGTCGCAACTTTTGTAGGCGGCGGGGTCTGATTGACGATCTGAGGTAAATGGGTGTTAATGGCTTCGATGGGAGCTGCTTTTTCTTTTTCTGAAAATTTCGTTAATGCTTTAAAAACATTACGACTACGACAGGTAAAAGCAAAATCAGCTTCATTAATTAGAACGTATTGGGTTAAAGTTGGTAACTTAATATAATAATTTATGTTTTTAAATACTTATGTTTAATAACCCAATTGATAAATGAAAAAACTTGGTGGCCAAAGAGCCTGTATAATAACCAGATGGTCGCCAGTTCGATTGCGGCCAGCGGTGTTGTCTATAGATTCAGACAGAAGTTCGTGTAGAAATGCAATGATATAACAATGCCTTAAAAGTGCCGTGAGATATAAATCGACAAAAAATATAGTCGTTGGCAAATTATTTCTTAAAAATAATGTCACTTCAATGTGAACCGTTACGTCCCCGCTTTTAAGCTTTTAAGCGAGCGGTTAAATTATTGATCTCTTCACAGCACGTCGTTTCCGCAATATTTTCTTATAATTGTTAGAAAATATCCATCGGCATCACTGACTGAGTGAAAGTCCTCAGAGTCTTTCCTGTGAGCTTTCTCTTTATGAGGGACCAAACGTTTTCAATATGGTTGGCGTCCGGCGATTGTGAGGGCCTCTCTAGTATCCTATCGTGGAGAACATCATCCCTTTGGAATAATTTGCCCAGGACTGTGTTTCCCACCGAATACAATTTACAGCGATTTAAGAACAACGTGAATCGCTTTCTCCGCACACGTGTCGCTCCTGTAGCGCTTTAGGGACTTCCCTGTAGCACGTGTGCTAGACCCATAAAAAAAAGCGAGCTGTTTCGCGACGTGATTTTCGCCCAGCAAAGGTTTCTTCAACGTGCTTCGGAATTTGACTTCATGGAACATATTCAAACCCGATTTTGATGGTTTACCCACTTCTTCACAAACGACTTTTTAATATATTTTGCGGCCGCGGAACGTGTCATTTTAGGCCCCTTTGAATGGGAACAAAGAAAGACTGCCTCGACCCGACGGGCAAACTAGTGACTCATTTTGGATTTTACGTGATTTCGATGAAAGTTCGGAATCGACTGATACTTTTACTAAAATGCGTCGTAAACAAAGGTTCCTTCTACCGATTTTTTGTTGAATCGCTAGAATCGCACCTACCAAAAATGAATTATCGTGGTTACTAGACAGACCGTAGATAGATACAAATCCATTATCGCCCATCCCTCCACAAGTTAAAATGTTATAACCGGTTAGTAACAATGACATTTTGAATAAAAATTCTAGATCCCAGATTATTCGATTCAATCTGATGTAGTACTCAATGATACCTAAAAATGAGTCTATGGTAGGGTAACTGTCGGGTGTCGGATTCGTATTTATCTAGAGAATAAAAATTATTTATTAATTAAAATGCTAAGATGAAGTATTATTGCCAGTGTCTTTATGAGAGCATTTCCACTAATCTTTGTTAATATATATACCGATAATTTACAGGTAAAATTTGAATCCTACCAGTAATTTTTAAATCCTAAATACGAGGGTTGCATGATAAATACCTAGCCTCGGCCAGAGATGGCACAACTACTATTTAAAGAATTATATGTTTCGTACACATAACCTTCAACAAGAATCCTATCAAATTTTCAAGTCGTTCTGTTACTTAGTTTCTGACTGGCAGCCATTTAAATAGAACAACTTTTGTGATTTTACAACAATGAAAAAAATTGAGCATTGATAAAATATTTGTTTTTAAAAAAGAAAACGAATGGTGAGATAAAAGCCGAACTCAGCTAAGTTTATGGGGATTCTGCACCTTCGTTTACCACCACAAAATATTGAACAGCCGAATTCAAACACGGCTGTACAAGCATTTTTGATGAAGAATGTCCAGGTCGTCCAAATGAGGTTACCACATCAGAAATGATTGAAAAAATCTACGATATACTAATAAATGATCGGAGAGTGAAAGTGCGTGAGATTGCTGAGACTGTGGGCACGGGTGCAGAACATTTTAACAACGTGTTTGAATATGCAACAGCTTTCCGACTGCTCACAATTGACAATAAACACGCATGTATGTCATCTTTAAAAGAATGTTTGGCTACGTTAAAGCTCAAACGGAATGATTCTTGGCATCGATTTATAATTGTTAACGAAACATGGATTCATCACAGCACACCAGAGACCAAAGAACAGTCCAAACAGTGGGTTTTCCGTGGCGAACTGGCGCCAAAGAAGACCAACGAAGTCTTGGCCACAGTGTTTTGGGATGTCCGCGGCATAATCCATGTCGATTACCTTGAAAAGGGCAAAACAATTAATAAAGAGCATTATGTTAACTTATTGGATCGTTTCAACCACACTGTGAAAGAAAAACGTCCGCATTTGGCGAAGAAAAAATTTCTCTTCTATCAACAATGCACGCATGCACACCTATTAGCACGAAGATGTTTTTGCCTCTCCTTGACGTAGCGTCAATTTCCGGTCCTGTAAAAACAAAGACAAGTGTTTCGACTTTCGGAGTGACCTTGCCTACGGAGACACGTTTTGGCAAGTCGTCGACATTTTATGTCGTGTTAAAATGATTTACCGACATCTTCACAAACGACACCGACTTTTTAATATATTTAGCGGCCGTGGAATGTGTCATTTTAGGCCCCTTTAGATGGGAACAAAGGAAGACGCCCTCGAACCGACGTGCAAGCAAGTGACTCATTTTGGATTTTGCGTGATTTTGACGAAAGTTCCGAATCGAGTAATACGTTTACTAAAATGTGTCGTAAACGAAGGTGTCCTCTACCGACTTTTTGTTAAATTGTTAGAATCGCATCTACTAAAAATGAATTATCGCGGACACGTTCTTATTTGAGAAACTGTATAAAGGAGAAATGATATTTTCTTGAAAGTTATTTGTAAAAATAAACTGTACCCTGGAGGAACGTAAAAGAGTATCACATTGCTTATAAATTCAGCCATTTGATGCTGTCTCAAAGCGGAACTACATTATTTTATAAAAAGAACGATCTTCTTTCATTTTATCAGTAGAAGAGAAATAAAATGTTAATCAAGAAAACAGGTATACGATATTAAATATATAACACATGGGCTGAAAAGTCCCGGGCCTAACAAAGAAAACACGGTTTTTTTGGTTCAAAATTAGCTTTATTCATCAACGTAATCTCCATCAAGAGCAACGCAATCATTCCAGCGCCGCTCTAACATTTCAATACCACTTTTGTAGAACGATTTATCTTTTGCCTCAAAATAGGCCTCAGTTTCAGCGATAACCTCTTCATTCGTGCGAAATTTCTTACCGGCGAGCATTTTTTTCAGGTCTGCGAACAGCCAGTAGTCGCTGGGAGCCAAATCTGGCGAATACGGTGGATGTGGGAGCAATTCGAAGTTCAATTCATGTAGTTTTGCCATTGTTTTGATTGACTTGTGACACGGTGCGTTTTCTTGATGAAACAAAATTTTTTTCTTTGCCATATGCGGTCGTTTCTTTGCAATTTCGGCCTTCAAACGCTCCAATAACGCTATATAATATTCACTGTTGATGGTATTTCCTTTCTCAAGATAGTCGATGAATATTACACCACGCACATCCTAAAATACCGAGGCCATAACCTTTCCAGCCGATTGTTGTGCTTTCGGGCGCTTTGGACGAGGTTCACCAGTTGCTGTCCACTCAGATGACGATCGTTTTGATTCCGGAGTGAAGTGATGGATCCATGTTTCATCCATTGTCACATATCGACGCAAAAATTCCGGTTTGTTACGTTTAAACATGGCCAAACACTGCTCAGAATTATCAACACGTTCTTGTTTTTGATCAACAGTGAGCAAACGCGGCACCCACTTTGAACAGAGCTTTCTCATAGTCAAATGCTCATGCAATATAAAGCCAACACGTTCTTTTGATATCTTTACGATGTCAGCTAACTCACGCAACTTCACTTTTCGATCATTCAAAACGATTTTATGGATTTTTTTTTATGTTTTCTGGTGTTACCGCCTCATTTGGATGTCCACTGCGTTCTGCATCATCGGTGTCTCTACGACCACGTTTGAAGTCAGCAAACCAACGTTTTATTGTTGTTTCTGATAGAGCGGAGTCCCCATAACACTTTTCAAGCCATTGCTTCGCTTGAACGGTATTTTTTCCCATCAAGAAGCAGTGTAAAATTAAAACACGAAATTGTTTTTGATCCATTGTTTTGAAAATAACAAAAGTAGCGTCACTCTTAGCACAATAACTCACAAACTAATGAATAGAATATCATGAAATTTTAACAGCTGTCTTTTGAAGGTTAGTATTAACTGAAAAAAAGGTGACTGCAATAAAACTAGCGCCATCTATGTGTTAGGCCCGGGACTTTTCAGCCCATGTGTTAGAGTGTTTTAAAGTTCGAGCATTGTTTTTGAATAACTTCGCCTAAAACCGTTTTCTTTTATGAGAGGGGGCTGGAAGCGGATGCGGATTATCAGCTTGCTAATGCTCCTAAAGATTTGACATTAATGTTTATTAATATTTAATTCTGTGTCAAAATTAATGTCACACCAAATATAGCTTTAAAACTATTTGAATTCAAAAAATATATTGTCATTGCCAAAATAAGGGATAATGTGTTAGAGTTCATCCAAAAACTGAGTTTTGTGACGAAAGAAGCCATATACAACCAAAAATTCTCATTCGCATGAACTAAACATTATAGTTAACTTCAATATTTAAATGCATTTTGCCCAAATAAATCTTAGAAACACAAAGTTCTAAAATAAATTCTGACCCTGACTTTCTCACACTAAAAAATAATTTCGATCGATAAAGTCGATATTTTACATCATGGTGTAATCATGTGTCATCGCCATAGCAAAATTTCATGAATTAGGATACGAACTGCTACCGCATCCACCATATTCGCAAAATTTAGCCCCCAACAATTATTTCCTATTTTTGAATATGGGAAGATGGCTAGGCGGAAAAAACTTTGGCTCAAATGATGAGGTGATTGCTGAAACAAACGCCTATTTTGAAGGGTTGGACAAATCGTATTTTTTAGATGGGATACAAAAGATAGAAAAATGTTGGACTAAGTGTATCGATCGGATGGAAAAGATAACGAAGTCATTCGAAATCATACAGACTATATAACCATCAATACAAGACAACGAAATATAGTCAAATCTACCAAAACCTATCCTGAAGCAGATATACCTACAAACCATAATTTGCTGCTTACAACTATCAAGATTAGACTAAAAAAGTTAAAATATGAACAAACAACAACAAATATTAACATCGACAAGCTCAAAGAAGAAGTCGTAAAGAAGAGGATTCATAAGGAGATTGATAGAAGTCTGGATACAAACAAGACATCAGACACCGGAAGAAAAACGGCACCACATCAGAGAAATGCTGGAAGAAGTAATGGAAAAGCACCTGAAACAAAATGCCACCAAAAAGAAACAATCATGGACGACAAAGGAGATACTGGATATGATGGAAGTAAGAAGAAAGTATAAGAACAACAATACTATAAAATACAAAGAAACCCACAACCTAATAAAAAGAAAGGTAAAGGAGGCTAAAGACATGTGGCTAAATGAAAAATGCACAGAAACAGAAGCATCAGAAAAGAAATACGACACATTTAATTTACATAAGAAAATCAAAGAAGCTGCTGGACTAAGGTTACAAAGGCAACCACAAGTAATAGAGGATAAAGAAGGTAAACTACTACTGAACATACAAGAAAGAATAGATAGCTGGGAACAATATATAGGGGAAACGTATAGTGACACAACTAGACAACATAATACAAATAAGATTAATACAACGGGCCCCCCCATAAATAAAGACGAAATATTAGCCTCGGCAAATCAGCTTAAAAATAAAAAGGCAGTAGGAAAAGATAATATAGCTACAGAAATCATTAAAATTTTTCTTGAAAAACATATGGACATTATACAGGACCTCTTCAACAGCGTATACATCACAGGTGATGTACCTCATGATTGGTTGACATCAATTTTTATACCACTGCCAAAAAAGAATAGAACCCTAGAATGTGCGAGGAATATCGGAATATAAGTTTAATGTACCACATCTTGAAATTCTTCCTTAAAATAATCCACCAGAGTATACAAAAAAACTAGATGAACATACTGGACAAACACAGTTCGGCTTTAGGAACGGCCTAGGAACGAGAGACGCATTATTCTCCATCCGCGTTTTGATTGAAAGATGTAGGGATGTCAACTCTGATGTTTATTTATGCTTCACAGATTTCCAAAAAGCTTTTGATATGGCAAATCATGAGAAAATGATGAAAATACTACAATCGTGTAACATTGATGACAAAGACTTACAAATAATATCAAGTTTATACTGGAACCAGACTGCCATAATAAAAATTGAGATCGCATGTCCAAAGAAATAAAAATAAAGAAAGGCGTCACCCCTGTTATTCAATGTTTATTCTGAGGAAATCTTCAATAAATCACTTTCTGATAAAAAAGATGGTATTACAATCATGGTGTTTGTGTAAATAACCTCCGCTACGCTGATGATACTGTCATTCTAGCGGACAGTGAAGAAGGCCTACAAAGGAACATGGAATGAAACTGAATACGAACAAAATAAAAATAATGGTGGTCAGTAAGAATTCTAATATAAACATAAATATTAAAATACATCAACAACACTTAAAAGGGTAACAAAAATAACGTATACTACAAACGTGGAAATACTTGATCGGATGGGAAAAGAACGAGAGTTGATTCCAGCTGTTAAAGAAAGAAAAAGCATTTACTTTGGCCATATTATGAGAAGCCGAAAGTATGCGCTTCTGCAACTTATAATTGAAGGAAAAATCATCGGTAAGCGAGGACCAGGAAGGCGCCGCAACTTCTGGTTGAAAAACTTACGACAGTGGACAAACAAGACATCTACTGAACTGTTTAGTGCGGCAATAGATAAAATCAGATGGGCAAATGTGATCGCCAACGTCCTTAGAAGATAAAGCACACTAAGAAGAACAAGAAGAAGTGTATCGAGCGAAAAATAAAATAAATTTTACATACAAAAACGTCTTTTTCTTGTCAAGTCAGTTGTTGTATTTATCATACAACCCTCGTATACCCTTAATTTCTCAGTTTTCAAATATCAAAGTTTCAGAATGACCGCACTACTTCTAATAAAAGAAGATAAATAAAATATTTCGTAGTTATAAATAATATTCAAGTAGTTGTTCAGTTACTACGTCTTGCAACTAAAGCCTTGAGGGTGGGAGGTAATATTTGTAATTCGGTAAGTAAATTCAGCGTTTCCACACTTCGTTACCAGAATATAAAAAAAACGCGGTTACTAATAAACGTCACAACGATTTTGTTCAACAATCAAAGTTAAAAAACGATGTTTAAATATCTCAAAATATGTTTTCAAAGATATCCATTAATACTTACCGGATAGGTTGGGCGTTGCATTAGCTACTCCATCATGTTCCAAATTGGAGTCCTCGAGTGAACTCTGACCATGACTTTTACTAAATAACTTGTGAGCTTTGGCTTTCAGTTCACGGGGATGTGGTGTGTTTTGCCTTACAAATGGTGTCTAAAATAAAAGGAAAAACGTATGAGAGTGATTTGTTTTAAGTATAATTAAATATGATATACGTATAAATGATACAATGTTACCTACCATCTTTTACTAATTGGGTGAATTTAATTTTTAATAATTACTTTAATAATAAATACTAATACAATATGCAGATGACAGTCAGATTTTAAGGAGCTTTAATAGTTTTAACGCATTAGAGGCGGAACAGGAAATTAATTACTGTTTAAATTCGATGTTTACCTACTCTAATAACAATGGTTTGAAGATAAATCCGAGAAAGTCGGCAGTACTGTATTTTGGAACAAACAGTGAATGGGCTTCGGCAAATTTCAATTTAAATATGGCCCAGGGAAGAATTCCGTTTGTTACTGAATATAAAAATTTCGGAATATTATTTGATAGTAAGCTCAGGTTTAGAAAGCAGGTTTCTTTGGTAGCTCAAAGGGTGTATTGTTCACCACGTAATTTATATAAGAATCGGCATATCCTCAATTTGAGCTTAAAAAAATATTTGTGCGAGACTCTTGTCCTTTTTCACTCTAATTATTGTAATTTTGTTTACGGTCCGTGCCTGGATCTTATGTCGAAGTATAAGCTGCAAAAAATTCAAAACTCCTGTGTACGTTTTATTTCTGGATGCAGGGGAAGGGATCATGTGAGTGGCAGGCTGAAGGAGCTGAAATGGTTGCGTAGTAAGGATAGAGAAAGGCTACATCTGGGTTGCTTTTTGCATAGACTGTTGAGGACCGGAGTGCCACCATAATCGAAGTTCGGTGCATCAGCGTAATACTAGGTACAACGACCGCTTTCAAATACTTAGGCATCGTACAAGTGTGTTTAAACAGTCTTTCGGCTATACATCTGCTGAACTTCTGAACGAAATTCCTGAAGGTTTGCTTGCTCTGTCTGAACTATCTTTCAGAAGGCAGCTAAAGGAGATTTTATTTCAGACTGTTATTATGTCTCTTTTATAGGGTAAGGTGGGGATCATGATTTGTATATGGGTATCAATATGATGTAGATGTAGATTACAATGTTTTCCTTTTTTAGTTTAGAGTAAGTAGAGTTTAAGTACTAATGGATACTTCTTAAATTGTATTTGAGTTTGTATTTCTTTTGTATATTTTTGAGAACTCGGTTAACAACAGCACTGCTGCATTTCGCCGAGTATAAAATAAAGACATTATTATTACGCTTAAATAATTTTGTGTGAAGTATTAAAAAAATGAGTGTGAATCCGAATCAATCTTTTCAAACGGCGTTGCTATTGTTTACAAAACACCTTTGTTCAAAAAAAATATTTGTGCATTTGTCTAAAAACTTTTCGAGCATATTTTTATTGGTCAGGAGAATAGTGTTAAAAACTATGTCGTCCCGAAACTTGCTTACTCGTCCTGCAAAATACAACTTGCCTGAATCAAGATGTATATTAGGTCAGTCAATAAGTTTTGAAAGCGACACCTGGAGCATCACTTGAACCAAATATTGGACACCATTTTTAAGCTTCATCTATCATATGAACACACCCTAAATTTCAAGTCGATCTGTCAAGTCATATATTGTTTATCAGCTGGTTAAAGTAGACGTGTTTGAGTATTTTTTATTTGTTTTGGAAAATGGTCTGCCCCTTGATTTCCAGCTGTTTATAGATGGATTCTGGTTTAAACGTGGTCGTACAAGCGTCAATGATTGTCCACGTTCAGGTCGTCGAAAATCTGCAGCAACTGAAGAAACTGTTATGCAAGTACAAGATATGGCAATGGAAGACCGTCGATTAACCGTGGATGTTTTAGCTGAGGCTATAGGCATCTCACATGGATATGAGATCTTCACTAATTTTTTGGGTATGAGAAAGCTATTCACAAGATGGGTGCCGCATTTGCTAACATCAGAACAAAAACGCACTTGAGAAAAACGTTCTAAACAACATTTGTCACGTTTTACAAAGAATAAACGTGCGTCGATTTGTAACTATGGATGATATTTGAGTTTACCAGTACGATCCTGAACTGCGACAACAAACCGCACAGTGGACTGAGTTCGGTTGTTCAGCTCCAAAGCAGCCAAAGTGGTCAAAGCCGTCCAAAAAAATTATGGCAGCAGTTTTCTGGGATACAAAAGGAATTTTGTTAATTGATTACCTTCAAACCGGTAAAACAATCTCAGGAAAGCAACCTTTTGGATCAGCTGGATGAGAAAATTCGTGAGAAAAAGGCCGGTTTGCAGAAGAAAAAATCATCTTTCATCATGACAATGAAGGTCTTCCGGAAAATCACTTCAGAGATGGGGTAAATGAATTGGAAAATCGATGGAAAAAATGTATGGTTAAATGACGGTTCATTTTTGGGCCCTAAAGCTGGGTCAAGTCTTGGCGGCGTCTGCCCTTTGGAGCGCTCGACTTTTTTAGAGTCAACAAATGTTATGGTACTTGACGCAAGTGGTTAAACGACAGTCCATTTTAGAACCTAGCACTTCGGGCCTTATCTGGGCATTCCAGGGCACGGGGGCCGAAAAATCAACGTTAATGGCTTTTATTCGACTCGCCCAATAGAATGAACAACTAGGCAGACGGTTAGTCGAAAGGTCACAATTTCGGGTCGCCCTCTTGGTCTATGTTGGTAAACCGAGATGAAGATAGGCAGCACAGATCAATGTCATTGCAGGTTTTATTAAAGATAACCACAGACTGATATAGTGGTGCTTTAATTAAGAAATTTGTAGAAGGTGTAGGTAAGTAGAACATAGCAGTACGTCTGATAGTTCGTGAAGGAACAAGAAAGTTTATTTGTGATAATATCTCAGAGCAATCTATAAGGGATCTATACACCTTAAAAAAAAATTGAACTAATATTTGAAATCTATGCAAAAGAATGCTCTGTTCAAAATCTTTAAGAGGATATACCTCATCCCTCTTAAATCCAAGAAATTTAACAAACTTTCGTTGGATATTTTCCAATTGACTAATATATTTATGAAAAATGAGATCCCCTACAACCACATCAAATTCCAGCTTAGATCTCACAAAGTTAATCTTCACAAATAAGGTGTTTTAGTGTTTCAATATTTGTAAAACCACCCGAATTTTTTAGTAAAAACTCGAGCATTCTTGTTGCATTCCCCAGGATACTATTAATATTCTAATTTTATTAGAAAAACAAAGTTTGGGCTCAAAAATGACACCAAGGTCTTTAAAAGTGGCACAACTCTCTGTGACAAATAAAGTTAATGGGATCCAATTTATTTGTAAATGTCATAGTGAAGCATTTGTTAATATTTAGAGTTAACTTGTTAGTTCTGCACCAATTATCCAGAATACTAAAATCACTCTGAATAGAATAACACTCATTTGTCTCCGGAATTTCTTCAAATATTTATAGATCGTTTGCAAATAGCAAAATATGACTATAAATATTGTTACTATCACTGATAAAAAATGAAACTAATAGAGGAGCAAGGTTACTCCCTTAAGAAAAATTAACAGATTTCAACATATTGTAAGCGATCTCTCAGATATGATGCAAAAAACATTATCAGGTTCTCAGTGAATCCCATCTGAGACAATTTTTGCAACAAAACAGAATGATTTACTTCGTCGAAGGTCTATAAAAAGTCTGTGGAAACAACATCTACTTGTTTTATGCTTATCCACGGCTTGCCCAACGTATTGGGTAAGACAGGTTAGGTTACTTACTATACTGTGATGACTAAAACAACTTGTTGTTTAGGGAAGATGAAGTGATTAATTTGATTAAAAAAATAATCATGTATCAATATTTCAAAAATCTTCGCAAAGGAAGACTTCTACTTGAAGTGCCATATCGCACCAAACCACAGGCATAGGCGACTCTCTCGCCTTTGGTGTTTCACAGACAAAGGATAGTTTAATGTCGGTTCTGAATGGCCAAAGTGAGAGGCTTTACTAGGCATGATACTACTGCTGGTTGGCCATTGTCTTCCCAAATAATAATAATATAGACACAGGCCTATAATTCGATATTTCATCGCCTTTTTTGAAGACTGTGGCAATTCTTGGCTCTTTTCTATTCCATAGGTAACGTCTTATTTTTAATAGTTAAGTTAAAAAAAAAGGATAATGGTTTACGCAATGCAGCGGTCCAGTGACTGAGAACGAAGTAAGGCACTTGACCGGGGCCACAGGTCAATTTGTTTTTCGACCTTCTTAACGCCCTCATAATCAGTACGCATTCAAGCATGACAGAAGAAGTGTCATTGATAGATTGATGCTGACAGGTCAGATTCGATGGAGCGACGTATACAGTACGAAAAAAAGTGGCAAATGCACATACAATACTTTCAGAATCGGAGAACTCAGAATTATTATCCATAAATATTACAGGTAGTGAGTTTATTGCTTTTTTAGAATTAATAAAAGACCAAAAAGTTTTTAGATCACTTGAAATAGAGCTGTTAGCCCTAAGTGTGTAATTTTGATGGGCAATGTCCATCTTCCTTTTTACTGAGTGTGTGAATTAATTTTGAGGGATTTTCCTGTAAAAATGTCGCTTTATTTTAAAAAAACGGTTACAAATTGATTATTCAAAGTATTGTTCATCTCTAGCAACTACTTTCTTCCATCTTTGTAGCAATATATAAATACCACGTTGAAAGAATAACTCATCTTTTGAGGCTATCCACGAATCAACACATTTTTTGGTATCCTCATAAGAATGGAAGTGCTGTTCAGACAGGCCGTGCGTCATCGATCAGAACAAGTGATAATCAGAAGGAGTAATGTCTGGTGAGTAAGACGGGTGAGGTAGGACATCCCATCCAAGCGCTTCTAGCGTTTGCTTAAAGGGTTTTGCAATATGTGACCGAAAGTTGTCATGTTGAAAAATAACTTTGTCGTGTCTTTTGGCATATTGCGGTCGTTTTTCCTCCAACGTTCGGCTCAATTGCATCAGTTGTTGTCGGTAACGTTTCCCAGTAATAGTTTCGTCAGGTTGAAGTAGCTCATAATACACTACATCCAGCTGATCCCACCAGATATACAGCATAATCTTGGAGCCACGAATATTCCGCTTTGGCGAGGATGTTCATGGTTTTCTGGGCTAATGATTTTTTTGCGCTTTGAATTATCGGAACGTATCCCTTTTTCATCACCAGTTACGACATAATGCAAAAAAACCTTTCCGATTGTGCCGTTGAAGCGGTTGTTCACAGGTGAAAAGTCGCCTCTAAATGTCTCTCGGTTTCAATTTGTACGGCATCCAATTTCCTTGCTTTTGAATGATTCCCAGTACATGTAAGCGCTTGGAAATGGTTTTGCGATTAACTCCTAATAATTCTGCAAGTTCTTTTTACATTTGGCATGGGTCTTCGTCGAGTAATGCCTCCAATTCTTCATCTTTAAACTTTTTCGGTTGGTCTGGCCGTTCTTTGTATCCGTGTCGAAATCACTACTTTTAAAGCGTTGAAACCAGTACTCACATGTTTTTATCGGTGGAATATAATCACCCTAAGTTTCCGGCAGCTATTATTGACTCTCAGTAGCGTTTTTCTTCGAATTAAACAAGAAAAGTAACGCTTCCCGCAAATGATGTTTGGTTGGCACGTAATTCGACATATTCAATGCTCAAAAAAATTTGTTGTTTACGCTTCGGCAAAATTATATATACTAAAAATTAAAGTCTAATGATGGCGCTTCACCATGAATATAGCAATAATAAACCCCGATGCGATATAACAAGTTATAATAAGTTTCGCTCTTTCTTAGAAATCCCTCAAAATTAATTCACACTCCTTATATATCTGCTCGAAGTTCCTTGTATTGCTGTCCCAATATTGGTAAGCTGAATTTTTTAAATTTCTTGAAACTTCTATGCTTTCGTTACATGAGCCTGATTATTTCAGATGTAAATCATACTAGATACGTTCTTTTACGAATAACAGATTTAAGAACGCACGCATCAAGTCTTTCATATAACACGTAGGCTGAAAAATTTTTGGTCTGAAACATAGATGTACCCCTTTTCATTTCACCTTTAATGCCTGTCAAAATTTCATGACATTTCGATGATTAGTTTACAAGTTACAGTGATTTTAGTGACGCTACTTTCGATATTTTCAAAATAATGGAAAAAATAGAATTTCGTGTCTTGATTAAACACTGTTGTTTGGTGGGAAAAAACTACCGTTCCAGCAAAGCAATTGCTTGATAAGTGTTACGGGGACTCTGCCCTTGGAAAATCACTCATCATTTACTAGTATGCTGAATTTAAACACGGTCCTACAGATACAAATGATGCTGAACGCTCTGGACACCCAAATGAGGTGATTACACCGGAAAACATTAAAAAAATACACAAAATTGTTTTGGATGACCGTAAAGTGAAATTGCTTGAGACAGATAATGATATCAAAAGAACCTGTTAGTAATATTTCGCATGAACATTTGGGCATGAGAAAGCTCTGTTCGAAATGGGTACTGCGTTGGCTCACAGTGGACCAAAAACAACGTGTTGATGATTCTGAGGGCTATTTGGACTTGTTTAAGCGCAATAAACAGGAATTTTTGATGCGATATGTGACAATGGATGAAACATGGATTCACCACTACACACCGAAATCAAATCGGCAGTTAGCTGAGTAGACGGCAACCGGTGAAAGCCGCCCGAAGCGACCAAAGACACAACAGTCGGGTGGGAAGGTTTCGGCCTCTGCATTTTGGGATGCGCATGGAATAATTGTCATCGACTATGCTGAGAAGGGAAAAACCATCAATAGCAAAATTATATAAAGTTATTGGAAGAAGGCAGAAATCGTAAAGAAACAGCCCCAAATGAACAAGAAAAAAGTGCTCTTTCATCAAGACAATGCACCGTGTCACAAGTGAATGGTTACGATGGCAAAATTGCATGATTTGAAGTTCGAATAGATTCCTTATCCACCGTATTCTTCAGATTTGGCCCCTAGCAGCAGCTATTATCTATTCGCAGACCTCAAAAAAATGCTCGCGGGAAAGAGATTTGACTCCAATGAAGAAGTTATTGCCGAAACGGAGACCTATTTTGAAGGCAAAGATAAATCCTACTACAAGAAAAGGTACAGAAATGTTAGAAAAGCGTTGGACTGATTGTATCGGTCTTGAAGGGACTATATTGATGAATAAGGTCGAATTTTGCAAAAAAAATGTGTTTTAAGTAGCTAGACCAAAAACTTTTCAGCCTACTGTTAGTATCTCGTAAATCCGAGCACATGCTTCAATAACATTATAGAGTATATATAATTCGGCCAATCCACATTCAAAATCCTGTAATAAAGGAGCGGAAAATCTGCTCTTCTAAAGTTATACCGAGATTTGAATGTATTTGTCAGCAACATAGATTTTTTTTCTAGAGTGAAAATATAAGGAAATGTTCAAAGTTGTCCTTCTCTACTAGTGGAACAGATTTTCTGGAAAAGACAGAATTAATATTTGAAAAAACTAAATCGAGAAACTTATTATGCGTGTTGGGAATTTTGTTAAATTGTTCCAAATCAAATGAATCAAATTTTTTAATATATCAATTTTTGGATCAATGGATTTTCATATAGGTCAGGAATATTAAAGTCACCCAAAATTAATACATCATTATTGTAGATAAAGTGAAGTACTTCAATGTATTCAAACATTGTATTTAGTTCTTGTTGAGAAGTATTTGGAGGTACGAGGGCCGCATTTAAACTTTTAAAAACGCTCACTAGATGGCGCTATTGAGATCTGTTGACATTTGTTATTGTTAAAACCGTGGCAGCTCAGAAATTGGCCGAGTGGTTTGTGCGTGAGCGTTTAAAAGAAAACAGTTTTGTGAATAAATGGAAATTTCACGTGAAGGTTTTCGTTGGATGATTTTTTACGATTTTAGCAAAGGCCTAACTCAACAACAAGCCTCGAATCGCTTCGTTCAATTTTTGGCAATGAATCACCATCAGAAAAGACTGTTTTCAATTGGTTTGCAGAATTTCGTCATGGTCGTGCTTCCGTCAGCGAAGAATTTCGTGAAGGTCGATGAAAATCGGTTGTTCCAAAAAATATCGATGCTGTGCTCAACATAATTGAAGAGGATCCGCAGGTGACTTACCATGAGATAGAGACATCCTTAGGCATATCGAAGATGAAGTACATTCGATTTTGCGTGATCATTTAGCTGACAATTTGCCCGAAACTCAAAAACAGGCTCGTGTCAATTAGTGTCAGGAAATGGTAAAAAAATTCGACCGAGGACATGCAAAATCAGTATACAACATAGTAACATGAGACGGAACTTGGATATATTCGTACGAGCCGAAAAGTAATAATTCACTGTTGGGTGTTCGTTAGCGATGCACTTCCAAGAAAATGATTGCTTGTTTCTTTGGTTATACTGGATATGTGCTGTAGAGGGTCGAAGAACAGTTAATGCTGAATGGTATATAACAATTTCTTTGTCAGAAGTCATCGATGAAATCAGGAAAGACAACCGAAAACGTCGCATCATTCTTTATCGTGACGGTGCCAGCTCTTACATAGCTCGTCAAAGAATTGATTATTTGACGGCGAAAAACATCGAATTAATGTCCCATTGCCCGAATTTACCTGATTTATCGCGTAACGTCTCCTTTTTGTTGAATGTTAAAAAAATGCGCGGACGGCGATTTTCAAGAAGCTGCTGAATCCTTCCAAAACAATGTTTTTGAAGTACCAACTTCAGAGTGGAAAAAATGTTTCGAGAATTGGTTCGAACGCGTGCAAAAGTGAATAAATCTTAAAGGCGAATATTTTGAGAAACAATATAACGATTTGTAATAATTTTTTTTTTTTTTTTGTAAAAACTTAAAAGGTAGCCAAAAGATAACCAATACTAGTAATGTTACATAATGAATCGTACGACCAACTATATCTATCTTAGTGACATTGTTGCGTAGGCCGTGAAGATCAAGTTGTGATGTGATATATTTCTTATTCACAGCTAGTATCACCAGACCTAATCTACTAAGGTCTCTATCACAACCAAACATACCTGAATACCGTTGTAAAATAGTTCAGTTAAGAACATATTTTTTTGAATCCAACTTTCCGTAACTGCGATGAGGTCGTAATTAGAACTGCAAACCGATTTGAAGAAGTCAGTCACTTTTGTGTTTAACCTATTTTGATACAGACAAGATACATTCATAATAGAAGACCATAAAATTCTGATAGACAACTTATTTACTCTAGTCTAAGTAAAAGTTCATAAATCTTTTGCCCCCTTGACAATTTGTGGGCAATTCACTGAATTATTTTATTAGATTCGCCATTTTGTACTCGAGAGGGTAGCTTTCTGTTGTTTGTACTCTTCGATTTGTTTCGGTATCCTACTGAACCTAATAGAGACCTCCCTGTAGGCTTCCAGTTTTTTTTTAAATAGCTGGTGGTATGGACAATGGCTTTAACATCGTCCGCGCATTCTATTATCAACTTTATGGGTCTAGGTGTCGCTGTATTCTCACAACTCACTCGAAAAACCTGTATTTTAGCTACTGTGCTATCAGAGCAAGCTTTTAGTATTATGTCAGTAGCAGCAGCAGTATGCAATGTCTGGTTTTGATCTCTGAGGAAGCTTCCTCACGTTAGCCAAAAATTGTAAAGTTCTTCGGCCGCCGCTGTTTTTCGTCAAGCTATTTAAAAGTAAAACTTCATGGGTGGTTGTTTTATATATATTATTTTCTCTGTTGTTCGACAGTTGTCTTATGTCTGCAATTTCTGCTTTAAGTTCAGTATTAGTCTTTATT
Source organism: Pachyrhynchus sulphureomaculatus (assembly GCA_019049505.1). Classification (NCBI taxonomy): domain Eukaryota; kingdom Metazoa; phylum Arthropoda; class Insecta; order Coleoptera; family Curculionidae; genus Pachyrhynchus; species Pachyrhynchus sulphureomaculatus. Next base: position 146,236,582 of record CM032454.1, on the reverse strand, counting down.
TGGTCTTCATATCTGGCAAGTAGAAGTTTGTACTGGAACTCCATGTCAGTTAGTTTGTCTATAATATTATTAGTGAAATGTGAGTTCCTGAATTTCTAGTAGATGCCGTTCATCTTGCCCCTCAACACCTGATCCACAGAGAGGCGACGTCGAGAATAAGGAGTGTCGGGGCCAATATGACTAGCATAAGTACCACAAGTCCAGGTAGTCTTATTTGATCTCTTCCATATTATTCCACATATTAACCACTACCACATTCACTAAAAGGGGCTAAAACTTTGACACGATCTAGTGGTTATGGAATTTAAAATTTACTGTTATCGTTCATACTGTAAGATTTTACATCGTAAAGAAAGGTTAATACAAAAAAGATAAAAATAAAAATTGGGGAATCAGACCTTGGAACAGGTAGCAATTAACCGGTTTTAGTACTTTAAAGTAATTGCCAATTTTTAAGGGTGTATTCATAAATAAAAATGAGTTTTCTCGTCCAGTATTGCACACTATTATAACCCTAGTTGGCTTCCTGGTGCTCTTGTCAATTTAAATCCCTCACAGTCAAATGAGACCAAACTTTTTAGTGAATCAGCCAGTTAATATCCTATTAAAACAATTGTGGTCATAGTAAGTACGAATCTTAATGCATTTCGTAGCGAGGCTTACATAAGTTAACTTTTTCGTTCCTTAATATTATATCCCTTTTTTTTCTCTTAATATCTTTCAAATGTTTAAAACCCTAGAGGTGAAAATAAAAGTCTATAGGGGAACTATTAGTTGAGCAATTAGTGGATGAAACTGTGGCGATTATTCTCTTATATTGTTGGGTGTTGCCGGTAGCACTTTGATGAGTTAATTTAGAGAGGATAAAATCGTATGAATATACGGGACAAAATAGTTCGTGAACATCCACCAATTCGTTACAGCAAAAGTTACTCCATATCTTTTATAATCGTAACTTGCCCAATATGTTTGTGACTTTAATTGACCAAAGAAGCCGCAATTTAATCGCTCATGTAACAGCACCATTAAATACTGTAAAAACACCAAAAACAATGAAAGTTTAATTCCTGCAGAAAAGCAATTTCGGTGATAAGTGCTTGTGTTACGATATCCTTGTTAAAAAAATTAGACATTTTGTTATTTAATTATAGATGGCGAAGCTTCCTTATAATGACCTCAGCAACACAGGGTGTTAAGGAAATGGTTTTATTTTAATTTAATATCTTTTATGAATATTTATTATTATTATTATTATTATATATATATATATATATATATATATATATATATATATATATATATATATATATATATATAAAATATATGCCTACCTAGCAATTTCAATGTAACCGCCAAAATTTAATACTTAATTAAACCCTTTTATTATATTAAGTAAAATTAATTGTTCTTAACAAGTGTCCAAACATAAAACTGTTTAGATAAGCCTTATTTGCATGATAATCGTTTTGAGGCGATTTCTGAGAATTCCAGTTAAAGCAAGAACTCATTTCAAGTTTCTAGGGATTATAGAAATTCCTAGTGACATTTTATGATAAAAACTATACTATAAATACCATTGCCCTTTTCGAAATTAACCATCTGCAAACAGTACTTTGTCACTGATACAGGCTCAATTGTTTTGTGAAAATGTCAAAAACGAAAGAAGTTTCCGTTGAAAATCGGGCTCTGATAATTGCGAGACATTAAAATGCCGATTCCGAGGAAAACGGTGGACTAAATTGTAAAAAAAAATTCTGCGAGACATGGTATTCTCAACCAAAAACGTTCAGGAAGGCCTCGAAAAACGACTCCCGCTGAAGACAGCGCTATAACAATGTCCAGCAGACGTAATCGCCGCCTAACCGCACCTGAAATCACGGCTCAACTAAACCTGGAGCGGCCCATCCCCATCAACGTGACAACCGTGAAGAACAGGTTAGCAGAAGGTGGACTACACGGGAGAGTTGCAGTGAGGAAACCACTTCTTAGACAAGTGAATAAACGTAAACGATTAGAAAGGGCCCGAAAACATGAAAATTGGACATCAGAACAATGGAAATCCGTCCTTTGGAGCGACAATCTAAATTCGAAATTTTCGGTTCAAATTGACGAGGTTACGTGCGGCGGTCAGCTGCAGAGAGGACGTTGGAAGCCTGTCAGCTGCCTACAGTAAAACATGGTGGAGGTTCAGTAATGGTTTGAGGTTGTTTTGGCAACGGTAAAGTTGGAAAAATGTTTAGGACAGAAGGAATCATGCGAAAAGAACATTATCAAGAAATTTTGCTAACTTAAATGGTTCCTTCTAGAACAGATATTTTTCAGGGGAAATTTATTGTTTAGCATCATAACGACCCTAAACATTCGGCTAAATAAATTAGAGAACTTTTGGACCAATAAAATCCGATGACGTCCTGGAAGTGATGACTTGGTCTCCACCCGACTTGAAACCCATCGAATTGCTGTGGGAGCATTTGGACAGATGTGTCCGAAAACTCAATCCAACATCATAAAATCACTTGTGGGAACTTTTACAAGCAGAATGGGTTAAAATGACCGAAGAAACTCTGAAAAAACTACTGGATAGAATGCCGAAACTCTGTAAAGTGGTAATTAAAAACAAAGGAGGTCACATAGATGAGAAAAATCCTGGAAAATCATGAATATTTTTCTGATTTTCTAGACTGTAAATAATGTGAAAATAAATAATTGATTAAAATTTAAAAAAATATCTGGGTTTTTGTTGTCTTGGGACTGAAATAACTAGGTGGGTAAATACTTTCCGACGGTAGTGTATAAATATATATATATATATATATATATATATATATATATATATATATATATATATATATATATATACGCAAAAACATACTATATGTATACATGTCAGATCCACGCACGAGTTTATCATATGTCAAAACGCATATATATATATATATATATATATATATATATATATATATATATATATATATATATATATATATATATATATATAAATATATATATATATATGGGCTGAAAAGTCCCGGGCCTAACACATAGATGGCGCTAGTTTTTATTGCAGTCACCTTTTTTTTCAGTTAATACTAACCTTCAAAAGACAGCTGTTAAAATTTCATGATATTCTATTCATTAGTTTGTGAGTTATTGTGCTAAGAGTGACGCTACTTTTGTTATTTTCAAAACAATGGATCAAAAACAATTTCGTGTTTTAATTTTACACTGCTTCTTGATGGGAAAAAATACCGTTCAAGCGAAGCAATGGCTTGAAAAGTGTTATGGGGACTCCGCTCCATCAGAAACAACAATAAAACGTTGGTTTGCTGACTTCAAACGTGGTCGTAGAGACACCGATGATGCAGAACGCAGTGGACGTCCAAATGAGGCGGTAACACCAGAAAACATCAAAAAAATCCATAAAATCGTTTTGAATGATCGAAAAGTGAAGTTGCGTGAGTTAGCTGACATCGTAAAGATATCAAAAGAACGTGTTGGCTTTATATTGCATGAGCATTTGACTATGAGAAAGCTCTGTTCAAAGTGGGTGCCGCGTTTGCTCACTGTTGATCAAAAACAAGAACGTGTTGATGATTCTGAGCAGTGTTTGGCCATGTTTAAACGTAACAAACCGGAATTTTTGCGTCGATATGTGACAATGGATGAAACATGGATCCATCACTTCACTCCGGAATCAAAACGATCGTCATCTGAGTGGACAGCAACTGGTGAACCTCGTCCAAAGCGCCCGAAAGCACAACAATCGGCTGGAAAGGTTATGGCCTCGGTATTTTGGGATGTGCGTGGTGTAATATTCATCGACTATCTTGAGAAAGGAAATACCATCAACAGTGAATATTATGTAGCGTTATTGAAGCGTTTGAAGGCCGAAATTGCAAAGAAACGACCGCATATGGCAAAGAAAAAAATTTTGTTTCATCAAGACAACGCACCGTGTCACAAGTCAATCAAAACAATGGCAAAACTACATGAATTGAACTTCGAATTGCTCCCACATCCACCGTATTCGCCAGATTTGGCTCCCAGCGACTACTGGCTGTTCGCAGACCTGAAAAAATGCTCACCGGTAAGAAATTTCGCACGAATGAAGAGGTTATCGCTGAAACTGAGGCCTATTTTGAGGCAAAAGATAAATCGTTCTACAAAAGTGGTATTGAAATGTTAGAGCGGCGCTGGAATGATTGCGTTGCTCTTGATGGAGATTACGTTGATGAATAAAGCTAATTTTGAACCAAAAAAACCGTGTTTTCTTTGTTAGGCCCGGGACTTTTCAGCCCCATGTGTTATATATATATATATATATATATATATATATATATATATATATATATATATATATATATATATATATATCTAAATAGTGATAATCCTAATCGTCCGACTGTTGCTTACGTATCAACCCGCATAGAGATAAAAATCCTCTTAAAAATGCCAACTTCAAAGTGAGATATCTGAAAAACTATGGACTTTTGAGCTTTTTTTCCACGAGAACTTTTGTTCTATTCTTCAAAAACTATATTCTCCCAAAGGTTGAACAAATCTGACCGAGAGTCATTTTCCATAAGGATACTGCGGGTCCTTAGGACCAACCTCTAATCAACAACGTAAATAAAAAAAACCGCTTTGCACCATTTATTCTGGTCGCTGAGTTTTATGGAAGTAAATTGTTTTAAAATTGATGCGGTTATTCTTAGCTGGGAAGCTCTGAATTAATTTGTAAGTAAAAAAAGCTAATACATATACAGGGTGATCTGAAAATCGTTTAATAAATTTAAATGGGTAAAGTAAGGAAATATAGCGATAAATGACACTTCACTACAACTAATGAGAAAATCGACCCTGAAGATTTAGCATTTTTCAGCACATACGCTAATATCTGTAGCAAATATACACATCAAAAACGATCTTCACCAATTTTAATAACAACCTGGATTATTGTACTATTGCCAGGCTTAAAATTAACAGTTTTTTATTTTACTTTATAACAAATTAATTTACCTTTTTAGTTCAAAAAATTCGCTGAAACTAGGAGTTTTAAAAATATTATTCACTAACAAAAATAACATACACCCGCAATTTTCTATCTAAATTTTTGATATCTACTAAAAATCACTAAATTTCTGGTAAAAACAATATTTAACTTATTGTAGTCTCACTATGACGCAGTATAGACAGGTACAAATTATAATTTTTTATAGTTATTATGCTGCTTTTAGACTTTTTCCTTGCAATTCACGCACTCATACTAGCTGACCCGTTGCTACTCACATGCTGCGTATTAGTCTACGCAATAATCCACACCTTGCCAATAGTATGAATACAATCATGTCTGGTTAATGGCTTCATTTAGTACGTATTGTAGACTTAAACATACAATTACGTTTCGAACCCTAGTTTTGGTAGTATACATTACGTATTCCCTTAATATTTTGATTAGCGAAACATCATTTCAGAGAGAAATATATATCTAGGATCCGAGTGTCTAATATTGAGACGTAAGAATTTAAATGCAATTTGTTGTAGAGGTATAATGTTCAATGGTTTATTTAGGTAGTGTTTTCCTTGTTGGATAAAGGAAAAATCAACCTTTTTATGAGAAATATTTACAATACATTTAAGAAAGGAACACCGGCCTTATTTTTTTCTTGTTTTAGGAAAATATTTTTAACCAAATATCATGTTACTAAAAAAGGAACATTGGCAACAATGTCAAGAGGCGTCTTATAAGACCTGGTAAACCGGACTTTTATAAGATTTTAAAACTATCCGATTAAGCAAAAACAAGTAATGAATGTTCTTTATAAATATATATATATATATATATATATATATATATATATATATATTATATATATATATATATATATATATATATATTAACGTACTCCCTTCAAGGGTTGACAGGTCAGCTCATAACTCACCACAATATGAAAATATCATCTTAGTGAAAAATTGTCAGATTTCGAGAGCCAAAATTAGCTAATTAGCAGGCTTAGCAAAATTAGTTTTATTTTGAACTGGGATCAACAGCAAGGTTATTCAGGTAACAATAATTAGAAACTTAGAATACGGAAACCTGTAGTTGTGGCATTCGAGAAACTGATCTAAGGTGTAGATTTTCACGAAATTCGTAAGTGTCTAAAAAAATCTAACGATTTTTCAGTACGGTCAAATTTACATATTCTGGGGAGTTATGAGCTGGCCTATCAGCCCTCGACGGGAATACGTTGGTTTTCAGGACACCCTATATATATATATATATATATATATATATATATATATATATATATATATATATATATATATATATTATATATATATATAGAAAGGGTTTTCCATTAGGGATGTCTGACTTTTGACAGCTAATAGCGGCCATGTTAGTTGGCAGATGTTTGACATCTGATGTCCGTTGTGTTTAGTAAGGTTTGCCATTCAATCATGAATCGTTTCACGTTAAAAGAACGCTTGGAAATTGTCCAAAATTACTCAATTACTCCAAAATAACTCGATGCTGCAGGAATATTTCTACCCAGATTTTGACGAAACGGACGCAGACGACTTTTATTTCCAACAGGATTTCTGGCCCAAACATGGCTTTATTGCGCGGTGAGTCATTAATTTCACGAAATGACCCTACCGCTTGGCCACCGAGATCGTGCGATTTAACGCCTTTGGACTATTTTCTTTGGGGCCACGTTAAATCACAAGTTTAGAGCAACAAACCAGCACCTTTTGATGTACTTGAAGCCAACATTCATCGTGCCATAGCCGGCGTAAGGCCGGAAATGCCGGCCCGAGTTATGGAAAATTGGTATAAGCGGATTCGTGTCTGTAAAAAGAGGCGCGGCGGCCTTTTGAGCAATATGTTGTTTAAATCTTAAATGGCATAAAATTTGCCGTTAAATAAAAGTTTTAGAATGAATTTTGCTTAAAAACTCTGTTTTATTCAATTTTAAAATTAGGACGCTCTTAATGGAAAACCCTATATATTTAAAATCGAGTTTCTACTAGTGTACTATTGAATACTGAATGAACTTTGATTTAAATTAGTACAAGATTTCAGAATTATGTAATTTCAAGATGAAAAACCACTTCCAAAACAACCTGTTTCCGTAATTAGAACTTATATAGTGTTTAGAAATTTTATTAATAACCATAACCGAAGCATTTTTTGTTGGAAATATAAGCCACCACCAAAAGTGTGCTCTCTATATTTACAGGGAATGTGGAAATTATATAAAAATACTTGCTCTTTTATTTAATTTCAACTCTTTCCAGGCACATTTTAAGTTACCTAACTTCATGCATATACGTTATACGTTCATGGTTTATTTAATTCATAGTATTCCAAAAAAAAGCAAGTACCAGATTCTCAAGACACCATATATAAAAAAACAGCCATGCAAATAAATAAATTTATTAAAAAATATACAAAAAATGTTAGTTTACACTACATATAAGATACTTATAAATTAAACAAATAGTTCGAATGGTAAATTTTTAAAATAATACTAAAAATAATGTATGTATGTAAGTATGTATGCAATGTAAAAAATTTACTGCTATTCTCGATTAACCTAGTAAGTATAATAACAATGCCATAGTAAAAAATAACTAATATATATATATATATATATATATATATATATATATATATATATATATATATATATATATATATATATAATTGGATAAGACTGTGACAATGTTAAACCACATACTAAATTTTAAGGAGAACAACGACGATGTTATTACACATTTCAATATTATGTGAAGTTGTTAGTAAATAAATAAACTGTTTTGTGATGAACTATGGTAAAGAGATATTGTTACAATATTATATAAAGTATACCAAATACCACAACCATAAATGAACATGCATGTAAATAAATAAAATATATTTACAGTTAACGTTTCCAACAAAAAATGTTAGGTTAGGTACATGTTTTTTCAGGAAAAATATTATCTCTCAAAAACAGAAATTACATCAACAGCCAAAACTGGATAGATTTTCTAAACTACAAAAACAAACAAAAAAACATTAAATGAAGAGCCCACCGCACCAAATTTTCGTCATAAAATATCCTTATAATTCCAGTAACAATTGAAAATTTTACGGGATACTAAAAACAAAGGATTGTTAGTCGAATTACATTTGGGTCAAAGTATCTCAAAAGAAGTTTTTTTGAACTAATTTTCAATAGTGTATTCTCAAAAATATTCATCAACCTTTCGTGTTTTGTAGGTACAAAGGGATAAAAAATCGTACACGTGTTATTGATGCAACTAAAAGTGCGAAAAGAAAATTTGTGTTAATGTCTGAATCCCTTTACATTTCTCTAAAGGTGTTCGCATAGTTATTCAACTTGATGAGATTAGTTTCAGCAATTTCTTGCCGTAATTAATTTGACGTAATAATTATAAAACTTCTTATTTACTTTTAATTAAAATTGCGCGACAAAATTTGCTTGTAACAACTCATTGGGTTCTCGCAAAAGGGTAATAAATAGTCAACTGAAACTAAATTCATGTGATTCTTATTAAATTTTTGGATTGCTCGGACAACTTTTAATGCAATTTTTACGAGAAGTCTCAGCAGGGTGACGCGAATAAATTTTTTGATTCTAATTTAATCTCCGTGAATTGTGACCCGTAAGTTCATCTGCTGTAAATAATAAAATAAAAAGTGTTTGCGTGAAGGTATCTTAATTACTGAAAATAAAATAAACATATTTAGTACTCACCAGAAAGTTGTGTTTTTATGAATAACAATTTAAAAAAATCGTTTTGTTTAGAAGGTGTCATAATCACACCTCCCTTTATGAGAATCCTCCAAACTTGGTTATATTTTCAAAACTTTACAAACTTGCTGAAATATACTCATGTTAAAAGACCTGCTAAGGTTGGTATAGGCAACAGTTTGGAAACCACTACTGTGTTCTATTTTGCCTATTTTTTTTTGGGCTGTTGTTACAAACAGTAAGGTATAGAGCGAAAAAATCTTAGTTAACCTGTTGGAGAGTGAAGTAAAGCTAGTTTTCATAGAAGTAAAATATACATATACTTATATTCTCCACCAATTTTTTCAGAATGTTCTGTAGTGGAAATCAACTACGTTATTCACTGAGTGTTCTAAGTCATATCAAGAAACCGACCAACGATTCTCCATTTCTTAATCATTGAGGGGTTAAGCCACCTTGAAATTTTCAAAAAATCGATTTTTTGGGTAGATTTATTATTTATACTTTTAAGAATATTTTAACCTTTACAAAATAGAATCGCAGATTGAAGGTAAAATAAAAAAATTATGGATTTTAAGACGTGGACGCGGTACTTTTTTTATTTTGCGTTTTTCTCGAAACTATTTTTTTCAAACTGGTAGCCAAAATATCTCGACATATACTGAACAGATTATTAATAAAATTTATACCATATATTCTTTATAATATTATCTTGTTGTTGACATATGGTTTTTTAGTTTGGAAATTCATTTTTTATTAATTTTTAAAGTTCAAAATTTTTGTGAAAAATCCGAGTCTGAACGGTCACTTCTACAAAATTTTTTTAAAATTTTGTCCATAAGTAGCAATGACCTTTCTTAACAATAAATTTTTGGACGATTCTTGACAGAAAAAAATTCCACCGGTGGAAAGGATTTTCAAAAGAGGGTCTCCGCCATTTTTAATTTTTTTAAAATATTTTTTTTAGTTTGTTGCTAAAACTATAATGGCTTTGTGAAAAAATAAAAATTTATATTATATATACGTTGCGTCAAAAAAAAAAAAATATTTTATGTCTATTTTTCGAGCGCCAAGGTGGGTATAGTAACAAAATTCCTACCAATATTTTCTCCTTCTGAATGAATAAAAAACTTCATAGGCAAAACGTTACAAACGTATTATTCATGGGGTATAAGGCCTTTATCATATTTAAGTATATTGGACCAAGATTTGATAAACAAACGCTTTCTTCGGTGTGCACAGATAAATACTGAATGAAAACATTGGTATGTTTTGGTCATCTTTTTAGTCATATTTATGTTAACTTTTTACTAGAATTATTACGATATTTTGTTAAGGAATGTCTGGTGAGATCGAGCTACTTGTAATTTTTGTTTTTAATCGTTAATATTCTTCACATGCATTTATCTTAATTTGCTACCTACTTATTAACGTTTGGAACACTTGATATACGAGATCATTTCCTTTATATATGTAAATATTAGATAAAATTAGTGTTCAAAGTTAAAATACTGGTATAAAAATGACAACCTAATGTCATTTTTAAGGCCTGGTATGCTCCTATAGTGAGCTCAGTCTTATGATTTTTTGGTTAATAATTAACGTAACATAAATTTTGGTTCTTAAAAGGTAAATTAATGGTTAGTAAAAAAGCCGGGGAACAGAAAAAAAGTATTTTTGAACTTAGGCGGATTAGTAGGTTATGGTGAATTATAAAATAAGAACCTAAACAAAACTGTCTTAAATTTAACGATATTTTGCAAGGTTTAAAAGTGTGCAGACTCTACATACATAATGTTATGTATTATAATAACATTATATAACTTGTATTGAACGTTTTCCGGTGGGTTTCTCTCGTAAACTTCAATCGCGCTACGATGGACGGGGTAAATAATGAAACTAAAGGTGTTTAATACGCTTTTGCTAACTATAGTTAAAACTAATGAGTTTTTAGCAACTCTGGTCGTAGAACAGAAACACTGGTAAACCATGCAAAATCAAAATTTGGAAAGTTTAAACAACAAAATGTTTTAAAACTTATAACAATACTCTGAATGAATTAAGGTTGGAGATGCTTGGCAATTTAATTATAACGCGATGTCAACTTGTGAGTAATCACAATATTGTTTTTTAAAATTAATATAATTAAAACAAGTATATAGGGTTCTTCTCAAATGCTTGAAGTTGAAACAAGTCCTAAACTTATTAAAAGTACAAAAATACCTATAAAAATAAGTACCCAAACATGTTTTTAAGATTTAAAATGACCAAGGAAACGGTGCAAACAATACCTCGACACGAAATTTTGATGAGAGTAATAAATTGTATCAATATGGTTAAAACATATTTTGCATATATTTTAGGAACTTTTAACTTAAAATTATTTCAAGGAAAAATGCTTATATTAAGATATGTTGAAACAGCTTTTTTACGAAAACCCTATAGTTATAAACTTAAAAATATATCGTTAATATTCAAGTTTTTATATTAAGGGGTAAAGCCACTCCAGGTCCCAAGAAAAAAAGGCTAATTTGGGGAATTTTTTTCAAAAGTATAATAAAAGCAGTCGAAAATTTGTTTGGGCCAAATGACAGCTGGCACAAATCCTGATCGATTCGCTTGGAATTTTGAGAGTAACTTTTCAAATACATTCTCTAAAGGAAAGCGTACGGATTTTGCGATAAGTTATAAACTTCCTTTTTTATAAATAATGTTTCGTGAAATTTTTGGGTGAAAAATTAACTTTTTTTCAAAGGTGCAGCATTTTTCGAAAAAACGATATTTTCAAATTTCCGTAAATTATCTACCGATTTGTATTTGTATAAGTGGTTCACCAAAATCATAACAAGACGCCTAGAGCGAAAACTAAATATTTATCAACCACGCGAATAGGCTGATTTTAGAGGTGGATACGGTGTTAACGATCATTTACAGACCATCAAAAGCATTATAAGAAATCTATAGAATACAACAAACCACTCGAATTAGTATTTGTGGATTTTAAAAAACTTTTGATACCGTGGAGCTCCCGGCGATACTGTCTACCCTGTAGCAAATGAGAATAGACTACAGATATATTCAGTTAATTAAATTCATTTATAATAACGCAACAGCAAGTGTAAGATTCCATGAATTCATAAGTAAATACCTGAGCGGAACGTGGAATCAGATAAGGTGATAAGATTTTTCCTAATCTTTTTACGGAGGTGTTAGAATATGTTTGAATATCTTTTAAGGAACTTAATTGGGATGGAGAAGGCATAAACATCGATGGCGAATACCTAAATCACGCTTTGCTGATTGTATTGTCATAATAGCCCACAATCTAGGTGATGCCCAACAAATGTTTACCGAATTGCAAATAATATCAGCACATATTAGTCTAAATATTAACTTTCAGAAAACCAAGTTTATGAATATCTAGTTATGAACAGTAATATGAAATTTAAGGAAAGCCAGGTGAACAACGCCCAAAATTACAAGTGTTTGGGTTATGAATTACAAATTGGCAAACATAACGAAACCCGTGAGATACACCGTCGTGTGGGTTTAGGATGGAAGGCTTTTGGGAAGCTGAGAGATACGCTGCAAGGTAATTTGCCAATGCAATAAAGAAAATTTATGAACAATGCGTTCTGCCGGTAATCACGTATGGCGCCGAGACACTCACAATAACAAAACAGTTAGCAAACAGACTGAGAGTATCGCAATGGGCAACGGAGAGAGCTCTGCTGGGTATCACAAGGAAGGTAGAATAACACACAGAACTATCAGACAACAGTAATAGATATTATCCAAAAAATTACGCAATCTAAATGGGGGTGGGCAGGCCATATAGCTCGAAGGGATGATAACCGATGGTGTAGAAGACTAATAGAATGGAGATCCAGACAAAACAAAAGGAACGGAGGTAAACCACTATCAAGATGGAGCGATGACATCGAAAGAGTGGCAGAAAATTGCGTTAACACCGCTCAAGACAGAGATCAGTGGAAGTTCTTAAAGGGGGGGGCCTATATCCAGCAGTGGATGAGGACGGCTGAGGGATGATCCACTAGTTTGTGACAAATATTCATGAATATTTTTTAGTTTTTTTTTCTAGGTTGAAATCTATGGGAGCAATCGTTTCGCCTGTGTCAGGCCTGGCATAAAAGGTGCCTTGTCTTGGATTCTGAAGTGACCATTTTGAATTAAAAAGATAAAAAGAAAAATATTTTTGTACACTTAAATATGAGTTTAAGTGTATAAAATACTTCAAATAAATTCTCGACTGCTTCTATTATATTCATAAAAAAAAAAAAAATTCCGAAATTATCCTTCTTTCCTGGGAACTGGAGTGGCCTTACTCCTTAGGTTATTTGATGCAAGGAAAGTTAAAGTGCAAGAATTAACCCATAGCTAATTTTTTTCCTATTAGTTTATCTTTAGAAAAAGTTAAGTTAGATTTTATTAGTATAATCACGGATTCAAACTTCTAGGTAATTATATCTGCCTGGAAAAGCTTGAGATATGTATGCACGTAGGAAGCGCCAGACGTCACCACCTGAACATAGTGGTTCGTGGTGTAGTATGTGGTAGAATGGAACCTCAATAGTTGTAAATCAAGCTGGAGGGGTGATAGCTTAAACTGTTTCATTTATAACAGCAGCGAATTGATCAACGTATGTTTTATGTGAAATTTTTAACAAAAGCAAGCCAAATACCTCACGAAATTAAGCAAAGCGTGGAAGCGACATTCAGAGAAAATTTCCCTTTATATGCTACAATAAAAAATTGGACTACAAAGTTTCGCTGAGGATGACTAAAGAAATATGGAAAATGAGGAACCAGTAGTTCCCAGTGATGAACACTTGAAAATTAAAAAACTAGAAGTATCCATTTCAGAAGCATGAAGGTCAGGGCTTGTTAGGTTGCAAAACTTCTATAGGCTATTCAGTGTCAACAGTGTGTTGAATGCGCTCGTTCATTTTTAGCATTCTCTCTCTTGGAGTAGACTGTAGCAGAAGAGAAAACAATGACTCTCTATTATAGTTTATTTAAAACAAAAATGGTGGAATGGTGAAGTCAAAGAGAACAATTATAGCAAGAATTTTCTGATACTACAAAGGAATGCCCGCTGGTAGACTTTAGAGAGTTAATACTATATAAGATGCTAATCTTTTGAAGCAATTTAAAAAAAAGCAAAACAGCAAGAAATGGTTACTAAAATTGTGTTCTCCATGATAATGCGTGTTGTGATAGTCAATGTTAAAGAGTAAGGGTTTCAACAATTATTTAATTAATCACCGTATGGTCTGAATATAGCTTCGACGAGCTAGTATCTCTTCCGAAAATTAAAAAACAACTTTTACGAACGTCCTTTTCCCACCAACGACGAATGCAGCGTAGAGTATCTTAACTGAAAGAATTATAATTATTATTTTAAACGCACGGGGCCACTTATTAAGCGTTGAACAAGGTGTAACAAAAGTTATATAGAAAAGGAAACTATATACTTTCTAACCGAAATAGGCAAGGGATTTCTAGTGCTTTCTACGTATTTAGTTGCTGTTTCTCTCGATAACGACTATTATGTACTTGATTTTAAAACTTTATAAATGATGGTATATCTCTAAATTACGGTACTAAGTTCAGATACATTTATGTGATCTTAAAAATCCATAAAAAAAACTTGCTAAGTTAGAAAAATTGCTGATCAACATTATTTACAAATAATGTTGTTCAAAATATTTTAATTAATTAAAAAAATTGCAGAATGTTTTCGAAAATATTTTGGAAGCTTTGTTTCACGCTTTTATTCATTTCAAAGGGAAACTAATTTTTACGTTAAATAAACAACTTTATTTAGCCACGTCGCGGACTTTGATGATTATTAACCACCAATAACTATCAAATACTACAAGTTTTCCTTGTGCGTTGGAGCAAGACTATTTAGTAAGGAATCGTATTATGGAATATTTCGATAATTTTTGCTCATATCTTAACGTAGATCATTTTTAGGTATACAAATTATATCGGTAACTCAAGTATCTCAAAATTCAGATTCAAATTATAAAATTTTACCCCCACTTTTATGTGTACCAGTATCAGTACTAAAGAAGCAAAATCATGCGATGCTGCTATTCATATAACCTCAAAATACAGCCTCGAAAGCAATGTCATTCGATAAGCAGCATTTGAGGTATTGCATTTGTAATACAAAAAAAATGCATCTGAAGCTACACAAAGATTTGTACAAAATGTGGTACCAGCGATTTCGAAGCGGTGACTTTGATCACTCAGATCGTGACGTTCTGGGAAAGATGACACGTGATAAAAAACGATACGGGATTTTTCCTTTTCCTCGGAAAGGGAAGTTCTCCCTCACGTGGCGCATTCTTCGCACTGGGACCACTGATTATTATTAATTTCGGTTGCGGCGACGTCACCTCGCGCACTTTATTAGACGATAGCAAAAAAAGTATAACCGAATTCATCGAATCGAAACTTCCATCTTTTTTAGAGACGGACCCCAGTAACTACCTGAAAAGTAGTTAAAATGCTTGGAAAATAATGGGGAATATTTTTTTCGATCGAGTTGTATTCTGTTCCTGAACAAATAAACAATTTTTTAGGGCGAAAAAGGTAAAGCATTAATTTGTATACCTAAGCCAAAGAAAATAAATAAATATCTAAGAAGGATAATATAAAAAAGCACCTGTTTTGTGTAATATAGTCGAAGTACTCTCTAAGGGCGAGATATATGTCATGGAGCCGAAAAAAGGGATTTTTTTAGCGAAACTATTCATTAAATAACTCAGATTTTTATTTTATGTAATAATAATGTAATTTCTTTCTCTTTTATTGAGCTCTATCCGTCTTTGGATAATTTACTCAGCTTTGAATCCGTCTCGTGCTTAGGCAGAGCACCGGCGACCCTTCGGTGATACGTTACACATTTTCGAGTTTGGATCCGTTCTACAGGTGGAGAGCAACGTAATCTCGCTCTAGGCGATATTGCTCCCAAAAAAAAACATTTATTTGTCTTTAAAACTTAATTTCTTTTTTGGCACTGATAAAGGATCTCCTCGGGAACTGCTACTGGTTTTGGGTATAACCTTTTCTGTCAGACTGTCTGATTACGTGATTGACACAAAAAACACGGCCTCACGTGTTGACCTACTGCTCAAATCCCCTAACCACAACCGACGTTATAGGAATCACCCCTCACAGCGCTTAGCAACCCTATGCGATTCGAACCCCTACCACGCCATTTGTGGACCACCGATCCACACTTCGAAGCCCCAAACCGCCCGAACTTTGCCTTCAGAAGCCCCAACCGGGAAAACGCGTCCGAGTGCTATGAACTGTCGACCGGAAGTATAATACATAACTTAAAATACAATTTGTGAAATTTTAATTTAATAAAAAAAAAATAGCGCCGCTGGACGCGTTTCCCTGTGAACCCGTTTTTTAAGAAGCATTGCGGTGTGTACGATTACTGGGAGCTGGATCATCTGAAATCAAAAGGACTCCGCATTTTTCTTATGGAAAGTGGTTTCGGGCAAATTGGCTTAATTTTTGATATGTTGCAGTTCTCAGTTTTCTGATCACAAGTTTTCATGGGCACAACTTTCGAAAATGGGCAGATTTCGAGTTATTTCCAATTTAAGTACATAAAATCCATTTTTTTAAAAACTATTTTGATAAGAATTAAATTAAAGAGACAAGAAAAAAAACTTTCGTACTTATTCACTAACCATCATAGTTATATGTATTTTGGGACGCTAAAACCCAATTCGGGGGTCCAAATTAACATATTACGTCATCATTTTGACCCTTCTTCGAAAAACAGGTAAAATCCAGCCAAAAAGGAGTTAAGAAAAAAAAATTAAGGATTTTAAAAAAAGTAGACTTCGATATCGGTGTATCTTTGCGGTCTTTAAATAGAATTAATTAATCTCATAATTATCAAAATGGTTTTAAAAAAATGGGTTTTATTAGTACTTAAATTGAAAATAACTCGAAATCTGCCCATTTTTGCAGGTTGTGTCCATCGACACTTTTGGGCATATCAAAAATTCAGCCAATTTGACCGAAACCACTTTACCATAAGAAAAGTGCGGAGTCCTTTCCAAAGAAATTAGTTTATTAGAGGATCAATGCTGTCTTTAAAAGAAGAAATTTGATTTGATCAACAAGAACTTTAATTTTTATTAGCAAAAATGCAAAAACGCCGTGACGTTACTTTTTTGCTTTTTTGTTTAAACCATTAGATGATTTTTTTAAATCCTTCGTTCAAAGACAAGAGTGATCCTCTAGTAAACTAATTTCTTTGGAAATTTTGATTTAAGATGATCCAGCTCCCAGTAATCGTGCACACCGCAATGCTAATTAAAAAAAAGGGTCGCAGAGAAACGTGTACAGCGCCGCCAGTTTTCTTGAAGGGGTTACATACACCTCGAATTTTCAAAAATTCGATTTTTTTTACGGATTTTTATTCTCTAAACTTCTAATAATTATTCAAAAAAAATAACTAAGAAAATTCCCTTCCATTATGAAGTTATAGTATTAAATGTGACCTGCCGTCGGATCGGGACCGCTACCAGTTTTCAGACACTGTCTGCAATATTACTCAGTCAATTTTTAATATTTTTTGATTTTTTTTTTTAAATCTTAATAATCACCTTTTCTACAAAATGTCGAGAGGTTTTTTTTTAATTTTTCTAATAGACAAT
Organism: Pachyrhynchus sulphureomaculatus; assembly: GCA_019049505.1. Lineage (NCBI taxonomy): Eukaryota > Metazoa > Arthropoda > Insecta > Coleoptera > Curculionidae > Pachyrhynchus > Pachyrhynchus sulphureomaculatus. The sequence continues at coordinate 146,219,103 of CM032454.1, read as the reverse complement.
TTTTTTTATAAATTAAATATAAATTTTTTGGTCGAAAACTACATACTAAAGTTTGAAACACCGTAAATTTTTTATTTTTGAAAAAAAAACCTTTCGACAATTTTTAACTACTACATTATGTTACAAGATTATTTTTTATTTTAACTCCGCTTGTAGCATCGGAGGGTGGATTGAGTAGCCTGACGGTGCTGTTGCCGGTCCCAAACCCGGACAAAGGAGGAGGGTTTGTGGGCAAGGCTAGCAACATACCCGCAGTGAAAACAACACATGGCTCACAGAACTAATGTAAAGACGCGGAACAGGACAGGGGCAGTGGGTTGACGAAAATGGCAAGGAAACGGAGACTGAATAACAATAAAAAAAGGAATATAATACGAATAGCAACGTGAAACATAAAAACACTAAATAATAAAGATCAGGAAATTGAAAAGGAATTAAAAGATAAAAAGATAGAAATATGCGTATTACAGGAAACAAGAAAGAAGGGCAAAGGGTAAGTGTGGCTCGGCGAATACCTTTTGATATACAGCGGTGTCGAAAGGAATAACAGAGCAAAAGAGGGTGTAGCACTGATGATCCACAGAAAGCTAACTCAGAACATCCAAGAATGTAAATACATATTAGAAAGAAAAATAGTAACAAAACTTAAAACAGAGAATCAAAAAATTAACATCATTGGAATATACAGTCCAGAAAACTGCAAACCGGAAAACGAGAGAACAAAATTCGACGAAAAACTACAAGAGACAATTGATGCAGTCCCAAAAAGAGAAGTAATTATCATAATGGGAGACTTTAATACACGAGTAGGGAGTGAAATAGAGGTTCAATGAAAATGTGAAGAATGAGAATGGCGAATTTTTGATAAACTTCTCCGCACAAAACAAGTTCCGAATAAATAACACGTTCTTTAAACATAAAGAACAACATAAATATACGTTTCAAAGTACGAGAGGAGATAGATCAATCATAGAATACATTCTAACAAGTAGAGAAATACATTATACACAAATATTAGACATAAGATGTTTATGTTCTGCAGATGTAGGAAGTGATCACAGTGTTGTATTGGGAAAAATCAGAATGACAATAAAGAGACCTCAAAAAACAAGCCTAACAGTTTACGAAATAAAGACAAAGGTAGAAAGCCTACAAGACGAATCAATAAAAAATCTCTACCAAGACAAGATTGGAGAACGAAATAAATGAAAACCCGGTGGTAGAGGAAGAAGACATAGAAGACAGTTGGAGAAAGATCAAGGATAACATTATAAACGCAGCAAAGGAAGCACTCGGGGAACGTAAAATAAACAGAACATCAAGAAGACCGAATAATACGCCTTGGTTCTGCGAGGAAGTGAAATTTAAATGCTAAGAAAAAAACAAGAGCCTATCTTAAATATAGATCAAGAAAAACCAGAGAAACAAATGAAGAATATAAGAAAGTCCGCAATGAAACAAACGCCCTAGTGAGAAAAAAGAAAATGGAACACTGGGAAAGATTCTGTAAAGAAATGGAACATGACTTTTATGGTATGCAAATGCAGATTTGGAGAATGATACGTGAACAGCGAAAGGAAATGAAAGAATTAATAGAAGATACATGGATAAATTATATAAAGTAATTGTATAATACAACAGAAAATTTGGCACCCGAAACACCAGAAATAGTAATCAACAAACATCAGAAAGAGATGATAAACAGGTGGAAGCAGCTCTCAAAAAATTAAAAAACCGAAGATCAGCTGGTAAGGACGAAATACAAAATGAACTATTAAAGTACGGCGGAGCGAAACTGACTACAGAATTGACAAAGCTCATAAACAAAATAATACAGGGATCGCGAATACCAGAAGATTGGAGAACAAGCATAATGATACCACTTTTTAAAAAAGGAGAAAAAACCGATCCGAATAATTATCGAGGAATTAACCTTTTGTGCACAACTTTAAAACTGACGACAAAAATTGTTACCAATAAAATAACTCCACTTATACAGTTTTCCGAAGAAGAACAAGGATTCAGGAGCGGAATATCCCGTAACGACACAGCATTTATAATCAGACAAATTACTGAAAAATCAATTGAGTATAACAGACTAGCGTTCTTATGTTTTATAGATTTGGTAAAAGCATTTGATAGAGTATAGCTGCAAGACGTAGTGCACACACTTTATGATAAGAATATTCCATTGGATATGATAAAACTAATTGAGAACATTTACAAAAAAAAAAAAAATAGCAGCGAGAGTAAATTCGGAGTTAACTGAACCCATAGAGGTAACAACTGGTATTAGACAAGGAGACTCAGAGTCCTCTACTGTTTAACATTATATTAGATGAAATAATTAAACAGGTAAAAACAAAAAATGGCTATGAAATGGGGAATAAAGAGATACAAATACTGAGAATGAAGATGACTTGCAAAGATTATTACATCAGTTTGATACAACAGCAAAGAAATTTAATATGAAAATATCAGCTGAAAAAACCAAATCAGGTGCAAGCTGGAAATCGAATATCAGATTATAGAGCAGGTGAAGACAATTAAATATTTAGGAATTAAATTATCATATAACAACAACACAGAAGAAGAAATAAAAGAACAAATAGTGAAAGTCAACAGAATAGCATTATGCTTGAATGACACTATCTGGAAAAATAAATCCTCAAGAACAGAAGTAAAATCTCATATTTATAAATCTGTAGTTTTTATTTATTGATCACCTCCCCGTCTGAGTAGGGATTGTAACCTTTTTGATATCCTAAGGATATCGGCGAGGATATCGTAATTCCCGTCAATTTTTGTATTTCACAGCATTTTTTAGACAACGCGGTAGTCCTACCTCGGACGTTATTGCATTTCTGCGAACAACTACTACCTATGTACGTGGTCAGGCTAAATATACTTAAATAAATTAATAAATAAGTATACCTATCTGCGGGATTGAACCCTCGACCTTTTGCACCGTAAGCAAGGTACTACGCTACGGAGCCACGGGCCGCCACTATTCGACCAGTTATGACCTACACAGCAGAAACAAGACCAGAAACACGCAAAACTCAGAGATACTTACAAACAAATAAAATGAAAACATTAAGAAGAATTGCAGGAAGAACACTTTGGGATAGAGAAACACATGACAACATATGTGAAGTAGAGGATATTAACTCGTGGATAAAAAACAGAAAACAAGAATGGAACCAACATATAGATAGAATGTCCGAACGACGGTTAGTGAAAACAGCTCGAGATAAATCACCGGTGGGCCGAAGGAGTATAGGACGCACACGAAAAAGATGAAACGACAACCTGTAGCGACGATACATTAAAGAAAAACACGCAAGAATGCCTAATATAAAGAAGAAGATTTTTTACTTTTGTATATTGGATTATTTTTTGTGAAGTTATCCTGCAGACAGGGAGGCGCCATAGTTTTTATCAACCTGATAAAAAATAATGTTAATAATTAAAACATATTTTAAAAAAAATTCTTATAATTTAAAGTACAATAAAAATATATAATCGCCATTCTTTTATATTATTCACTTACTAACCTTTGAAATATTTTTTTTAATTATACATACTTTTTGCAGCGCCCAAGTGTACGTAACCCCATTAAAATTTCACAAATTATATTTTAAGCTATCTATTATTAATTATTGTAAAGCAACTGAAAATAGACAGAAGTCCATAATTCCAGCAGTTTACTAGCTGTTCTCTTGTCCGTCAAATCCATCCTGAGACGCGTCTCGCCGTATCACGGCTCGTCAGTCAGGCTAGGATTGACAAACAAGAGAACGGAGTCAACTGGTACTTATCCCAGAAATTACGAAGTACGATGGTAGGATACAACGAACTGTATTAGGTACGCATACCTATTACTTAATCGAAAGCTGACACAGCAGCTTTTGAACCGACAAAGTGGTTGACACAGTCAACGCTTTAAAAGCAGGTAGCGCTTTTCGAGGGATTCTTCCTCAGGCATATATAATTATTGTAAAGCAACTGATAATAGACAGTCCATATTCTAGCAGTTTACTAACTGTTCTTTTGTCCGTCAAATCCATCCTGAGACGCGTTTCGCCGTATCACGGCTCGTCAGTTAGGCTAGGATTGACAAACAAGAGAACGGAATCAACTGGTACTTATCCCAGAAATTACGGAGTACGATGGTAGGATACAACGAACTGTATTAAGTACGCATACCTATTACTCCATTGAAAGATGACACATGTATGGTAGTAGGTATGCGTACTTAGTACACTTCGTTGTATCCTGCCATCGTACTCCGTAATTTCTGGGATAAGTACCAGTTGATTCCGTTCTCTTGTTTGTCAATCCTAGCCTGACTGACGAGCCGTGATATGGCGAAATGCGTCTCAGGATGGATTTAACGGACAAGAGAACAGCTAGTAAACTGCTGGAATATGGATTTCTGTCTATTTTCAGTTGCTTTACAATAATTATATATGCCTGAGGAAGAATCTCTCGAAAAGCGCTACCTGCTTTTAAAGCGTTAACTGTGTCAACCACTCTGTCGGTTCAAAAGCTGCTGTGTCAGCTTTCGATGGAGCAATAGGTATGCGTACTTAATACAATTCGTTGTATCCTACCATCGTACCTGTTATTATATAAAATAAAAACATAATTTATATGAATATTATCGCTAAAAAAACGCTTTTTTTTCGGCTCCCTAACTAGGTATATGCCTTTAACTCTTAAAAGGTAGTTTAGTTAAGAAAGTTAAAAAGCAGAGCAATAGAAATATTTAAATTCTATCTGTGAAAGGGCAGGGATTATTATAATAAAAATATAATCAACAAATTAGTATATTATGGCTTGGCCACAACAACACCGACAACAAATTTTGCCAATTACGTCCAACCTTAATTCAAACCTCACTGATAAAAACTTCATCGATATCTTTTAAAGTGTTTAAGCTATAATAACTGTTAGTTCTGCTAAGCGTTCTTGCCCTGCGACCTGAACAGCACCACCTTTCAAATGCCTCCTTGACCCTGTCATACATTGTCAAGAACCACTCTAAAGGTGTCACGTAATAAACCGACGAGACGGACGTAGAAGGTGTATAAACGCTCACCTAAAAATTATTGTTAATTTTTGTAGAGGGATTGATTTTTGGTATTTATCGTAAAACGAAAAAATAATACCAAAAATATATTTATAATTATAGACCAAGAGGGCAACTCTGAATTTTGACCTGTCGACTAACAGTTTGCGTAGTTATTTGTTCTATCGGGCGAGTCGAATAAAAATCTTTAACGTTGATTTTGCGGCAAAATGCTACATCCAAAAATGGACTGTCGTTTAACTACTTGAATCAAGTACCGTAACATTTGATACTAAAAAAGTCAAGCTTCCCAAAGGGCAGACGGCACCGAGACCGGATCCAGCTTTCGGGCCCAAAAAAACCTCTTGATAAGAGGGAACCTGCAAAAGGCAGATGCCGCCAATACCGGAGGACAAAGGACCGGGGGGACCGGACTCGCTTTTCCAGCCGAAAACGGTCCATTTTCGGGTTTTTGAATAAATAAGACGCGTCTGTCCAAGTTATTTTTTGAAAATTTAAACTAATTAAGAAAATATTACGAGGGCAGACATCTCGCTTGTATCCGAACAAGCCAAGGCATTTTGAAAGTTATTATAGGTTTAACATAAAATTCGTACCGGATGACCAAACTATTTTTAGGCTACGTTGTTAAAAAAAAACTTTATTTTAAAGTATTTACTTAAAATTAAGTAAGTTGCTAGGTTCTTGAAGAGTTTACTAGAAATTTCAAATAAAATGCTTTTAAATTCTAGGATGAACTTAAAAAAATCAAGTAAAGTAATGCAATCAAGTAAATATTTGAAAGGACTCCGCACATTTCTTATGGGAAGTGGCCCTCGGTGAAATTGTCTGAAATCGATATATGTTATTCCTTTCGAGCTCCCGATCAAAAGTTCCCGTGGGCACAAAGTCGGAAAATGGGCAGTTTTTTTCAGATATCGGGGGTAGAAAGACGATTTTCGGAGATCTTGTCGACAACAACGTAAAGCCGTGAGGTTGTTTATGCGCCGTTCTCCGGGGTATACGGGGGTTTTTTCGGTCGCTGATTCCAAATCTGGGGTCAGGGTCAGGTCAGGGTCCTTTCGATTAAATGCTTAAAAAATTTAGAAAATACTTAATTTTAAGTAAATGTTTTTTTTGTAGAACCTATAATAGTGTCTATACTATCAGAATTTCGATTTTTTTTTGAACTATGAAAATGCCTTGGCTTGTTCTGGTACAAGGGCTAAATTTTCCAAAAAAAATTTGGGTAGACACGTATAACTCAAAGCTTGGGACTTACGGTCTTATTTATTCAAAAACTCGAAAAAACGACCGTTTTTGGCTGGAAAGGCGGGTCCAGCTTCGTTCTCTGGTATTGGCGGCGTCTTGTCTTTTGCAGGTTCCTTCTTATTTTATCAAGAACAAACTAAATATATTGATTTTATATGGTTGAGTCCATTTTTGGATCGGCGTTTTTTTGGGCCATAAAGTTGGGTCCGGTCCCGGCGGTGTCTGTAAATGTTATGGTACTTGATTCAAATTGTTAAACGACAGTCCATTTTTACCGCAAAATCACCGTTAAAGGCTTTTATTCGACTCGCCCGACAGAATGAACAATTAGGCAGACGGTTAGTCGACAGGTCAAAATTCCGGGTCGCCCTCTTGGTCTATTAGGAGAGCAATTCCACTTGATAGAGGGGTTTTATTAGCTATTTCAGGAAGCTATAACTTTGTTGGTAGTGGAGTTACAGAAAAATGGAGAGCAGGGCTAGATTCGTCATAGTTATTTTTTGTTATACAACGCTGTTTATTGAGCTTTTTGTGTGAAACAGTAAAAAACATAGCTAGTACAAAAAAAAACTTCAAATGTTGCTCAAATTACGTTTAATTAAGCTTGAAGGATTAAATTAAACTCTTACTTTTAACGTAAACCATTAAAACATTTTTTTTTTTAAACATTTGTACCAATTTTTTTATAATGTAATGAAGAAAAAGAATGGTTAGTAAAAGATGTGCCTGGTAGGCATCGACAAATTTTTCAATGGTGATGGAGACAAAAATGACTGTTAAAACTTTAAACGTTGTTTTCTTAGTTTCTAAGTTTTACAAGGCACAGTTTGTCCAAAAAATGTGAAAATATGTGTTCACTACTATGGAGGGCTTATAATGAACTAAACTGCACAACGAAGAAAGCTCGAGCGCCAGGATTATTGGTCTTTTTTAAAAATTTGTTGTACAATGAGAGTGGATTGAAAAGTCTTCTAAAAAATAAGGTAAATAACATTTTTTTTGCAAAAACAAAAATTTATTTCTCAACATAATCTTCATTGAGCTTAATACATTTGGTCCAGCGAGATTCCAATTTTTTTATGCCTTCAGAAAAAAGCTGTTTCGAACTATGCATAATATTCATTTACAGCACAAATAATTATTTGACGATTATTTCTTGCTCCCAAGGCAATTTTTGAGGTTATGAAACCAAAAGTCGCTTGGTACCAAATCTGGGGACTAGGGTGAGTGCGGAACTATTTCGAGGCCCAACTCGTGCACTTTTGCCATTGTAACGACGGATGTGTTAGGAGACGCATTCTCAAGTCGAAGAAGCACTTTTTACGAGCTAATTTTGGGCGCTTCTGCTTCGACTCATTAAGCAGCCGCTTCAATAACGATACGTAATAAGAGCAAGTTACTGTTTTACCGTTTTCCAAATAATCAACGATAATAATACCCTGTGAGTCTTTTTCTGGTGCAATTTCACTTTCGCCAATTCACTGTTTTGACTGCCATTTTGTCTCCGAAGTTTAATGGAGCATCCACGTTTCGTCTACAGCCACAATACGACGCCAAACGTCCATCGAATAAGGCTGCGATTTTTCCAAAAACTATTTTCAAATGGCCTTCCTCATGCGTTTTAGATCTGGAGTTAACAAACGCGGCACCTATTGCGCACTTAGCTTCATTTTTAGAACTTCATGCAGCATATTATGTACCCATTGTTATGAGATGCCTAAGCAATTTCACGAAGGTTAATGTGACGATCTTCCATCACGATACCATGAATTTTATCGGCCATTTCTTCAGAAGAAATCTAAATCGGACGTCCTGCACGTGGAGTATGCTCGTACTGGCACTTTTAAATTGATTTATCTAGTAATAAATGGCCTTGAAAGCTAGTGCAGAGTCACCACGAACTTTCTTCAGTTCTACCTGGGTCACAGTCACCTTTTTTTAATAAAAACGTTTTATCAGTGGACCATACTAGGCTTTATCCATTTATACGAAACCTGTAACATCGATCCCTTATGATAGTAGCCAACAAACAACTGCGTGTTGCATCTGTTTAAAACATTAAACACAATAGTTACATGAAAAACGCTTACCAACAGTATTGCCGTTCAACAAAATTTTCCTTCATTTCGTAGAAATTTATTAGACTTATCAATCCACCCTCGTAGTTTTGTCTTTACTGTTTCACACCAAATAGCTAAATAAACTATGTTTGCGATACAAAAAACTCTGCCGAAGCGGGTCCTACTTTTCACTTTGCCTATGTCTACTATCAGCAAAAATACAACTGCCTCCTCACCAAGACTGGCCTCGTCAAGAGGCCATTTCGGGACGTGCGTATTACATCTAGTCAGCCGGGGCAGAATCAATAATAACAATATTATTGGGTTGTCAGTGAAAGATAGCATTTGTTGTATCTTACTGCTATATTAAGTGAGTTTGGCGTTAGGAGTACCGATTTTTGTTCTCCTCTATATCGATCCTAGCTCGGCTAACGAGTTGTGATACATCAGAATGCGCGTCCCGAGATAATAGGACAGGCGGGGGGGGGGGGGGGGGGGGGGGGGGGGGGGGGGTTAATAAATTATTACTGAAATATGTTTTTTTTTCAATTCTCATAGCTAATAATTATTTTTGTTTCCTGGTTGAGGAAGAAGGGTGTTCGTTAGAATATTGGGTTGACATCTGCCAAAGATACAAATTGTTGTAACTTACCGCCGAAAAATTATAATTTTATATTAAGTTTTTAATATACTCTGTTATCCAATGGTATAGTATAAGGATGAAGCACAACGATGAACTTATTCCATACAAACTGGATAGGTATGCTCCATGATTCTATCGATAAATTTGCGCTTTCAACCACAATAAAGTGCAGTTTAATAAATCGGTTATAACATAGTAAATCCAATACAGTAGCGAAACTTGGTGACGAGATTTTGACGGTGCGTGCGTCGACGGGTCCCTTTTTCAAAATGGCCGTTCAATGTTTACATCTGATCTCGGAATGTGTCTTTTGAAATGTACTGTCGATCGTTTCTTCATGTGACTGCAGTTTATATGAATTTAAAGATAGAAGGAAGAAAGAGTTCGTATAAAAAAAGGTAATTAAAAATGTTTGTAAATGAAGAAAAATCGAAAAGGTTTTTGTGCTGTTGACAATTGTAAAAAGAATTCAAAAAGTACGTCGGGGGTGAGTTTCTTCTTCTTCCCCAAAGATGTTGAAAGGTAGTGATTTTATTAAACAATATCAATCGCGTAAGAAATCGTACGCGGATAAATTGAATAATTTTAAAAAGCTATTTCTCTTATGACATTTTCTTGGTTATAAAGCAAAGATTTGGCTTGCAGAAACCAAACGCGTCATCAATTGTCCAATTGAAAATTTGTGCAAAAATTATAAAATATGCGCCTCACATTTTTCTCACAAAATGTTCCAAGTGTCAAAAGCTAATAATACAGGTAAAGATCCTCATAAGAGTTGGATTTTATTGTAATTACAATGAAGTCCAATCAGGCCCAGAAACATTCAATTTGTAATCGGACATAAAATTCATTGCCGAATTCAAATTTGGGTTACAGTTTAAGTTTTCACTTTTGGGCCTTATAGAGTCCCAACAAAACGTTGGGCCCAACATCTGATAGGCCTATTCAATTCCCTGGAGCAAATGCTACAACTTTTGTCTGCAACATTTTTTCTGAAAGTGCCTTCCAGTCAAGTTTTTCACTTTTAATCATCTTTTTTCTAACAAACCGCTCCATTCTTATGGTTTGTTTTTTATATTACTCATGCTGCATTAACTTGACATTTTATTAAATCATAAATTTTTAAACATTTGTATAATATGTAGGGTTCTGAATGATAAAACTTTGGACAGTAACATTATTTCTATTAAAAATCTCTAGCTGGTCCTCTTTTTAACATGGCAGACTGCCACGTGACCTCTTGAAAACAGATCGATTTTCCGATATGGTTGCCCCTGAATGTCGCTACTGTATTGGGTTTACTGTGGTTATAATGTCAACTTTCACACAATTTAAATAAAAAATGCCCGACCCAAAAATAAAACGATTTTTTCGATGTTTTTTAAGGTAGGTAGATATTTTAAATTATTAAAATAAAGGAATATAAAATAATAAATTTTAATATTATCGTGCCCTTTCTAAAAAAATATTTTCATATTTTATTTGTTGCCTTATTTTTATATTTTGGATGTGCATCTTAAAATGGAAATAAACAAATAATCCCAAAAATATTCCCAAAATATAATTTCTATTTTTACAAAGTAACAGGAGAATATAAAGATACAAATATTGTGTGGAAGCCATGCGGCTTCCTCACTGAAGCCGTTTGAATTTTTCAAGCTTAAAAAATTAGGGGCAAAAATGTATTTGCTTCCTGTTTTCCAGTGCTAAAAATCAAATTTCACAAAAAACCGTTAAGTAATGAAACTTTATTGTACAAAAATTATTTGGATTGTTTTCTTATTTAACTAACTACGTTTTTTTTTTGTATTAGAATCGGGTCATTTATAGGGTACCACCCTACAAGACCTCAAATCTAGAAGTCTAAATTTGTTCAAATCTCACATTTATTTAAAATAAACCAAAAAAAATTAACTCACCTCTTTATTATCCTGGTCCTGCGCGTCGGTGAACTTCACACTGTGCGTCCTGCTCGCCTCGTGCTCCTGCCAATCGTCTGAGACATCGTCCTTGGTGGAAGCTGTTATTCGAGACAAAGTACCATTACTAAGACCGGTGTTGACATCACAACGGTACAAGCGGCCATCTGAAGCTGAGTGCATATGACGGAAAACAGCAAGGCAACAGGAGCAGCAGCACAAGGGTGCACACATAGAAAGAAAGTGACAAAGTGCACAACAACGACACACATAAGCAGAAGAAAAAATGGTGTTTGGGTGGTTTGTGAACAGAAATTGTCTTAATTTTTATTACCATAGAATATTTTCTCAAAAATTATATCTTGCAGTAAACAATTAATAAAAGCAAGAAAAATGAATTACGTGGTGTGATGGAAAAGTAATGAGATTGGTATTACATAGCACTTAGATTAACGATTGCTGTAAATTATGTGGTTTAATGACTGAAAACAGACAAAGTCCATACTCGGCAGTCTACCCACTGTTCTCTTTTTTGTCATTCCATCCTGAGACGCATTTCGCAGTATCACGGCTCATCAGTCGGGCTAGGATCGACAAACAAGAGAAAATAATTTACTAGTCCTTATCCAGGTACTTATTGGACGTAATGGTAAGATACAACGAATTGTGTGGGTACGCTGGGTGGTATCGACTTTGTCTGTTTTCAGTATTTTTACATTAAACCATATATGCCTGAGAGGAATCCCTCGAAAACCGCGCCGCCTCCGTTGAAGTGTTGACTTTGTCAACCACTTGGTTGACTTGTAGTTGCTGTGTCAGCCTACGATGGTGCACGTACTTTGTACAGTTCGTTGTATCTTATCATTACGACTGTTGTAGACTCCAGTTTGAATGATTGTTGAGAGAGCTTGACGTTGTATCTGTAAGGAGCATACTGGAAAATATTGAGCCAAATAAAAAAGCATGGTAAATCCGATACTATGAGTTATGGAAGGCTACTACGGCTCATAAAGAACATTTGCTACTAGGGCACAAATGTTTAGATGGCACAGGGCCTTTTTACAGGGTCTAGAATAAGTGGAAGACGAATAAACTTCGACCTGACGTCCATATAGAAAGAGTGACGACAACTCTGGTAATGTTAGATCGTCGACTGATGTTGAGCAGTCAGTGAAATTTGAATCGGTTTATCGTCCATCTGATTTTAGTACGCGATTTGGACATAACCAAAATGTGTGCCAACATTATTCCAACAAATTTCGAGATTCAGCAGAAAACCAGTTGGAGGAATGTGGACTTTGATCTTCTGTACTGCTTTGTCATCAAAGTAGTCATTACAAATTATCATCTTCGCCGAAAAGCGAGTACAAATGAAAGAATTTGAGCTTTCGAGACAAACTGTCGGTTAAACTTTCTATTAGTAAGTCCTTGAAAGGATCAGGAAGAGAGCAGGCATTACATATACTTGGATGCTACACTATGTCAAGGACTCATCAGTCCTTGTAATTTTATCTTTATTCTTCTGGCTCGAAGAGCACTCGACAAAGGGCTTTCATTGTTGTAAAGCTTCTCCAGGAAACAAATTTGAACAAATAGTCTTGGTTTGTTAAAAAAAAATGTTTTTCTGTCACATCACGAAATTTCATATTTGGGGAATACGAGGCTGGTTTGAAAAGTCCGTGCAAAGTCCGAGAGATGGCACCACCGAGGTCATGTTTAGTTAGTAGCATCTCTTGAATGAACGCACACCAAGTTTCAGCCATATTGGTCTATTTCTTTGTGTTTGGCATTCGTGTGAATCAAGGAAGTCGAGTGATTTTCAAGAAATGGACGAAAAAGAATTTCGTGTGGTGATTAAACATTACTTTATGAAAGGCAAAACGCCTCAGGAGACTAAAGAGAAGCTTGATAAACATTATGGTGACTCTGCACCTTCCATTAGAACAGTTTATAAGTGGTTTCAAAATTTTCGGACTGGCCATATGGGCACAAGTGACGCTGAACGTTCTGGACGGCCTGTGGAGGTTATGATTCCAGAAATCATTTATCAAATCCATGATATGGTGATGGATGACAGAAGAGTTAAGGTGCGTGAGATTGCTAGTGCTGTGGGCATCTCGACTGAACGGGTACATAATATTTTGCATAAACATTTGGACATGAGAAAGCTATCCGCAAGATGGGTGCCGCGATTGCTCACGCTTGACCAAAAACGGAATCGTGTGAAGTGTTGCAAGGATGCAGCTGTTCCAGAAGAATCCGGAGGACTTTAAGCATTGTTTCGTCACTGTGGATGAAACATGGATACATTACTATACTCCTGAGACCAAACAACAATCTAAACAATGGGTTACCAAGGGGGAATCTGCACCAAAAAAGGCGAAGACCGTTCCTTCGGCCGGAAAGGTTATGGCGACTGTCTTTTGGGATTCGCAAGGGATAATCCTCATCGACTATCTGGAAAAGGGTAAAACTATTACAGGTGAATATTATTCATCGTTATTGGACCGTTTGAAAAGCGAGCTGCAAGAAAAACGCCCGCGATTGGCCCACAAGAAAGTCCTTTTCCATCACGACAACGCACCAGCACACACCTCAGCAGTTGTGGTCGCAAAATTAATGGAAATAGGATTCCAACTCGTTTCACATCTCCCCTATTCTCCAGACTTGGCTCCCTCGGACTACTATTTGTTCCCCAATTTGAAGAAATGGCTGGCGGGACAAAGATTTTATTCAAACGAGGAGGTGATTGCAGACACTAATGGATATTTTGCAGACTTGGACAAATCCTATTATTCGGAAGGGATCAACAAACTAGAACATCGTTGGACGAAGTGTATAAGCCCAAAAGGAGATTATGTTGAAAAATAAAAAAGGTTTACCCCAAACACATAAGTAGTTTCTATTTTTGCACGGACTTTTCAAACCAGCCTCGTATTCTGACAAACTTAGTAAAAGGGGAAAAATTATGACAAATTTCCATTTGAGTGTACATAGAAAAGCGACCAACCCACAATTTTTGAGAAAAATGAACTACGTTGCCGTTGGTTGAATAGTAACAATTTTATAAAGAAAAGTCGACTTTTGATGTTGCCGAAATTGTGGATTGGTTGATTTCTGCTCACGCCTTTCATTTAGTTTTTTTCGGGTGTGTTAAAAATAGTGTATTTTACAATAGGTAAAAACAACATAAAACTAACAATTAAAAAAACTAGATTGATTTGGAGATTGAAAATAAGTACAGAAGGAAAGGGGTTAATGATGTTTCAGAATATATTTATATCTTTATCGTGTTAATTTAGATGAAATATTCTTAAAATTTCTATTGTAATAATTTGAGGTACTTTTCAACTATTCTTGGTGGGATAGGGTATTTTAGGGCGTAGATTACAAATCCAAAATATTTTTTCCGGTTAATTATAATCTATGAGTTATTCGTCCACGACCTTAGAATATTCTTAAATCAAATTTATTTTGTTTTACACGACGAATATTAAGATTAGTTTGAATTGATTTAGCAATACTGGCTTTTAAATTTTTATACTAAGAGAATTTTTTTTAAGAATACGAAATGTGGCCTTCTTAAATAAAGATTGAGACCATAGAGAAATAATTTCAAAAATAAAATTCACCGGAAAAAATCTCTGATTCGCGATCTATATACGAGTATCAAAAAAAGAGACAACCTGCAAAAATCATTAAAATAAGCGATTAAGTGAGCTATTACCTAAACTAGACATCAAGATGTGATTTACTTTCATCTGAGAAGTCTCATGTCATGATTACAAAAGAATATAATATAAATGGGTTTTTAGATAAACTTGTGGCAGTCAACGATTCAGAATATGTCGTCGATTGTTAATAAGTGCCTTCGTAAATTCAAAATGGTGAGTATCTCGCTGACATTCGCCCGCGACAGACGCATTGGCTTGAAAAGTTAACGTTCAACATTGTTGCCTAGGTTTTAAAAGAGAACGAACATGCATCAATCTGTCATGAATTTATAATTTTCTTTGTTATTACAATCGGTCAAGTAAGAACGACAACAGGATGGAGGTGATTAGGGACACACATGGAAAAACTATCCACGACAAAATCCTCAACAAAGATCTACAAGAGCCAAGTAAGATCCAAGAAATATTCAAATTGACCAGAAATAGAAGAAAACAATGGAATAAACACGTAGATCGGATGGCCGACAACAGAGTGGTAAAAAGTGCCAAACTCAATAAAACTTGCGCTAGAAGAACTAGGGGCAGACCTCCGAAAAGGTGGAAGGAATGCTAGACGTCCACATCGGAAGGGACTTAATGGAGATAAAACAGACAGTATGTCGACTATGATACCATATAAAAAAGAAGAAGAAGTAAGAACCTATACCTTGTAGTCGGTAAAAGAAATTCTTTTTTTCTTGACGTTACTGTTGGTACTCCTACAAACAATGCTTTGTGGAAAAAAATTCATTTCTAATCTTATGTATGCTTAACTGGTATATAACCGAACAGAAGTGCTGCATACCCTTCGCTCGTCGAAGCAGTGTTCCTATGTAATCATCCAAAAGATCCGAAAATGACGCCTATAGCAGTTGCTAAGTATATGGGCAAGTCAAAAGTGTTCGTTACCAAATGGGTGAAACGATATTTTCAGTTAATAAATCTTGATCTATCAGAACGTGCCTGGAGAGGAAAAGTGTCGGACAAGGACGAAAAAATGATTATGTACATGTTTTTCCCGAAATCCTTAAACAACTTTGTGCCAAGGGCGCAAAAGCAGAAGATTTGGATATATCTTATGAAATAATTCGCACTCATCTCCGGGCTAACGATTTAAAGTAGCGGAGTACAAGCAAGAAACAATAGAGAAATGACTCGTGTGGGCAGAGGAAAACATAGACCGAGCTTGGAGCAATATAATTTTTTCTGATGAAGCCAGTGGAACGGGGAATCTGGTATCGTCACATTAGATTGGTCATCCCAGACACTCAATCGAGAACGTGTACATCAAGCAGAAGCTTCGGAGTAAAAAGGTGCACACAGTCAAGCAGCTGTCACGGTAAATTCGGGAAATTTGGAAATCTTTACCACAAGTATAAGCGGAAAATCTTCTTGAAAGTATGTCCCCCAGCAATCATTGATGCTGATGGGGACTGGACGAACTACTGAATCATTAGCATTTTAATGGTAATCCTTTACGGTCGAATGATGTAAAAAACTTTTAAATAAATATATGTTTCAATGAATAATGCACGATATTTTCTTACTTGAATTAATAGGTACAGAGTTATGACGTTAAAAAATTGCCTTATTGGTAAAGTTATGTAGGAATGCCAATAACACAATTTTGAATGAAATACGAGGGTAGTTCAATAAGTACCTGTGTTAGGATTTAAGACGTCATTTTTTAAAAACAATATTTTTATTTTTCAATGTAGTCCCCCTTTAGGTATATACACTTTTTCCAACGTTCTTGCCATTTTTTTAACTCCTCCAAAAAATAGGAATTGTCCAACTCCCCAAAATACGCTTCTATCTGAGCGATGACTTCCTTATTTCAGCTGAATTTTTTCCTGCGAGCCGTTTTTTCATGTTTGGAACAAGAAGAAATCGCAGGGAGCCAGGTCGGGCGAATACGGGGGTGCAGCAGCAATTCATAACGCAATTCATGCAGTTTGGCGGTGACAACTCCGGATGAATGTGCTGGAGCATTATTGTGGTAAAACAGCACTTTCTTCTTCGCTAAATGGGACCGTGATTCCTTTAATTTCTTGTCCAAGCGGTCTAATAACTCACTGTAGTATAGTCCAGTGGTCGTCCTTTCTTTTTCTAAGAAGTCAATGAATATAATGTCCTTTTCATCCCAAAAAACCGTTGCCATAACTTTTCCGGCCGGTGAGACCGTCTTCGCCTTCTCTGGAGCAGATTCACTGGAAGTAACCCATTGTTTTGAATGCTGCTTGGTTTCGAGGGTATAATCATGAATCCAGGTTTCATCGACGGTGATAACTCGACGCAAAAAATCGTTCGGATTTCGCTTAAATTGCTCCAAAAACAGTTTCAAAGTAGAAAGCCGCACCCGCTTGTTGTTTACGATGAGCAACCGCGGCACTCATTGGGCCGACAAATTTTTCATCGCAAACTTATCATGTGCAATATTAATTACCGTTCCCGTCGGCACAGTGCTAATTTCAGCACTTTCGTTAGGCGATCAGCGAGAATCATGTCATGGAATTTTTCAATGATTTCCTCGGTAGCCTCATCTGATGGGTGTCCCGGGCGATCCTCATCAAAAACGAATGTTCGACCACATTTAAATTCGTTAAACCAATATTTGACTGTTGTCACTGATGGCGAAGGGTCTCCATAAACAGCAACCAGCGACAAATACGTTACACTACTTACTGAAATGGCTGTCAAATGCAACCTAACATCTATCAGATGATAGCACACGATGGTAACCTCAACTTGCTTTAGTAACGTCATCCGTTTTTAAACGCGGGTACTTATTGAACGACCCTCGTAGTCAAATTGATAAAAATTAGGGATAGTGATTTATATTTTTAATATTCATTCAGCTTTATTACTTTAATGCTAAAAGAATAATTTTTATTTTCATATTTCTTTTTTTTAAACTGATATCGATTTCTAACATGACCTTTTTGTAATCATTTAGTAAATAAGAAAACGCAGCTATTACTTAATATAACATAAAATAACTAATTCACATAAGAAATTCAAAGAATAAAGGGAGCGTTAAAGCTTTATAACATATATATCTCTAAAATTACAAAAAAAAAGAATAATTTCACACACCAAAATAAAGCACGTAAAATTTGTGAACAAAAATGTGACAGAAACAGCTAAAGTTCTACTAGTGAGCACAACTAAAGCAAAAGCAGTGCACATAATCTAAAAAGTACTTTTAAACTATATGTATTTCTTACGTCTAAAATAAAATACTACTTCTTAGATAGTAAAGGTGATATCACAGAAGGGCGTATCTCCGAAAATGCAATTTTTATATTATTAATTCCAGCGGGATGGTTGATAAACGCATAACAAATAAACAGCATTAAAATTTGAATTAAAAAAAAAATAAGAAACACAATTTTCATAGTTAAAGCAGACTGACTGGATACAGGGATGTAAACAGTTTGTAATATAAAGGTGTATCAACAAATCACAAAATGATCCTTACAGAGGTTTTAGAATTATCCTTGCCATGGATGTGAATTAATTTTGAAGGATTTCTAAGATAGGGCCTAACTTGTATTATATCCCATCGGGGTATACTGTTGCTATATTTATGGTGAAGCACCATCATTAGACTTTAATTTTTAGTATAATGTTATTTTGCCGAAGTGTAAACAACATATTTTTTTGAGCACTGAATAAGTCGAATTATGTGCCAACAAAACACCATTTGTGGGAAGCGTTACTTTTCTTGTCTAAGTCAAAGAAAAGCGCTGCTGAAAGTCATCGATTGCTGTCGGAAGCCTATGGTGATTATATTCCATCGAGAAAAACATATGGGTACTGGTTTCGACGCTTTTAAAGTGGTGATTTCGACACGGAACACAAACAACGTCCAGCCCAGCCGAAAAAAGTTTAAAGATGAAGAATTGGAGGCATTACTCGATGAAGACCCGTGCTAAATGGAAAAAGAACTTATAGAATCATTAGGAGTTGATTGCATAACCATTTCCAAGCGCTTACATGCTCTAGGAATGATTCAAAAGCAAGGAGATTGGGTGCCGTATGAATTGAAATCCAGAGACATTGAAAGGCGATTTTTCACCTGTGAACAACTGCCTCAACGGCACAATCGGATAGGTTTTTTTGCATCTTTTCGTAACTGATGATGAAAAATGGATACGCTAGGCTAATCCAAAGCGCAGAAAATCATGGGGAAAGCCCGCTGAACCATCAACATCCTCGTCAAATCCGAATATTCATGGCTTCAAGCTTATGCTGTGTATCTGGTGGGATTAGCTGGGTGTAGTGTATTATGCGGTGCTCCAATGAAACTTTTACTGGGGAACGTTACCGACAATTGATGCAACTGAGTCGAGCGTTGAAGGAAGAAAGACCGCAATATGCCAAAAGACACAATAAAGTGATTTTTCAACATGACAACGGTCGGCCACATGTTGCAAAACCCGTCAAGGAAACGTTAGAAGAGCTGGGATGGGATCTCTGACCTTTCCCGCCGTACTCACCAGACATTGCTCCTTCTAATTAACACTTGTACCGTAGCCTCAAAAGATAAGTCGTTCTTTCATATGCTGCCACAATTATGGGCGAAAGTAGTGGCTAGCGATGGACAATACTTTGAATAATCAATTTGTAACCATTTTTTTTTCAATAAAGCGATATTTTTACCGAAAAATCCCTCAAAATTAATTCACACAGTCAATTATTAATAAATAAGTCATTACACTGCTTCTAAACATATTCCGAGTTTGTTAAATTCCTTCCACAAAGGGCTATTTGCCTGATTGAAGACCCAGAATTAAAAAACCTTGGTGATTTCAAACACTGAAGAAGGCTGGAGGGATTCTATAAATACCTTCATGGGAGTGTACGTTGGAGGTAGCACCACGTCGATTTCTCATAGCGAAGTATGTACTAAGAATAAACGCCGCGCTATTACATAACATCCGGATGAGATTCAGCTTGTTACTCCTTGTATCTCCCCTTTTAAGACCTCTTTTATATGGGAAATCTGATCTTCTAAAAGAACTACCCATGACTATGTTTTCCACTGAGTAAAATCTGCAACGATTCAAGACCAACGTGAATCACCACTTCTGCGCACGCACAGCTCTTATAATGTTTTAGTGATTTCCTTGCAGGGCATGTATTGTGCCCTTAAAAAAGTCACTTCATTAAACATATCCTATACGAAAGTTTTCAAAAAAACCGTTTGAAAAGGAGGCACTCAATAAAAATAAATAAATGACTTAACACATAGACTGAAAAGTTTTTGGTCTGACACATAGATGTCGCCCTTTTCCAAAAATTCATATGATTTTTAGGCAGTACCAACCTTCAAACGATACGTGTCAAAATTTCATGACATTTCGACGATTAGTTTACGAGTTACAGTGGTTTTAGTGACGCTACTTTTGATATTTTCAAAACAAAGGAAAAAATCGAATTTCGTGTGTTAACTAATTGATGGGAAAAAATACCGTTCAAGCAAAGCAATGGCTTGATAAGTGTTACGGGGACTCTGCCCCTGGAAAATCACTCATCATTTACTGGTAGGCTGAATTTAAACGCAGTCGTACAGATACAAATGATGCTGAACGCCCAAATGAGGTGGTTACACCGGAAGACATCAAAAAAATTCACAAAATTGCTTTGGGTGACCGTAAAGTGAAAATGCGTAAGATAGCTGACACCCTAAAGATATCAAAAGAACGTGTTGGTCATATTTTACAAGAACGTTTGGGCATGAAAAAGCTCTGTTCGAAATGGGTACCGCGTTTGCTCACAGTAGACTAAAAACAACAACGTGTTGATGACTTTGAGCGCTGTTTGGACCTGTTTAAGCGTAATAAAAAGGATTTTTCATGCGATATGCGACAATGGATGAAACATGGATCCACCACTACACACCGGAATCAAATCGGCAGTTAGCTGAATGGCCAGCAGCCGGTGAAAACCGCCCGAAGCGACCAAAGACACAATAGTCGGTTGGGAAGGTTTTGGCGTCTGTATTTTAGGATGCGCAAAGAATAATTTTCATCGACTATGCTGAGAAATGAAAAACCAACAATAGCGAATATTATACAAAGTTATTGGTGCGTTTGAAGGCAGAAATCGCAAAGAAACGGCCCCAAATGAACAAGAAAAAAATTGCTCTTTCTTCAAGACAATGCACCGTGTCCCAAGTCAATGGTTACGATGGTAAAATTGCAAGAATTGAAGTTCGAATTGCTTCCTCATCCACCGTATTCTCCAGATTTGGCCCCTAGCGACTATTATCTATTCGCAGATCTCAAAAAAATGCTCGAGGGAAAGAGTTTTGTCTCCAATGAAGAAGTTACCGTCGAAACTGAGGCCTATTTTGAAGGCAAAGACAAATCCTTCTACAAGAAAGGTATAAAAATATTAGAAAAGCGTTGGACTGATTGTATCGCTCTTTGAAGGAGAATATATTCATGAATAAAGTCGAATTTTGCAAAAAAAAATGTGTTTTAAGTAGCTAGACCAAAACTTTTCATCCTACGTGTTATGTTGAAAATTCGGAATCTTTGGTACAATGACACTACTCAATATACATCAATACTATACCAAACACTTTATTTTTGCACTCGACGCGCGTTTTGCTAACCATGTAAGGCTCATCAGAATGATCCATTCAATCATCGCTCCGGATGAAGCTAACATGGTTAGCGAAACGCGCGACGAGTGCAAAAATAAACTGTGTGGTATAATGGTGATATATACTGCATAATATGTCATTTAATATTATGCATATCGGTACGGCATTGTTGCCGCGAACACTTGGCAAAACTCGGATGGATAAAAAGTCCTTAACAACCTCTCAATATCATTTTGTCTTTCTTTCGCAGGCTTAAGTCTGTAAAAAACTCGATAGCTAACACGATCAATTTCAATGGTGTCAATCTAGTGCCCCACTAAATTTTCAGTTTGATAACCTATTAAAGTAGGTATGGTATTTAGAGTTTCAGTGTAAGAGAGATCTTTTGCATCAAATGGCTCTACCGCACTTGCACAGGACCGCATTTAAAATTTTACCTAACTTTAAAACCCTACATCCTTTTTAATTGGGCTATGACCTATTTTAACGAGTACTATTAATTATAATTGCCTTTTAGGTATGGTGATAAGAATAATACTTTTAAGCAAGAGATTTCTAAAAACACAAATCTTACTTACTTTTATGTTGGGAATTTGGAATCTTTGGCACGATGCCACTACTTAGTATATATCACCACTATACCAAACACCTTATTTTTGAACTCACCGCCCATTTTGCTAAGTATGTTAGCTTCATCACAACGATGATTCACTCAATCATTGCTTCTTATATTTTATAATTAACTAGCTATGCCCGCGCTCCGCTCGTGTGGACTTGATTCACTATTACCGTCACTGCTTATTCCTTATGTTACGTAACGTAATAAAATATATCCTATAACCTGGCCAGAGAACATAACCAGATAAGTGGTTCTCCAGTGATAAGCGCACTAACGGACAGACAGACAGACAGAGAGATGTTACATTCTATATATATTATAGAAGATTATAGATAACCTGGCCAGAGAACAAATGTATGAATTTAAAAAAAAAAAAACACGTAAATCGGATAAGTCGTTCCCGAGTGATAAGCGTACTAACGAACAGACAGACAGACAGACGTTGCATTTTTTATACATTATTTTCTTAGCTACATGTTATTGTTCCATATTTAATGGGTTAGGCAGTTTATAGCAAGAGAACGCGCTAGCGACAAACTTTTTTCCGACTTGACTCACTATTATCGTCACTGCTTATTCCTTATGTTACCTACCGTAATAAAATATATCCTATAACCTGGCCAGAGAATATATAATGTTTTTTTAAAAAAAAAGCAAGTAAATCGGATAAGTTGTTCTCCAGTGTTAAGCACACTAACGGACAGACCGACAGACTGACAGAGGGCTCGTTGCCCTTTATATATATTATAGAAAACCTGGTCAGAGAATATATGTATGTTAAAAAAAAAAAAAAAAACACGTAAATCGGATAAGTGGTTCTCGAGTGATAAAGCGCAGTAACGGAAAGACAGACAGAGAGACGTTGCATTTTACATATATGTTAATATAGATATTCTTTGTAACATGATACTGTTCCATATTTAATGGTTTTAGGCAGTGTATTGCAAGAAAACGCGCTAGCGGCAAATTTTTTTCCAACTGCTTATTCCTTATGCTACCTAACGTAATAAAATATAGCCTATAACCTGGCCAGAGAACATGTTTAAAAAAAAGCACGTAAATCGGATTAGTGGTTCTCCAGTGATAAACGCACTAACGGACAGACAGACAAACAGAGAGACGTTAAATTATATATATATATATATATATATATATATATATATATATATATATATATATATATATATATATATATATATATATATATATATATATATATATATATATATATATATATATATATATATATATAATAGAAGTCGTATTAAGGATTGTTAGAACATGCGGATGACCATCAATTATTCCACCTAACTATCTAATAAGCTTTTTTCAATCCAGTGTCGGATATAGGCCTCCCTTCCTCTCTTCATTCCCCTCGATTCTGCGTCTTTCTGATCCATCCTAAACCAGCCGTCCTTTTCAGGTCATCTTTCCATCTTGTTTGGGGCCTTGCTCTGAACCTTTGTCCCAATCATAGCCTTCATTCTTGTGTTCTTTTATTCCATCTCCCATCGTGTTGTCTCATTGTGTGACTGCCCATCTTCATTTCAAACCTGCTATCTATTCTCTTATATCTACCATCAATTATTTATTATAGGCCCAAATACCTCAACATCGAAATTTCGGGGTTACTCCGTTATGTGATATCATCTTCAGTGTCAAGATTCGGGATTTTAATAAAGTCATAATAAATTTTAAGAGGAAGTTTGTAATAACCCAGAAATTTAAACAAAAAACAAAAACAGGTTTGGTGTTTAGTTTTTCTGGTTTTATAAAACATTAATAAATGTTACAAAGTATTATAACGCAATTACGTAATTGTTCAGATAGTATACAAAAAAATTAAAATAAAAAAAATACTAGTTAAAAAATACCTATGTAATAATATTCTCGTTGTGTTTCTTTGAGTCGTATTTTCAAGTAATTATTTTTAGTTAAGTAAGTTATTAATATGTATGTAACAGGCTACTCTAGTTTTTTTTCACTTAAATAAAACTATCGGGTTGTTTAAATATAAATCATAGTTCTTGGTATTAGACTATAGAAAATTGAAGCAACTCAAGCCTTTAGCCGACAGTTGCACCAGGTGTTGCCACGTAGATATAATTTGCACCGAGTAATTTTAAAAAATCATAATTTATCATTTGGACTCTCTTGGACACATAATAGTTACATATTACTTTAATAAAAAGCAAAAAAAAAACTAGCTAAACTGAACAAGGTTTATATGTTAGCAATTATTTATTGCTCTCCTATCTGTTAAACCGTCGTAGGACAGAGCAGAAATCAGTACTCTTAACGCCGTACTGGCGTATATAACAGTAGGATACAAGTTCTATCCGGTGGTGTATCTAAGGGGGTGAATATGTCCCACCGTCTTTATGAATGTAAAAAATAGCGCCTTCTCAGAAATGCGGCTATTTTGTATTGAGGGAAAGTTCTTAAAGTTCCGTTGTATGAATTAGTTCTTATTTGGGATTCCCCTGCGTTAGTGAATTCTGATTTGAGCGTAAGACTTTAAAGGTCTACCGTTTGGAAGTGTTCTTGTTTTGTGAAAAACGTTCAATAATTAATTTAGAGTTTATTATGTTGGAAAAGGTCTAAGATTTTAGAGTTTCAGTGTAAGAGAGATATTTTACATCAAATGGCTCCACCTCTAGTTGTTGCTTGGTACTGCCCTTTGTATCCATATGCTCCAATCCATGAACCTGGCTACGTCGCTGGTTATATGTTTAACTGGTATCAACCCAATACTAAAAATCATATCCGCCTTCTACAGAGGTTCAATTAGCCGCGACACATTGATGGAGGAATTTATAGCAAAGGCGCTTATTACAGTAATAACGGTATTTGAGGCATGTTAGTCTTTGAAAAAGACCAGAAAATAATTAGAACTACTAAAATTGAACAAAGCCCATTTTCAATGCTGCTCTCCTCTCTGTCCATCCTACTTCGAATGAACGAATGACGAGTCATGATGTGACGAAACGCTCGCCGAGAGATAGTCTAACGGGACGGAAGAGTAATAAATAATTGCCGAAATATGCATCAGGTTCAGTTTCGGAAGGTAATAATTATTTTCGTCTATACTAAAGTCATATGTAGGCATTATATATTCAAGTTTTAAATTCCACAATGGCAAGGAAGCTTTTTAGATTTATCCAAGTAAGAAATTGTGGTTCTTAGAATTAACAGTGTCAAATTGTAATTGGATGTGATTATACAGGACAAAAACGACTTCAAACAGAACGACAGAAGCAAAGCTAATGACTTCATGTTTTCTATTAAAATAATACTCACTTATAGTAGGTTGATATTCCTGCTGTGGTAAGAGGAAACAAGTAAGCACCGTTTTCCCTGTATCTGGATCCGTATCAGTCTGGAACGTTAAGAGTGGCTGAGCTTGGTTATCACTTAACCAAACAGCCTAAAAAATGCAAAAAAAAAACTAGCTATTTATTACTGATTAAAAATAAACGTCTCAAATGAGCAAGTCTGACGATTTTGCGCACGTAAACTAAAATTCTTGTCACAATGAAATGTCCTAAAGTCATATTCTCGTTGTCACGTGCACGTGACTACCCAAAAAAACAGGAAAATTCCATTAAAAAAAAATAAAAACATAAAAGTAATATGAAATAAAATATTTCCACTATTAACGTTGTATTGCCAGAAACAAGATAAAGATGATAAAACCTCCACTTGACCACTTGGTATCGTATTGTGAGTGCGTCGAAAACTCTTATTATTAGAAATGCTGTTTACCTAAATGGCATTACAAAATTTTCGTAATTATGTTAATGCAATATTAAACGATCTGTTTATAACGCAAATCATATTTTATTAGATAAAATTTAAAATCAAAATTTGCCATAAGAATTACGAAATTTTGTTGATTTGCGCATAGAAAAAAATTATTTTGGATTTTTTACTTAATTTGTTCAAATATCTGCCCTCATACCGTTTGCAACATGTATCTGCTCGAATTTTGGTCTGTTGCGATGTTGCCACACTTAAAATCAAAAGTTTGTTACTTTATATTGTTATAAATTAATAGATATACACCAATAATTAATAGATAAAATATTGCGTACTTAACAGCACTACAAAATGGCCATTTCAATAAATAATTGGTATTGCTTTTAAGTATTTTTCTTTGCGTATCTGTCGTAATGGTCATGTTTAACAACAGTGTTTATTGTTTTCTGACTTAAAAACCCGGTTGTCTAAGGTAAGTATTTTTTATGAAAGATTATTTAACTGGAAAAAAAAGATGAATATTTGGCAACATTGTTGGAACAGACGTAACAAAAGAGGCGGTAAATGAGGTTTTTACAAAGTTCTTAACTCTCTGTCTCTCTATACATACATACATACATACATACATATATATATATATATATATATATATATATATATATATATATATATATATATATATACAGTGGCGTGCAAAAGTTTTTATTAAAAAAAAGACTAATGATTTTTAATCATTATGAGATGTGAGTATGAGATATAGGAAATAAAATAATATAGTAAAAGAATATTATTTATGTTTGTGAATATATTTATTATTATTATTCTTATATTT
>CM032454.1:146160096-146187596 GCA_019049505.1 Pachyrhynchus sulphureomaculatus | reverse complement strand
AAATAAAAAACACTTTTCACGTGAAATAAGTACCAAAAAGTTCACTATTTATTATTAAAGGGTTACATCTATTTCGAATTTTCAAAACATTCTATTTTTTTTTACGGATTTTTATTCTCTATACGTCTAAGAATTACCATATTCAAAAAAAAAATTTAAGAAAATTCCTTTCTATTAAAAAGTTATAGCATTAAAAGTGACCTGGCGCCGGATTGAGATCGCTATCTGTTTTCAGACACTATCTGTAATATTACTCAGTCAAATTTTAATATATTTTAACTTCTTTTTTTTCTAATAGATAATTTTTTACAAACAATTAAACATAAATTTTTTTTGGTCGAAAATTGCATACTAAAGCGTAAATTTTTTATTTTTGAAAAAACTCTCCGACAATTTTTAACTACTACATTATTTTACAATATTAATTTTTAGTGTTCCGTAAGGAACACTTACAAGATCACTTCGGTGTCTGTTCGTCTGCCACATCCGATTTTCTCCGAAACTATTTGACATAGAAAGTTGAAATTTGGTATTAATTAGAGATGTACCGACTAGTGGCCGACCAGTCGGTAAAGCCGACTATCCGGCTATATTTGAGGGCAGACTTTCTATATGCATTTTGTCCATTTTTTCACATTTTCAACCAAAGATGCCAACGCAAACTACATACATAGAGCAACAATATTATGCCCCAAACGACGTTCTAAATGCATTTTCTCCCATACAAATTAAATGTTAAAAATACCTCGGACTTTCTATATGCTGTATGTCCATTGGCGCTAGACGAACTAACGGAAGTTTGTCCTTGCGCCGTGGACTAATTTCGATTTGTTTGTCATTGCACTTGTTGCTGTCTGCAGTGTTTTTTTTATGTGCGTTTTTTTTTTTCCGTACGAAACAATCTCAAATAATGGATGTGACTGTGACAGGGGATCACGTAGTTGGTGATACGGACCGTGGTAGTAGAAAAAGAAAAAGAAATCTCACGTCTAAAGAGTGTAAAAGCAACGTAAGGTAAGCCTTAATGATTTTTAGGTTAGGTTTACATCATGCTATTATTGTTTACCTAATAGGTACACTAAAGTTCTTATGTTGTCGTTAATGTTTTAATATTATTCTCTTTTAAAGGCATTCAGATCATTATCCTAATTTGGAACATTTTGTTGATTTTTCCTGTACTCACCCTAAACGAAAGGATTTCTTTTGCCATGAATTATCCCAAGACGATATAAGGACAATCAGAAATACGTTTTATAAGACAACAAAGAAAAATGTACAGGACAATAAATTGGGGCATTTTATGAATGTTGGAAAACCAGATAGAAGTCGTAACCGAAAACTAGGAGGAAAATCCCACAATTTCTCTATAAGATATCATGTAAATTTTGGTTTTAAATAATTTTATTTAGCTTATTTTTAAAATCCCCCCCTTAGCTAACTTCTATCGAAGAGTGAAAAAAATTTAACCTAGAAATCCATTAAAATTTATGGTTTAAATTTTAATTTAAAAAGAATTTTATTGTCACCATAATGTATAGTGTAGTGGTTTAAGCAAGGCTTAACTGGCGGAAGGTCCGATTTTATTTTAGGTAATATTCTTTATTTTAGGTTTGGAAGAATGAGAAAAAAATTTACATTTGCCAGAAGTTATTCTTATCAATATTTAGTGTCAGTCAGAGACGCGTAAATACTATTGCTCGAAAAATGCAATCTGGAAGTGGTATTGTTGAGAAGCGTGGAGGGGACCAACGGTCTTTTAGGAATGTTAATAAATTTGAAGCTGTGAAAAAATTTATAGCCAGTTTAAAAGGACACGAAAGTCATTACGGGCGTGCTAAATCTCGGCGCATTTATCTATCATCCGAAAATAATATTACTGCTTTATGGAATCTGTACAATCAGAGTACAGTTGAAAATTTGAAAGTAAATTACAAGTATTTTAGTAGAATCTTTAATAATCATTTTAATATTGCATTTGGAAGCCCTGCCACCGACGTATGTGGCTTTTGTGTTAGGACCCAAACTTCTATTAGCATTTGCAAAGACAAAACTGAAATAGACAAACTAAAAACTTCTCTACGTGTACATAAATTACGAGCCAAACAATTTTTCAACCTAATGAATGAAAAGCCGGCACAGAGTGCTTCGTATTGTTTTGACCTTCAACAGGTTCAAGTCTTACCGAAAGTGCCAATTCAAGATGCATTTTATGCCCAGCAGTTGTCTTTTTATTGTTTTTGTGTAACCGACGTGGATATTAAAAAAACCAGTTTTCTACACCTGGATGGAACATCAAGCAAAAAGGGGATCTGCAGAGACAAGTTCTGCTCTACGTGATTTTCTTAATAAAGCAGAATTTGGACCAGATATAAAACAGTTGCGACTATTCGCAGATGGTTGTGCCGGGCAGAATAAAAATGCACACGTGATGCATATGCTTATGCTATGGCTGTACGGAGATGCCCCGCAAAATATTAAATCCGTGGTACTTACCTTTCCGGTACGCGGACACTCATATTTGCCAGCAGACCGTGTTTTCGGGCAAATAGAAAAATTTATGCGATCATACAGTTCAATAAAAACACCTACACAATATTATGACATTTACTCCAAGAAGGGAGACGTTAGACAACTTGGTAGGGACTGGGTTGTTTACGATATAAAAATGGCGTTAACTTCTTGAAAAAAAATTGAAGGGATCAGTGCGGCCAAACGGATTATTATTAAAAGATCACAAAACAACCCCGATATTTTGCTTAAGACCGAGTTGTTTTATAGAAATGACGATCCGTCCAAACAATTTCAAACGTTATTAAAACGTGGAAAGAAGCTTTCGACTTTACACTTACCTGCTGTAGAACTTCAAAACAAAATTAAACCAAAAAAACTCCTGAGTCTCTCGAAATTATTAGTGGAAATTGGGTCAACGATCCTGAGCTAACATGGTTACAGCCAATTCTCTCTGACAATCGTGTGCAAATTGACAATCAAGCTAACCATGGTGAATCTGACGATGATGATGTTATCGAAGAACCTGACATGTTATGCGATTGCAATAATGATGAAGATGGTGACCTTTATGACATGTAAAATGCCATTATTGTCGATTTAGTTTATAAACATTATTGTGTATTTAAAAATAAAACACTATTTTTATAAAGCTACAAGTTTTTTTATATCGTTACTAACAAAAGTCAGTAATGCCGCTTTGTGTAGACGATCAAAATGCATTTTGTCCCAGGATGACAATCTAAATGCAGTTTGTCCATCAGTTTTTTTCAATTTTTTGGGATATTATCAATACTAAATTTTTCGCATATACGTCTAATCCTTGAATTATTTTTTATTCACATTTTAGGTATATCAACTTTTCGGTTAATATCTTGCCAAACGCATAGCAGTTTTTCTTCGTTTCCCAAAATTACAAAAAATGGACAAAATGCATTTAGAAAGTCTGCTCCTCATTTATAGTCGGCGACTAGTCGGCAATTAGTCGGCAAAACGTACCGACTAGTCGGCCCATTACTTTATTTATTCATATTACTATTTTTAAGATAGGGTGATTGAAATAAAATTCCTTCATTATCAATTGTTTTTATTTTAGTATCAATCAGTTTAATTTAGTAACAGAATAGGAACAAAGAACGGAATAAAAGACTTAGTTACTACTTAGTATTAAGTACTTATATGACTGAATTTAACAAACAACTTTAACCTTAAACCTAAAAGACTACAATTTTAACAAAAATAAAACCTAAAGAAAGCAGATACAATTCTGAATTGAATAGTGTTAAATGAGATCATTTCAAACTTAACATAAATGAATACGTTACATAATCACTATGTGTATCATATAAAAAAATTGACATACGTACACAAATATTTAGAGTATGTCACTCTAGTTAGTATATTAATATTTTTTAATTAGCGGCAAACTGTGGTGTAAAAAGACTAAAGTCTCTGCCCTTTCTGGCAGTAATCGATTTCTTTTTGTTTCGTATACATTACCAGCTTCGGAGAAGAGTCGTTCACTGTACACAGAACTAGCTGGACAACAAAGGTACACTTTGGCGAGGCGCGACATTTCGGGATATCTGGAACTATTACGATTCCACCACTTAAATAGATCATTGTTGCGATTTATTACCGGTAACGCAAAGTACGAGTGCAGTTCGTGAGCTGCACTTGATTGTTATCTTGAACAGTTTCAATTTTTTTTTTTAGGCTATTTCATGGTAGCATTGCCAGAAATTACGATGTGTTGTTCTTTCTGTGTTGTCTTCATTAGTGGTGATATGAAGAGGTTTTTCACTTTCTTCATGTTTCTCAGCATCACTCTCGTCATCGCTCAGATTATTTTTCAGAGTTTCTAATAAAAATTGTGACCTAACGGTTATAAGTTCCTCAGCATCGAAAAACTGCTGCTTATATCGTGGATCCAACAAAGTTGCCAGGGTAAAGAGTTTGTTATGCTCCAAGTTAAATCTGCTTTTTAAATCATTGTCTAACAACCGTTTAATTTCCATGATTTCATTGTTTTTATCGTAGTAATTTTCTAAATATTTCTGCAAGGTTTTTACTTGAGGTATAACTTCAAATAACGATGAGCAATTTGAACTTACTATCTTGGTAATCTCTTCGAATGGCTCCAGCAGCTCAAGGCTTTTCCGAGCATTTTCCACTCTTCAGTAGTTAAATTTTCAAAATTTACAGATGTTTCAGTCATATATAAAGACACAGCCCGTTTTTGATCTAAAAGACGAGACATCATGTAGTACGACGAATTCCATTT
This sequence comes from Pachyrhynchus sulphureomaculatus, assembly GCA_019049505.1. Classification (NCBI taxonomy): domain Eukaryota; kingdom Metazoa; phylum Arthropoda; class Insecta; order Coleoptera; family Curculionidae; genus Pachyrhynchus; species Pachyrhynchus sulphureomaculatus. Next base: position 146,182,804 of record CM032454.1, on the reverse strand, counting down.
AGTAGATACGTCTTGTACAAGCTGGTGGTCTGGTAAATTAAGTTCTTGCGGTAAATTACGAAATTTTGACTGAGCTGGACTAGAATGGTGGAAATGTGTAACTATTCGTCTAGATTTTGCAAGTATTTGTGTCATAGTAGCATGTTTCAATGCAGTTTTTACTGCCAGTTGCAACGTGTGTATAAAACAAGGAACTCCATTAAAAACTGAGTCATCAATAGCTTTCGCCACATTTCTTCTATTGTCTCGCACGACGGCATGAATTTTGGTCATGTTTATATTCCACAACGTTGGAATTTCTTCTAAACAGTCTTTTATATTATTGGCTGTATGTGATTCTGGGAAATGTTTCATTTGTAATACTGCGTGGTGAAATTTGAAATCGTCACTAAGCCAGTGTGCTGTAAAACTCAAAAAACTTTCCATGTTATTTATATTTGTCCACAGATCTGTAGTAACTGAGATTGCGGTGGCACTGAGCAGGTCTTTGCTAATTTGAGATTTAGTTTCTTCGTAGAGATGCGGCATGATGTTGTCTGTAAAATACTTTCTGCTTGGTATGTTATATTTCGGTTTCACAGTTCTCATCAAGTTTCTGAAGCCAGTATTTTCAACAATAGACAACGGCTGGTTGTCCAAAGCAATCATCTCACCAATAGCAATACTACGGTTCCTTGATCTAGAATCTTCAAGTGACCATTGTAAAACAAAACTTTCTTCAATACTTCGTTGGTATTTTTGCGATAAACTGACTTCTGACGACACTGGACTGGACGGAATAGGCAATACCGGAGATAATTCTTCTATGTGTGACTGCGACGTACTCGGGGTTGGATCATTTGATGAACTACGTTTAATCGAAGAACGTAACTGAGGCATCAACTCTGGATGTTTGTATTTAATATGGTTAGTCATACTAGTAGTGTGCTGTTTTCCCTGCCCACCACGTGAAATAACTGTTTGGCATTGATTACACTTCACTTTACGGGAATCAAACTCCACGACGTCAAAGAAAGTCCACACATGCGATTTCTTCTTTGACATGATTCAATTTCAATTAAGTAGGTATTTCCACTATAATACAAACTGTCTTACCTACGCAATTCATTGACTTTTGTTTTATTTTTTTAAAAAATATTCAGTTATACCGGGCCGTACGTGAACAATACCAGCAAAATGTAAAGTTCATGTCCACACGCGCGGCGCATGCGAGAGATGCGAGGCGCGACAAACATTACCGATTTCGCCCGAACATCGCCGAATGCGATGATCGGCATCGCCGACTAGTCGGCTTTTTCCCAGTCGACTAGTCGGCCAAACTCATAGTCGGTGCATCTCTAGTATTAATATAGTAATTGATGGCCTTATCAGAGCTGTGTAGTTTTTTTAAGTTGTGTGGGTGAAATCGGAAGTGAAAAAAAAATTGTTTACTAGGTCATCGAGTGGGGTGTCAAATGAAAGCTTGTAAAAACGAGTTCAAGAATATATATATAATGTAATAAAAAAATCGCGTAAAATCGTTGATAAAGGACTCGAAATGTACTAATCAAAATTTTTTTAAAAAATTCTGAAATATTCTCCACGGGGTGTAGATTGAACGAAAATTATCATGAGTGCATTACCTTAAATAATTTATCTGGTATATATATATATATATATATATATATATATATATATATATATATATATATATATATATATATATATATATAAAAAAATTATTTTAAAAAAGTAGGAACGTTTGGCAACATTGTTGTGAAAAAAAAACAAGGGTCCGCACGGTGGTTTTTTGAAATGTAAACAAAATATTTTAGAATTCAGTAATTCAACTAAATTTCAGACAGATTATTCTAGAACTCTGTAGAAAATTATAAATAAAAAGCCTTCAAATTAAGTCCACATACAGCCTTGGCCAAAAGTATTAGGCACCCCCTAATAAACAAGTGAAACTCATAAAATATTAAAAAAAGACTAATTGTTTTAACAATACTATAGGCGGTGCTGTCAAAAGCTAACTTAAACAATGGACAATCTCTTTTACAGGTCCATAAAACACCTGGCCTACAAAACTGCGATAATGAGGTCTTTTGAAAAATATTTTTAATGTTTTATCAGTCTCTTTGTACTACTTGTAGTGTCAAGAAGCTTCCGTGCGTGTTTTCTTTGTGAACTGGACATTCTTATATTTGAGAAATGCCTAAGAAAAGTGAGCTTGGTATTGAAAAACGAATTAAAATTCAAACCCTACATGAAAAAGGCAAGTCCCAAGTAGAAATAGCCAAGTTAGTGAAATGTTCTCGGTGCGCAGTGCAATGTGCTATTAAAAGGTTTGTGGAGAACGGGCAGAAGACGTCAGACTAATGAGCGATAGGACAGAAAACTCATCCGCGAGTCTATTAAAAATCGAAAAAAAAAACATCAGCTGAGCTCGCTGCAACTCTGTATTTTTTCTATTCTTACAGCTATTCGAAACGTCAAGTGTGACATTCGTGAGGCGGCGTATCGGCGAGGAATACCATCCAGATTGAGTGGTACCTACGGTAAAACACGGAGGAGGCAGCATTATGATCTGGGGCTGCATGGCTGCTAAAGGTGTCGGAGAAATGTTCGTTTGTGAAGGCCGCATGAACAGCCAAAAGTACATAAATGTACTAGAAACTATACTGATGCCTTCGCTAACGCGCATTTTTGGCGACACTTATTTAGACGACATCAAATTCCAGCAAGATAATGCACCTTGTCATAAATCAGCGGCTACGATGCGCTGGTTTAGAGACAATAACATTGTCTTGTTGGATTGGCCGGCGCAGTCTCCAGATCTAAACCCTATCGAGCATCTTTGGGGTATTCTGAAGCGCAAGATACGGGAGCATAGCATAACATCAAAAGTAGAGCTAAAAAGCGCTTTGATGGATGATTGAAATGCCATAAGTACAACTAAATGTACTAGGCTTGTACGCAGCATGCCCCAAAGAATTGCTACTGTAATTAAAGCTAAGGGCGAATACACCAAATATTAATTTATTTCATAATTTTACCTCAATATATGATTTTACAAAACATACGAATATAATTTTTACCCTGAAACACAAGAAACGAAATAAATTGTAGGGTGCCTAATACTTTTGGCCAAGGCTGTATGTTTAAATGGAAGTAGCGATGTAGGATATGAAACTTTCCAGCCATCTTCCCAACTTTTATTATGTGATTAGATGTTTGTACTGTATTATTTCCCCTATATAAGATTTCTATCGTTTTATGTTATTTTTACGACTAACCTTTTCAAGAAACCTTTATAGGTACTTAAGTTTAATAATGGAAGTAATTCTTTTATAAAATAAGGTTTTATAATATCCTGGTAGCTATGTAGTTAAAATAAAATAAAATTTCTCATTATAAAAATATTATATTAAAAGGAAAAACAAACTCTTAGTCCTTCCTTGCCATTCGTATAGAATTTCTTTCGTCTATTAGGAGATAAATAAACAAATAAAAAAATAATAAGAAATACTCGAATTACCATTATTATATAAAATTTTAAAATATTTAATCTTTAAACAAAATAATTTCATGAACAATCTAACTATAAAAATTTTGCTATGATGGTTTTCGTTCAAAACCTGCTGTTTTTGTTGAGGGGCCAGTCATCGTGTACGCTTTATTCAAGAGTCCATTAGGACGGGCAACAACCAGCGGATCTCTTAAAAACTTGTAATATGATGTACTGGTCAAACACGACGAAAAGCGATAAACGATAAAAAACGACGCTACAAAATGAAAATATTTAAAAAATGTTTTAATGCTAGCGGTAGGCTTTTTATGGCTGTAACTTTACCAATAATATTATGGGAAGGATTTTTGTGAATTACCGGTAAAATTGGAGGCAATTTGCACGTAAAATTATTGGGAGCTCGAAATCTCAAGCAAATCATCTTTTATGACTGTATCTTCAGTTATTCTTGTTCAAGAATTGGATTTTTTATGTTGCAGGTTGGATACACAAGAATGTAGGAATGATAAATGGATAAAAATAAAAATTATTTCGAAACAAACTTCTTGTATAACATCCAATGCAAGGAACTAGGCTTGTGAGAATACTGGAAGTTTAAAGATTAGACGGTATTTAGGCCCTAGGTTTACATGTATAAGCACATTTTTAAAGCTCTTTCTACTTCAATACACATTAGGGAGTATTCGTTTTCTACAGTCACCTTATGAAATGGCAAGTGGGTCGTAGTAAGTATAACGTTTTAAACATTAATCAAGCTCACCGTAAGGTGGTACTTCTTACCACCTTCAATTCATAGGGCAACATCTTGTCATAAATCTTTAGATTCATTGGTAGAACTACCGGTAATTTATTGTTTTTGATAATTTTTGAATAATTTTCCAGTGAAAGTTGAGTCTTCCTGGTAATTTTGCTCTAGCTGCTAGCTATTAGAAATGTTTCGTTTAGGTAACTTTAAAAAGGCCATAAAATTTATTTGAAGAGACTGCTGATGTTTTCAAGCATCGAATTTCAAAATCATCGTGCTTCGGAATTTTTCGGTGGATTATTGTAGAAACACAATTTCAACCAGTTTTTTAAATATCCGCTTAGTTTTGACCTACATCAGCCAATTTTTTAACTAAATAAAATGATAACTAGAGCGTAAGAGAGAGCACTCTCAAACGTAAAAAATCTTAATGCTAGTTGATGCCTCAATCAAGTCATTATGGCTCGTTTAATATGTTTTTAGGTAAATTCAACAAAGAACTTTGTAATGTGCTACTGTATATAAAGCTGCGTCGTGGGCTTGTCAGTCAATGAAAAACTAAATGTACAGTTTAAAAGCTTACGTATCTTTCTTTCTATACAGATAGAACAATACGATTCATATGCACAAAGCCTTTACTTGGAGTGACCGGGGGCAATTTTGTATACGTAAGTTTGGAAGGTGGAAACTTATGTACCTCAAAATTATAAACCACAAAAAGACGGAACAATTCTATGAAGAACTTCAGAAAATGATATGAGATATTAATCAACGAAATAATAATAATAATGCAAGAGTTGGAAATGAGGTAATACCAGGAGTTAAACAGACATTTAATGAAAACTTAAAAAATGACAACGGGGAGGTTATGATGAAAATTTCTGCGTTACAAACGAGTTGAGAATAAATAATACATACTTTGATCATAAGAAGCAATATAAATTACATAAAAAACATTCGAGAACATTACAGGCAACAAATCAATGATAGATTATGTCCTAACAAATAGAGAAATACATCCACGCCATATATTAGACGTAATAAGCTTGACATCACCAAACGTAGGAAGTGATCATAATTTAGTAATGTGTAAACTAAGGTGGAACATAAGAGACACAAAGCAACACCAAAATAAGGAACTGGAAACAAAGATAAGAACAGAAAATCTACAGAGAGAGACCTGTACTAGAGAAGACTGAAAGAAATAATCAGAATAAATCAAATAAATGTCAATGATAACATAAATGAAGGTTGGTTAAAAATAAAAGCAAATGTATTAGCAGCTGCATATGAGGCATTAGGGACTAAAAATAGTAGATAAAAATAAAAAATGGACAACAAAAACATCATGGTTCAGAACAGAAATTAAAGAGAAATGCCGTGAGAAGAAAGAAAGTACAAATCAATCAGGACAGATGAAGTCTACCAAAGATATAAAAGAATACGAACAGAAACCCACGAATTAGTTAGAACAAAAACAGAATACTGGGAGAGATAACAAAAACAAATTTGGAGATTCATAAGACAGCAGAGATCAAAGAACTAATGGAGTATACACACATGAAGAAAGGAACGTGGGTAACATATCTCACACAGTTATATAAAAGAGAAGAGAGTATTATACTGTCATAAACACCAGATATAACGATAAACAAAGAAACTTATATAACGGAAGAAGACGTAATAGAAGCACTGGAAAAATGAAAAAACCGTAAATCTCCTGGCGAAGATCAAACAGCCAATGAACTACTAAAATATGGGGGCCACTCTGTTGTTAAGCAACTCCAGACACTTATACAGAGGATTATAAGATCAAATAGAATCCCAGAAGGATGGAGAACAGTGACAGTTATAGTAATGCACAAGAAAGAAGAAAAAGACGATCCAAATACTATAGAAGCATAAATCTACTAAACTGTAGACTGAAATTAACAACAATGATTATTACAACAAAAATAAACGCAAGAATACAACTGGAAGAAGAACAGCAAGGATTCAGAAGTGGGCATTCATGCACCGATGCCGTATCCATTGTGAGACAGGTAAAAGAAAAATCCATACAATATAACGTTTCTGCATACTTGTGCTTTCGACAATGTGCAAATAGAAGACGTTATTCATCTATTATATATGGTAACATGCACATCCCATTAGACCTAATTAAAATTATCGAGAATATATATAAAGACAAGAAAGTAGTCGCAAGATTAGCAGAAGGAATGACAGAACCAATCAACTACGAATCTGGAATCAGGAAGGAAGACTCTTTAAGTCCTCTTCTATTTAATATTGTCATGGATGAAATTATAAAGAATGTCAAAAAAAAGAAGGGATATAGAATGGGTAACAGAGAACTTAAAAATTATATGTTATGCCGATGACGCGATAATAATGGCTGAGACCGAGAACGATCTGCAAAAGCTGCTATACGAACTCTATATAGCAGCAAAATAATATAATATGTCAATCTCAACTGAAAAAAACCAAGACAATAGTAATAGTAAAAGAGCCGATCAAGTGTAAGCTTGTGGTAGAAAATAAACCCATAGAACAGGTGATGAAGGTCGATTACCTGTGCATCAAAATATCTAGTATCGGAAAAATCGAGGAAAAAGTAAAACATCAAGTCAACAAGGCTAATAGGATAGCGAGATGACTTAATGATACCATATTTAGAAATAAATTCCTCTCCGTTGAGACCAAAACCAGAATATATAAGACCGTAATACGACCAGTAATGACTTACACATCTGAAACAAGACCCGATACAAGTATAATACAATCAACTGAAATGAGAATACTTAGAAGATGTACAAACAAGACACTGAGGGACAGAGAAAGAAATGAAGACGTAAGATGCACACGTAATATAGAAAATATCAATTAGTGGATAAGAGGAAGAAAAGTGGGATGGGATCAACACATAGGAAGAATGGCAAACAACAGGATAGTACGGATAGCAAGAGACAAGTCATCGAACGGAAGAAGATCAATGGGACGTCCAAAAAAGAGATGGAGCGACTACCTATAGAGCCGGGAACAAAAAAAAAACATGCAATAGTGCCTAGCTATAAGTCGGACGAGGAAGTTTGTATAGATTTCTAGTTACTCCCTATTGAAATTTATTTATGCATTGTAGAGATCATACTACTGGATTAAAAATACTAAAGCCGGCATTAGATTATAAAATTTACTGTTATAAAATAGAGCTCAATTAAACATTACGTCTTGGCAAAAACTTTTGTAAGTTGTATTTTCATATTCAAATTTTAAAGGACGGAAATATGCGCTACACCTATAAACTGTTCAGTTTAATTGCTTTTTTAAATTAATCTATATCATAACCGTAACATAACTAATTAACTTACCAATTCATCAATCTCATTATCACCCAAATCTAGCCGTTCCAAATTTACCAACAAACTAAACGACGCTGGCAATTCCTTGAGCAGGTTTTCCCTAAGTTCTAGCGAGGTAAGAGACGTCAACTGACCGAAATCAACCGGTAAGCTAGTCAGTGACATATCATTGAGCCCCAGCGTCGTCAGCGATCGCAGTTGTGCAAACGCTGGCGGCAGCCGGGCGATGGGGTTCGAACTGAAGTCAGCTACCCGCAAAGATCGCAGCTGGCCTATACTCTCGGGGATATCAGGAATGTCTGCAACAAATAAAAGTAAATTAGATGTAGTTTTGCGAAGACAACTACATTGGAAAAAATAATAGCAAAAGACACCGCTTTGGTTATCAAGTCGGTGTGTAGTGATATTCTCAGCCTCTTTGTTTATTGTAACTATGGTAGCAGATTACTTGTAAATAGCTTTTTGTCATTTAGACAAGCACTACTATTTTCAAGAAATAAGGAAACTATTTTGTATTAAAGTATTATTTTTAGGTTTGTAGAACTGTTATTAACATTTGACAACAAATTTTGTGACATTTTCTTAATTAAGTTAGAAATTGGGCGGGTCTTGTAATTGGAAAATTTCTTGTTGGCGATTTTTATGCAAGTAAAATGTAAAAGGTGAACTAAAACCGAAAAAATACATATCAAAGTCGGTCAAAAACCACCGTCATCAGAATTGTTTTCTTCAATTAACATGATGTTGTACACAAAGAGTTCCTTCCAATTGGCCCAACAGCTAACGAAGAGTATTATTTAAGTGTTATGCTTTGTTTATACCAGTGAATGCACAAAAGGGCCTGGATATCCTACCACCGTATTCACCGTATGATTTTTCCTGTGCCTCAAACTGCAATTACTACTACATACACACCTTTTTGAATCTGTAAGAGCTTGATAGCAATACCGGCAATTGGAGCAGTAATTACCCAGGAGCCATAAAACACAGTAAGCTCAAAAAATTTTTAGGCCCTGTTTTTTATCACGCATGTGTCCCTTATCATACCAACAACATGTCCGCCAGCGCGGTTGCGGATTTCAGAGAGAATTTTTTATAACATGCACCATTATTAATAATTTTCCAATAAAATGTAAATGGTAAGAGGAAATTTTTGTTCTGCGGTTAGTGCTTGTAAAATATATGTGGTATCTCCAAAGGAGTTAGTTTTTTTTTAGATTTCCCAAAGATCCTAAAAGGTAATCTATTCATAATACTTTATTTCTATTATGCAATATACTATATAAAGATTATCTTTTATAATAAAACAGTTTGCTAGAGTTAAGTTATATAATCTGCTAAAATTTGCTAACCAATTTTTCAAAATTCAATCTGGGTATGCAAAAGTAGTAACTCTCCAACACGAATGAGTTTGAATAAATCAGTGCAGGGATTTAATTTTTTTATATAAATGGTATATAGGCACGAAAAGTCATTATATTAGGCATTCCTGCCTGTTTTTCTTTAATGTATCGTCGCTACAGGTTATCGTTCCATCTTTTTCCTGGGCGTCCTATACTTCTTCGGACCATCGGTGATTTATCCCTCTTTACTCTATCGTTGACTCACCCTGTACATGGTCAAAATGACATAATTGCTGAAACATCAGCCAGAATTAAGACGTAAATTTGGTCTGGAGTGAGAAGAAATAAATTCTATCAAAGTTTATCATATATTTTCTTCTTAAAGTGCCTATTCGGTTCGAATGTTGGCAATCGTTCTGGCTATTATTACTTTATCCACTGCAGCTCTGAAAAGACAGGCAGTATTTGTTGAGAACCAATGTCGCAGATTGTTTAGCCACGAGATGCGTCTGCGTCCTGGTCCTCTTTTTCCAAACACCTTTCCTTGGAGTATTTGCTGTAGTAATCGATATCTGTAGGAATTACTATGTGTCCTAAATACTCCAATTTTCTCACTTTAACAGTTTCCATAAATTCCAGTTTCTCGTTCATGCGATGTAAAACATCCTCGTTGGTAATATGGTCAGCGGAAGATATTTTTAAAATTCTGCGATATAGCCTTAATTCAAATGCTCAAGTTTTTTAAAAGTGGCTTGAATCAGCCTCCAAGATTCCACACCATAAAGAAGGACACTGAAGATATAACATCTTAGAAGTTTTATTTTTGTGCTTAATTTTATGGCTCAGCTTTTGAACAGTGATGTCATTTTGAAGAACACACTGCTCTAGCTTTTTCGATACGGCAACGAATTTCTTGCGAGTGATCCCACTTTTTGTTTATCATGGTACCTAGATATTATTATTGTGGAGTTCTTTGTATTTGTTGATTGTTAACCATCAACAAGGTATCAGGAACCGAAGACTTGCTGATTACCAAGTACTTTGTTTTGCTGGTATTAAGTTCGAGGCTATATCGATTACTTCGTTTATTTTTGTCATATGTTGTAGACCCTTTAAGTTATCAGCCATAACCGTCGTATCGTCAGCATAATGAATATTATTTATTCGCTTCCCATTAAGCAGTATTCTTTCTTCAGCCTCTCTGAAGAGTTGCTCATCATACATAATACTCAAGAATAGCCGGGGAGGTTAATGTTTTTGGGTGCCTACGCACTTATTTTTAATTCATTGTGTATAAACACAGTAAATTTATAAAAATAATTGATCTATTATCAATAGTAAGTAAGTATAATAATTTATTAGAATTAAATATGTAGCTTATCGGAAGACACGAAAATTTCGACATATTTTTATTGGGCCCATAAAATTATAACGTAATAATCATTAGTATTTCAACGTTTGATTAACAAAAAAGATACGACTACAAAAATAGAAATAAATTATCTATAAGGTAAATATCTACGATGACACACAATTTTCATGAGAATTTAACCTCACGTAAATGATATGTCATGAAGTATTTTCATTCACTCACGAATTGTTTCTCGTGGTGGATTTATAATTTTAAAGCTTCACCGTAATAAGAAGTTAATTACATAAGACTGCTATTTTATGGGTGTTGCACCAACCGTAACTTATTGGGTTGCAGACATAAAGACCAACGAACGAATTGATACTGTTACGCCACCTGATCGTTCGCGTATTGAGAGGTTGAGATTCTCGCGAACTGGCACACGAACGCACTTTGCGTTCGAAGCGCTTCTTAATCTCTTTCTGGAAACAATGCACTTACCCGATGTGCCTGAAACAGGTTTTAATGAGTTCGGCAACTACTCCAAATTTTTCAGCGGTAATAGATTAGTGTGTAATACAGAGCATGTGTGAACAATTCTAAAATTTGTTGGCGAGACCTTTTGAAAAAAGTGCATTTAAAAATGAAACATGGAAAATTTCGAATTAATATAATTTTCTACATTAATAATGCTCTTTGAATTTATTTGAAAGATATTTACATCATATTTATGTGATATGAGGATGGACTGAAAAGTTCGCGGCCTCACAAAAAAATAATTATAATACTTTTATTATAGTACCCTCAATAAGTTTATACTTTCTTTGGTTGTCACAGTGTAAAATTTTGTTGCTGTAGAATTTGTAGTTTTTAGGTTAGAACGAGTTTAGTGAGACCAAGTGCAGCGTTTTTGGAAAAATGGAAAAAATTCAACAATGTGCGGTCATCTAGTACCTGTTTAAAAAAAGATTAACACCAAAGGAGAATCACGATGATATGAAAACAACACTTGGTGAATCTGCTCCGTCATATACTACTGTGAAAAAATGGGTTGCAGAATTTAAACGTGAACGAGAGAGCATCGAAGATTACCCTCGCTCAAACTGGCCCACGAGATCTGCGACTGAAAAAAACATCGGGAAAGTGTGAGATCTTATATTAAAAGACCGTAGATTAACTATCACAGAGATTGCAGATGCTATAGGCATCTCGTATGAACGAACACAAAACATCATTGCCAACGAACTCGGATTTTCTAAGGTTTCCGCTAGGTGGGTCCCCATATTGCTTTCAGTTGAACAAAAACTAATTTGACTCACGATTTCTCGCGACTGTTTGGAGATGTTTGAGGCTGATCCGAAAGATTTTCTTAACAGGTTTGTGACAATGGACGAAATCGAGAGTCAAAACAACAATCCAAGCAGTGGAAAAAATCTGGTGAACCAACCCTAAAGAAAGCGAAGGCAATTCTCTCGGCTGGAAAAGTGGTGGCGTCAGTTTTTTAGAATCCTAACAGTATTATTATGGTGGACTACCTTCCGAAAGGCGAAACAATAAACTCGACTTACTATTGAATACTTTAGCGTCGTTTACGTCCAGAAATTAAAGAGAGGATTACTGAGAAAGAAAGTTTTGTTCCATCAGGACAATGCTCGCGTCCACACGTCTGTTGAGTCTATGGCTCAAATTCGAGATTGTGGTTTCGAATTGCTACCCCACCCGGCTTATTCTTCTGATTTGGCACCTTCGGACTTTCATCTGTTTCCAAACCTAAAAAAACACCTCGGTGGCCAGAAATTTTCATCAAATGAAGAAGTCGAAGCTGCAGTTAACCAGTATTTTGAAGACCTCGAGGAATCTTTTTTTTTCAAACAGGTGTGGAAGCTTTGGAAAGCAGGTGGAAGAAGTGCACAGAGCTAGATGGAGATTACGTCAAAAAATAAAAATATTTTTGTACGAATTTTATTTTGTTTTCTTGACTAGGTCGCGAACTTTTCAATTCACCCTCGTATTATTGCAACTGTCTATAATAGTATACGTGAAAATCATTAATGTGAGACGTGGTAGAAGTCTGTTGGTGCTCTTGAACCAAAATTATGGTAATTTTTAAGATTTTTTAAAACCAAAAACCAAAGTTAATTTTCTCGACATTGTATAAATGTGCATGTGATAAATATACGATAGATTTTAGTTTGCGTGAGGTCAATAATGTTATGTGAGCTAGGTATAAAGTTGTAGAAAATAACATAACAGGCAATTTCTTTGCCTTAGTATATTATTAAATTCAACAAATGTTTAAACGAAAAGATAGTGCCCTTACTCATGAAGAAAATCAAGAAAAATTATGTTTATTTTGTTCAAACAAAATGATTCGATGAACAGAATTGCCGGATCTTTAAAAGATAATATTATAAAAGTCATAAATTTCGACTCAGGCGATAAACGTCTTCCTACAGTAATTTGCACATCATGTAAAATCTTAGTTTATGAGGCTATTATTATTATTATTCAACATTTAAAGCACTGCATAGAAATATGAGGTCTCAAGAAGAAAAATTATGTGAATGCAATTTGTGATTTATCGCCAAACACCAAGACATATTAATTTTGTAAATAGTGAATCTAGAGTGGAAACAAAAGAAATAGTTGCAAGGTGTGTCCAAAATGTACTATGACATAGGGAAAGCCTAATTTTTGCTGCCGCTCAAACAATTTCGAGAATTTAAAAAAATATAGTGATACTCTGCTTCCGAATGACGGATTGGATGTTGTGGGGATTGGGTGCATCGACTACCAAGGTCATTTAGCACCCAGTAATGATTTAGAATGTGATTAGAGTTATTTTTAATATCAGATGGTAATAATCATCTCTCATCTCATTAAGTATCTCGACACAGTAAACACACAATACAGTAGCGAAACTCAAGGATAACCGCATGGGAAAATCAGGTTCGTTTTCAGAAGGTCAAGTGGCAATCCGCCATGTTAAAAGTGGACCAGCGCGAGATTTGAAATACAAATAAAGTTGTGCAAAGTTTTATCATTCAAAATCGTAGATATAGAAATGTTTGAAAATTTTTGATTTGTTATTTAATACAGCATGAGTAATATAAAAGTTAATGCAGCATGAGTAATATAAAAAAAAAGAACTTTCTCTCTCTAACACTTTGTTAGAAAAGAAATGAATACAGGTGAAAAACTTGATAGGAAGGTATTTGATGGAATTCTTCATATTCAACTTCAGTTTTTAATAACCTTATCCAAAAATTCAAAAGTCTATCAAAGTTAAACGTCACTATTTGAGGTTAAAGTTTTATTTATATCATTTTTCAAGTAAATTTGTGATATTAAAGACGTTTTTTAAGGACTAAATTAATTTAATTTTAACAACAACTAATGCTATTTTTCTTGTACCGTGAAATAAAGACATATTGTCATTACTAAGATGTCAACATCTTCTAAAATAAGAGCATTTTTTTCTAAGCAGTGTTGTGTTGTTTAGTGTGATAGATCTCTTGTTAATTAAAAAACACTATATCTACTTTTTGGTACTTATTTTTTCTTAAACTACAAAACTATATTGTGTAACTTCGAGAAAGGTTAATATAATATTATTAATGAATTATGAACGTATATGTATAGACCTCTATTTTCTATGAGAATGATCCTTAGAGGTTCTATACCTTTTTGTGTTCTGTTATCCGTATTGCTTTTTGATAACGTAATTAACGCTTGTTTTTATTTTCAATGAATTAATATTTAAATCAGAGTCAATTCAGTAATTTCCTAATTATATTTACATACAATACTTAGTTATGACCAAGCTGACTTGTCAATTACAACTATGTTGGGAATGCGAAATCTTTGGCACAATGACACTACTCAGTATATATCACCACTACACCAAACACTTTATTTTTGCACTCGACGCGCGTTTCGCTAACCATATTAGCTTCATTAGGAAAAATGATTGACTCATATATACTGAGTATTGTCAATTACAGTTTAAAAGGAAAATAACTATATTTAATTTATACTGTAGGTATACAACAATAGGAATAAGTTCTTTATAGGTAACTAAATCTTCAAAATTTTAATAGTAACTATAATTACCATCAAAATGCACTTCGATTAAGTGTACTGTCCATTTAACGAACTTATTTTGAGAATATTTTACCCTCTGGCACACATCGTCTCACAAAATCATATTACAAAAATTTCTTTGGAATCACATTAAAATTTTTCTTATTTTAGTAGCATATTTGATTCAATAATCGATTTATATCAGTTATTTCAATAATTCCATTCCCCAGTGGTTTTGTGATCTCAACACGACACTTAATATTTAAACTTTCAAACCCAGCTTATAAGAAAATAAAAAATATGTTGTTGTAGGTTCTGTATTCCTTACAATATATTCATAGAAATTTTTGAAAGATTGGCATGAAAAAGGAGCAATGTAATTTATAGAGAAAAATAGAAAAAAAAAGTCACTTTCAGAATATTAATTGTACTTGCAATTAAACAGTGTTAAATTTATCAGGTTTATTATAAGAAAAGGTGTGTCAAACAATTAATACAGATGAAGTTATTGAAAACTAGAAGCCTCTTGAGAATACACCTTTTAGAAAAAAAATATGTTTTATTTATAATTTACACAAATATAAATGGTTTAAATAACTGAACACTAGATTACACAAAAATAAATCTTTCTAAAAACCAACACATCTTTGGGGAAGAAGAAACTAACGCCCCGCGTACAGTTTGAATTATTTTTGCAATTCTCAACGGCACAACAATAACCTCCTTTCCCCATGATTATATAAATTGTTTCTCAACCTTTTCGATTCTCTTCACTTACAAACGTTTTTAATTTTCTCTTTCTACAAACTCTCTCTTCCTTCTGTCTTTATATTCGTATAAACTGCAGTCACATCAAGAAATGATGGACAATACATTTCCAAAGACACATTTCGAGATCGGATGTAAACACTGAGCGGCTATTTTGAAAAGGACCCGTTGACGCACGCGCCGTCAAAACTCGTCACCAAATTGGAGCTGAGTTTCGGTACTGTAGTATGTTTACTGTGATCTCGATTTGATTTATATGGGATTGAATTTGGTCAGATGCTAAAACTTGTTTCATGCTCAGTTGTAAATGATGTTTTTCTCCGGTTTGAAAAGAGTGAGGGGATTCGAATATATGTTTTTTTCTGTGAGAGTTGACTGGCAGATCGAACAAATAGGAACATCTTCATTTTTTAGTAAATAAGAGTGGGTTAGGTAGGTGTGGCCTCTTGCAAGTCTTCTCCAAATAGTGTTTTGTCTTCTTGAAAGAGATTGCTTGTGACAAGGGGGAGGGGGCGTAGACCATAGGTTTAAGATCCCAGAGTTTATTGGAAGATTCCTCGAAATCCCGCTGTAGTTGAAAGAGATCCCTATATATGCGTAGTAATGGTTTGGATGATTTTCTTCTCTTATTGGGATGTCTTGATGCACCGCTTTTTTTGCATATTGATCCGCTTTGTCATTGCCCTCAATCCCGGTATGTGAGGGAATCGAGAGAAATACTATTAAGATGTTTCTGTGATTGGCTATGTATAGGAGATCAGTAATTTGATTTAAGTAAGCAAATTTAATATTCCCATGCGGTCATAGAGTCGGAGACAATTAAGTACTTATCGGTTTTTCCTGCATTTATTGCGTATCGGATGCTTTCTTTGATTGCAAATAGCTCCACGGAAAATATCGACGAGTGAAGTGGAAAATTGAAAGTTTTAATTGTGTGATTGTGAACAAAAGCTGCGCCCGTCCCTTGTTGGGATTTGGAGCCATCGGAAAAGATGATTGAATAACCAGGGTGGTACTTGTTTATTCTTTCTAGAGACTGAGAATGAAGTATGGACTTTGGTGTGAGAGATTTACTCATTTTGTTGAGAGTGAGATCGACTACTGGTTTTGGAGAGCGCCAGAGAGGAACAGTAGTAAAAGTAGGGTATTTGAAAGATGGAGGGGTAAAGTTGTGAGTGGAGAGAATGAGTTTGATTCTAAGTGATATGGATACAGGGGAAAAAGATTTATATTTCTGCTGTGAATGTTGGATGAAACATGTGGTTTATTAAAAAACTTTAAGAAAGAAAAATTTGTTGACAAAAAAAACCATCTGAAGTAGTTATTCCTTTATCTCAAAAAGAGGGAAGCGAAAAAAGATAAAACATATTACTATTTTGACGTAATTAGCAAAATTATACCTCGATGAGAAAACATGTTCATATTAGGTTATGAAACTAGAAGCTAAACCCGTCAATATGTTTTCACAGATATTTGAGCTGGAATTTTAAAAAATCCTAAAATGACCATAATTTTGGTTCCAGAGCACCAACAGACTTCTACCACGCCTCAAATTAATGATTTTCGCGTACATTATTAGAGTCAGTTGCAATAACATCACGTAAATATCTTTTAAATAAATTCAAAGAGTAATGTAGGAAATTATGTTTATTTGGAAATTTTCCATTTTTAATTTTTAAATGCACTTTTTCAAAACAGCTCGGTAAAAAATTTTAAAATTGTTCATACATACTGTGTATTTCTATATACATTAGTCATTACACAACTTCGCCCTAGTCCTGTCCTATCGGAGAATCTAAAAATAAATATCAATATAAAGTACTAAAAATAGATAAAGGCCATTTTTCAGCATTTTTTGAGTGTTCTCTCATTCGTCAATTCTTCGCAGGACGCGTTTCAACGTATCACCGCTCTTCAGCTGAGCTAGGATCGACGAATATGAGAACAAAACTTAGAGTACTTATCGCAGCACTAGCGCAAAGAATAAGTAAAACACAAATATTATACACCTCTGGTTGATGTAAGCCTAGTTTTGATGCCGGACTTGCCCTCTGTCGGAGCTGTTCCAGGCCACAGGCAGTTAGGAGAATTCGTCAGCAAGTTGCTAACAATTACCGCTTGGTAGCGCTTTATACTTGCGCAACAACTCCAAGTACAATCAATATAAAGTACTAAAATTGGACAAAGTCCATTTTTCAGCAATTTTTTACTGTTCGGTCCTCCGTCAATCCATCTCTCTTAGAGGGGCGAGCGAAATATTAAAACTTAAAAACAAAAACGGTAATATAACATCCAACAGAATAGAATTACTACGAATAGTTGAAGATTTTTATAGAGAGTATACAAGCAACCCACTGAAAGAAGAAAGAACGGAGCAGTCGTTAATCAAGAGGAGACATAAAACGCTTTGCGAAAAATGCCTCATAACAAAGCCCCAGGTGACGATGCCATAGCAACGGAAGCCATTAAAATATGTGTCAAGACCCTCATGAACAAGATCAAAAACTTATTTAATCTCTAGTCTGTTGAACTATATTATACTTAAAGACTGGCACAACGTTTTAATGATCTTAATACGTAATAAAACCGGCCGAGTGCAAGTCCGATTTGCGTAATTATAGTTCAGTACGTTGACTGCTTTCAAAATAAAAATTTTTGGTGCGGAGGTATAAAATGAACAATGACTTCACAAAACACACCCCAAATGAGTGTTCAACAAAGTTTTTGTCCGATTTTTACCAAAAACTGATGATCTCGATTTTTTTTTATACTTATATACCAGATAAATTATTAATAATGTTTCGATAATTTTCGTTCACCTACACCCTGTGGGCACTATTCCAGAATTTTTTCAAAATTTTTTGATAAGTACCGAATAATACGAAGAAAAGTGTGTGCAAGTATTACAATATATATATTCTTGAACTCGTGTTTTTACAAGCTTTCATCTGACACCTTACTCGATCACCTCCCCCTTCAAAACTAACCCAATAAGTCAAAATTTAACTGTCAAAACTATACGGCTCTGACGAAGCCATTAATTCCTATTATAGTGCCAAATTTCAACTTTCTATGTCAAATAGTTTCGGAAAAAATCGGGTGTGGCAGACACCGAAGTGATCTTATAAGCGTTCCGAACGAAACACTAGCAAGGAGAGAAAACAGACATGGAGAACTACAGATCTATATTTTTATTGTCGTATTTATATAAATTGTTTACTAAGACAATCAACAACCAACTAGAAAAAAAGCTTGAATCTATCAACCTCTAGAACAGGCAATTTCCGTTCCGAAGTTGAAACAAATAACATAACTTTAAAAATCCTGATTGAGAGAACCATTGAATATAATAGGCCCCCGGTTCTGGTGTTTCTTTATTTTAAAAAAGCCTTCGACACTGTAGAGGCTGACTCAATTATGAGAGCTCTCACGCAATTGACTACGATATACACGATTGATATATAACATATATAGCCATTCGACAGCATATCTCAGACTCCATCAAGACACAAATAAGTTTGTCGATGTCATCTACGTTGTTCCCTGCTGTTCTTGAGTACGACATCAAGGAACTTGAATGAACCACTAAGGGGATTAACGTCGATGGCAAAAACCTCACAAATCTGTGTTTCGCAGACGACATCGTGCTCATCTCAGATAACATACGTGAAGCTGAAGAAATGCTTCAGTAACAAGAGTATCTGAAAAAGTAGGCCTACATATAAGCAAACATTGCAAGCTGGAAGTGACAGTATCTTGGGCATGTTGCCCGAACCAAGGATGGTAGATGACTAAAGAGTTATTGAGTGAAGCCCACGCACGAGAGACTGGTTGACGAAGATATTGATTATTATATAATTGGGGTAGAATCCTATAAAGTGCTACCAAGCCGTAATTGTTAGCAAATTGTTGAACAATTCCTCTATCGGCCTATGGCCTTGAACAGCCCCCGACAGACGGTAGGTACGCCTTCAAAACTAGGCTTAAATCAGCCACAGGTGTAAATTATTTATATTTTATTTAACATAAGAATTTTAAACTTTCAGAAAAAACCAGAAATCTCTCTACCAGTATTTACTGTCACTACTTAATTCGTACCGTTTTCGATAATAACCTATAAATCCGAATTGATATTTTACTCAGCCATTCATCGTCCGCCTATATTAGGTCTTCTATTCATAAAGAGAGGCACGGTTCGCTTATTCGGAATGGCCATATTTCCATGTGTAGTTATTGATGCATGCCGAATTGAAAATTGAACAGGTGGCGTTCGTTAACAGCATCGGAATTTAGATTGATATTTAGTTTTAACATATTGAATATATACATACGTATATAACACAAATACGGCTGTCACATCTACCATTTACTTATCTGCAGATAATAAATACTTTCTTCCTTTTTACAAAATTTTAAAAGTTTTTTTTAAGCACAATGTACAGTCTGTCAAGTAAGAACGTGTAAGCGATAATTCATGTTTGGTAGACGAGATTCTAGCGATTCAACAAAAAATCGGTAGAGGGATCCTTTGTCTACAACTCATTTTAGTAAAAGTATCAGTCGATTCTCAACCTTCGTCAAAATCACATAAAATCCAAAATGGGTCACTTGTTTGCGCGGCGGTTCGAAGCAGTCTTTCTTTGTTCCCATCAGAAGGGGCCTGAAATGACATATTCTGCGGCCGCTAGATATATTAAAAAGTCCATATCGTTTGTGAAGAAGTGGGTAAATCATTTTAACGAGACAAAAAATGTAGACGATTTGCCAAAACGTGGCTCCGTAGGCAAAGTCACTTCGAAAGTCGAAAAACGAATCGTGTTTTTAAGGAGCTGATTGGCCAATTTACTAAGGTAATTGCGCCGTTGTTAGCACGCCAAAGAATACATTGATGGCAAAAAATGTTCTCGAAACATATTCTTTCAGGAATACGAGCGGTCATGTTCTTACTTGACAGAGTGTAGTCGAACCTACTTTATATTGTAAATATTCCCTTCTTGTAGATTTTCTCGTTCACACAATGGAAAGAGACGGGCAAGATTTATTTTTGGAAAGAAAAAAAATATTTAAAAAATTAGGCAGGTTGGACTCTCAGAGGCACAATTTCAAAGAGTTCTTGGAAAGGATTTTTTGTTAAGTTAATGGCTTTGCAGTTTTGCAAACAGCGATTACAAAAACTTGGTTACGAATAACAACTACAAAAAACTGGTGAAGCTATTTTTCCAGTAATTCCCTCGCAAATACTGTGCAGGAA
Organism: Pachyrhynchus sulphureomaculatus; assembly: GCA_019049505.1. Taxonomy (NCBI): domain Eukaryota; kingdom Metazoa; phylum Arthropoda; class Insecta; order Coleoptera; family Curculionidae; genus Pachyrhynchus; species Pachyrhynchus sulphureomaculatus. The sequence goes on along the minus strand of CM032454.1, from coordinate 146,162,393 downwards.
GTAAGTTTCTAAAACTTTTTGTATGATTACAACTTATTTTTTTTTTAGTTTAAGGTCTTGTAAACAGTAGCATAGCGAGACGGCACATATGGCTGCCCGCATGGAGGTAGAAAATAGCGTCCTTATATACAGGACGACGAATGAATGTCCACTTTATGAAATAGTGTTTTTTTGTAAAAAACCTCCACCTCTCGGTTATAGAATTTTATACTGGATTTTTATTTGGTGTGTCCACTGCAGGAAACGGTTCTTTTTCTGAAAAATCTCTTCCTCGGTCATCGATTTCTAAATTAGGTTTAAGTTAATAAAATTCCACTATATGAAAGGGTTCTTATTTGTGAAAAAACTCTACCAAACGGTCATTGATTGATGTAAGTAGAAACTACCACTGTATAAAAGGTTTCTTTTGTGGAAAATCTCCCCTTCTCAGGTTATTAATTTTAAGTTTACTGTTTTGGGAAGGCTCTAAACTTTTAGAGTCCCAATGCAAGAGAATTTTTTTTCCTTTAAGACGTCCAGCCTCCAGTTATCGATTGGCCTATCTTTCTCTATAAGAAGTTTTGCTTTTAGTGTTCTCTTTTTTTTTTTCGTGTAAGAAGCGCTCCTAGTATTCACCTACTCTCCGTCCCTTGGACCAAGCTACGCTATTTATCAAGGGATCATCTAACCTAAGATTAAATTCAAAAACTCTGCAACAGTTTAAGAAATAACTGTAGCGTAAAAAACAAGTTGTTACATCCTGTATAAACAACTAATCCAAATAAAATGTAACCGTTTCGTTTTCTATGGAGTGGAAAAGGTAAAATGGAAAGACGGTAAAACACAGATAAATTCGAATTTGGTGATTTGGTCGTCGTTGAAGTCGTAAATGTCTTTTAGGTCTAAAACGATGTATTTTTATAAAACCACAAAAAAATCGGTAAAGTGTAACACAGTACTTCCCTTGCAAACACGCAGTTCAAAAATAAATATTGAATTTGACTTTCTCATATTAAAGAATATCTTGATCATTGCAACTATGTACTTTAAACGAAAGGTATTTCATAGCGGGATAATAAACACCAAAAAAGCTGAGCAAAGGGTTTCAGTAATGTAAGAACTGAAATTAGACATTTCTGCTTACATTCTATTTCTGTTAAAATTGGAAATGATTCAAAAAAAAAAATCAGATTTAGCTATTGCAAGAATCTTGAAACACGATACAAATAAAGCAACCCCTCTAAACTTATTTCGCTTGGGAGTTATCGTACCAATAGTTCTACAGAAAGATAGACCGACAGAAATCGGAAACTATGTTTTTCTTGAGGCAAAGGCACTAAAAGGCAAAGAAATACAAAAACTTGTAAGGTGATTTTCTTGACGAAAACAACACCTTTAGCCAGGGGCGTGAAACATTATAAATGTTACAAAAGTTTGAAATAATGCCTTTTCTTCTTCTTCGAGTGCCACTCCTATCGGAGATTAGAAATCATCACAGCTACTCTCACTTTATTTGCTGCTCTTCTAAACAGTTCAATTGAGCTGCAGCGAAACCAGTCGCGCAAATTCCGCACGATATTCTTCTTCGTCCAACATTTCTATTCCCTTTAATTTTGCCCTGCATAATATTCCGCAACAGTGAATACTTTTCTCCCCTCAACACATGTCCTTCCTTTTTTTAATAGTGTTCATTAGTTCTGGGGCTTTGTTTAATCTTTGGAGAATCTCGTCATTGGTTACCCTATCAATCCATGACACTTTCAGAACGCGCCGATAACACCACATCTCAAAAGCTTCAATACTTTTAGTATAGTTCTGCCTCAAAGTCCATGCTTCCACTCCATAAAGAAGCGTTGAGAAGACATAACAACGCAACATTCGTAACCGCAGTACCAGGCTTAGATCTCGATTGCAAAAGAGTTTTCTCATTCTATTAAAGCTTGATCTTGATATCTCTATTCGGGTTTTAATCTCCTTTGTCTGATCTGTGTTCTCATTCAGCCCTGTTCCCAAGTATTTGTAGCAATTGACTTTCTCAACACTTATGTTATTAACCCGAAGACGATCCTGGTTATTTTGAGATTTTGCCATCACCATAAATTTTGTTTTCTTTAGATTTATCTTTAGACCAAATTTATTGCAGCTGTTATTTAACCGCTCAACAAGATGTTGTAGATCTTCTAAACTTTCTGCTAGCAGAACTGTGTCATCGGCGTATCTTACATTATTCAGGGTTTCACCGTTTACCGTTATGTCCTCGTCCGCCTCAGACAGAGCTTCCTGACATACACTCTCGCTATAGATATTAAACAAAAGGG
>CM032454.1:146125096-146155096 GCA_019049505.1 Pachyrhynchus sulphureomaculatus | reverse complement strand
TGTCTAAACTTAACTGTTGAAGCGTGGCACTGCATGTCCTCAGCATACTTTTCATAAGATGGTACGTAATTACCGAGTGCTAATCGCAAGCATGATGACATATGTTCGTCAGTTAGTCGATTGCGATATTTTGACTTAATTATCTTCATTTCAGAAAATGCAGACTCGCACAAGTAAGTTGACCCAAACATTGCCGTCAGTTGAAGGGCGATTTGCCTTAGATTCGGATATTTATCTTCAGATATAAAACACCAGAATTTTGTATCAGATGCTGTGGCTTTGAGATGTATATCTGATATAATCTGCACTAACTCATTTTCAACAGAACATTAGTCCATGTTAAACTGACTTGCTATTTCAGTAGCTAATTCCTCAATGTTTTTACACGAAAAAATGATGCGATATTTGCCAATTTACTGAAATCATAAAAACGTATTTCGAATTGGCCCAAAATATTTGATAATTCTGCCTCATAAATATCATAATTCAACTGAGGAATCCTTGCTTTCAAAGACGGAAAATTTTTCAGATCCTTTCTTTTCAGTTGATCTATCATAAGTTGCAATTTACTTTTGAATGCGTTTATTGCGCTAATTATCTCAATAATAGTTTTTCCTTTACCTTGAAGCTCCAAATTAATGGTGTTTAAATGCATTGTGATGTCTGTCAAAATTGCCAAATCAGTCAGCCATTTTCCGTTTTTCAGTATCTGAGTGTCATCACCTCTTTCGTCCACAAAACCTGTTATTTCGGGCAATAATTCTTGAAACCTTTCTAGGAATTTTCCGCGACTCAACCACCTGACGTCCGTGTGAAGAACTAAATCAATGTGTTCAGCTGACTCACTATCTTCCAACTGCAATTTAAAGAGCCGTTGTTGCAAGCTACGTGCACGGATAGAATTCACAATTTTTATTGCAATGCCCATAATCTCCTCCAGGTTTAGAACTTTTGAACACAAAACTTGTTGATGTATAATGCAATGGAAGGAGAAAAATGAAGGGAAATCATCATTAGCTCGACACAATGCCACAAAACCGTTTTCGTTTCCAGTCATTACTGGTGCTCCATCGGTTGTAATGCACACTAGTTTATATATCGGTAGCTTGTAGTTTGTTACAAAATTGAAGAAAACGTCATATATATCTTCGCCACGGGTCTCTCCTTTCAGAGGAATCATTGTCAAAAACTCTTCCTTAGCCGACATGTCATTGAATACCATTCGAATATAAATACACAGCTGGGCAGTGTCTGTCATATCGGTGGATTCGTCGAACTGTAAAGAAAAGTGTGTACATTCCATGATTCATGTTTTAGTTTATCTGCCATGTCCTGACTCATGACTTCAACACGCCTTGTGACAGTCGGACGAGATAACTGAAGTTCTCTAATAGCAGACATAATCTCTGTTTTATTTTTAAAATCTCCAAATAAAGTCTCACCCGCTTCAATAAATGCTTCCTTCACAACCAATCCATCATCAAATGGTTCCTTGTGTTTCGCCAATATATGAGATATTTTAAATGACGCGATCGTTGCAGCTTTTGATTGTTTGGCTGGTCTTGTGAACATGGTTTGTTCTTTTTTCAAACAAGTTATCAAATCACGTACTTTTCGTTTTCTTAATTCACTCTGTGACGGAAAATCCTTTTCATAGTTTTTATGAACCGTTTTATGATGCCTCTCTAAGGTCCCACGCTTAGGTATTGCAACTGACGCACGGCAAATGAGACAAATGCACTTATTCTTTACCATACAAAAGAAAAATTCTTCCTCCCAATCGTTATTAAAATGATAAGTTTTACTTTTCTTCGCCGCACTCATTTTGGACTATTTATTAATAAACTTTGTATCGATGTATCGCCTTCAAGTTACAACTCCTATTCCTGCAGGCGCAACATTTATATCGGCGCGAACGAAGTCTCGAATGTTCCCGTCAAACACGCCGCCCGAAGTTTCTAGAAAAATCAGCGGGAATCAAAAACGCGGCTTTTCTTTGACAAGTACCGCGCGTTCCTTTGATAAAGCCGCCTTTTGCCGCTAGCAGGGGGTTATTACGATAAAAGAAAGTGATGAGGGGGTTATTCTGGCCTAATTGTGGATCGAATAAATTTTAGTAGTTTATTCATTACATTTTGTTTTAGTTACCTAAAACAAAATCTGAATAGTTCTATATCGGAATTTTTTTCTCGAGATCGACTCAAAAAGCACTCGCGATCGACCGTTTGAGCACCCCTGGTTTATGGTATGTGTGTGTGTGTGTGTGTATATATATATATATATATATATATATATATATAATCGTAAGACCGGATTTTAACGCACACTTTCAATGCGTCTAGTTGCATGTAGTTGCATCTTTTTTGAATATTTAGCAAGTGCGCGCAAAAAAAGCTGTACGGACGATTTTTTTTACGTATTTTCTAGTACAAAGCACTCGAGGTGCCATTCGTTGCTATGATAAAATCGGTGATATGAGAGCGTTTTTTAATATTTGTGGGTATGAACAGATGAAAATAACGTTGTGTTAATTAATCTCGTCTTGTAGCATTAATGCCTCAAGAACTTTAGTTGTAAAGCTCCATCTTCGGACTGAATCCGGTCAGTAAATTTAATCTCCGTTGACCTCAAAACCGTAATTACAACATTTAATTAGTCGCCCTATTCCACAAAAGCTTAACACAACAGCTAGGTAAATTTACTCGCAAATTGTGTAGTTTGTGACAGTTACACAACTATCTTATAAATCCTTGCCGACAAAAAACCAATGAGAGTGGCTAACATTATGTTTCATATTTTACGAAAATATAATATTAACTGTTTTTTCACCTAAATGACTAAAAACAAGAGTTCTGTGTGTCCGTCTTGTTTTATTTAGCATTTTTACTCTTGATGGATTTGCTCCATATTAATCTATTCCTTTTTTTAATGAACATAGCACTCGCGCTGAATGAAAATCCCTAACCGGCTACAGAAGCGGCGCATGTGTGGAAGTAGCGATTCACGATATCCTTCAATTGCTGCAGATTCGAATCTATACACTGATGTATCAATCATTTTTCATTATTCAAAATCAATACAGGAATATTGACATTAGCTGGTGTCAATTATCCTTTTATTTAAGTCCTTATTAAGGCTATTTCGAGTACAGAGGTTTGTCGACTTACAATTAACAAAATACAAGGAAATGCAGCACCGTAAACATAACAGCTATTAAAAGAAAATGTAGATATAATAAAATACAAATAACCTGTGCATACAAAAAAAAACACAATGACGTAATGAGTAACAGTTCTATATGCGCAATTATATGTATTTTAATGTACTACTGTGATCCAAAAATAGTAAGACTTTTGAAATAAAACGCAAACGGATTATTTATTTTTCCAAATTTATTTCGTCCTCTTCAAAGAAATCCCCCTTGGATACAATGCCTATATGCCAACGTTTTTTCCAGTCTTCGAAACAGTTTTTAAATTCGATTTCTGGAATGGCATTTAAAAGCCTTCTTCGATTCGGTTTTAATCTCCTCAATCGACTCAAAACGGTTTTTTGAGTTTAGGGAATAGACAGAAGTCCGACGGAGCTAAATCAGGCGAATAGGGCGATTGCGGAATGATATGAGTTGAATTTTTGATGAAAAAGTCGCGAAGAACCAATGCTGTGTGAGAAGGCGCATTATCGTGATGAAAAAACCAAGAGTTATCGGCCCATAATTGCGGCCTCTTGAGACAAATTCGAACTTTTGGGAAGCCGAAAAACCATTTTTAAAACAAAATTTAAGGCAACTTCTTTGCTGAATTTTTTCACTCATGTTAAAAATCGAAAAACGAAATTTTTGTTGTTGAACGAATGCAAGCGAATCTTATTAAGTACTGACGCTATGGTCTTAAAATTTGACACAGATGGCAGTTAAGGTCCTACCAACCTAACGAAAAAAATTAATCCGATTTGGAAATGCCCGGGCGATTAAAATTTAAAAGTCTTACTATTTTTTGATCACAGTAGTATATGGTTTTTCTTTAATAGTCAGAAAAAGATTACCTAAATTATGTTATCCCACATCGTTTCTGTTTGAAGTTTTTTATATTTTTTGTACATTTACTTTTAAATTTATACACTATTCTTACGGAAATAGGTCTACCAAGTAATCCGGGACAATTTCTTTATGGTTCTTTAGGGTTTACGCACATTTCTGTGCTATTAGTAATATACCAGGTGTACAAGTATGAAATGCGGATTTCAGACAACAGATGATGCAGTTTGTGCTATAAAGATTTGACTCTGCGCCATTTTGTTGTGTCATCAACAAGTGTCAGACGCGCACGAGTGATAAATTGGAAAAGCGTATGCATAGTATTGTGTTGTTGTGTTCAGTATGTCGAAATTTATATCGAACAAAAAACATTCGCGGAGAGCATTCATTTTTTGTTTTCATTTGAAGAAAACTGCTGTTGAATCATGCCGATTACTTCGAGAAGCTTATGGTGAACATGCTCCATCGCATCATACGTGTGAACGATGGTTTCGGCGTTTCAAAAGTGGTGACTTCGACGTTGCAGACAAGGAACGTGGAAAACCGCCAAAAAAATACGAAGATGTGGAATTGCAAGCATTATTGGACGAAGATTATTCGCAAATACAAAAGCAACTCGCCGAGCAATTGGGCGTTAGTCAACAAGCTGTTTCCAATCGGCTACGAGAGATGGGAAAGATTCAGAAGACCGGTAGATGGGTACCACGTGAGTTGAACGACAGGTAGATGGAAAAGCGTAAAAACACGTGTGACATTTTGCTCGCTCGGTACAAAAGTACAGTGTATAGTTACAGGGGATGAAAAGTGGATTTATTTTGAGAATTTCAAGCGCAAAAAATCATGGGTAGACCCAGGCGCATCATCCACATTGACCGCTAGACCGAATCGCTTTGGCAGAAAGACGATGCTCTGTGTTCAGTGGGACCAGAGAGGCGTGGTCTATTATGAGCTGTTAAAACCTAGGGAAACGGTTAATACTAAACGTTACCAACAACAATTGACCGATTTGAACCGTTCGCTGCTTGAAAAAAGGCCAGAATACCGAAAGAGGCAACAGAAAGTCATTTTTTTTCATGACAATGCTCCATCGCATACGGCAAAACCAGTTCGCGACACGTTGGAAGCACTCAGCTGGGAAGTTCTACCCCATGCGGCTTACTCACCAGACTTGGCTCCTTCCGATTACCACTTGTTTGCATCGATGGGTCATACACTTGCTGAGTAGCGCTTTGGTTCGTACGAAGATGTGAAAAAATGGCTCAATGAATGGTCCGCAGCAAAAGGGGAAGATTTTTACTGGCGTGGTATTCACAAATTGCCCGAAAGATGGGAAAAATGTATAACAAGCGATGGAGCATAGCGCAGTCTAGTGGTCGTTTGTAAAAACTTAAAAGGCGACCCTCGTATTAAATTTCGAGAATGTTTTAAAGCTTCTTATTTTGAACAACCACTGACCACAAAAATCCACCGGAAGTTTAAAATCGATTTTAAATGGTATCTTAGAGACAACATTTTACACTTAGGAATCCTAAGTAGCGTAAGTACTTTTTAAGTATTGGTAACTTATTAAAGTATTTACTTGTCTTCAAGAAAGTAGTGTTTCTCAACTTCCTATTTCACATTTTTTGTTACCACAGGCCGTTTTATAGTAACTTGTTTATTTTCATTTCTTGAACGACAGATTGTTTTATAGTTAGATTTATTTTTCTACTAAATATTTATTAAATGCTCTTTAATAAAATGAGATTAATATCAATACAATGAAATCGTTTGTTCAGATTTTTTTTATACATGTGAGATTTCATTAAAAAATATGACCTGGCATTGTTCGATATTTCTTAATGGAACCTCCGGATTGTCCATTATTCTTGGACGCACATATTTTTAATCTCATGACAAAAACTTCATATATATATATATATATATATATATATAACACATGGGCTGAAAAGTCCCGGGCCTAACAAAGAAAACACGGTTTTTTTGGTTCAAAATTAGCTTTATTCATCAACGTAATCTCCATCAAGAGCAACGCAATCATTCCAGCGCCGCTCTAACAATGGCCAAACACTGCTCAGAATCATCAACACGTTCTTGTTTTTGATAAACAGTGAGCAAACGCGGCACCCACTTTGAACAGAGCTTTCTCATAGTCAAATGCTCATGCAATATAAAGCCAACACGTTCTTTTGATATCTTTACGATGTCAGCTAACTCACGCAACTTCACTTTTCGATCATTCAAAACGATTTTATGGATTTTTTTGATGTTTTCTGGTGTTACCGCCTCATTTGGACGTCCACTGCGTTCTGCATCATCGGTGTCTCTACGACCACGTTTGAAGTCAGCAAACCAACGTTTTATTGTTGTTTCTGATGGAGCGGAGTCCCCATAACACTTTTCAAGCCATTGCTTCGCTTGAACGGTATTTTTTTCCCATCAAGAAGCAGTGTAAAATTAAAACACGAAATTGTTTTTGATCCATTGTTTTGAAAATAACAAAAGTAGCGTCACTCTTAGCACAATAACTCACAAACTAATGAATAGAATATCATGAAATTTTAACAGCTGTCTTTTGAAGGTTAGTATTAACTGAAAAAAAGGTGACTGCAATAAAACTAGCGCCATCTATGTGTTAGGCCCGGGACTTTTCAGCCCATGTGTTATATATATATATATATATATATATATATATATATATATATATATATATATATGTATATCATGATTTGCCTTTGTCAATCCACTGCTGGATGTAAGCTTTTCCGATTTCATGTTATTGCCATCTCTTATCTGCTTTTCTCACCTACAGAGTTCCTGCCCTTTTCCTGATGTCTCCTCGCCCTTCTACGTCGAAGCCTTGATCTCCATTGCAAAATTTTTCTCTTCATCTGTATCTGTTCTACGGGTCACGTGTCCGGCCCACCTCCATTTTAATTCGGCCACCCTTTCTAATACGTCCGTAACTTTGGTTTGTTGTCGGATCCATTCGTTGCGTTTTCGGTCCATTAATTTAATACCCAGCATTCTCCGTTCGTGCGTTCGCTGTGTTCTGGCTAATCTCTGAGCATGTCTTTTTGTGTGAGATTCCATGTCTCAGATTCGTAGGTGAGTATAAGAAGAATACACGGATCGTTATTTTTGAAGTATTGGGTATTTCTAATGTAAGACTGTAAGTTGCCAAATGCTGTCCAGGACATTTTACTTAGTCATGTGATCTTTAGTTGTGATTTTCTGTCATATATATATATATATATATATATATATATATATATATATATATATATATATATATATATATATATGTATATATATGTATATATATATATATATATATATATATATATATATATATATATATATATATATATATATATATATATATATATATATATATATATATATATATATATATATATATATATATATGACTACCGTCAGAAAGTATTTGCCCACCTAGTTATTTCAGTCCTAAGACAACAAAAACTCAGATAATATATTTTTTTTTAATTTTAATGATTTACTATTTATTTTCACATTATTTACAGTGTGACTGCCTTTGTTTTTAACAAAGTTTCGGCATTCTGTCCAGTAGTTTCTTCGGTTATTTTAATCCATTCTGCTTGTAAAAGTTCCCACAAGTGATTTTCTGATGTTGGATTGAGTTTTTGAACACACCTGTCCAAATTGTCCCACAGCAATTGAATGGGGTTCAAGTCGGGTGATTGTGGAGGCCAAGTCATCACTTCCAGGACGTCATCGGATTTCCCTTGGTCCAAAAGTTCTCTAATTTGTTTAGCAGAATGGTTAGGGTCGTTGTCACGCTGAAAAATAAATTCCCCCTGAAAAATATCTCTTCCAGAAAGAAGTATTTGAGTTAGCAAAATTTCTTGATACTGTTCTTTTCGCATGATTTCTTCTATTCTAAAGATTTTTCCAACTTTACCGTTGCCAAAACAACCCCAAATCATTACTGAACCTCCACCATGTTTTACTGTAGGTAACTGACAGGCTTCCAACATCCTCTCTTCAGCTGACCGCCGCACGTAAACTAGTCGATTTGAACCGAAAATTTCGAACTTAGATTCGTCGCTCCAAAGGACGGAATTCCATTGTTCTGATATCCAATTTTCATGTTCTCGGGCCCATTCTAATCGTTTACGTTTATTCGCTTGCCAACACTCCCGTGTAGTCCACCTTCTTCTAACCTGTTCTTCACGATTGTCACGCTGATGGGGATGGGCCGCTCCAGGTTTACTTGAGCCGTGATATCTGGTGCGGTTAGGCGGCGATTCCGTTTGCTGGACATTGTTATGGCTCTGTTTTCAGCGGGAATCGTTTTTCGAGGCGTTCCTGAACGTTTTTGGTTGGAATTCCATGTTCCGCAGAAAAAATTTTTACGATGTAGTCCACCGTTCTCCTTGGCATCCGCGTATCACTCGCGATTTGTCGACTCGAGTGACCATTTTAATGTCTCGCAATTATCAAAGCCCAATTTTCAACGGAATCTTCTTTTGTTTTGGTATTTTCACAAAACAATGCCTGTATCAATAACAAAGTACTGTTTGCGAATGGTTAATTTTCAAAAGGACAATGATATTTATAACATAATTTTTATCATAAAATGTCACTAGGAATTTCCATAATCCCTAGAAACTTGAAATGAGTTCTTACTTCAACTGGAATTTTCAGAAATCATCTCAAAACGATTATCATGCAAAACTTGGAAATTAGTTCTAATTGGTTTAGTTTGTAATTTCACCAAAAAGGCTTATCTAAACAGTTTTATGATGGTTGTTAAGAACAATTAAATTTACCTAATATAATAAAAGGGTTTAATTAGGTAATAAATTTTAGCAGTTACATTGAATTTTCTAGATGGGCAAATACTTTATGACGGCAGTGTATATAAATATATATAATGTTGGCCGTTGAGCGTATATTCATGTGTGTATCTGTGTTCGTCATAATCTTTGTTTTGTTAATATTGCTAATCCTGCTAATTTAGAATGGTAGTCTGGTTCCGTAATCATCTCTTGTGGTTTAGCAAGGTCACTACTTATTACAAAAATATCGATGGCGAATCGCAGATGGTTAAGGTATTCGCCCTTGATGTTTATGCCTTTACCTGACCAATTTATTTCTCTGAAGATGCTTTCAAGATATGATATAAACAATTTGAGAAACTTTGGTTTTCAAATTTCCCCATAAAAAAAAAATTCAACGGCGTCGAGTAGTACTACGTACTACCCTGTACAAAACAATGTATGAAACAATATAGCATTTAATACCTAAACATGTAAGTATATAAGTATAGTATGTGATAAGAAAACAATTTAAACTTACTAATGAAGACAAATAACGACAATTATTATCTTTGGTATTATCTGGCCAATTTTTTAAAAACTAAATTATATACCGCGAAAAACTGGTTATTCCATTCCATACGAAATGAGCAATACACCTAGCTGGATTGCCTCAAATTGTCTAGATTTTTGATATTATTTTTAGTGTTCCGTACGGAACTCTTATAAGATCACTTCGGTGTCTGTCTGTCACACCCAATTTTCTCCGAAACTATTCGACATAGAAAGTTGATATTTGGCACTAATATAGGAATTGATAGCCTCATCAGAGTCGTGTAGCTTTGAAAGTTAAATTTTGACTTAAGGGGTTAGTTTTGGGGGGTGAAATCGGAAGTGAAAAAAAAATGTTTTACCAGGTCATTGAGTCGGACATCAAATGAAAACTTGTAAAAACAGTTCAAGAATATATATAATACTTGCGCATACTTTTCTGTGTTGTTAAAAACACATTCGGGGTGTGTTTTGTGAAGTCATTGATTATTTTATATCTCTGTAATAAAAATTTATATATACTATAATAACAGATTTCAGCATCCTGTCCATTTCCATTTCCAACCTGACTATAACTATTGATTTTAATTATCTTGTTCAAAACTGGTCAACTTTGGTATTAAACTTGTGAAAACTTTCGTTTAACTTAATCATGTAACGATATATGAAGCTGCATCCAGATAGATTATGTGGAAAGTCAGTTGAAAGTTTTTTAAACCTACAGATCTTCTTTTTCAGAAACATTAAAAAATGATCACATTTCCAATTTTTTCTTCTCAAAAATTTGTTGAAAATGTTAATCCGAACATACTTTGTTTATAACCTTGGCAATAATACTTATTTTACGTTCTTAATTACCGTTGTATCTCGTTTATTTACAAATGTCTTTTATGTTTTTTTTGTCTAGGTTTTTAATGACCGGTATTTTTACTACAAAAAAAAGCGATGAGAATTTTCTTTAACGTTTGCTGGCAAATCCCTAAGGATTTAACAGCACGTTTGGTTTGATTATCTAATACTAATAACAATGTATATTGGAGTTGTCAAAAACTGATCAAGTGCATATTGGACTTGCGTAGTTAGTGTTCCGTACCATGACTGCTTTTAAAATAAAATAAAATCCTTACCTAGGCTAAGTTAATTAGATCCCGGATATGTATATAACTTAAGATCCAAATCGTATATTCACGTTTTTTCTTAGTCAATAATGTATAATAGTCATAGCATCTTAGCTACCTAATAGCTAATAAATCAATCTAGCTCAATCTAGAATCTTGTAATATAAGTGGAAAACAAATATTCACCACCTAAATATTTGTTTAGTTATAAACAAATAAAAGAAAATTTTTTATCTGGGTCGCCAAATCAATATCTTTTTGTCCCGATTATATTCACCATCACCATTTTGGCGGTCAAATAGTTTTTTTATATCACATAAATTATTAAACGTAATGCACTCGTGACTCCCCACTCGATGATCTGGCAATTTTTTTTTCACGTCCGACTTTATTTTCTAAAACTAACCCCTCAAGTCAAAATTTAACTTTCAAAACTACATGGCTCTGCTTGGGCCATCAATTCCTATATTTGCGCCAAATTTCAACTTTAACCGAAAATAGTTTTGGAAAAAATCAGGAATGACAAACGGACAGACAGATGACAGAAGTGATCCCATATTCCCTATGAAACACTAAAAATGAAGTTGACCAAGACGGTTTTAATGTGACTAAAACGATCGGTTTTACTCATCTTGTCTAAACTTTGGTAACAAGATTAGACTGTACAAAGTTTTAGCTTCCTGTCAACCTTATCATGTCAAGATGAGCATATTCGTATTGAGTATAAGGAGTCCTATAATTAAGTTCAACTATGTTTGGTTCATAGGTATAATTCTTCTGAATCTCTTCTGTGTCGATGGAAAAGGTGCTGGCGCAACGTTTCGCCGATCATTTTGCTAGAGCTGGTTCCGAAAATTGACTTCTTCGGAATCTAGCACGAAATAGTTTCAAAATTCAGAACCTATAAGGTCTGTAACCTGTGGAAGTTTCTTATCAAAATGTTTGACTTACAATACAAACATAACGAACGAGTTTGCCAAGGAGATGTAGAAATTTAATTATATTTTTCTGCATTTCTGTTAACAATTTCGAAATAGCTTCATAGATGTCTCAATTTAAGCGTTACTTTTGGTCAACTTCGAAATAGCTTCATAGATGTAGCGACGTGAGAAAAAGTTTTAATGGTTTTGAAAAGAAGTTCCTTTTTTCCGAACATCTGTAAATCAAATACTATATCCTGAAAAACTTGGACAGATATTGTATCTGTATGTTGGTATCTTCAGGGCTCATAAATTTAGTTTTTTAAAATTCATTTTAAGACTTATCCTTGCAGAGAACACATTCAGCTGGTTCAACATTTCCTGTAGCTCATTGGTGGTATTAGCTGTTACTACTATGTCGTCTGCAAACCTAAGGTCTTATTCCAATTTAACTCCTTAAAGACGTCTGCAAGGGTCATCGTAAATAGTTTAAGTGAGATAGTATCTCCTTGTCGCACTTCTCTTTTTAATGGTATGTTGTTAGTGACAGTCGTTTCGTCAAATTTAATATGTATAGATGCTTCCTTATAGATGTTCTCTATTATTTTTATTTTTCTGGAAACTATTCTTGCATTCGGTAGGCATTTTAGAACTGACCAGATTTCAACAGTATCAAATGCCTTATGAAAATCAATGAAGGCCAAATGTATTGGTACCTTATATTCTGTACATTTTTTTATTACAGTACGTACTGCGTAGAGGTGGTCGATCGTGCTAAATCCCTTTCTGAAGCTCGCCTGTTCCACAGGTTGATATAAATCTAATTTTGCTGTTACGCGATTGGTTAAGATTTTAGTGAAGAGCTTATATAAGTGCGATAAAAGAGATATTTTCGATATCAGTATTATCGCCTTTCTTAAAGAAAAGTATTACCTCCGAATTACACCATTTTGTTGGTATTTTTTCCCTCCTAGAGACATTCATTTAGTAGGATTTTCAATGCATCTTTCAGAGATATACCGTCAGTTTCATTTCTACAGTGATTTGATCTTCTCCAGGGCATCTATTGTTTTTTATTTGGTTCAATGCAGCTTCTATTTCCTCCTCTGTGATATCTGGGAGTTCTTCAGATCCTACGTTCATAATGTTCATGTTTTCTTGTCGTCTAACTGGGATTAGTATAATCTTGTGTAGAAGACTTCAACAGCTCTAATATACAATATATATATATATATATATATATATATATATATATATATATATATATATATATATATATATATACATATATATATATATATATATATATATATATATATATATATATATATATATATATATATATATATATACACTATCGTCAGAAAGTATTTGCCACCTAAAAATTTCAATGTAACTGCCAAAATTGAATACCTAATTAAACATTCTTATTATATTAGGTAAATTTAATTGTTCTTAACAAGTGTCCATCATAAAATTGTTTAGATAAGCCTTTTTGTTGAAATCACAAATTAAAAACCAATTAGAACAAATTTCCAAGTTTTGCACGATAATCGTTTTGAGGCGATTTCTGAGAATTCCAGTTGAAGAACTCATTTTAAGTTTCTAGGGATGATGGAAAGTCATAATGACATTTTATGATAAAAACTATGTTATAAATACCATTGCCCTTTTGGAAATTAACCATTTGCAAACAGTACTTTGTCATTGATACAGGCTCAATTGTTTTGTGAAAATGCCAAAACGAAAGAGGTTTCCGTTGAAAATCGAGCTCTGATAATTGCGAGACATCAAAAGGGTCATTCGCGTCGACAAATCGCGAGTGATATGCGGATGCCAAGAAGAACGGTGGACTACATCGTAAAAAAATTTTCTGCGGGACATGGAATTCCAACCAAAAACGTTCAGGAAGGCCTCGAAAAACGACTCATGCTGAAGACAAGAGCTATAACAATGTCCAGCAGACGTAATCACCGCCTAACCGCACCAGAAATCACGGCTTAAGTAAACCTGGGGCAGCCCATCCCCATCAGCGTGACAACCGTGAAGTTAGCAGAAGGTGGACTACAAGGGAGAGTTGCAGTGAGGAAACCACTTCTTAGGCAAGTGAATAAACGTAAACGATTAGAATTATTTATCAATAAAGTCTTCTTCAAGAGCGATACAATCAGTCCAACGCTTTTCTGACATTTCTAAACTTTTCTTGTAGAAGGATTTGTCTTTGCCATCAAAATGGCCTCAGTTTCGGCGATAACTTCTTCATTGGAGCCAAATCTCTTTCCAGCGAGCATTCTTTGAGATAATAGTTACTGGGGGCCAAGTCTGAAGAATACGGTGGATGAGAAAGCAATTCGAACTTCAGTTCATGCAATTTTGCCATCGTAACCATTGACTTGTGACAAGGTGCATTGTCTTGATGAATGGGCACTTTTTTCTTGGTCATTTGGGGCCGTTTCTTTGCGATTTCTGCCCTCAAACGCACCAATAACTTTATATAATATTCGCTGTTGATTGTTTTTCCCTTCTCAGCATAGTCGATGAAAATTATTCCATGCGCATCTCAAAATACAGAGGCCTAAACCTTCCCAGCCGACTGTTGTATCTTTGGTCGCTTCGGGCGGCTTTCCCCGGCTACTGCCAATTTGATTCTGGTGTATCAATGTTTCATCCATTGTTACATATGGCATGAAAAAATCCTTTTTATTGCGCTTAAATAGGTCCAAACAGCGTTTAGAATCATCAACACGTTGTTGTTTTTGGTCCACATTTCGAACAGAGCTTTCTCATGCAGAAATGTTCATGCAAAATATGACCAACACGTTCTTTTGATACCTTCAGGGTGTCAGCTATCTTACGCAATTTCACTTTACGGTGGGATTTTTTTTTGTTTCCGGTGTAACCACCTCATTTGAGTGTCTAGAGCGTTCAGCATCATTTGTATCTGTACGACCGCGTTTAAATTCAGTATACCAGTAAATAAGTGATTTTCCAGGGACAGTAGCACTTATCAAGCCATTGCTTTCCTTGAACGGTATTTTTTCTTATCAAAAAACAGTGTTTAATCAATACACGAAATTCGATTTTTTCCATTGTTTTGAAAATATCAAAAGTAGCGTATCATTTGAAGGTTGGTACTTCCTAAAAATCATATGGATTTTTTGAAAAGGGCGACCTCTACGTGTCAGACCAAAAACTTTTCAGCCTACGTATTATATATAAAGAGAGCGAGTAAATCCGAATAAGATTTGTTTACAACCTTGGCAATGATACTTTTTATCTTACCTTTTTAATTACAGCTGTACTTGGTTTATTTACACACCCATTTAACGTTTTTTTCTAGATTTCTAAGCCATCACTTAACACCTATCATGATCTGTATTTACTTTAAAATGAAAACATGCTGTTAAAAGTGATAAACTAAATTAAAAGTTATTTTTTTCTGGAAAGCGGTTCATTTTTAGACAAATAAATATAACCTAATGTGACTGAAATAATTTGTTTATTTTAAAAATAGGATTTGCTTATGACGTTACTTAATTTTTGTTTTTTATTTCTGTAAAGATGATCATGTTACTATGACGTACCGATTTTAGGTAATGCTTATCAGATGCCGGTAAGTAGTGATGGTAAATAAAAATCTTGTATTAGGGATTCTTTTAAACAAAGAAATAATAATAAAAGACGTAGAAAAACGTTTAGCATCCTGACATTAATAAGAAGGAAAGAAACTTAGTGGTTCAGCAGACGATAATTGTCGGTAATGGTTTCCATTGTACGAGGATGGATTGAAAAGTTCGCGGCCTCACCAAAAAATAATTATAATATTTTCATTATAGTACCCTCAATAAGTTCATACTTTCTTTAGTTGTCACAGTGTAAAATTTTTTTGCTGTAGAACTTGTGGTTTTTAGGTTAGAACGAGTTTAGTGAGACCAAGTGCGGCGTTTTTGGAAAAATGGAAAAAATTCAACAACGTGCGGTCATCAAGTACCTGTTTAAAAAGAGATTGAAAGAGTGATGGATGGAGAAATCAGACAGTATGTCGCCAGTTTTAAAATTTTGTCCACTGTACAATCGGGCTTCCGTAAGGATCATAGCTGTACTACTGCTCTGTTGAGGGTAATGGACGATATCCTGAAGGCTGCGGATCGTGACGAATTGACAGCACTGGTTCTTTTGGACTATTCAAAGGCCTTTGACCGGCTAAATCATGATCTTTTTCTGAGCATTCTGAATTATATCGGCTTTGATGACAGCGCACGGCGTCTTGTTGATGCATAGCTTAATGGTAGGAAGCAAATGGTCAGAGTTGGTGATGCGCTGTAGTGCCCTCTGAAAATATCCTGCGGTGTGCCTCAAGGATCGATCGTGGGCCCGCTATTTTTCACCATTTGTACGTCACAACTTATTTCATACTAAAAATATTCCTCAGCGCTACGCTGATTATACGCAATTATACATTTCTTTTAAGCCAGGCCAAATACTGGAGGCTAATGATAAACTGACGTTTGATCTGGATGCCCTTATGAAGGCCTCGAGTGCACACTGCTTGCCCCCCCCCCCCCCCCCCCCCCCCCCCCCCCCCCGAAATAAATCCAACTAAATCACGGATTCTGTTATTTGGGCGGACTCAGTCTCGGATTCGGCACCGGTAAACGAAATTAGCTTGAATAATGTAGTGCTAAGTGCATGTACTGATGCCAAAAACTTGGGCCTAGTAATGGACTCCGATCTGAGATTCACGGGACATACAAATTTATCTATTAAAAGAGCATTCGCTAACCTTAAATTAATTTTCAATCAACGTGCTCTTCTTACCGAGAATCTTAGAAAGATGTTGTGTGACTCCATTGTTCTATCGCACTTTAACTACTGTGATGTGGTGTACGGGCCCTGCCTTTTAGACTGTGACGCTAAGAGGATCCAACTTATGCAAAATTCGTGCGTGCGTTTTATTGGCGGTATTCGAGGCCGTGAGAGAGGTGTTAGTGCAAAATTGCGTGACATAAAGTGGTTCAGAATGAATGAAAGACGGGTGCTATACAGTTTGGTACTATACAATAGGATTATTTGTAATAAGTGTCCTGGCTACTTATACAGCAAAATTAAATTTAGATACGATGCACATAACCTGGATCTAAGGCATAAATTCACCTTGACTCCACCCATGCACTTGACTTCATTATATGAGCGTTCTTTCGGTTACCAAATAGCTAAATTGTACAATAAAGTGCCTGTTGATCTGAGGGATGCGTCAGGTCACAGGTTTAAAAGAGTAGTAAAAACCATTGTTCATAGCTTATGCTGGCTCCTTCCTCCGGCAGCTCGTACAATGGTCACCTCTCTAATGTTACATATATAGCAGTAGCCATACCTTTAGCCACCCACAGTATTAATATTAACTTCTATCATAGTGAAACATTGTGAATTGAATACTATATTTTGTATTTTATATGCAATCGACCTCTCTAATGTTACATATATAGCAGTAGCCATACCCTTAGCCACCCACAGTATTAATATTAACTTCTATAATGATACTATATTGTGTATTGATTATTATATTTTGTATTTTATATGCAATACTAGTTTCTAAATGTTGCTGTATACAATATGTATTCGCATTTCATGGTTGAAATAGGAAGTGTAACTTCAACTCCGCCAATCGTAATCCTACCATTTAATTACAATAAAGACATTTTATTATTATTATTATTATTATTAACACCAAAGGAGATCCACGATGATATGAAAACAACACTATGGGAATCTGCTCCGTCATATACCACTGAGAAAAAATGGATTGCAGAATTTAAACGTGGACGAGAGAGTATCGAAGATGACCCTCGGTCCGGCCGGCCCACGATGTCTACGAGAGAAGAAAATATCGGCAAAGTGTGTGATTTCATATTGAAAGACCGTAGGTTAAGTATCAGGGAGATTGCAGACACTACAGGGATCTCGTATGAACGAACACAAAACATCATTTTCAACAAACTCGGATTTTCTAAGGTTTCCGTTAGGTGGGTCCCTAGATTGCTTTCAGTTGAACAAAAAGAATTCGACTCACGATTTCTCGCGACTGATTGGAGATGTTTGAGGCTGATTCGCAAGATTTTCTTAACGGCTTTGTGACAATGGACGAAACCTGGGTTCACCACTATACTCCAGAGTCAAAACAACAATCCAAGCAGTGGAAAAAATCTGGTGAACCGAGTCCAAAGAAGGCGAAGGCAATTCTGTCGGCTGGAGAAGTGATGGCGTCAGTTTTTTGGGATGCTAAACGTATTATTATGGTGGACTACCTTCTGAAAGGCGAAACAATAAACTCGACTTACTATTGCACCCTATTGCGTTGTTTAGGTCAGGAAATTAAAGAGAAACGCCCAAGATTTCTGAGAAAGAAAGTTTCGTTCTATCAGGACAACGCTTGCATTCACACGCCTGTTGAGTCTATGGCTCATATTCGTGATTGTGGTTTCGAATTGCATCCCCACCCGGCTTATTCTCTTGATTTAGCACCTTCGGACTTTCATCTGTTTCCAAACCTAAAAAAAACACCTCGGTCTGGAAGCTTTGGAAAGCAGGTGGAAGAAGTGCATAGAGCTAGGTGAAGATTACGTCGAAAAATAAAAATATTTTTGTACGCATTTTATTTTATTTTCTTGACAAGGCCGCGAACTTATCAATCCATCCTCGAATTATAAGTACGACGCGCCAAATACTAGTATGATTCTTCTAAAATTCGAAAAAAAAAACTGCGCCCATATAGTGGGGAGGCTACTACCGTTGTGTTGTTTTATAACGTGATATTTAGGTTAATTTTTACGTCATTTACCGTTTGATAGCAAAGGGTATCTATTTGAGCGTTGGTTGTCGGTATAAAATTTTATTGTATTGGAAGTTTACTCCGTATTTCAGAGTTGCTTCTGTTGCAGCCACTTGTAGCGATGTTGACTTGTGTTCACTGGCATGTACAAAATCTTAGTATGTAAAGTGTTGCCGCTGAATTTCTGTAGATTGCTTAATACTGCCTGGCCCACATTTAGCCGATGAGATCCAATTGGCACTTGGGTAGTGAGAGCGCTCGGATGAAGGTTCACTATTTTTGGGACCCTATATTTGGAAAACAGTAGAAAAGATAATTATTGCCAGCTGAACCACTAAGTTTATCACTCTTTAAACAATAAAAAAATATTAAATGAATATACAGGTTTTCTAAATTGGGAAATTACTTTAACAGGTTGTCTCTTTCTCAATCTTTTCACCTCAAAAGAAGTATCGGTGATACCATGCAGTTGCTGCTTCAGGTATCTCGATCCTGCAGTCATTCTCCAGGTATCTCGATCCTGCGCGGTCTGACTTCTGACTAGTAATCATTACTTTGGGTTTTGCTATATTAATTGTCAATCCATAGTTTTTGCTAGTAAGGCGCTCCATAATTGATTCTAGGTCTTGTATTGACGTTGCAAGTATCACAGTAACATTGCCGTATCTAAGCTTACTTAGCTTTTTTTCCACCGAGTGTCACACCCCCAGTCCAGTCATCCAAAACAGACCTTATTATATGTTCACCATATATGTTAAAAAGTAAGGGTGACAGAATACAGCCCTGTCTGACGCCGAGTGGGACGTTAAAGGGAACAGAAAAAGAATTATTCAGTTTAATTCTGCTATGTGTATTATCATACAGGGCTCGAATAAGGTTTACAAGATGTATAGGTGTTCCTATACTGATTAGAATCGACCAGAGTTTGTTCCATTGTATGCAGTCGAAAGCTTTAGAAGCGTCTATAAAACAGATATAGGTTGTTATTTGGAATTCCCTGGCTTTTTTATTATCTGGTGTATGTTGAGAATTTGTTCTCTAGTCCCTTTTCCTGGAATGAAGCCTATTTGTTCTGTCGATATTTGCGGCAGCAGAAAAGTTTTGGGTTGGTTGTAGGCCCCAGCAAAATAGTTAACTTAAATGCATTGTACGCAAAAGTTTAATAATAAAGAAGATATAGTTATTTTAAATTATTAACTAGTTTAATTTGGGCCCTGTGTAACATCATTGTACTATTGCTGTTATATGGTTTGGATGTTGTCAAGTTAAAAACGGTACAACTTTGTGCAATGTAACCCCTGTTATATCCAGGAAAGTTGTGATAAAAAATGACATTATATTTTCAGTTAATAACAATGCAAGCATTTGGATTTGAATTTTTATACGACAGAATGGCGCTAGAAACATACCCCTTTATATTCTCAAGGTTAGTTCAGGTTAATCCGCGATCAGACACAAACAGGATATTTTCTAGTAATTATGGGCATAAATAATTTTTTTTCTAATGGGACGTTGAGAGTAGCTTTTACAGTGAAGTAATATGAACGAGATTTTTACTAGGTAACTATGCGAATAAGTAGGGGGTGTCATTTTTCCTGTTTTGACTACATGCACTGAATTTTGAGTAAACTAGGTAAGGTCTTGGGTCCACAAGAGGGAAGGTATATTGAACATTTACTCTAGGGCCGGAGCAAACATTTCTTCTTAATATACATAATTTAACATCAAACGTTCTTGTGGGACACTTTGTATTCAATATCCTTTTCGTTATAACTTTAATATTTTATACAATAAAAGTCAATTCAAAAATTTATTCTCAATAATGTCGATCGTGCTATGCATTTGAGTTCTCAGCTACTGGTTACGATGACTGTGTTTTATTTTATACGGAAATGTTTTTGTTGAGTCCCATTGTCAAAAAATGGTATTTTCCTTTAGCCCGTTATACAATCGACATATATTTATTTTCATAGTACATTTGGACGTGCAATGAACCATAAACTTTAAAAACCACGTCATTGAAGAGAGCAGAACCAGTTTATGATCTATGGTTTATGTTAAAATGCAACGCACATGCGTCAAGTTTATATTTAATTTGAAATTTCCCACAAATTATTTCATGAAACTTATTAATCATAATAAAAATTACTTTACTCTGTATGTCACTAAGTAAAAAAAAATAATAAAACGAGTTTAGAATTTAAGCAAGCTTTAGTATATTTAGCTTTCCCAAATAAATAAATTCTCTGTCTACTTGAATCACAGACAAGGATATTGCTTCAAAGATTGTGTCTCCTGCAAAAGCTTAAAATAATATCAAACATTTTTTTCAAACATTCATACTGGCCAGTCACTAAATTTTGAATACGGAAATAAAACAAGAGGAATTACTGAGTCGAAATACGTTTATTCTTCGGTATAATCTCCGTTAAGCTCAATATATTTTTTCCAGCGATTTTCCAATTTATTTACCCCATCTATGAAGTGGTTTTCCGGAAGACCTTCAATATACCCATCTACAGATGCAATCACCTCATCATTTGTTGAAAAACGCTTCCCACGTAGAAATCTTTTAAGGTTTGGGAACAGATGGAAGTCGGACGGAGCCAGATCTGGCGAATAGGGTAGATGTTCCGACTACTTTAATGCGACCAGTTTTGTCGTTGCCAAAGCACCTCTGTGAGGAGGTGTATGGTTATGACGAAAGATGATTTTTTTCTTCTGCAAACCCGGTTTTTTCTCATGAATTTTCTCATCCAGTTGGTTTAAAAGGTTGCAATAACACTTTCCTGTGATTGTTCTACCGGTTTGAAGGTAATCAATTAACAAAATTCGTTTTGCATCCCAGAAAACTGATGCCATACTGTTTTTGGGACGACTTTGACCACTTTGGCTGCTATGGAGCTGAACAACCGAGCTCAGTCCACTTTGCGGTTTGTTATCGCAGTTCAGGATCATACTGGTAGACCCAATTCTCATCCATAGTTACAAATCGACGCACAAAATCGGAGAAATTGCGTGAAAAGGGTTGTATGACAAGTGACAAGCTAAACTTCATACGGATGTGAAATATTAGGTCGACGTATATTTCTAGCATGCATCGTTCTGGGAGGAATTAGGAGGGCTACATCCATCGAACGCTTTCCTTACTGACAGTACGCTTATTTGTTCATTTGTTTTGAATCCTCGGACATCGGCTACTCAGGCGAATATCCGCAGACAGCAGCAGGTCGTTCAACTTAACAAAGACCTGGAAGAAATTCTATCTTGGGGTGACAGTAACCAAGTGGAATTTAACGCTACAAAAACCCAGGCGGTAGTTTTTTCTAAAAAAGTTAACGTTGCTGAACCCGACATAGTCATGTCGGGGCACTCCATTCCCCTAGTATAGTCACTCAATTTGTTGGGCGTTAGTTTGGGAGCAAATATGTCCTGGCATGAACATGTTGTAGGCATAGCAACGAGAGCTTCTCAAAAGTTGGGAATATTATGTCGAACTACCCACAATTGTTAATTTTTTACAAAGCTCAAATTCGACCAACTCCGCTCCGCTCCCAAACATACAGTGCATTTGTTGGATTCTGTTCGTCTGATTGGAGACCCGGAACTGACCGGCGGCCTTGATTCGCTGGACCATCGAAGAACGGTTGACGACTGTTCTACAAGTATTTTCATGGAAGGTGTTAGAAGGATTTAGCCCGCTTAATTCCTCCCAGAGCGGTGCATGTTAGAAATATACGTCGCGTTAATACTTCACGTCCGTATGAGGTTCAGCTTGCTATTCCGCTTACAACGCTTTTCAAGCAGTCTTTTATATGGAGAACATCATCCCTTTGGAACGATTTGCCCAGGGCTGTGTTTCCCACCGAGAACAATTTATAGCGATTCAAAAACAACGTGAATCGCTTTTTTCGCACACATGCTGCTCCCGGAGCGCTTTAGGGACTTCCTTGCAGCACGTGTGCTAGACCCATAAAAAAATCCAAAGAAATCCGTCGACTGCCACTGGTAAAGAACGCTCTCTGAGGGAACATGAAGTTATAGACTTATTCTAGTGATTACTATAACCTATTAAAATAAATGATATCCAAATAAGGGAATACCTTCCATTATTTCTAAAAAATTTTTGAAGTTTTATTCTTTTATTTAATTTTATTTAAAAAAGCTTGCTATTAATCAACACTATTAAGTTGGAAAAGAAACGAATTTATTATTTCATTAAAGAGTGGTTTAGAACAATTAAAAGTTCTCAGATTTCATTCAGAGTGAATTACTCCAGCGTAAAATATAATAAATTACACGGAATTAATTAACATTTTCGGTAGTCCGTATAATAATGCGCGTTTAAAAAAAAACTAGGTTGAATACACTAAAATAATGATTCATAGTCCAAGAGCACGCAGTAAAGATTATTTCCACCATTTTCGCGATAAGACTTTTTTGTAAATATCTAGGGACCCTGAAATGTAAAGAAAAGCAAAAATTACGTCAGTGATTCTTTTTAGGAATAGAACGCGTTCCTTTAATAAGAGAAGTAAAAAAAATAAACACAGAAGTTCAAAAAATGTTCTCATGAATTACCTTTTAAATGTGTTATAAAAAAAACTCGGAGATTGATTCTTTCAAGATTACAATACTTTCCTTTCGCAAAGGAAGTAAAAACAAATTATTGCTAACCTGAACTGCACGGAATATTAATTTTTGGATAAAACAAAAAATATCTGCTTTAAAGAACTGTGACCTGTATTTTCGTAAATTATGGCTCGTAAGAGTACTCTATAACAGAACAGTAAAAAGTAACAAATAAAAAAAAACTGGTCAAGTGCAAGTAGGACTTGCGCAATTAGTGTTCTGTACTGTGACTGCCTTTAAAATAAAATAGAATTCTTACCTAGGCTAAGTGAATTAGGTTTCTGGCATGTATATATGTATTCTAAGATCCAATATGTATTTTCATGTTTTTTCTTAGTTAATAATATACAATAGTTATAGCATCTTAGCTACCTAATAGCCAATAAATCAATCTAAAATCTAATAATAAAAGTGCAAAACAAATAGTAACTACCTAAATCTTTGTTTAATTATAAACAAATAAAATAAAATTATACCTCTCGGTACAAGGGTAACTCGCCATTCGGTTACAGTAATATATTTAAAAGTTATATTACAACAACCTCCACCATATGTCAAGAAACATAGTTTTCATAGTTTTTTTTTTAACCAGATAAATTATCAAACGTACTGCAGTGGTGATAATTTTTGTTCAATCTACACTTTATGGAAAAAAATCTAGATTTTTTTCAAAATTTTTTGATCAGTACTTTTCGAGATAAGGGGAAGACATCGATTTTTGACACTTTTTTAAAAATAATACAAAAATAAGTATACGCAAGTATTACATCTATAATCTGTAATATACAGCCTTGGCCAAAAGTATTAGGCACCCTACAATTTACTTCATTTCTTGTGTTTCAGGGCAAAAAATTAAATTCGTATGTTTTGTAAAATCGTATATTGAGGGAAAATTATGAAATAAATTAATATTTGGTGTGTCCACCCTTAGCTTTAGTTACGGCAACAATTCTGGGGCATGCTGCGTACAAGCCTAGTACATTCAGTTGTACCTATGGCATCCCACTCATCCATCAAAGCACTTTTTAGCGCTGCTTTTGATGTTATGCTATGCTCCCGTACCTTGCGCTTCAGAACACCCCAAAGATGCTCGATAGGGTTTAGATCTGGAGACTGCGCCGGCCAATCTAACAAGACAATGTTATTGTCTCTAAACCAGCGCATCGTAGCCGCTGATTTATGACAAGGTGCATTATCTTGCTGGAATTTGATGTCGTCTAAATTAGTGTCGCCAAAAATGCGCGTTAGCGAAGGCATCAGTACAGTTTCTAGTACATTTATGTACTTTTGGCTATTCATGCGGCCTTCACAAACGAACATTTCGCCGACACCTTTAGCAGCCATGCCGCCCCAGATCATAATCCTGCCTCTTCCGTGTTTTATAGTAGTTACCACACAATCTGGATGGTATTCTTCGCCGACACGCCGCCTCACGAATGTCACTCTTGACGTTCCGAATAGCTGTAAGAATAGAAAAAATACTCAATTAAAAAATTAGTTATTATTTTGACAAAAACGGATTAAATCAAGAGTAATTGTATGTAGTTATTTGTTAAAATAAATCATATAAAAACTTACCTCAAAGTTGGATTCGTCGGACCATACATTAGACCAATCCTCTTCGCTAAAATGTTGGTGCTTCAGAGCCCACTCTAAGCGTTTCTTCCTATTGGTCTCTGAAAGCTTTCTTCTTTCTAGTTTTACACCCTCTTAATCCAGCTTCTGTCAGTATTCTCTTTACCGTTCGAGAACTAATCGGCATCCCAATCTCTTCCGACAGAGTTACAGCCAGCTCAGATGATGTTTTTTTTCGATTTTTAATAGACTCGCGGATGAGTTTTCTACCTGTCGCTGATTAGTCTTACGTTTTCTGCCTGTTCTCATTTTGTTGGCATGAGAGCCAGTCTTCACAAACCTTTTAATAGCACATTGCACTGTGCACCGAGAATATTTCACTAATTTGGCTATTTCTACTTGGGACTTGCCTTGTTCATGAAGGGGTTGGATTTTAATTCGTTTTTTCGATACCAAGCTCACTTTTCTTAGGCATTTCTCAAATATAAGAATGTCCAGTTCACAAATAAAACACACACAGAAGCTTCTTGACACTAAAAGTAGTAAAAAGATACTGATAAAACATTAAAAATATTTTTCAAAAAACCTCATTATCGCAATTTTGTGGGCCAGGTGTTTTATGGACCTGTAAAAGAGATTGTCTATTGTTTAGGTTAGCTTTTGACAGCGCCGCCTATAGTATTGTTAAAACAATTAGTCTTTTTTTTTTATATTGTGTGAGTTTCACGTGCTTATTAGGGGTGCTTAATACTTTTGGCCAAGGCTGTATATAAAACGCAGCAAAGTCTGTCTGTCTATCTGTCCGTTAGTGCGCTTATCATTCGAAAACGATTTATCCGATTTACTTGTTTTTTTTTTTAATTCATACATATGTTCTCTGGCCAGGTTATATATATATATATATATATATATATATATATATATATATATATATATATATATTATATATATATATATATATATATATATATATATATATTGTTACGTTAAGTAACATAAGGATTAAGCAGTGACGATAATAGTGAATCAAGTAGGAAAAAAGTCTGTCGCCAGTGCATATAAAGCAGCAATAAAAATCTAAACAATAATTTTGTAGTCCACGCGAGCGGAGCTGCGGGCACAGCTAGTCATATATATTTTTGAACTTGCGTTTTCATAAGGCTTCACTTGACACCCTATTCGATGGAAACTTTTTTTTTTTTACTTCTGATTTCACTCCCCATAAATTGAATTTTAACCTTCAAAATTCCACGGCTCTGATTGGGCCACCAATTTCTATATTCTTGCCAAATTTCAATTTTCTATGTTAATTAGAAAAAATGGCGTGACAGATAGATGGACATCGAAGGGATCCCATAAGTGTTCCGTACGAAACACTAAAAAGTGCTTAAAATGATGTCTAGGAGGGACAAATTACCTATAGGTGAAGTTTCCGAAAGCGAGTTGTAACTTAGCCCTTTAAAATAACGTGAAGGCATTGTATATTTCTCACGCTCGTTTATTTCTCACTTATATCTAAGGTCACGAACCAGTTAAACCAAGGCGCTGCGTGTAGTTACTATAACATGTAGGTTGAAAAGTTTTTGGTCTGACACATCGATGTCGCCCTTTTCAAAAAATCGATTATTTTTAGGAAGTACCAACCTTCAAATGATACGTGCAAAATTTTATGACATTTCGATGATTAGTTTACAAGTTACAGTAGTTTTAGCGACGCTACAATGGAAAAAATCGAATCTCGTGTGTTGATTAAACACTATGTTTTGATGGGAAAAAATACCGTTCAAGCAAAGCAATGGCTTGATAAGTATTACGGGGACTCTGCCCCTGGAAAATCACTGATCATTTATTGCTATGCTGAATTTAAACGCTCGTAAAGATACGAATGATGCTGAACGCTCCGGACGAGGTGGTTAAACCGGAAAACATCAAAAAAATTCACAAAATTGTTTTGGATGACTGTAAAGTGAAATTGCGTGAGATAGCTGACACCCCAAATATATCAAAAGAACGCGTTGGTCATATTTTGCATGACCATTTGGGCATGAGAAAGCGGTACGGACCTTGTTCACAGGGGACCAAAAATAACAGCGTGTTGATGATTCTGAGCGCTGTTTGTTTGGACCTGTTTAAGCGCAATGAAAAGGAGTTTTTCATGCGATATGTGACAATGGATCACACCGGAATCATATTGGCAGTCAGCTGAGTGGAGATCAGTCGGCTGGGAAGGTTTTGGACTCTGTACTTTGGGATGTGCATGGAATAATTTTCATCTCCATGCTGGGAAGGGAAAAACCATCAATAGGGAATATTATATAAAGTTATTGGTGCATTTGAATGCAGAAATCGTAACGAAACGGTCCCAAATGAACAAGAAAAAGTGCTCTTTCATCAAGACAATGCGACGTGTTACAAGTCAATGGTTACGATAGCAAAATTGCATGAATTGAAGTTCAAATTGCTTCCTCATCCACCGTATTCTCCAGATTTGGCCCCCAGCGACTATTATCTATTTGCAGATCTCAAAAAAATGCTCGCGGGAAAGATATTTAGCTCCAATTAAGAAGTTGTCTCCAAAACTGAGGCCTGTTTTGAAAGTAAAGATAAAAATCCTTCTACAAGAAAGGTATAGAAATGTTAGAAAAGTGTTGGACTGATTGTATCGCTCTTGCAGGAGACTATATTGATGAATAAAGTCGAATTTTGCAAAAAAAAATGTGTTTTAAGTAGTTAGAACAACTTTTCAGCCTACGTGTCTATAGATTGTCAATTGCTGAAAAAAAATCTTTGAAGGTATTACCTTTAGAATTTTTGGCCTATTCTAGGTAAAATTAGTGGGTAGCATGGGCAGCAAAAGCATCCCTGGGAGAACAGAAACAATAAACGCAACAATCTGATATACAGTACGTAGAAGTCAGATGTGCTAACAAAATAGTCGCGATTGAAGTTGACTTGTGTTTCCTAATGATTTTATTTCCTCAGAAGTATCGGTCAGTTGAGTTAATAGTCTATAAAAGTTCAGTCTCTCCTTTTACCTACGAGCAGGAATGCTTTAAAGAAGTGTTTACGTATTTATACATTGGTCATGAGGTATTTTATTTACTTATTTATATTTTTTTGGGTTAGTGCAGGTTAGATACCGAACAATTTCCATTAAAGTAACAACTTTTTATTAAATTCATTAAAACACATTTTTGTTAAATTCGAAACAAACTAAAAAGAATTAATAGTTCTAGAATACCTATTAATAAAGAATTTCCTCAACCGGTATTTAAAAACTGTCGGAGAAACACACACACAGACTTCGCAATCTTAAATATTCTAGAAAACAAATAATTGGATGAGCTATTCGTTAGAAAAAACGGCAATACAAAGACATTTTTATGTTGAAAATTCCTCTGAGAAACAATGAATGTAAACAAAACCAAATAACCGCCCAAGTGCAAGTCGGACTTGCGCAATTAGTGTTCCGTATGTTGATTGTTTTTAAATAAAAATTTTTGTTACGGAGATATAAAATGATCAGTGACTTTACAAAACACACCTCAAATGAGTTTTGAACAAAATTTGTTTCCGATATTTTTTGAAAACTGATAACCTAGAATTTTTTTTTTATATGCCAGATAAATTACACTGGTTTACAGCCAAAAAATACCAAGAACGCCACATGCCTAGATAAGTTAATTGGGACCTCCTGAACACGAAAAACGCTATAATTTTTTTTTTTAAGTACCGTTTTTTAGATAACGGTACTTTTGTGTTTTTCGGTGTATGGTCCCACTCAAACCCTTATGGAGCCCAACCGAAAAGTCCGATCGAGATAAATGTCATACCGTTGGAAAGGCAACTAAATGCCTTTTCCGGCGGTATACTATAAATTTCTATGTGACAAGAAGTGGCTGAGTTATAACACCTCAAAGTTCAAAATTTGCCTATTTTTTTACGTTTTTTTCAAAATTTTTCATTTTTATTTGGTTTTTTTTCTACGTTATTGTAAAGATCTGGAATGTTTTATTTTTTTACCAAGTAGTTTATTTAATAACCAACATTTTAAACGTAATTTGAAAAAAAAAAGGATGAAAAATAAAGTTTTTATTAAGGATTTTGTGGAACGACAATATTTTCATTTTCATTGCTCACACGCTATATTCGGCGTAAATTAAAAAAATTTAAATTAAAATGACGAGTGACTTGAATTTTTCCGTTTTTTTTCGGATGTATCTTCGCGAATGAGGAACCAAACAATAGTCTGCCATCATTTGTTCATCCCACCAGCCCTTGTAACGTCTCTCGATTTCTTGCATTTCCTGGTGAAATCTTTCACCCTGCTCATCACTTTCGGATCCCAAGGTCATGGGGAAAATATCCAAATGACTGAATAAAAAGTGTAGTTTAGGTGTCATATTTGAACCTAA
Organism: Pachyrhynchus sulphureomaculatus; assembly: GCA_019049505.1. Classification (NCBI taxonomy): domain Eukaryota; kingdom Metazoa; phylum Arthropoda; class Insecta; order Coleoptera; family Curculionidae; genus Pachyrhynchus; species Pachyrhynchus sulphureomaculatus. The sequence goes on along the minus strand of CM032454.1, from coordinate 146,126,214 downwards.
AAGTTAAAAAGAATAAATTTCAAATAATTTTCAAATGATAACGGCCTTTTTGATATACATGCTTTCACTCAACGCTTACCAATGGCATTGAATTTTTACAGAAATGTATCGATCTTCTCAGCGTAATCAGGACTTCTGTAGTTTCCCAAAAAGTTGTAAACGATGTCCTGGAATGCTTCCCATGCCTCCAAATGAGCTGGACCTAAACACTCATTAAATGCTTGGTCACCGTACAGAGCCCGAATTTGAGGTCCATCAAATATACCAGCTTCAATTTTGCTCGCTGTGGCTCTCGGAAATTTTTGTTTAAGGTAATTCATGGCAAGACTGTCTTTTGGCAACGTTTTCACAATATTTGTGAATAACCCAAGCTTAATATGTAGTGGAGGAAGTATTATCTTCTCCTGAGGAATGAGTGGGTCATTTTTAATATTTTACTCTCCGTGCGTACGCCCACTTCGTTCGGGCCAAACTTTTCGGATGTAGTGATTCTGACGGTCACGGCTGTCCCATAGACATAGAAAACAGGGAAACTTCGTATTGCTCCCTTGCAATCCAGATAGTATGGCAACTAATTTAAAATCAGAGCAAACTTTCCATTGATGTTGGTCATATTGTATGAGAGCGAGAAGTTCTTTTATTGCTTCATATGTTTCCTTTATGTATTTTCCATATCCGATTGATGGTTTCGTATTCCCTTTATGAAGCAAGACTGCCTTCAAACTATCCTTGCCTCCATCCAGAAAAAGACGCCATTCCACTGGGTCATAACTTTGTTGGAGAGCATTGAAAAAGACCACGTGTGTTGGCACAAAAACAAAAGTTTCCCGTTTTTGCGAAAAAAAAACTGCAAAAGTTGTTTGCTACGATCACGGTAATATGTAACACGTGTCTCAGGAGCACAATATCCCCACTGTTGCAATCGCGATGCAAGTAATTCAGATTTCGATTTCGGCAAATACAAATCTCGGCACAAATCATTAAGCTCGGCCTGAGTAAGTAAATGGGGTTTCTTATTTGATTGCATTTCTGATTCACTGCACTCATCTGATGAATCACTTATTGTTGTTCTTTTTCGTATTTTTGTGGGCTCTGCTACAATCAGCTGCGGTTTGGGG
>CM032454.1:146080562-146124996 GCA_019049505.1 Pachyrhynchus sulphureomaculatus | reverse complement strand
AAAGATATATCGTTTCTACAAAAGTGGTTATTTGAAATGTTTTTAGAGCGGCGCTGGAATGATTGCGTTGCTCTTGATGGAGAGATTACGTTGATGATTAATAAAGCTAATTTTGAACCAAAAAAACCGTTTTTTCTTTGTTAGGCCCGGGAACTTTTCAGCCCAGGTGTTATATTCTATATATATATATATTATATATAATATTATATATTATATATAATATATATTATATATATATTCTAAAATAGTGATAATCCTAATCGTCCGAATGTTGCTTACGTATTCAACCCGCATAGAGATAAAAATCCTCTTAAAAATGCCAACTTTCAAATAGTGAGACTATCGATAAACTAATGGACTTTTGGAGCTTTTTTCCACGAAACTTTTGTTCTATTCTTCAAACACTATGATTCTCCCAAAGGTTGAACAAATCTACCGAAGTCATTTTCCATAAGGAATTCTGCGGGTCCTTAGGACCAACCTCTAATCATCATCACGTAAATAAAAAAAAACCGCTTTGCACCATTTATTTCTGGTACGCTCGGGAGTTTTATGGGAAACAGTCTTCTGTAAATTGTTTTAAAAATTATATCGATCGCGCGAGTTATTCTTACTGGGCAAGCTCTTGAATTAATTTGTAAGTAAAAAAGCTTATGCGTACATAACAGGGCCTCCATCTGAAACACATCCTGTTTAAATAAATTGTAAATGGGGTAAAGTAAGAATTATAGCGATAAATGACACTTCACTACAACTAATGAGAAAATCGACCTGAAGATTTAGCATTTTTCAGAACATTACGCTATTATCTGTAGCAAATATTACACATCAAAAACGATATTCACCAATTTTAAATAACAACCTGATGATTGTTACTATTGCCAGGCTTAAAATTAACAGTTTTTTATTTTAGCTTTATAACAAATTAATTTACCTTTTAGTTCAAAAAATTCGCTGAAACTAGGAGTTTTTAAAATATTAGTCACTAACAAAATTAACATACACCCGCAATTTTTCTATCTAAATTTTTGATATCTACTAAAATCACTAAATTTCTGGTAAAAACAATAGTTTAACTCTATTGTATCTCACTATGACGCAGTATAGACAGTACAAATTATATTTTTTATATTATTATGCTGCTTTTTAGAGCTTTTTCCTTCAATTCACGCTCTCATACTTGCTGTACCCGTTGCTACTCACATGCTGCTATTTAGATCTCTACGCAATTAATCCACACCTTGCCAATAGTATAACTATGAATACAATCATGTCTGGTTATATGGCTTCATTTCTTAGTACGTATTAGAATTAAAAACATACAATTACGTTTCGAACCCTAGTTTTGTAGTATACATTACGTATTCCCTTAATATTTTGATTATGCGAAACATCATTTCAGAGAGGGAAATATATATCTAGGATCCGAGTGTCTAATATTGAACGTAAGAAATTTAAATGCAATTTGTTTGTAGAGGTAGATAATGTTCAATGGTTTATTTAGTGTAGTGTTTTCCTTGTTGGATAAAGGAAAAATCAACCTTTTTATGAGAAATATTTACAATACATTTAAGAAAGGGAACACCGCCTTATTATGTTTGGACTATCTTGTTTTAGGAAAATATTTTTAACCAATTAGCATGTTACAAAATTTAGGAACATTGCAACAATTCAAGAGGCGTCTTATAAGACCTGGTAAACCTCTGGGACTTTTTATAAGATTTTTAAAACTATCCGATTATGCAAAAACAAGTAATGAATGTTCTTTATAAATATAGATTGATATATATATAGATATATATATTTTGATATATGTATAACTATACTACTATATATTATATATATATATATATAGTATAATTAACGTACTCCCTTCAAAGTTGACAGGTCACTCATAAACTCACCACAATATGAAAATATCATCTTAGTGAAAAATCGTCAGATTTCGGAGAGCCAAAAATTAGACTAATTAGCAGGCTAGCAAAATTAGTTTTATTTGAACTGTTTTAGGATCAACCTGCAAGGTATATTCAGGGTAACAATAATCTGGAAACTTTTGAATACGGAAATCTGTAGTTGTGGCATTCGAGAAATGATCTAGGTGTAGATTTTCACGAAATTCGTATGTCTAAAAAAATCTAACGATTTTTCAAGTACGGTCAAATTTACATATTCTGAGTTATGAGGTCTGGCCTATCAGCCCTCGACGGGAATACGTTGGTTTTCAGGACCACCCTATATAATATATATATTTATATTAATATATATATATATATATTATATATATATATATAACTTATATATAATTATATATATGTATAGTAAGAGGTTTTCCATCTAGGGACGTCCGACTTTTGACAGCTAATAGCGGCCATGTTAGTTGGCAGATGTTTGACATCCTGATGTCCGTTGTGTTTAGTAAGGTTTGCCATTCAATCATGAAGCGTTTCACGTTAAAAGATACGCATTGGAAATGTCCAAAATTACTCAATTACTACCTACGCCTAAATAACTCGATGACTGCAGGTAGATAGTTCTTCTAAATTTCACACAGATTTTGACGAAACGGACGCAAGACACTTTTATTTCCAACAGGATTTCTGGCCCAAACATGCTTTATTGCGCGGTGAGTCATTAATTTCACGAAATGACCCCTACCGCGTGGCCACCGAGATCGTCGCGATTTAACGCCTTTGGACTATTTGCTTTGGGGGCCACACTTAAAGCATCACAAGTTTAGAGCAACAAACCAGCACCTTTTGATGTAGTTCTTGAAGGACAACCATTCATCGGTGCCATACCGAGCGCTAAGGCCGAAATGCCGGCACGATTTATGGAAAAGGGTATAGTAAGCGATTCGTGTCTGTAAAAAGAGGCACGGCGCGCCTTTTGAGCAATAAGTTGTTTAAAATCTAAATGGCAATAAAAATTGCCGTTAAATAAAAGTTTTTGAATGACTATTTTGCTTAAAACTCTGTTTTATTCAATTTTAAAATTAGGACGCTCTTAATGGAAAATACCCTATATATTTAAAATCGAGTTTTCTACTAGTGTAATCTATTGAATACTGAATGAACTTTGATTTAATTATACAAAGATTGTCAGAATTCATGTATTTCAAGATGAAAAAACCACTTCTAAGTTCCCCAAAACAACCATGTTTCCGTAATTAAGAACTTATCATAGTGTTTAGAAATTTTTTTAATATAACCATAACCGAAGCATTTTTTGTGTGGGAAATATAAACCACCACCAAAAGTTGCTCTCTATATTTACAGGGAATGTGGAAATTATATTAAAATAACTTGCTCTTTTATTTAATTTCAACTACTTTTTTCCAGGCACATTTTAATGTTACCTAATACTTCATGCATATACTTGATACGTTCATGGTTTATTTATTTCATAGTATTCAAAAAAAAATGCAAGTACCAGATTCTCAAGACACCATATATAAAAAAACAGCCATGCAAATATATAAATTTATTAAAAAATATACAAAAAATGTTAGTTTACACTACATATAAGATACTTATAAATTAAACAAATAGTTCGAATGGTAAATTTTTAAAATAATACTAAAATTATGTATGTATGTAAGTATGTATGCAAATGTAAAAAATTTTTACTGCTATTCTCGAATTAACCTAGTAAGTAAATAATAACAATGCCATAGTAAAAAATGAAACTATAAGATATATATATATATAAAATAGTATATATATATATATTATATATATTTATATTATATATATATATAAGTGGAATAAGACTGTGACAATGTTAAACCACATACTATAAATTTGAAGGGAGAACAACGACGATGTTATTACACATTTCAATATTATGTGAAGTTGTTAGGTAAAATAAAGATAAACTGTTTGTGTGATGAACTAGAGGTAAAGAGATATTGTTACATTTTACTATAAAGTATACCAAATATACCACAACCATAATAACATGCATGGTAACTAAATAAAATATATTTACCAGTTTACGTTTCCAACAAAAAATGTTAGGTTAGGTACATGTTTTTTCAGGAAAAAAATATTATCTCTCAAAAACAGAAATTACATCAACAGCCAAAACTGGATAGTTTTCTAAACTACAAAAACAACAAAAAAACATTAAATGAAGAGCCCACCGCACCAAATTTTCGGACAGTAAAATATCCTTATAATTCCAGTAACAATTGAAAATTTTACGGGAAACTAAGTGCGAAAAAACAAAGGATTGTTAGTCGAATATCATTTGGCAAAATATCTCAAAAGAAGTTTTTTCGAACTAATTTTCACATAGTGTATTCTCAAAAATATTCATCATCACCTTTCGTGTTTTGTAGGTACAAAGGGTAAAAAATCGTACACGTGTTATTGATGCAACTAAAAGTGCGAAAAAGAAAATTTGTGTTAATGTCTGAATCCCTTTACATTTCTCTGAAGGTGTTCGCATAGTTATTCAACTTGATGGAGATTAGTTTCCACAGCAATTTCTTGCCGTAATTAATTTGACGTAATAATTATAAAACTTCTTATTTACTTTTAATTAAAATTTGCGCGAACACAAAATTTGCTTGTAACAACTCATTGGGTTCTCGTTAAAAGAGTAATAAATAGTCCAACTGAAACTAAATTCATGTGATTCTTATTAAATTTTTGGATTGCTTTTACGACAACTTTTAATGAAACTTTTACGAGAAGTCTCAGCAGGGTGACGCGAATACATTTTTTGATTCTAATTTAATCTCTGAAATGTGACTCGTAAGTTATCATCTGCTGTAAATAATAAAATAAAAAGTGTTTGCGTAAAGGTATCTTAATTACTGAAAAGAAAATAAACATATTATACTCACCAGAAAGTCGTGTTTTTATGAATAACAATTAAAAAATCGTTTTGTTTCAGGAAGTGTCATAATCACACCTCCCTTTATGAGAATCCTCCAAACTTGGTATATTTTCAAAATTTTACAAACTTGCTGAATAGATATACTCATGTTAAAAGACCTGTTAAGATTGGGATAGGGTAAAAGTTTGAAAAAACCCACTACTGTGTTCTATATTGTCTATTTTTTTTTCGGCTGTTGTTACAAACAGTAAGGTATAGAGCGAAAAAATCTAGTTAACCTGTTTGGAGAATGAAGTAAAGCTAGTTTTTCATAGACAGAAAATATACATATACTTATATTTTCCACCAATTTTTTTCAGGATGTTCTGTAGTGGAAATCAAATACGGTATTCACTGAGTGTTCTAATAAGGCATATCAAGAAACCGACCAACGATTCTCTATTTCTTAATCATTAAGGGGGTTAAGCCACCTTGAAATTTTCAAAAAATCGATTTTTTGGGTTAGATTTATTATTTATAATACTTTTAAGAATATTTTAAGCTTTATGGAATGGAATCGCAGATTGAAGGTAAAAATTATGGATTTTAAGACGCGGGACGCGGTACTTTTTTCTATTTTGCGTTTTTCTCGAAACTATTTTTTTCAAACTGGTAGCCAAAATATCTCGAGATATACTGAACCGATTTTAATAAAATTGTATACCATATATTCTTTATAATATTATCTTGTTGTTGACAGACGGCTTTTTTCGTTTGGAAATTCATTTTTTATTAATTTTTAAAGCTGCAAAATTTTTGTGAAAGATCCGAGTCCGAACGGACACTTCTACAAAAAAAATTTTAAAAATTTTGTCCATAAGTAGCAATGACCTTTCTTAACAATAAATTTTTGGATGATTCTTGACTGAGAAAAAAATTCCACCGGTGGAAAGGATTTTCAAAAGAGGGTCTCCGCCATTTTTAATTTTTTTAAAATATTTTTTTTAGTTTGTTGCTAAAACTATAATGGACTTTGTGAAAAATAAAAAGTTTTATTATACATACAATAGTTGCGTCAAAAAAAAAAAAAAAAAAAAATTATTTTATGCCTATTTTTCCGAGCGCCCAAGGTGGGTATAGTAACAAAATTCCTACCAATAATGTTCTCCTTCTGAAAGAATAAAAAACTTCAGTAGGCAAAAGGTTACAAACGTAATCACTAATTGGGTATTGGGTAAGGCCTTTATCATTATCTAAGTATATTGGACCAAGATTTGATAAACAAATGCTTTCTACGGTGTGCATAGATAAATACTGAATGAAAACATTGGTATGTTTTGGTAATCTTTTTAGTCACATTTATGTTAACTTTTTACTAGAATTATTACGATATTTTTTGTTATCGAATGTCTGGTGAGATCGGCTACTTGTAATTTTTGTTTTTAATCGTTAATATTCTTCACATGCATTATCTTAATTTGCTACCTACTTATTAACGTTTGGAACACTTGATATACGAGATCATTTCCTTTATATATGTAAATATTAGATAAAATTAGTGTTCAAAGTTAAAAATACTGGGTATAAAAAATGACAAGCTAAGTCATTTTTAAGGCCTGGTATGCTCCTATAGTGAGCTCAGTCTTATGATTTTTGTTAATAATTAACGTAACATAAATTTTGGTTCTTAAAAGGTAAATTAATGGTATAGTAAAAAGCCGGGGAACAGAAAAAAAGTATTTTTGAACTTAGGCGGATTAGTAGGTTATGGTGAATTATAAAATAAGAATCTAAACAAAAGTGTCTTAAATTTAACGATATTTTGCAAGGTTTAAAAGTGTGCAGACTCTATATACATAATGTTATGTATTTTATAATAACAAGATGATAACTTGGTATTGGACGTTTTCCGATGGGTTTCTCTAGTAAACTTCAACCGCGCTACGATGGACGGGGTAAATAATGAAAGGTAAAGGTGTTTAATACGCTTTTGCTAACTATAGTTAAAACTAATGATGTTTTTAGCAACTCTGGTCCTAGAACAGAAACACTGGTAAACCATGCAAAATCAAAATTTGGAAAGTTTAAACAACAAAATGTTTTAAAACTTATAACAATACTCTGAATGAATTAAGGTTGGAGATGCTTGGCAATTTAATTATAACGCGATGTCAACTTGTGAGTAATCACAATATTGTTTTTTAAAATTAATATAATAAAACAAGTATATAGGGTTCTTTTCAAATGCTTGAAGTTGAAATAAGTCCTAAACTTATTAAAAAGTACAAAAATACCTATAAAAAATAAGTACCCAAACATGTTTTTAAGATTTAAAATGACCAAGGAAACGGTGCAAACAATACCTCGACACGAAATTTTGATGAGAGTAATAAATTGTATCAATATGGTAAAAACATATTTTGCATATATTTTAGGAACTTTTAACTTAAAATTATTTCAAGGAAAAAATGCTTATATTAAGAATTCAATTTGAAACAGCTTTTTTAACGAAAACCCTATAGTTATGAACTTAAAAATATATCGTTAATATTCAAGTTTTTATATTAAGGGGTAAAGCCACTCCAGGTTCCCAAGAAAAAAAAAGGCTAATTTGGGGAATTTTTTTCAAAAGTATAATAAAAGCAGTCGAAAATTTGTTTGGGCCAAATGACAGCTGGCACAAATCCTGATCGATTCGCTTGGAATTTTGAGAGTAACTTTTCAAATACATTCTCTAAAGAAAAGCGTACGGATTTTGCGATAAGTTATAAACTTCCTTTTTTATAAATAATGTTTCGTGAAATTTTTGGTGAAAAAATTAACTTTTTTTCAAAGGTGCAGCATTTTTCGAAAAAACGATATTTCAAATTTCCGTAAATTATCTACCGATTTGTATTTGTATAAGTGGTTCACCAAAATCATAACAAGACGCCTAGAGCGAAAACTAAATATTTATCAACCACGCGAATATGGCTGATTTTAGAGGTGGATAACGGTGTTAACGATCATTTACAGACCATCAAAAGCATTATAAGAAATCTATAGAATACAACAAACCACTCGAATTAGTATTTGTGGATTTTAAAAAACTTTTGATACCGTGGAGCTCCCCCGGCGATACTGTCTACCCTGTAGCAAATGAGAATAGACTACAGATATATTCAGTTAATTAAATTCATTTATAATAACGCAACAGCAAGTGTAAGATTCCATGAATTCATAAGTAAATACCTGAGCGGAACGTGGAATCAGATAAGGTGATAAGATTTTTCCTAATCTTTTTACGGAGGTGTTAGAATATGCTTTTAAGGAACTTAATTGGGATGGAGAAGGCATAAACATCGATGGCGAATACCTAAATCACGCTTTGCTGATTGTATTGTCATATAGCCCACAATCTAGGTGATGCCCAAACAAATGTTTACCGAATTGCAAATAATATCAGCACATATTAGTCTAAATATTAACTTTCAGAAAACCAAGTTTATGAATATCTAGTTATGAACAGTAATATGAAATTTAAGGAAAGCCAGGTGAACAACGCCCAAAATTACAAGTGTTTGGGTTTGAATTACAAATTGGCAAACATAACGAAACCCGTGAGATACACCGTCGTGTGGGTTTAGGATGGAAGGCTTTTGGAAGCTGAGAGATACGCTGCAAGGTAATTTGCCAATGCAATAAAGAAAAAATTATGAACAATGCGTTCTGCCGGTAATCACGTATGGCGCCGAGACACACTCACAATAACAAAAACAGTTAGCAAACAAACTGAGAGTATCGCAATGGGCAACGGAGAGAGCTCTGCTGGGTATCACAAGGAAGGTGGAATAACACACAGAACTATCAGACAACAGTAATATATATTATCCAAAAAATTACGCAATATAAATGGAGGTGGGCAGGCCATATAGCTCGAAGGGATGATAACCGATGGTATAGAAGACTAATAGAATGGAGATCCAGACAAAACAAAAGGAACAGAGGTAACCACTATCAAGATGGAGCGATGACATCGAAAGAGTGGCAGAAAATTGCGTTTTACACCGCTCAAGACAGATATCAGTGGAAGTTCTTAAAGGGGGGGGCCTATATCCAGCAGTGGATGAGGACGACTGAGGATGATCCACTAGTTTGTGACAAATATTCATGAATATTTTTTAGTTATTTTTCTAGGTTGAAATCTATGGGAGCAATCGTTTCGCCTGTGTCAGGCCTGGCATAAAAGGTGCCTTGTCTTGGATTCTGAAGTGACCATTTTGAATTAAAAAGATAAAAAGAAAAATATTTTTGTACACTTAAATATGAGTTTAAGTGTATAAAGTACTTCAAATAAATTCTCGACTGCTTTTATTATATTCATAAAAAAAATTCCAAAATTATCCTTCTTTCCTGGGAACTGGAGTGGCCTTACTCCTTAGGTTATTTGATGCAAGGAAAGTTAAAGTGCAAGAACTAACCAATAACTAATTTTTTTCCTATTAGTTCATCTTTAGAAAAAGTTAAGTTAGATTTTATTAGTATAATCACGGATTCAAACTTCTAGGTAATTATATCTGCCTGGAAAAGCTTGAGATATGTATGCACGTAGGAATCGCCAGACGTCACCACCTGAACATAGTGGTTCGTGGTGTAGTATGTGGTAGAATGGAACCTCAATAGTTGTAAATCAAGCTGGAGCGGTGATAGCTTCAACTGTTTCATTTACAACAGCAGCGAAATGATCAACGAATGTTTTATGTGAAATTTTAACAAAAGGCAAGCCAAATTAAGCAAAGCGTGGAAGCGACATTCAGCGAAAATTTCCCTTTATATGCCACAATAAAAAATTGGACTACAAAGTTTCGCTGAGGATGACTAAAGAAATATGGAAAATGAGGAACCCAGTGATGAGTAGTTCCCAGTGATGAACACTTGAAAATTAAAAAACTAGATATATCCATTTCAGAAGCATGAAGGTCAGGGCTTGTTAGGTTGCAAAACTTCTATAGGCTATTCAGTGTGAACAGTGTGTTGAATGCGCTCGTTCATTTTTAGCATTCTCTCTCTTGGAGTAGACTGTAGCAGAAGAGAAAACAATGACTTTCTATTATAGTTTATTTAAAACAAAAATGGTGGAATGGTGAAGTCAAAGAGAACAATTATAGCAAGAATTTTCTGATACTACAAAAGGAATGCCCGTTGGTAGACTTTAGAGAGTTAATACTATATATTATCTAATCTTTTGAAGCAATTTAAAAAAAAGCAAAACAGCAAGAAATGGTTACTAAAATTGTGTCCTCCATGATAATGCGTGTTGTGATAGTCAATGTTAAACAGTAAGGGTTTCAATAATTATTTAATTAATCACCCTATGGTCTGAATATAGCTTCGACGAGCGTATCTCTTCCGAAAATTAAAAAATAACTTTTACGAACGTCCTTTTCCCACCAACGCCGAATGCAGCGTAGAGTATCTTAACTGAAAGAATTATAATTATTATTTTAAACGCACGGGACCACTTATTAAGCGTTGAACAAGGTGTAACAAAAGTTGTCGTTATATAGAAAAGGAAAACTATATACTTTCTAACTGAAATAGGCAAGGGATTTCTAGTGCTTTCTACGTATTTAGTTACTGTTTCTCTCGATAACGACTATTATGTACCTGATTTTAAAACTTTATAAATGATGGTATATCTCTAAATTACGGTACTAAGTTCAGATACATTTATCTGATCTTAAAAATCCATAAAAAAAACTTGTTAAGTTAGAAAAATTGCTGATCAACATTATTTACAAATAATGTTGTTCAAAATATTTTAATTAATTAAAAAAATTGCAGAATGTTTTCGAAAATATTGGGGAAGCTTTGTTTCACGCTTTTATTCATTTCAAAGGGAAACTAATTTTTACGTTAAATAAACAACTTTATTTAGACACGTCGCGGACTTTGATGATTATTAACCACCAATAACTATCGAATACTACAAGTTTTCCTTGTGCGTGGGAGCAAGACTATTTAGTAAGGAATCGTGTTATGGAATATTTCGATAATTTTTGCTCATATCTTAACGTAGATAATTTTTAGGTATACAAATTATATCGGTAACTCAAGTATCTCAAAATTCAGATTCAAATTATAAAATTTTACCCCCACTTTTATGTGTACCAGTATCAGTACTAAAGAAGCAAAATCATGCGATGCTGCTATTCATATAACCTCAAAATACAGCCTCGAAAGCAATGTCATTCGATAAGCAGACATTTGAGGTACTGCATTTGTAATACAAACAAAAATGCATCCGAAGCTACACAAAGATTTGTACAAAATGTGGTACCAGCGATTTCGAAGCGGTGACTTTGATCACTCAGATCGTGACGTTCTGGGAAAGATGACACGTGATAAAAAACGATACGGGATTTTTCCTTTTCCTCGGAAAGGGAAGTTCTCCCTCACGTGGCGCATTCTTCGCACTGGGACCACTGATTATTATTAATTTCGGTTGCGGCGACGTCACCTCGCGCACTTTATTAGACGATAGCAAAAAAAGTATAACCGAATTCATCGAATCGAAACTTCCATCTTTTTTAGAGACGGACCCCAGTAACTACCTGAAAAGTAGTTAAAATGCTTGGAAAATAATGGGGAATATTTTTTTCGATCGAGTTGTATTCTGTTCCTGAACAAATAAACAATTTTTTAGGGCGAAAAAGGTAAAGCATTAATTTGTATACCTAAGCCAAAGGAAATAAATAAATATCTAAGAAGGATAATATAAAAAAGCACCTGTTTTGTGTAATATAGTCGAAGTACTCTTTAAGGGCGAGATATATGTCATGGAGCCGAAAAAAGGGATTTTTTTAGCGAAACTATTCATTAAATAACTCAGATTTTTATTTTATGTAATAATACATAACTTCTTTCTTTCTTTCTTTCTCTTTTATTGAGCTCTATCCGTCTTTGGATAATTTACTCAGCTTTGAAACCGTCTCGTGCTTAGGCAGAGCACCGGCGACCCTTCGGTGATGCGTTACACATTCTCGAGTTTGGATCCGGTCTACAGGTGGAGAGCAACGTAATCTCGCTCTAGGCGATATTGCTCCCCAAAAAAACATTTATTTGTCTTTAAAAACTTAATTTCTTTTTTGGCACTGATAAAGGATCTCCTCGGGAACTGCTACTGGTTTTGGGTATAACCTTTTCTGTCAGACTGTCTGATTACGTGATTGACACAAAAAACACGGCCTCACGTGTTCACCTACTGCTCAAATCACCTAACCACAACCGACGTTATAGGAATCACCCCTCACAGCGCTTAGCAACCCTATGTGATTCGAACCCCTATCACGCAATTTGCAGACCACCGATCCACACTTCGAAGCCCCAAACCGCCCGAACTTCGCCTTCAGAAGCCCCAACCGGGAAAATGCGTCCGAGTGCTACGAACTGTCGACCGGAAGTGTAATACATAACTTAAAATGCAATTTGTGAATTTTTAATTTAATAAAAAAATAAATAGCGGCGCTGGACGCGTTTTTTCCCTGTGAACCTGTTTTTTAAGAAGCATTGCGGTGTGCACGCTTACTGGGAGCTGGGATCATCTGAAATCAAAAGGACTCCGCATTTTTTCTTATGGAAAGTGGTTTCGGGGCAAATTGGCTGAATTTTTGATATGTTGCAGTTCTCAGTTTTCTGAGCACAAGTTTTTCATGGGCACAACTTTCGAAAATGGGCAGATTTCGAGTTATTTCCAATTTAAGTACATAAAATCCATTTTTTTAAAACTATTTTGATAAGAATTAAATTAAAGAGACAAGAAAAAAAACTTTCGCACTTATTCACTAACCATCATAGTTATATGTATTTTGGGACGCTAAAACCGAATTCCGGGGTCCAAATTAACATATTACGTCATCATTTTGACCCTTCTTCGAAAAACAGTAAAACCCAGCCAAAAAGGAGTTCAAAAAAAATTAAGGATTTTAAAAAAGTAGATTTTTCGATATCGGTGTATCTTTGCGGTCTTTAAATAGAATTAATTAATCTCATAATTATCAAAATGGTTTTAAAAAAATGGGTTTTTTTATTAGTACTTTAAATTGAAAATAACTCGAAATCTGCCCATTTTTGCAGGTTTGTGTCCATCGACACTTTTGGACATATCAAAAATTCAGCCAATTTGACCGAAACCACTTTTCCATAAGAAAAGTGCGGAGTCCTTTCCAAAGAAATTAGTTTATTAGAGGATCAATCTTGTCTTTAAAAGAAGAAATTTGATTTGATCAACAAGAACTTTATTTTTTATTAGCAAAAATGCAAAATGTTGTGACGTCACTTTTTTTTTTAACGCTTTTTTTGTTTAAACCAGTAGATGATTATTTTTTAAATCCATCATTCAAAGACAAGAGTGATCCTCTAGTAAACTAATTTTTTTGTAAATTTTTGATTTAGGATGATCCAGATCCCAGCAATCGTGCACACCGCAATGCTAACACATGGGCTGAAAAGTCCCGGGCCTAACAAAGAAAACACGGTTTTTTTGGTTCAAAATTAGCTTTATTCATCAACGAAATCTCCATCAAGAGCAACGCAATCATTCCAGCGCCGCTCTAACATTTCAATACCACTTTTGTAGAACGATTTATCTTTTGCCTCAAAATAGGCCTCAGTTTCAGCGATAACCTCTTCATTCGTGCGAAATTCTTACCGGCGAGCATTTTTTTTTCAGGTCTGCGAACAGCCAGTAGTCGCTGGGAGCCAAATCTGGCGAATACGGTGGATGTGGGAGCAATTCGAAGTTCAATTCATGTAGTTTTGCCATTGTTTTGATTGACTTGTGACACGGTGCGTTGTCTTGATGAAACAAAATTTTTTTCTTTGCCATATGCGGTCGTTTCTTTGCAATTTCGGCCTTCAAACGCTCCAATAACGCTATATAATATTCACTGTTGATGGTATTTCCTTTCTCAAGATAGTCGATGAATATTACACCACGTACATCCCAAAATACCGAGGCCATAACCTTTCCAGCCGATTGTTGTGCTTTCGGGCGCTTTGGACGAGGTTCACCAGTTGCTGTCCACTCAGATGACGATCGTTTTGATTCCGGAGTGAAGTGATGGATCCATGTTTCATCCATTGTCACATATCGACGCAAAGATTCCGGTTTGTTACGTTTAAACATGGCCAAACACTGCTCAGAATCATCAACACGTTCTTGTTTTTGATCAACAGTGAGCAAACGCGGGCACCCACTTTGAACAGAGCTTTCTCATTAGTCAAATGCTCATGCAATATAAAGCCAACACGTTCTTTTGATATCTTTACGATGTCAGCTAACTCACGCAACTTCACTTTTCGATCATTCAAAACGATTTTATGGATTTTTTTTGATGTTTTCTGGTGTGTTACCGCCTCATTTGGACGTCCACTGCGTTCTGCATCATCGGTGTCTCTACGACCACGTTTGAAGTCAGCAAAACAACGTTTTATTGTTGTTTCTGATGGAGCGGAGTCCCCATAACACTTTTCAAGCCATTGCTTCGCTTGAACGGTATTTTTTCCCATCAAGAAGCAGTGTAAAATTAAAACACGAAATTGTTTTTGATCCATTGTTTTGAAAATAACAAAAGTAGCGTCACTCTTAGCACAATAACTCACAAAACTAATGAATAGAATATCATGAAATTTTAACAGCTGTCTTTTGAAGGTTAGTATTAACTGAAAAAAAGGTGACTGCAATAAAACTAGCGCCATCTATGTGTTAGGCCCGGGGACTTTTCAGCCCATGTGTTAATTAAAAAAAGGGGGGGGTCGTAGAGGAACGTGTACAGCGACGCCAGCTTTCTTGAAGGGGTTACATATACCAAGAAATTTCAAAAATTCGATTTTTTTACGGATTTTTATTCTCTATACTTCTAAAAATTATACAAAAAAAAAACCGGTTAAGTGCAAGTTAAACTTGCGCAATTAGTGTTCCGTACGTTGATTGCTTTTAAAAATAAAAAAAAAATTGTTACAGAGGTATAAAATGATCAGTGACTTCACAAAATACACCCCAAATGAGTTTTCAACAAAGTTTGTTTCCAATCTTTACTGAAATCTGATGACCTTGAAATTTTTGTTTTTTTTATATACCATATAAATTATTAAAGGTAATGCACTCGTGATATTTTTCGTTCAATCTACACCCCGTGGAGAATATTCCAGAATTTTTTTTCGAAATTTTTTGATAAGTACTTTTCGAGATAAGGCCCGGGACAGCGATTTTTCGCGAATTTTTTAAAACTAATACAAAGAAAAGTGCGCGCATATTATATATATATATATATATATATATATATATATATATATTTTACTCGTATTTTCACA
Source organism: Pachyrhynchus sulphureomaculatus (assembly GCA_019049505.1). NCBI lineage: Eukaryota > Metazoa > Arthropoda > Insecta > Coleoptera > Curculionidae > Pachyrhynchus > Pachyrhynchus sulphureomaculatus. The sequence continues at coordinate 146,109,819 of CM032454.1, read as the reverse complement.
AGCTTTCATTTGACATCACACTCGGTGACCTAGTAAAAAAATTTTTTTTTCACTTCCGACTTCACCCCCCAAAACTAACCCCTTAAGTCAAAATTTAATTCTCAAAACTACATGGCTCTGATGAGGCCATCAATTTCTATATTATTACCAAATTTCACCCTTCCATGTCAAATAGTTTCGGAGAAAAATCGGGTGTGACAGACAGACAGACAGACACCGAAGTGATCTTATAAGTGTTCCGTACGGAACACTAAAAAAGAACTAAGAAAATTCCATTCCATTATGAAGTTATAGTATTAAATGTGACCTGCCGTCGGATTGGGACCGCTACCTGTTTTCAGACACTGTCTGCAATATTACTGTCAATTTTTAATATTTTTTTACCTTTTTTTAAAATCTTAATAATTACGTTTTCTACAAAATGTCGAGAGGTTTTTTTAATTTTTCTAATAGACAATTTTTTTTATAAATAATTAAACATAAATTTTTTGGTCGAAAATTGCATACTAAAGTTTGAAACCCAGTAAATTTTTTATTTTTGAAAAAAAACCCTTCGAACGATTTTTAACTACTACATTATTTTACAAGATTATTTTTTATTTTAACTCCGCCTGTAGCATCGGAGGGTGGATTGAGTAGCCTGACGGTGCTGTTGCCAGTCCCAAACCCGGACAAAGGAGGAGGGTTTGTGGGCAAGGCTAGCAACATACCCGCAGTGAAAACAACACATGGCTCACAGAACTAATGTAAAGACTCGGAACAGGACAGGGACAGTGGGTTGACGAAAATGGCAAGGAAACGGAGACTGAGTAACAATAAAAAAAGGAATATAATACGAATAGCAACGTGAAACATAAAAACACTAAATAATAAAGATCAGGAAATTGAAAAGGAATTAAAAAGATAAAACGATAGAAATATGCGTATTACAGGAAACAAGAAAGAAGGGCAAAGGGTAAGTGTGGCTCGGCGAATACCTTTTGATATACAGCCGTGTCGAAAGGAATAACAGAGCAAAAGAGGGTGTAGCACTGATGATTCACAGAAAGCTAACTCAGAACATCCAAGAATGTAAATACATATTAGAAAGAAAAATAGTAACAAAACTTAAATCAAAGAATCAAAAAATTAACATCATTGGAATATACAGTCCAGAAAACTGCAAACCGGAAAACGAGAGAACAAAATTCGACGAAAAACTACAAGAGACAATTGATGCAGTCCCAAAAAGAGAAGTAATTATCATAATGGGAGACTTTAATACACGAGTAGGGAGTGAAATAGCGGTTCAATGAAAATGTGACGAATGAGAATGGCGAATTTTTGATAAACTTCTCCGCACAAAACGAGTTCCGAATAAATAACACAACATAATATACGTTTCAAAGTACGAGAGGAGATAGATCAATCATAGAATACATTCTAACAAATAGAGAAATACATGATACACAAATATTAGACATAAGATGTTTATGTTCTGCAGATGTAGCAAGTGATCACAGTGTTGTATTGTGAAAAATCAGAATGACAATAAAGAGACCTCAAAAAACAAGCCTAACAGTTTACGAAATAAAGACAAAGGTAGAAAGCCTACAAGACGAATCAATAAAAAATCTCTACCAAGACAAGATTGGAGAACGAAATAAATGAAAACCCGGTGGTAGAGGAAGAAGACATAGAAGACAGTTGGAGGAAGATCAAGGATAACATTATAAACGCAGCAAAGGAAGCACTCGGGGAACGTAAAATAAACAGAACATCAAGAAGACCGAATAATACGCCTTGGTTCTGCGAGGAAGTGAAATTTAAATGCTAAGAAAAAACAAGAGCCTATCTTAAATATAGATCAAGAAAAACCAGAGAAACAAATGAAGAATATAAGAAAGTCCGCAATGAAACAAACGCCCTAGTGAGAAAAAAGAAAATGGAACGCTGGGAAAGATTCTGTAAAGAAATGGAACATGACTTTTATGGTATGCAAATGCAGATTTGGAGAATGATACGTGAACAGCGAAAGGAAATGAAAGAATTAATAGAAGATACATCGAAAAAGATACATGGATAAATTATATAAAGCAATTGTATAATACAACAGAAAATTGGGCACCCGAAACACCAGAAATAGTAATTAACAAACATCAGAAAGAGATGATAAACAGGTGGAAGCAGCTCTCAAAAAATTAAAAAACCGAAGATCATCTGGTAAGGACGAAGAACAAAATGAACTATTAAAGTACGGAGGAGCGAAACTGACTACAGAATTGACAAAGCTCATAAACAAAATAATACAGGGATCGCAAATACCAGAAGAATGGAGAACAAGCATAATGATACCACTTTTTAAAAAAGAAGAAAAAAACCGATCCGAATAATTATCGAGGAATTAACCTCTTGTGCACAACTTTAAAACTGACGACAAAAATTGTTACCAATAAAATAACTCCACTTATACAGTTTTCCGAAGAAGAACAAGGATTCAGGAGCGGAATATCCCGTAACGACACAGCATTTATAATCAGACAAATTACTGAATAATCAATTGAGTATAACAGACTAGCGTTCTTATGTTTTATAGATTTGGTAAAAGCATTTGATAGAGTATAGCTGCAAGACGTAGTGCACACACTTTATGATAAGAATATTCCATTGGATATGATAAAACTAATTGGGAACATTTACAAAAAAAAAAATAGCAGCTAGAGTAAATTCGGAGTTAACTGAACCCATAGAGGTAACAACTGGTATTAGACAAGGAGACTTAGAGTCTGTTTAACATTATATTAGATGAAATAATTAAACAGGTAAAAACAAAAAATGGTTATAAAATGGGGAATAAAGAGATACAAATACTGAGAATGAAGATGACTTGCAGAGATTATTACATCAGTTTAATACAACAGCAAAGAAATTTAATATGAAAATATCAGCTGAAAAAACCAAATCAGGTGTAAGCTGGAAATCGAATATCAGATTATAGAGCAGGTGAAGACAATTAAATATTTAGGAATTAAATTATCATATAACAACAACATAGAAGAAATAAAAGAACAAATAGTGAAAGTCAACAGAATAGCATTATGCTTGAATGACACTATTTGGAAAAATAAATACTCAAGAACATCTCGTATTTATAAATCTGTAGTTTTTATTTATTGATCACCTCCCCGTCTGAGTAGGGATTGTAACCTTTTTGATATCCTAAGGATGTCGGCGAGGATGGTCGTAATTCCCGTCAACGTTGTCCAAGTGCTGAAACATACATTTTTCTATTTCACAGCACTTTTTAAACAACGCGGTAGTGCTGCCTCGGACGTTATTGCATTTCTGCGAACAACTACTACCTATGTACGTGGCCAGGCTAAATATACTCAAATAAATTAATAAATAAGTATATCCATCTGCGGGATTGAACCCTCGACCTTTTGCACCCTAAGCAAGGTACTACGCTACGGAGCCACGGGCCGCCACTATTCGACCAGTTATGACCTACACAGCAGAGACAAGACCAGAAACACGCAAAACTCAGAGATACTTACGAGCAAATAAAATGAAAACATTACGAAGAATTGCAGGAAGAACACTTTGGGATAGAGAAACAAATGACAACATATGTGAAGTAGAGGATATTAACTCGAGGATAAAAAACAGAAAACAAGAATGGAACCAACATATAAATAAAAGGTCCGAACGACGGTTAGTGAAAACAGCTCGAGATAAATCACCGGTGGGCCGAAGGAGTGAGTATAGGACGCACACGAAAAAGATAAAACGATAACCTGTAGCGACAATACATTAAAAAAAAACACGCAAGAATGCCTAATATAAAGAAGAAGATTTTTTACTTTTGTATATTGGATTATTTTTTGTGAAGTTCTCCTGCAGACAGGGAGGCGCCATAGTTTTTATCAACCTGATAAAAAATAATGTTAATAATTAAAACATATTTTTAAAAAAAAATTCTTATAATTTAAAGTACAATAAAAATATATAATCGCCATTCTTTTATATTATTCACTTACTAACCTTTGAAATATTTTTTTTAATTATACATACTTTTTGCAGAGCCCAGGAGTACGTAACCCCATTAAAATTTCACAAATTATATTTTAAGCTATCTATTATTAATTATTGTAAAGCAACTGAAAATAGACAGAAGTCCATAATTCCAGCAGTTTACTAGCTGTTCTCTTGTCCGTCAAATCCATCCTGAGACGCGTTTCGCCGTATCACGGCTCGTCAGTCAGGCTAGGATTGACAAACAAGAGAACGGAATCAACTGGTACTTATCCCAGAAATTCGAAGTACGATGGTAGGATACAACGAATTGTATTAGGTACGCATACCTATTACTTAATCGAAAGCTGACACAGCAGCTTTTGAACCGACAAAGTGGTTGACACAGTCAACGCTTTAAAAGCAGGTAGCGCTTTTCGAGGGATTCTTCCTCAGGCATATATAATTATTGTAAAGCAACTGATAATAGACAGAAGTCCATATTCCTGCAGTTTACTAACTGTTCTTTTGTCCGTCAAATCCATCCTGAGACGCGTTTCGCGGTATCACGGCTCGTCAGTTAGGCTAGGATTGACAAACAAGAGAACGGAATCAACTGGTACTTATCCCAGAAATTACGGAGTACGATGGTAGGATACAACGAACTGTATTAAGTACGCATACCCATTACTCCATCGAAAGCTGACACATGTATGATAGTAGGTATGCGTACTTAATACAATTCGTTGTATCCTACCATCTTACTTCGTAACTTCTGGGATAAGTACCACTTGATTCCGTTCTCTTGTTTGTCAATCCTAGCCTGACTGACGAGCCGTGATACGTCGAAACGCGTCTCAGGATGGATTTGACGGACAAAAGAACAGCTAGTAAACTGCTGGAATATGGATTTCTGTCTATTTTCAGTTGCTTTACAATAATTATATATGCCTGAGGAAGAATCTCTCGAAAAGCGCTACCTGCTTTTAAAAGCGTTAACTGTGTCAACCACTCTGTCGGTTCAAAAGCTGCTGTGTCAGCTTTCGATGGAGTAATAGGTATGCGTACTTAATACAATTCGTTGTATCCTACCATCGTACCTATTATTATATAAAATAAAAACATAATTTATATAATGAATATTATCGCTAAAAAAAAACGCTTTTTTTCGGCTCCCTAACTAGGTATATGCCTTTAACTCTTAAAAGGTAGTTTAGTTAAGAAAGTTAAAAAGTAGAGCAATAGATATATTTAAATTCTATCTGTGAAAGGGCAGGGACTATTATAATAAAAATAATAAATCAACAAATTAGTATATTATGGCTTGGCCACAACAACACCGACAACAAATTTTGCCAATTACGTCCAACCTTAATTCAAACCTCAATTAAACCTCACTGATAAAAACTTCATCGATATCTTTTTAAAGTGTTTAAGCTATAATAACTGTTAGTTCTGCTAAGCGTTCTTGCCCTGCGACCTGAACAGCACCACCTTTCAAATGCCTCCTTGACCCTGTCATACATTGTCAAGAACCACTCTAAAGGTGTCACGTAATAAACCGACGAGACGGACGTAGAAGGTGTATAAACGCTCACCTAAAAATTATTGTTAATTTTTGTAGAGGGATTGATTTTTGGTATTTATCGTAAAACGAAAAAATAATACCAAAAATATATTTATAATTATAGACCAAGAGGGCAACGCTGAATTTTGACCTGTCGACTAACCGTTTGCGTAGTTATTTTGTTCTATCGGGCGAGTCGAATAAAAATCTTTAACGTTGATTTTGCGGCAACATGCTACATCCAAAAATGGACTGTCGTTTAACTACTTGAATCAAGTACCGTAACATTTGATACTAAAAAAGTCAAGCTTCCCAAAGGGCAGACGGCACCGAGACCGGATCCAGCTTTCGGGCCCAAAAAAAACCTCGATCCAAAAATGGATTGTAATTTAACCATATAAAATCAACAAATTTAGTTTGTTCTTGATAAGAGGGAAGACAGATGCCGCCAATACTGGAGGACAAAGGACCGGGGGGACCGGACTCGCTTTTCCAGCCGAAAACGGTCCATTTTTGGGTTTTTGAACAAATACTCGTAAGACGCGTCTGTCCAAGTTATTTTTTGAAAATTTAAACTAATTAAGAAAATATTACGAGGGCAGACATCTCGCTTGTATCCGAACAAGCCAAGGCATTTTGAAATTTATTATAGGTTTAACATAAAAATTCGTACCGGATGACCAAATTATTTTTTAGGCTACGTTGTTAAAAAAAAACTTTATTTTAAAGTATTTACTTAAAATTAAGTAAGTTGCTAGGTTCTTGAAGAGTTTACTAGAAATTTCAAATAAAATGCTTTTAAATTCTACGATGAACTCAAAAAAATCAAGTAAAGTAATGCCTGAAAAATCAAGTAAATATTTGAAAGGACCCCGCACATTTCTTATGGGAAGTGGCCCTCGGTGAAATTGTCTGAAATCGATATATGTTATTCCTTTCGAGCTCCCGATCAAAAGTTCCCATGGGCACAAAGTCGGAAAATGGGTAGTTTTTCAGATATCGGGGGTAGAAAGACGATTTTCGGAGATCTTGTCGACAACAACGTAAAGCCGTGAGGTTGGTTATGCGCCGTTCTCCGGGGTATACGGGGTTTTTTTTCGGTCGCTGATTCCAAATCTGGGGTCAGGGTCAGGTCAGGGTCCTTTCGATTAAACGCTTAAAAAATTTAGAAAATACTTAATTTTAAGTAAATGCTTTTTTTTGTAGAACCTATAATAGTGTCTATACTATCAGAATTTCGATTTTTTTTTGAACTATGAAAATGCCTTGGCTTGCTTGTTCTGGTACAAGGGCTAAATTTTCCAAAAAAAATTTGGGTAGACACATATGACTCAAAGTTTGGGACTTACGGTCTTATTTATTCAAAAACTCGAAAAACGACCGTTTTTGGCTGGAAACGCGGGTCCAGCTTCGCTCTCTGGTATTGGCGGCATCTTGTCTTTTGCAGGTTCCTTCTTATTTTATCAAGAACAAACTAAATATATTGATTTTATATGGTTGAGTCCATTTTTGGATCGGCGTTTTTTTTTTGGACCCTAAAGTTGGGTCCGGTCCCGGCGGTGTCTGCCCTTTGGGGCGTTCGACTTTTTTACTGTCGATAAATGTTATGGTAGTTGATTCAAGTTGTTAAACGACAGTCCATTTTTTACCGCAAAATCACCGTTAAAGGCTTTTATTCGACTCTCCCGACAGAATGAACAATTAGGCAGACGGTTAGTCGACAGGTCAAAATTCCGGGTTGCCCTCTTGGTCTATTAAGAGAGCAATTCCACTTGATAGAGGGGTTTTATTGGCTATCTCAAGAAGCTATAACTTTGTTGGTAGTGGAGTTACAGAAAAATGGAGAGCAGGGCTAGATTCGTCATAGTTATTTTTTGTTATACAACGCTGTTTATTGAGCTTTTTGTGTGAAACAGTAAAAAACATAACTAGTACAAAAAAAAACTTCAAATGTTGCTCAAATTACGTTTAATTAAGCTTGAAGGATTAAATTAAACTCTTACTTTTAACGTAAACCATTAAAACATTTTTTTTTAACATTTGTACCAATTTTTTTATAATGTAATGAAGAAAAAGAATGGCTAGTAAAAGATGTGCCTGGTAGGCATCGACAATTTTTTCAATGGTGATGGAGACAAAAATGACTGTTAAAACTTTAAACGTTGTTTTCTTAGTTTCTAAGTTTTACAAGGCACAGTTTGTCCAAAAAATGTGAAAATATGTGTTCACCACTATGGAGGGCTTATAATGAACTAAACTGCACAACGGAGAAAGCTCGAGCGCCAGGATTATTGGTCTTTTTTAAAAACTTGTTGTACAATGAGAGTGGATTAAAAAGTCTTCTAAAAAATAAGGTAAATAACATTTTTTTGCAAAAACAAAAATTTATTTCTCAACATAATCTTCATTGAGCTTAATACATTTGGTCCAGCGAGATTCCAATTTTTTTATTCCTTCAGAAAAAAGCTGTTTCCAACTATGCATAATATTCATTTACAGCACAAATAATTATTTGACGATTATTTCTTGCTCCCAAGGCAATTTTTGAGGTTACGAAACAAAAAGGCACTTGGTGCCAAATCTGGGGACTAGGGTGAGTACGGAACTATTTCGAGGCCCAACTCGTGCACTTTTGCCATTGTAACCACGGATGTGTTAGAAGACGCATTCTCAAGTCGAAGAAGCACTTTTTACGAGCTAATTTTGGGCGCTTCTGCTTCGACTCATTAAGCAGCCGTTTCAATAACGATGCGTAATAAGAGCAAGTTACTGTTTTACCGTTTTCCAAATAATCAACGATAATAATACTCTGTGAGTCTTTTTCTGGTGCAATTTCACTTTCGCCAATTCACTGTTTTGACTGCCATTTTGTCTCCGAAGTTTAATGGAGCATCCACGTTTCGTCTACAGCCCCAATACGACGCCAAACGTCCATCGAATAAGGCTGCGAGTTTTCCAAAAACTATTTTCAAATGGCTTTCCTCATGCGTTTTAGATCTGGAGTCAACAAACGCGGCACCTATTGCGCACTTAGCTTCATTTTTAGAACTTCATGCAGCATATTATGTACCCATTGTTATGAGATGCCTAAGTAATTTCACGAAGGTTAATGTGACGATCTTCCATCACGATACCATGAATTTTATCGGCCATTTCTTCAGAAGAAATCTAAATCGGACGTCCTGCACGTGGAGTATGCTCGTACTGGCACGTTTAAATTGATTTATCTAGTAATAAATGGCCTTGAAAGCTAGTGCAGAGTCACCACGAACTTTCTTCAGTTCTACCTGGGTCACAGTCACCTTTTTTTAATAAAAACGTTTTATCAGTGGACGATACTAGGCTTTATCCGTTTATACGAAACCTGTAACATCGATCCCTTACGATAGTAGCCAACAAACAACTGCGTGTTGCATCTGTCTAAAACATTAAACACAATAGTTACATGAAAAACGCTTACCAACAGTATTGCCGCTCAACAAAATTTTCCTTCATTTCGTAGAAATTTATTAGACTTATCAATCCACCCTCGTAGTTTTGTCTTTACTGTTTCACACCAAATAGCTAAATAAACTATGTTTGCTATACAAAAAACTCTGCCGAAGCGGGTCCTACTTTTCACTTTGCCTATGTCTACTATCAGCAAAAATACAACTGCCTCCTCACCAAGACTGGCCTTGTCAAGAGGCCATTTCGGGACGTGCGTATTACATCTAGTCAGCCGGAGTAGAATCAATAATAACAATATTAGTCATGTCATATGTCAGTGAAAGATAGCATCTGTTGTATCTTACTGCTATATTAAGTGAGTTTGGCGTTAGGAGTACCGATTTTTGTTCTCCTCTATATCGATCCTAGCTCGGCTAACGAGTTGTGATACATCAGAACGCGCGTCCCGAGAAAATTCGACAGGCGGGGGGGGGGGGGGGGGGGGGTCAATTCTCATAGCTAATAATTATTTTTTGTTTCCTGGTTGAGGAAGAAGGGTGTTCGTTAGAATATTGGGTTGACATCTGCCAAAGATACAAATTGTTGTATGTTACCGCCGAAAAATTATAATTTTATATTAAGTTTTTAATATACTCTGTTATCCAATGGTATAGTATAAGGATGAAGCACTACGATGAACTTATTCCATACAAACTGGATAGGTATGCTCCATGATTCTATCGATAAATTTGCGCTTTCAACCACAATAAAGTGCAGTTTAATAAATCGGTTATAACATAGTAAATCCAATACAGTAGCGAAACTTGGTGACAGGATTTTGACGGTGCGTGCGTCGACGGGTCCCTTTTTCAAAATGGCCGTTCAATGTTTACATCTGATCTCGGAATGTGTCTTTTGAAATGTACTGTCGATCGTTTCTTGATGTGACTGCAATTTATATGAATTTAAAGATAGAAGGAAGAAAGAGTTCGTATAAAAAGGTAATTAAAAATGTTTGTAAATGAAGAAAATCGAAAAGGTTTTTGTGCCGTTGACAATTGTAAAAAGAATTCAAAAAGTACGTCGGGGGTGAGTTTCTTCTTCTTCCCCAAAGATGTTGAAAGGTAGTGATTTTATTAAACAATATCAATCGCATAAGAAATCGTACTCGGATAAATTGAATAATTTTAAAAAGCTATTTCTCTCTTGGTTATAAAGCAAAGATTTGGCTTGCAGAAACCAAACGCGTCATCAATTGTCCAATTGAAAATTTGTGCAAAAATTATAAAATATGCGCCTCAAAAGTGTCAAAAGCTAATAATACAGGTAAAGATCCTTATAAGAGTCGGATTTTATTGTAATTACAATGAAGTCCAATCAGGCCCAGAAACATTCAATTTGTAATCGGACATAAAATTCATTGCCGAATTCAAATTTGGGTTCCAGTTTAAGTTTTCACTTTTGGGCGTTATAGAGTCACAACATAGCGTTGGGCCCAACATCTGATAGGCCTATTCAATTCCCTGGAGCAAATGCTACAACTTTTGTCTGCAACATTTTTTCTGAAAGTGCCTTCCAGGCAAGTTTTTCACTTGTAATCATCTTTTTTCTAACAAACCGCTCCATTCTTATGGTTTGTTTTTTATATTACTCATGCTGCATTAACTTGACATTTTATTAAATCATAAATTTTTAAACATTTGTATAATATGTAGGGTTCTGAATGATAAAACTTTGGACAGTAACATTATTTCTATTAAAAATCTCTAGCTGGTCCTCTTTTTAACCCTAGAAAGATAACCTACGTTGAATCGACGTAATCGATTTTGAAAAATCGATATATTTCGCTCGTTTATGGCGCCAGTGCGTTTGCCGTTCCTGCCAACTCAGTCGACCCACAGAGCTTGCAAGGGATACCTGTGTCGCTCAGGTAAGTACGCTATTTTCGTAAATAAATACCTACCGTACGTCGAAGTGACGTATGGTTATCTTTTGCGTTAGTTTTTTACGATTTGTCAGAAATATGCAACTAATGTTTTTTGTGACAGAAATTTATGTATTTTACAACATTATTATTTTTCTCTGTAGGCTTTATTTCTATAGCGAAAATGACGTCACAAGGCCGTTTAGAAGATGCACAAATTACACGGTTATTACAAGAATTGAGCGATGATGAGGTCGGGGGTTCGGACAGTGAAATTGAAGATAATTTGATCCAAGATGAAGTCCAAAGTGATGTCGAAGATTGTGAGGTGGGTCCACCAGTATCGGGAACTCCCGTTAGCACTGAAAATATGTCTCAAGTTGTGTCTGATAGCCTCCATAGCACTTCGCCTAATATGCCGAATTCTATTGTTATGCCACAACATCAATCACTTAGAGGCAAAAACGGTCATCGTTGGATGGCTTCTAAAGGTAGAACAAGTGGCAAGACATCAGCTTCTAACATTATACGAACCTCTAGGGGTCCCACCCGAATGAATAGAAGTCTTTATGATCCACTGGAATGCTTTAGTATATTTATAACTGACGACATTATGGAGGAGATAACAAAATGGACTAACGCAGAAATCCAGCTGAAGATTCGAAGGCCTGATATAAAAGCAACCTTTAAACCTGCAACCTGTGATGAAATTCGTGCTCTTATAGGAATATTGACACTTACGGCGGCTATGAAAGACAACCACTTGACTACGGACGAACTATTTGATTGTTCATATTCAGGAAACAGATATACTGCTGCCATGAGCAGAGACAGATTTGATTTTCTGATAAGGTGTTTTACGTATGGATGATAAAACTTTGCGACCAGTACTAAGAACTGCTGATCCATTTATACCAATCAGAAAAGTTGGGGAACTCTTCATAGGCCACTGTCGTTCTAACTACATCCCCGGACCGTATGTGACAATAGATGAACAGCTTCTAGGTTTCCGAGGACGATGTCCTTTTCGGATGTATATTCCCGAACAAACCTAATAAATACGGGCTAAAAATAGTAATGATATGCGACAGCACCACACGGTATATGATGATGCAATACCATATCTAGGAAAATGCACTCAAACCAACGGATTGCCTCTCGGCGAATACTATGTGAAGGAACTTACAAAAGCTATACATGGCAGTAATAGAAATGTGACCTGTGATAATTGGTTTTACTTCAGTTCCTTAAGCAAAAAGCTTGCTAAAGCAGCCATATAATTTCACTTTAGTTGGCACTCTAAGGTCGAACAAACGGGAAATACCAGAAGAGCTGAAAAAATATGCGATCTAGGCGTGTTGGAACATGTATGTTCTGTTACGATGGGCCATTGACTTTAGTGTCGTACAAACCGAAACCAAGCAAAATGGTCTTTGTTCTGTCATCGTGCGATGAAGAAGGCACGCTTCATCCCACGACATCAAAGCCAAATATGATCCATTTTTACAATGAAACTAAAGGCGGAGTCGATACGTTCGACCAAATGTGTTCCATAATATCCTGTAGTCGCAAAACGAACAGATGGCCCATGGCCATGTTTTATGGGATGTTGAATATGGCGTTTATAAACGCATACATTATTTACTGTGATAATATCACAACTAAGCAAGAAAAACCGCTAAATCGTCGTAATTTTATGAAAAAACTCAGCAATAGCTTGATGACTAGGAAGGAAATGCCTACTCTGTTAAGGAATGTAAAAGACAAAATTAATGATATTATACCAAAACGTGACGTCGTACCTTCTACACAAAGCGAAGATGTACCTGAACCAAAGAAAAGGAAATATTGTGCCTTTTGTCCATCCAAAATTAGAAGGATGACAAAATCAATGTGTGACAAATGCAAAAATCCCATTTGTGGAGAGCACAAGTCAAGCGCTTGCCCTAAGTGCCTTTGAGGCTGTATTGAATAAAAAATGCTTTTTTTTATTGTTTCTCATATTAAATATATATAAAAAGTTGATTTTGAAAAGTTTAGTAAAAATTATAAGTCTGAAAAAGTGATTTCAATATTACGTTAAGTTTTTTAAAGTAAGAATTATTTGTTTTTGTAATTTCAAGATTTTTCTTAATAAAAGTATAAATAAACCAAAATATTTTTTATTTATCCATAACACAATGACATGCATAGTGACAAATTACCACTAACATAAACATACTACAAAAGAAGTCTATAAATATATGCACTCAAACATACACACGTCGAATCAACGTATGGTTATCTTTTACGCACTATGAAATATGGTTATCTTTCTAGGGTTAACATGGCAGACTGCCACGTGACCTCTTGAAAACAGATCGATTTTCCGATACGGTTGCCCCTGAATTTCGCTACTGTATTGGGTTTACTGTGGTTATAATGTCAACTTTCACACAATTTAAATAAAAAAATGCCCGACTCAAAAATAAAACGATTTTTTCGATGTTTTTTAAGGTAGGTAGATATTTTAAATTATTAAAATAAAGGAATTTAAAATAATAAATTTTAATATTATCGTGCCCTTTCTAAAAAAATATTTTCATATTTTATTTGTTGCCTTATTTTTATATTTTGGATGTGCATCTTAAAATGGAAATAAACAATCCCAAAAATATTCCCAAAATATAATTTCAATTTTTACAAAGTAATAGGAGAATATAAAGATACAAATATTGTGTGGAAGCCATGCGGCTTCCTCACTGAAGCCTTTTAAATTTTTCAAGCTTAAAAAAATTAGGGGCAAAAATGTATTTGCTTCCTGTTTTCCAGTGCTAAAAATCAAATTTCACAAAAACCGTTAAGGAATGAAACTTTATTGTACAAAAATTATTTTGATTGTTTTCTTATTTAACTACGTTTTTTTTTTGTATTAGAATCGGGTCATTTATAGGGTACCACCCTACAAGACCTCAAATCTAGAAGTCTAAATTCGTTCAAATCTCACATTTGATTAAAATAAACCAAAAAAAATTAACTCACCTCTTTATTATCCTGGTCCTGCGCGTCGGTGAACTTCACACTGTGCGTCCTGCTCGCCTCGTGCTCCTGCCAATCGTCTGAGACATCGTCCTTGGTGGAAGCTGTTATTCGAGACAAAGTACCATTACTAAGACCGGTGTTGACATCACAACGGTACAAGCGGCCATCTGAAGCTGAGTGCATATGACGGAAAACAGCAAGGCAACAGGAGCAGCAGCACAAGGGTGCACACATAGAAAGAAAGTGACAAAGTGCACAACAACGACACACATAAGCAGAAGAAAAAATGGTGTTTGGGTGGTTTGTGAACAGAAATTGTCTTAATTTTTATTACCATAGAATATTTTCTCAAAAATTATATCTTGCAGTAAACAATTAATAAAAGCAAGAAAAATGAATTACGTGGTGTGATGGAAAAGTAATGAGATTGGTATTACATAGCACTTAGATTAACGATTGCTGTAAATTATGTGGTTTAATGACTGAAAACAGACAAAGTTCATACTCGGCAGTCTACCCACTGTTCTCTTTTTTGTCATTCCATCCTGAGACGCATTTCGCAGTATCACGGCTCATCAGTGGGGCTAGGATCGACAAACAAGAGAAAATAATTTACTAGTCCTTATCCAGGTACTTATTGGACGTAATGGTAAGATACAACGAATTGTGTGGGTAGGCTGGGTGGTATCGACTTTGTCTGTTTTCAGTATTTTTACATTAAACCATATATGCCTGAGAGGAATCCCTCGAAAACCGCGCTGCCTCCGTTGAAGTGTTGACTTTGTCAACCACTTGGTTGACTTGTAGTTGCTGTGTCAGCCTACGATGGTGCACGTACTTTGTACAGTTCGTTGTATCTTATCATTACGACTGTTGTAGACTCCAGTTTGAATGATTGTTGAGAGAGCTGGACGTTGTATCTGTAAGGAGCATACTGGAAAATATTGAGCCAAATAAAAAAGCATGGTAAATCCGATACTATGAGTTATGGAAGGCTACTACGGCTCATAAAGAACATTTGCTACTAGGGCACAAATGTTTAGATGGCACAGGGCCTTTTTACAGGGTCTAGAATAAGTGGAAGACGAATAAACTTCGACCTGACGTCCATATAGAAAGAGTGACGACAACTCTGGTAATGTTAGATCGTCGACTGATGTTGAGCAGTCAGTGAAATTTGAATCGGTTTATCGTCCATCTGATTTTAGTACGCGATTTGGACATAACCAAAATGTGTGCCAAGATTATTCCAACAAATTTCGAGATTCAGCAGAAAACCAGTTGGAGGAATGTGGACTTTGATCTTCTGTACTGCTTTGTCATCAAAGTAGTCATTGCAAATTATCATCTTCGCCGAAAAGCGAGTACAAATGAAAGAATTTGAGCTTTCGAGACAAACTGTCGGTTAAACTTTCTATTAGTAAGTCCTTGAAAGGATCAGGAAGAGAGCAGGCATTACATATACTTGGATGCTACACTATGTCAAGGACTCATCAGTCCTTGTAATTTTATCTTTATTCTTCTGGCTCGAAGAGCACTCGACAAACGGCTTTCATTGTTGTAAAGCTTCTCCAGGAAACAAATTTGAACAAATAGTCTTGGTTTGTTAAAAAAAAATGTTTTTCTGTCACATCACGAAATTTCATATTTGGGGAATACGAGGCTGGTTTGAAAAGTCCGTGCAAAGTCCGAGAGATGGCACCACCGAGGTCATGTTTAGTTAGTAGCATCTCTTGAATGAACGCACACCAAGTTTCAGCCATATTGGTCTATTTCTTTGTGTTTGGCATTCGTGTGAATCAAGGAAGTCGAGTGATTTTCAAGAAATGGACGAAAAAGAATTTCGTGTGGTTATTAAACATTACTTTATGAAAGGCAAAACGCCTCAGGAGACTAAAGAGAAGCTTGATAAACATTATGGTGACTCTGCACCTTCCATTACAACAGTTTATAAGTGGTTTCAAAATTTTCGGACTGGCCATATGGGCACAAGTGACGCTGAACGTTCTGGACGGCCTGTGGAGGTTATGATTCCAGAAATCATTTATCAAATCCATGATATGGTGATGGATGACAGAAGAGTTAAGGTGCGTGAGATTGCTAGTGCTGTGGGCATCTCGACTGAACGGGTACATAATATTTTGCATAAACATTTGGACATGAGAAAGCTATCCGCAAGATGGGTGCCGCGATTGCTCACGCTTGACCAAAAACGGAATCGTGTGAAGTGTTGCAAGGATGGTTTGCAGCTGTTCCAGAAGAATCCGGAGGACTTTAAGCGTCGTTTCGTCACTGTGGATGAAACATGGATACATTACTATACTCCTGAGACCAAACAACAATCTAAACAATGGGTTACCAAGGGGGAATCTGCACCAAAAAAGGCGAAGACCGTTCCTTCGGCCGGAAAGGTTATGGCGACTGTCTTTTGGGATTCGCAAGGGATAATCCTCATCGACTATCTGGAAAAGGGTAAAACTATTACAGGTGAATATTATTCATCGTTATTGGACCGTTTGAAAACCGAGCTGCAAGAAAAACGCCCGCGATTGGCCCACAAGAAAGTCCTTTTCCATCACGACAACGCACCAGCACACACCTCAGCAGTTGTGGTCGCAAAATTAATGGAAATAGGATTCCAACTCGTTTCACATCCCCCCTATTCTCCAGACTTGGCTCCCTCGGACTACTATTTGTTCCCCAATTTGAAGAAATGGCTGGCGGGACAAAGATTTTATTCAAACGAGGAGGTGATTGCAGACACTAATGGATATTTTGCAGACTTGGACAAATCCTATTATTCGGAAGGGATCAACAAACTAGAACATCGTTGGACGAAGTGTATAAGCCCAAAAGGAGATTATGTTGAAAAATAAAAAAGGTTTACCCCAAACACATAAGTAGTTTCTATTTTTGCACGGACTTTTCAAACCAGCCTCGTATTCTGACAAACTTAGTAAAAGGGGAAAAATTATGACAAATTTCCATTTGAGTGTACATAGAAAAGCGACCAACCCACAATTTTTGAGAAAAATGAACTACGTTGCCGTTGGTTGGATAGTAACAATTTTATAAAGAATAGTCGACTTTTGATGTTGCCGAAATTGTGGATTGGTTGATTTCTGCTCACCTAGGTTCATTTAGTTTTTTCGGGTGTGTTAAAAATAGTGTATTTTACAATAGGTAAAAACAACATAAAACTAACAATTAAAAAAACTAGATTGATTTGGAGATTTAAAATAAGTACAGAAGGAAAGGGGTTAATGATGTTTCAGAATATATTTATATCTTTATCGTGTTAATTTAGATGAAATATTCTTAAAATTTCTATTGTAATAATTTGAGGTACTTTTCAACTATTCTTGGTGGGATAGGGTATTTTAGGGCGTAGATTACAAATCCAAAATATTTTTTCCGGTTAATTATAATCTATGAGTTATTCGTCCACGATCTTAGAATATTCTTAAATCAAATTTATTTTGTTTTACACGACGAATATTAAGATTAGTTTGAATTAATTTAGCAATACTGGCTTTTAAATTTTTATACTAAGAGAATTTTTTTTAAGAATACGAAATGTGGCCTTCTTAAATAAAGATTGAGACCATAGAGAAATAATTTCAAAAATAAAATTCACCGGAAAAAATCTCTGATTCGCGATCTACATACGAGTATCAAAAAAAGACAACCTGCAAAAATCATTAAAATAAGCGATTAAGTGAGCTATTACCTAAACTAGACATCAAGATGTGATTTACTTTCATCTGAGAAGTCTCATGTCATGCTTACAAAAGAATATAATATAAATGGGTTTTTAGATAAACTTGTGGCAGTCAACGATTCAGAATATGTCGTCGATTGATAATAAGTGCCTTCGTAAATTCAAAATGGTGAGTATATCGCTGACATTCGCCCGCGACAGACGCATTGGCTTGAAAAGTTAACGTTCAACATTGTTGCCTAGGTTTTAAAAGAGAACGAACATGCATCAACCTGTCATGAATTTATAATTTTCTTTGTTATTACAATCGGTCAAGTAAGAACGACAACAGGATGGAGGTGATTAGGGACACACATGGAAAAACTATCCACGACAAAATCCTCAACAAAGATCTACAAGAGCCAAGTAAGATCCAAGAAATATTCAAATGGACCAGAAATAAAAGAAAACAATGGAATAAACACGTAGATCGGATGGCCGACAACAGAGTGGTAAAAAGTGCCAAACTCAATAAAACTTGCGCTAGAAGAACTAGGGGCAGACCTCCGAAAAGGTGGAAGGAATGCTAGACGTCCACATCGGAAGGGACTTAATGGAGATAAAACAGACAGTATGCCGACTATGACACCATATAAAAAAGAAGAAAAAGTAAGAACCTATATCTTGTAGTCGGTAAAAGAAATTCTTTTTTTCTTGACGTTACTGTTGGTACTCCTACAAACAATGCTTTGTGGAAAAAAAATTCATTTCTATTCTTATGTATGGTTAACTGGTATATAACCGAACAGAAGTGCTGCATACCCTTCGCTCGTCGAAGCAGTGTTCCTATGTAATCATCCAAAAGGTCCGAAAATGACGCCTATAGCAGTTGCTAAGTATATGGACAAGTCAAGAGTATTCGTTAGCAAATGGGTGAAACGATATTTTCAGTTAATAAATCTTGATCTATCAGAACGTGCCTGGAGAGGAAAAGTGTCGGACAAGGACGAAAAAATGATTAAACACATGTTTTCCCGAAATCCTTAAACAACTTTGTGCCAAGGGCGCAAAAGCAGAAGATTTGGATATATCGTATGAAATAATTCGCACTCATCTCCGGGCTAACGATCTAAAGTAGCGGAATACAAGCAAGAAACAATAGAGAAATGACTCGTGTGGGCAGAGGAAAACATAGACCGAGCTTGGAGCAATATAATTTTTTTCTGATGAAGCTTTATTTGGGGGTTATGTTATCATGCCACGAGCCTGGTCAATTCTCACTAACCGCTTAGTTTAGCGGACTGTAAAACACCCTGTAAAGATCCATGTTTGGGGATGTCTTTCGGAAAAAAGTTTTGGGAGACTCCATTTTTCTCTACAATTTGAATGTTGAAAAAATCCTTCAGGATTACAAGAAGGCATTAGTACCGACTGCCAAACGGTGGTTTGTCGATAAGATGAGGAGTGGATTGTTCAAGAGGGTAATGATCTCAAACATCGGAGTAAAAGTGTAGCCAGTGGAACGGGGAATCTGGTATCGTCACATTAGATTGGTCATTCCAGACACTCAATCGAGAACGTGTACATCAAGCAGAAGCTTCGGAGTAAAAAGGTGTACACAGTCAAGCAGCTGTCACGGTAAATTCGGGAAATTTGGAAATCTTTACCACAAGTATAAGCGGAAAATCTTCTTGAAAATATGTCCCCCAGCAATCATTGATGCTGATGGGGACTGGACGAACTACTGAATCATTAGCATTTTAATGGTAATCCTTTACGGTCGAATGATGTAAAAAACTTTTAAATAAATATATGTTTCAATGAATAATGCACGATATTTTCTTACTTGGCCGATTGTACTAATGAATTAATAGATACAGAGTTATGACGTTAAAAAATTGCCTTATTGGTAAAGTTATGTAGGAATGCCAATAACACAATTTTGAATGAAATACGAGGGTAGTTCAATAAGTACATGTGTTAGGATTTAAGACGTCATTTTTTTAAAAACAATATTTTTATTTTTCAACGTAGTCCCCCTTTAGGTATATACACTTTTTCCAACGTTCTTGCCATTTTTTTAACTCCTCTAAAAAATAGGAATTGTCCAACTCCCCAAAATACGCTTCTATCTGAGCGATGACTTCCTTATTTCAGCTGAATTTTTGTCCTGCGAGCCGTTTTTTCATGTTTGGAACAAGAAGAAATCGCAGGGAGCCAGGTCGGGCGAATACGGGGGTGCAGCAGCAATTCATAACGCAATTCATGCAGTTTGGCGGTGACAACTCCGGATGAATGTGCTGGAGCATTATTGTGGTAAAACAGCACTTTCTTCTTCGCTAAATGGGACCGTGATTCCTTTAATTTCTTGTCCAAGCGGTCTAATAACTCACTGTAGTATAGTCCAGTGGTCGTTCTTTCTTTTTCTAAGAAGTCCATGAATATAATGCCCTTTTCATCTCAAAAAAACCGTTGCCATAACTTTTCCGGCCGGTGAGACCGTCTTCGCCTTCTCTGGAGCAGATTCACTGGAAGTAACCCATTGTTTTGAATGCTGCTTGGTTTCGAGGGTATAATCTAGAATCCAGGTTTCATCGACGGTGATAACTCGACGCAAAAAAAAGTCGTTCGGATTTCGCTTAAATTGCTCCAAAAACAGTTTCAAAGTAGAAAGCTGTTGTTTACGATGAGCAACCGCGCTTGTTGTTTACGATGAGCAACCGCGGCACCCATCGGGCCGAATAATTTTTCATCGCAAACTTATCATGTGCAATATTAATTACCGTTCCCGTCGGCACAGTGCTAATTTCAGCACTTTCGTTAGGCGATCAGCGAGAATCATGTCGTGGAATTTTTCAATGATTTCCTCGGTAGCCTCATCTGATGGGTGTCCCGGGCGATCCTCATCAAAAACAAATGTTCGACCACATTTAAATTCGTTAAACCAATATTTGACTGTTGTCACTGATAGCGAAGGGTCTCCATAAACAGCAACCAGCGACAAATACGTTACACTACTTACTGAAATGGCTGTCAAATGCAACCTAACATCTATCAGATGACAGCACACGATGGTAACCTCAACTTGCTTTAGTAACGTCATCCGTTTTTAAACACGGGTACTTATTGAACGACCCTCGTAGTCAAATTGACAAAAATTAGGGATAGTGATTTATATTTTTAATATTCATTCAGCTTTATTACTTTAATGCTAAAAGAATAATTTTTATTTTCATATTTCTTTTTTAAACTGATATCGATTTCTAACATGACCTTTTTGTAATCATTTAGTAAATTAGAAAACGCAGCTATTACTTAATATAACATAAAATAACTAATTCCCATAAGAAATTCAAAGAATAAAGGGAGCGTTAAAGCTTTATAACATATATATCTCTAAAATTACAAAAAAAAGTAGAATAATTTCACACACCAAAATAAAGCACGTAAAATTTGTGAACAAAAATGTGACAGAAACAGCTAAAGTTCTACTAGTGAGCACAACTAAAGCAAAAGCAGTGCACATAATCTAAAAAGTACTTTTAAACTATATGTATTTCTTACGTCTAAAATAAAATACTACTTCTTAGATAGTAAAGGTGATATCACAGAAGGGCGTATCTCCGAAAATGCAATTTTTATATTATTATTTCCAGCGGGATGGTTGATAAACGCATAACAAATAAACAGCATTAAAATTTGAATTAAAAAAAAAATAAGAAACACAATTTTCATAGTTAAAGCAGACTGACTGGATACAGGGATGTAAACAGTTTGTAATATAAAGGTGTATCAACAAATCACAAAATGATCCTTACAGAGGTTTTAAAATTATCCTTGCCATGGATGTGAATTAATTTTGAAGGATTTCTAAGATAGGGCCTAACTTGTATTATATCCCATCGGGGTATACTGTTGCTATATTTATGGTGAAGCACCATCATTAGACTTTAATTTTTAGTATAATGTTATTTTGCCGAAGTGTAAACAACATATTTTTTTTGAGCACTGAATAAGTCGAATTATGTGCCAACAAAAACACCATTTGTGGGAAGCGTTACTTTTCTTGTCTAAGTCAAAGAAAAGCGCTGCTGAAAGTCATCGATTGCTGTCGGAAGCCTATGGTGATTATATTCCATCGAGAAAAACATATGGGTACTGGTTTCGACGCTTTTAAAGTGGTGATTTCGACACGGAACACAAACAACGTCCAGCCCAGCCGAAAAAGTTTAAAGATGAAGAATTGGAGGCATTACTCGATGAAGACCCGTGCTAAATGGAAAAAGAACTTATAGAATCATTAGGAGTTGATTGCATAACCATTTCCAAGCGCTTACATGCTCTAGGAATGATTCAAAAGCAAGGAGATTGGGTGCCGTATGAATTGAAATCCAGAGACATTGAAAGGCGATTTTTCACCTGTGAACAACTGCCTCAACGGCACAATCGGATAGGTTTTTTGCATCTTTTCGTAACTGGTGATGAAAAATGGATACGCTAGGCTAATCCAAAGCGCAGAAAATCATGGGGAAAGCCCGCTGAACCATCAACATCCTCGTCAAATCCGAATATTCATGGCTTCAAGCTTATGCTGTGTATATGGTGGGATTAGCTGGGTGTAGTGTATTATGAGGTGCTCCAACGAAACTTTTACTGGGGAACGTTACCGACAATTGATGCAACTGAGTCGAGCGTTGAAGGAAGAAAGACCGCAATATGCCAAAAGACACAATAAAGTGATTTTTCAACATGACAACGGTCGGCCACATGTTGCAAAACCCGTCAAGGAAACGTTAGAAGAGCTGGGATGGGATCTCTGACCTTTCCCGCCGTTCTCACCAGACATTGCTCCTTCTAATTATCACTTGTACCGTAGCCTCAAAAGATAAGTCGTTCTTTCATATGCTGCCACAATTATGGGCGAAAGTAGTGGCTAGCGATGGACAATACTTTGAATAATCAATTTGTAACCATTTTTTTTTCAATAAAGCGATATTTTTACCGAAAAATCCCTCAAAATTAATTCACACAGTCAATAATTAATAAATAAGTCATTACACTGCTTCTAAACATATTCCGAGTTTGTTAAATTCCTTCCACAAAGGGCTATTTGCCTGATTGAAGACCCAGAATTCAAAAACCTTGGTGATTTCAAACACTGAAGAAGGCTGGAG
Organism: Pachyrhynchus sulphureomaculatus; assembly: GCA_019049505.1. Classification (NCBI taxonomy): domain Eukaryota; kingdom Metazoa; phylum Arthropoda; class Insecta; order Coleoptera; family Curculionidae; genus Pachyrhynchus; species Pachyrhynchus sulphureomaculatus. The sequence continues at coordinate 146,087,011 of CM032454.1, read as the reverse complement.
GGATTCTATAAATACCTTCATGGGGAGTGTACGTTGGAGGTAGCACCACGTCGATTTCTCATAGCGAAGTATGTACTAAGAATAAACGCCGCGCTATTACATAACATCCGGATGAGATTCAGCTTGTTACTCCTTGTATCTCCCCTTTTAAGACCTCTTTTATATGGGAAATCTGATCTTCTAAAAGAACTACCCATGACTATGTTTTCCACTGAGTAAAATCTACAACGATTCAAGACCAACGTGAATCACCACTTCTGTGCACGCACAGCTCTTGTAATGTTTTAGTGATTTCCTTGCAGGGCATGTATTGTGCCCTTAAAAAAGTCACTTCATTAAACATATCCTATACGAAAGTTTTCAAAAAAACTGTTTGAAAAGGAGGCACTCAATAAAAATAAATAAATGACTTAACACATAGATTGAAAAGTTTTTGGTCTGACACATAGATGTCGCCCTTTTCCAAAAATTCATATGATTTTTAGGAAGTACCAACCTTCAAACGATACGTGTCAAAATTTCATGACATTTCGACGATAAGTTTACAAGTTACAGTGGTTTTAGTGACGCTACTTTTGATATTTTCAAAACAAAGGAAAAAATCGAATTTCGTGTGTTAACTAATTGATGGGAAAAAATACCGTTCAAGCAAAGCAATGGCTTGATAAGTGTTACGGGGACTCTGCCCCTGGAAAATCACTCATCATTTACTGGTAGGCTGAATTTAAACGCAGTCGTACAGATACAAATGATGCTGAACGCCCAAATGAGGTGGTTACACCGGAAGACATCAAAAAAATTCACAAAATTGCTTTGGGTGACCGTAAAGTTAAAATGCGTAAGATAGCTGACACCCTAAAGATATCAAAAGAACGTGTTGGTCATATTTTACAAGAACGTTTGGGCATGAGAAAGCTCTGTTCGAAATGGGTACCGCGTTTGCTCACAGTAGACTAAAAACAACAACGTGTTGATGATTCTGAGCGCTGTTTGGACCTGTTTAAGCGTAATAAAAAGGATTTTTCATGCGATATGCGACAATGGATGAAACATGGATCCACCACTACACACCGGAATCAAATCGGCAGTTAGCTGAATGGCCAGCAGCCGGTGAAAGCCGCTCGAAGCGACCAAAGACACAATAGTCGGTTGGGAAGGTTTTGGCGTCTATATTTTAGGATGCGCAAAGAATAATTTTCATCGACTATGCTGAGAAATGAAAAACCAACAATAGCGAATATTATAGAAAGTTATTGGTGCGTTTGAAGGCAGAAATCGCAAAGAAACGGCCCCAAATGAACAAGAAAAAAATTGCTCTTTCTTCAAGACAATGCACCGTGTCCCAAGTCAATGGTTACGATGGTAAAATTGCAAGAATTGAAGTTCGAATTGCTTCCTCATCCACCGTATTCTCCAGATTTGGCCCCTAGCGACTATTATCTATTCGCAGATCTCAAAAAAATGCTCGAGGGAAAGAGTTTTGTCTCCAATGAAGAAGTTACCGTCGAAACTGAGGCCTATTTTGAAGGCAAAGACAAATCCTTCTACAAGAAAGGTATAGAAATATTAGAAAAGCGTTGGACTGATTGTATCGCTCTTTGAAGGAGAATATATTCATGAATAAAGTCGAATTTTGCGAAAAAAATGTGTTTTAAGTAGCTAGACCAAAACTTTTCATCCTACGTGTTATGTTGAAAATTCGGAATCTTTGGTACAATGACACTACTCAATATACATCAATACTATACCAAACACTTTATTTTTGCACTCGACGCGCGTTTTGCTAACCATGTATGGCTCATCAGAATGATCCATTCAATCATCGCTCCGGATGAAGCTAACATGGTTAGCAAAACGCGCGACGAGTGCAAAAATAAACTGTGTGGTATAATGGTGATATATACTGAGTAAATGACATATTATGCATATCGGTACGGCATTGTTGCCGCGAACACTTGGCAAAACTCGGATGGATAAAAAGTCCTTAACAACCTCTCAATATCCTTTTGTCTTTCTTTCGCAGGCTTAAGTCTGTAAAAAACCCGATAGCTAACAGGATCAATTTGAATGGTGTCAATCTAGTGCCCCACTAAATTTTCAGTTTGATAACCTATTAAAGTAGGTATGGTATTTAGAGTTTCAGTGTAAGAGAGATCTTTTGCATCAAACGGCTCTACCGCACTTGCACAGGACCGCATTTAAAGTTTTACCTAACTTTAAAACCCTACATCCTTTTTAATTGGGCTATGACCTATTTTAGCGAGTATTATTAATTATAATTGCCTTTTAGGTATGGTGATAAGAATAATACTTTTAAGCAAGCGATTTCTAAAAACACAAATCTTACTTACTTTTATATTGGGAATTTGGAATCTTTGGCACGATGCCACTACTCAGTATATATCACCACTATACCAAACACCTTATTTTTGAACTCACCGCCCATTTTGCTAAGTATGTTAGCTTCATCACAACGATGATTCACTCAATCATTGCTTCTTACATTTTATAATTAACTAGCTATGCCCGGCTCCGCTCGTGTGGACTTGATTCACTATTAGCGTCACTGCTTATTCCTTATGTTACGTAACGTAATAAAATATATCCTATAACCTGGCCAGAGAACATATATATTTTATAGAAAAACACGTAAACCAGATAAGTGGTTCTCCAGTGATAAGCGCACTAACGGACAGACAGACAGACAGAGAGATGTTATATTCTATATATATTATAGAAGATTATAGATAACCTGGCCAGAGAACAAATGTATGAATTTAAAAAAAAAACACGTAAATCGGATAAGTCGTTCCCGAGTGATAAACGTACTAACGGACAGACAGACAGACAGACGTTGCATTTTTTATACATTATTTTCTTAGCTACATGTTATTGTTCCATATTTAATGGTTTAGGCAGTTTATAGCAAGAGAACGCGCTAGCGACAAACTTTTTTCCGACTTGACTCACTATTATCGTCACTGCTTATTCCTTATGTTACCTACCGTAATAAAATATATCCTATAACCTGACCAGAGAATATATAATGTTTTTTTTTTAAAAAAAGCAAGTAAATCGGATAAGTTGTTCTCCAGTGTTAAGCACACTAACGGACAGACCGATAGACAGAGGGCTCGTTGCCTTTTATATATATATTATAGAAAACCTGGTCAGAGAATATATGTATGTTTTTAAAAAAAAAAACACGTAAATCGGATAAGTGGTTCTCGAGTGATAAACGCAGTAACGGAAAGACAGACAGAGAGACGTTGCATTTTACATATAATATAGATATTCTTTGTAACATGATACTGTTCCATATTTAATGGTTTAGGCAGTGTATTGCAAGAAAACGCCCTAGTGGCAAATTTTTTTCCGACTGCTTATTCCTTATGCTACCTAACGTAATAAAATATAGCCTATAACCTGGCCAGAGAACATGTTTAAAAAAAAAAGCACGTAAATCGGATTGGTGGTTCTCCAGTGATAAACGCACTAACGGACAGACAGACAAACAGAGAGACGTTAAGTTATATATATATATATATATATATATATATATATATATATATATATATATATATATATATATATATGTATATATATGTATATATATATATATATATATATATATATATATATATATATATATATATATATATATATATTATATATATAATAGAAGTCGTATTAAGGATTGTTAGAACATGCGGATGACCATCAATTATTCCATCTAACTATCTAATAAGCTTTTTTCTATCCAGTGTCGGATATAGGCCTCCCCTTCCTCTCTTCATTCCCCTCGATTCTGCGTCTTTCTGATCCATCCTAAACAGCCGTCCTTTTCAGGTCATCTTTCCATCTTGTTTGGGGCCTTGCTCTGAACCTTTGTCCCAATCATAGCCTTCATTCTTGTATTCTTTTATTCCATCTCCCATCGTGTTGTCTCATTGTGTGACTGCCCATCTTCATTTCAAACCTGCTATCTATTCTCTTATATCTACCATCAATTATTATAGGCCCAAATACCTCAACATCGAAATTTCGGGGTTACTCCCTTATGTGATATCATCTTCAGTGTCAAGATTCGGGATTTTAATAGTCATAATAAATTTTAAGAGGAAGTTTGTAATAACCCAGAAATTTAAACAAAAAACAAAAACAGGTTTGGTGTTTAGTTTTTCTGGTTTTATAAAACATTAATAAATGTTACAAAGTATTATAACGCAATTACGTAATTGTTCAGATAGTATACAAAAAAATTAAAATAAAAAAAAAATACTAGTTAAAAAAATACCTATGTAATAATATTCTCGTTGTGTTGGTTTGAGTCGTATTGAGTAATTATTTTTAGTTAAGTAAGTTATTAATATGTATATAACAGGCTACTCTAGTTTTTTTTCACTTAAAAAAAAAACTATCGGGTTGTTTAAATATAAATCATAGTTCTTGGTATTAGACTATGGAAAATTGAAGCAACTCAAGCCTTTAGCCGACAGTTGCACCAGGTGTTGCCACGTAGATATAATTTGCACCGAGTAATTTTAAAAAATCATAATTTATTATTTGGACTCTCTTGGACACATAATAGTTACATATTACTTTAATAAAAAGCAAAAAAAAAAACTAGCTAAACTGAACAAGGTTTATATGTTAGCAATTATTTATTGCTCTCCTATCTGTTAAACCGTCGTAGGACAGAGCAGAAATCAGTACTCTTAACGCCGTACTGGCGTATATAACAGTAGGATACAAGTTCTATCCGGTGGTGTATCTAAGGGGGTGAATATGTCCCACCGTCTTTATGAATGTAAAAAATAGCGCCTTTTCAGAAATGCGGCTATTTTGTATTGAGGGGAAGTTCTTAAAGTTCCGTTGTATGAATCAGTTCTTATTTGGGATTCCCCTGCGTCAGTGAATTCTGATTTGAGCGTAAGACTTTAAAGGTCTACCGTTTGGAAGTGTTCTTGTTTTGTGAAAAACGTTCAATAATTAATTTAGAGTTTATTATGTTGGAAAAGGTATAAGATTTTAGAGTTTCAGTGTAAGAGAGATATTTTACATCAAATGGCTCCACCTCTAGTTGTTACTTGGTACTGCCCTTTGTATCCATATGCTCCAATCCATGAACCTGGCTACCTCGCTGGTTATATGTTTAGCTGGTATCAACCCAATACTAAAAATCATATCCGCCTTCTACAGAGGTTCAATTAGCCGCGACACATTGATGGAGGAATTTATAGCAAAGGCGCTTATTACAGTAATAACGGTATTTGAGGCATGTTAGTCTTTGAAAAAGACCAGAAAATAATTAGAACTACTAAAATTGAACAAAGCCCATTTTCAATGCTGCTCTCCTCCCTGTCCATCCTACTTCGAATGAACGAATGACGAGTCATGATGCGACGAAACGCTCGCCGAGAGATAGTCTAACGAGACGGAAGAGTAATAAATAATTGCCGAAATATGCATCAGGTTCAGATTCGGAAGGTAATAATTATTTTCGTCTATACTAAATTCATATGTAGGTATTATATATTCAAGTTTTAAATTGCACAATGACAAGGAAGCTTTTTAGATTTATCCAAGTAAGAAATTGTGGTTCTTAGAATTAACAGTGTCAAATTGTAATTGGATTTGATTATACAGGACAAAAACGACTTCAAACAGAACGACAGAAGCAAAGCTAATGACTTCATGTTTTCTATTAAAATAATACTCACTTATAGTAGGTTGATATTCCTGCTGTGGTAAGAGGAAACAAGTAAGCACCGTTTTCCCTGTATCTGGATCCGTATCAGTCTGGAACGTTAAGAGTGGCTGCGCTTGGTTATCACTTAACCAAACAGCCTAAAAAATGCAAAAAAAACTAGCTATTTATTACTGATTAAAAATAAACGTCTCAAATGACCAAGTCTGACGATTTTGCGCACGTAAACTAAAATTCTTGTCACAATGAAATGTCCTAAAGTCATATTCTCTTTGTCACGTGCACGTGACTACCCAAAAACACAGGAAAATTCCATTAAAAAAAAAATAAAAACATAAAAGTAATATGAAATAAAATATTTCCACTATTAACGTTGTATTGCTAGAAACAAGATAAAGATGATAAAACCACCACTTGACCACTTGGTATCGTATTGTGAGTGCGTCGAAAACTCTTATTAGAAATGCTGTTTACCTAAATGGCATTACAAAATTTTTGTAATTATGTTAATGCAATATTAAACGATCTGCTTATAACGCAAATCATATTTTATTAGATAAAATTTAAAATCAAAATTTGCAATAAGAATTACGAAATTTTGTTGATTTGCCCATAGAAAAAAATTATTTGGGATTTTTTACTTAATTTGTTCAAATATCTGCCCTCATACCGTTTGCAACATGTATCTGCTCGAATTTTGGTCTGTTGCGATGTTGCCACACTTAAAATCAAAAGTTTG
>CM032454.1:145960562-146075562 GCA_019049505.1 Pachyrhynchus sulphureomaculatus | reverse complement strand
TGTTGAATTGTAGTAAAAATGGAAATAAGAAGTTCCAATTTTTAACTAAAAATAACAGCGGTAATTTTATAAGATTAAAAAAATTACATTTTTTTCATTTACCTTACCTTTAGAATAGTGAGCTTTTCTAGTTTACCAATTCCATCTGGTAACGTTTCTAAAACGTTTTGAGACAAATGAAGGTCCGTTAGACTTTCGAGGCCTGCTATTTCATCCGGCAAAAATTCTAACCTATTTTCACTTAAATCCAAGCAAGTGAGATTGCTGCTGAGTTGGCCGATTTCTGGTGGTAACGACTGCAGTTGGTTGTGGTCCAACCAGAGCTCTTGTAGGGCAGGAAGTTTGCCTATATGCGGTGGCTAAAAAAAATGTGTATTATTAGACAGGTACAGACTAACTGTGAATAAAGTGATGCTGCGGATAAATAGACTTATTTAAATTTATAGTCTCGCTTATGTCCCGTGTTCATATATTTTTTTTAAATTTTATCATCATCGCAAGTTTTTGAGCGACATACAAACAAGGTTTCAACTAAAAAAAAATAAAAACACTTTTCATGTGAAATAAGTACCAAAAAGTTCACTATTTATTATTAAAGGGTTACATCTATTTCGAATTTTCAAAACATTCTATTTTTTTTACGGATTTTTATTCTCTATACGTCTAAGAATTACCATATTCAAAAAAAAAAATTTAAGAAGATTCCTTTCTATTAAAAAGTTATAGCATTAAAAGTGACCTGGCGCCGGATTGAGATCGCTATCTGTTTTCAGACACTGTCTGTAATATTACTCAGTCAAATTTTAATATATTTTAACTTCTTTTTTTTCTAATAGATAATTTTTTACAAACAATTAAACATAAATTTTTTTTGGTCGAAAATTGCATACTAAAGCGTAAATTTTTTATTTTTGAAAAAACTCTCCGACAATTTTTAACTACTACATTATTTTACAATATTAATTTTTAGTGTTCCGTAAGGAACACTTACAAGATCACTTCGGTGTCTGTTCGTCTGCCACATCCGATTTTCTCCGAAACTATTTGACATAGAAAGTTGAAATTTGGTATTAATTAGAGATGTACCGACTAGTGGCCGACCAGTCGGTAAAGCCGACTATCCGGCTATATTTGAGGAGCAGACTTTCTATATGCATTTTGTCCATTTTTTCACATTTTCAACCAAAGATGCCAACGCAAACTACATACATAGAGCAACAATATTATGCCCAAACGACGTTCTAAATGCATTTTCTCCCATACAAATTAAATGTTAAAAATACCTCGGACTTTCTATATGCTGTATGTCCATTGGCGCTAGACGAACTAACGGAAGTTTGTCCTTGCGCCGTGGACTAATTTCGATTTGTTTGTCATTGCACTTGTTGCTGTCTGCAGTGTTTGTTTTATGTGCGTTTATTTTTCCGTTTTTCTACGAAACAATCTCAAATAATGGATGTGACTGTGACAGGGGATCACGTAGTTGGTGATACGGACCGTGGTAGTAGAAAAAGAAATCTCACGTCTAAAGAGTGTAAAAGCAACGTAAGGTAAGCCTTAATGATTTTTAGGTTAGGTTTACATCATGCTATTATTGTTTACCTAATAGGTACACTAAAGTTCTCAAGTTCTTATGTTGTCGTTAATGTTTTAATATTATTCTCTTTTAAAGGCATTCAGATCATTATCCTAATTTGGAACATTTTGTTGATTTTTCCTGTACTCACCCTAAACGAAAGGATTTCTTTTGCCATGAATTATCCCAAGACGATATAAGGACAATCAGAAATACGTTTTATAAGACAACAAAGAAAAATGTACAGGACAATAAATTGGGGCATTTTATGAATGTTGGAAAACCAGATAGAAGTCGTAACCGAAAACTAGGAGGAAAATCCCACAATTTCTCTATAAGATATCATGTAAATTTTGGTTTTAAATAATTTTATTTAGCTTATTTTTAAAATCCCCCCCTTAGCTAACTTCTATCGAAGAGTGAAAAAAATTTAACCTAGAAATCCATTAAAATTTATGGTTTAAATTTTAATTTAAAAAGAATTTTATTGTCACCATAATGTATAGTGTAGTGGTTTAAGCAAGGCTTAACTGGCGGAAGGTCCGATTTTATTTTAGGTAATATTCTTTATTTTAGGTTTGGAAGAATGAGAAAAAAATTTACATTTGCCAGAAGTTATTCTTATCAATATTTAGTGTCAGTCAGAGACGCGTAAATACTATTGCTCGAAAAATGCAATCTGGAAGTGGTATTGTTGAGAAGCGTGGAGGGGACCAACGGTCTTTTAGGAATGTTAATAAATTTGAAGCTGTGAAAAAATTTATAGCCAGTTTAAAAGGACACGAAAGTCATTACGGGCGTGCTAAATCTCGGGCGCATTTATCTATCATCCGAAAATAAAAATTACTGCTTTATGGAATCTGTACAATCAGAGTACAGTTGAAAATTTGAAAGTAAATTACAAGTATTTTAGTAGAATCTTTAATAATCATTTTAATATTGCATTTGGAAGCCCTGCCACCGACGTATGTGGCTTTTGTGTTAGGACCCAAACTTCTATTAGCATTTGCAAAGACAAAACTGAAATAGACAAACTAAAAACTTCTCTACGTGTACATAAATTACGAGCCAAACAATTTTTCAACCTAATGAATGAAAAGCCGGCACAGAGTGCTTCGTATTGTTTTGACCTTCGACAGGTTCAAGTCTTACCGAAAGTGCCAATTCAAGATGCATTTTATGCCCAGCAGTTGTCTTTTTATTGTTTTTGTGTAACCGACGTGGATATTAAAAAACCAGTTTTCTACACCTGGATGGAACATCAAGCAAAAAGGGGATCTGCAGAGACAAGTTCTGCTCTACGTGATTTTCTTAATAAAGCAGAATTTGGACCAGATATAAAACAGTTGCGACTATTCGCAGATGGTTGTGCCGGGCAGAATAAAAATGCACACGTGATGCATATGCTTATGCTATGGCTGTACGGAGATGCCCCGCAAAATATTAAATCCGTGGTACTTACCTTTCCGGTACGCGGACACTCATATTTGCCAGCAGACCGTGTTTTCGGGCAAATAGAAAAATTTATGCGATCATACAGTTCAATAAAAACACCTACACAATATTATGACATTTACTCCAAGAAGGGAGACGTTAGACAACTTGGTAGGGACTGGGTTGTTTACGATATAAAAATGGCGTTAACTTCTTGAAAAAAAATTGAAGGGATCAGTGCGGCCAAACGGATTATTATTAAAAGATCACAAAACAACACCGATATTTTGCTTAAGACCGAGTTGTTTTATAGAAATGACGATCCGTCCAAACAATTTCAAACGTTATTGAAACGTGGAAAGAAGCTTTCGACTTTACACTTACCTGCTGTAGAACTTCAAAACAAAATTAAACCAAAAAAACTCCCGAGTCTCTCGAAATTATTAGTGGAAATTGGGTCAACGATCCTGAGCTAACATGGTTACAGCCAATTCTCTCTGACAATCGTGTGCAAATTGACAATCAAGCTAACCATGGTGAATCTGACGATGATGATGTTATCGAAGAACCTGACATGTTATGCGATTGCAATAATGATGAAGATGGTGACCTTTATGACATGTAAAATGCCATTATTGTTGATTTAGTTTATAAACATTATTGTGTATTTAAAAATAAAACACTATTTTTATAAAGCTACAAGTTTTTTTATATCGTTACTAACAAAAGTCAGTAATGCCGCTTTGTGTAGACGATCAAAATGCATTTTGTCCCAGGATGACAATCTAAATGCAGTTTGTCCATCAGTTTTTTTCAATTTTTTGGGATATTATCAATACTAGATTTTTCGCATATACGTCTAATCCTTGAATTATTTTTTATTCACATTTTAGGTATATCAACTTTTCGGTTAATATCTTGCCAAACGCATAGCAGTTTTTCTTCGTTTCCCAAAATTACAAAAAATGGACAAAATGCATTTAGAAAGTCTGCTCCTCATTTATAGTCGGCGACTAGTCGGCAATTAGTCGGCAAAACGTACCGACTAGTCGGCCCATTACTTTATTTATTCATATTACTATTTTTAAGATAGGGTGATTGAAATAAAATTCCTTCATTATCAATTGTTTTTATTTTAGTATCAATCAGTTTAATTTAGTAACAGAATAGGAACAAAGAACGGAATAAAAGACTTAGTTACTACTTAGTATTAAGTACTTATATGACTGAATTTAACAAACAACTTTAACCTTAAACCTAAAAGACTACAATTTTAACTAAAATAAAACCTAAAGAAAGCAGATACAATTCTGAATTGAATAGTGTTAAATGAGATCATTTCAAACTTAACATAAATGAATACGTTACATAATCACTATGTGTATCATATAAAAAAATTGACATACGTACTCAAATATTTAGAGTATGTCACTCTAGTTAGTATATTAATATTTTTTAATTAGCGGCAAACTGTGGTGTAAAAAGACTAAAGTCTCTGCCCTTTCTGGCAGTAATCGATTTCTTTTTGTTTCGTATACATTACCAGCTTCGGAGAAGAGTCGTTCACTGTACACAGAACTAGCTGGACAACAAAGGTACACTTTGGCGAGGCGCGACATTTCGGGATATCTGGAACTATTACGATTCCACCACTTAAATAGATCATTGTTGCGATTTATTACCGGTAACGCAAAGTACGAGTGCAGTTCGTGAGCTGCACTTGATTTGTTATCTTGAACAGTTTCAATTTTTTTTGAGGCTATTTCATGGTAGCATTGCCAGAAATTACGATGTGTTGTTCTTTCTGTGTTGTCTTCATTAGTGGTGATATGAAGAGGTTTTTCACTTTCTTCATGTTTCTCAGCATCACTCTCGTCATCGCTCAGATTATTTTTCAGAGTTTCTAATAAAAATTGTGACCTAACGGTTATAAGTTCCTCAGCATCGAAAAACTGCTGCTTATATCGTGGATCCAACAAAGTTGCCAGGGTAAAGAGTTTGTTATGCTCCAAGTTAAATCTGCTTTTTAAATCATTGTCTAACAACCGTTTAATTTCCATGATTTCATTGTTTTTATCGTAGTAATTTTCTAAATATTTCTGCAAGGTTTTTACTTGAGGTATTACTTCAAATAACGATGAGCAATTTGAACTTACTATCTTGGTAATCTCTTCGAATGGCTCCAGCAGCTCAAGGCTTTTCCGAGCATTTTCCACTCTTCAGTAGTTAAATTTTCAAAATTTACAGATGTTTCAGTCATATATAAAGACACAGCCCGTTTTTGATCTAAAAGACGAGACATCATGTAGTACGACGAATTCCATTTAGTAGATACGTCTTGTACAAGCTGGTGGTCTGGTAAATTAAGTTCTTGCCGTAAATTACGAAATTTTGACTGAGCTGGACTAGAATGGTGGAAATGTGTAACTATTCGTCTATTTTTGCAAGTATTTGTGTCATAGTAGCATGTTTCAATGCAGTTTTTACTGCCAGTTGCAACGTGTGTATAAAACAAGGAACTCCATTAAAAACTGAGTCATCAATAGCTTTCGCCACATTTCTTCTATTGTCTCGCACGACGGCATGAATTTTGGTCATGTTTATATTCCACAACGTTGGAATTTCTTCTAAACAGTCTTTTATATTATTGGCTGTATGTGATTCTGGGAAATGTTTCATTTGTAATACTGCGTGGTGAAATTTGAAATCGTCACTAAGCCAGTGTGCTGTAAAAACTCAAAAAACTTTCCATGTTATTTATATTTGTCCACAGATCTGTAGTAACTGAGATTGCGGTGGCACTGAGCAGGTCTTTGCTAATTTGAGATTTAGTTTCTTCGTAGAGATGCGGCATGATGTTTGTCTGTAAAATACTTTCTGCTTGGTATGTTATATTTCGGTTTCACAGTTCTCATCAAGTTTCTGAAGCCAGTATTTTCAACAATAGACAACGGCTGGTTGTCCAAAGCAATCATCTCACCAATAGCAATACTACGGTTCCTTGATCTAGAATCTTCAAGTGACCATTGTAAAAACAAAACTTTCTTCAATACTTCGTTGGTATTTTTGCGATAAACTGACTTCTGACGACACTGGACTGGACGGAATAGGCAATACCGGAGATAATTCTTGTATGTGTGACTGCGACGTACTCGGGGTTGGATCATTTGATGAACTACGTTTAATCGAAGAACGTAACTGAGGCATCAACCCTGCCCACCACGTGAAATAACTGTTTGGCATTGATTACACTTCACTTTACGGGAATCAAACTCCACGACGTCAAAGAAAGTCCACACATGCGATTTCTTCTTTGACATGATTCAATTTCAATTAAGTAGGTATTTCCACTATAATACAAACTGTCTTACCTACGCAATTCATTGACTTTTGTTTTATTTTTTTAAAAATATTCAGTTATACCGGGCCGTACGTGAACAATACCAGCAAAATGTAAAGTTCATGTCGACACGCGCGGCGCATGCGAGAGATACGACAAACATTACCGATTTCGCCCGAACATCGCCGAATGCGATGATCGGCATCGCCGACTAGTCGGCTTTTTCCCAGTCGACCAAACTCATAGTCGGTGCATCTCTAGTATTAATATAGTAATTGATGGCCTTATCAGAGCTGTGTAGTTTTTTAAGTTGTGTGGGTGAAATCGGAAGTGAAAAAAAAATTGTTTACTAGGTCATCGAGTGGGGTGTCAAATGAAAGCTTGTAAAAACGAGTTCAAGAATATATATATAATGTAATAAGAAAAATCGCGTAAAATCGTTGATAAAGGACTCGAAATGTACTAATCAAAATTTTTTTAAAAAATTCTGAAATATTCTCCACGGGGTGTAGATTGAACGAAAATTATCATGAGTGCATTACCTTAAATAATTTATCTGGTATATATATATATATATATATATATATATATATATATATATATATATATATATTATATATATATATATATAAAAAATTATTTTAAAAAAGTAGGAACGTTTGGCAACATTGTTGTGAAAAAAAAACAAGGGTCCGCACGGTGGTTTTTTGAAATGTAAACAAAATATTTTAGAATTCAGTAATTCAACTAAATTTCAGACAGATTATTCTAGAACTCTGTAGAAAATTATAAATAAAAAGCCTTCAAATTAAGTCCACATACAGCCTTGGCCAAAAGTATTAGGCACCCCTAATAAACAAGTGAAACTCATAAAATATTAAAAAAAGACTAATTGTTTTAACAATACTATAGGCGGTGCTGTCAAAAGCTAACTTAAACAATGGACAATCTCTTTTACAGGTCCATAAAACACCTGGCCTACAAAACTGCGATAATGAGGTCTTTTGAAAAATATTTTTAATGTTTTATCAGTCTCTTTGTACTACTTGTAGTGTCAAGAAGCTTCCGTGCGTGTTTTCTTTGTGAACTGGACATTCTTATATTTGAGAAATGCCTAAGAAAAGTGAGCTTGGTATTGAAAAACGAATTAAAATTCAAACCCTACATGAAAAAGGCAAGTCCCAAGTAGAAATAGCCAAGTTAGTGAAATGTTCTCGGTGCGCAGTGCAATGTGCTATTAAAAGGTTTGTGGAGAACGGGCAGAAGACGTCAGACTAATGAGCGATAGGACAGAAAACTCATCCGCGAGTCTATTAAAAATCGAAAAAAAAACATCAGCTGAGCTCGCTGCAACTCTGTATTTTTTCTATTCTTACAGCTATTCGAAACGTCAAGTGTGACATTCGTGAGGCGGCGTATCGGCGAGGAATACCATCCAGATTGAGTGGTACCTACGGTAAAACACGGAGGAGGCAGCATTATGATCTGGGGCTGCATGGCTGCTAAAGGTGTCGGAGAAATGTTCGTTTGTGAAGGCCGCATGAACAGCCAAAAGTACATAAATGTACTAGAAACTATACTGATGCCTTCGCTAACGCGCATTTTTGGCGACACTTATTTAGACGACATCAAATTCCAGCAAGATAATGCACCTTGTCATAAATCAGCGGCTACGATGCGCTGGTTTAGAGACAATAACATTGTCTTGTTGGATTGGCCGGCGCAGTCTCCAGATCTAAACCCTATCGAGCATCTTTGGGGTATTCTGAAGCGCAAGATACGGGAGCATAGCATAACATCAAAAGTAGAGCTAAAAAGCGCTTTGATGGATGATTGAAATGCCATAAGTACAACTAAATGTACTAGGCTTGTACGCAGCATGCCCCAAAGAATTGCTACTGTAATTAAAGCTAAGGGCGAATACACCAAATATTAATTTATTTCATAATTTTACCTCAATATATGATTTTACAAAACATACGAATATAATTTTTACCCTGAAACACAAGAAACGAAATAAATTGTAGGGTGCCTAATACTTTTGGCCAAGGCTGTATGTTTAAATGGAAGTAGCGATGTAGGATATGAAACTTTCCAGCCATCTTCCCAACTTTTATTATGTGATTAGATGTTTGTACTGTATTATTTCCCCTATATAAGATTTCTATCGTTTTATGTTATTTTTACGACTAACCTTTTCAAGAAACCTTTATAGGTACTTAAGTTTAATAATGGAAGTAATTCTTTTATAAAATAAGGTTTTATAATATCCTGGTAGCTATGTAGTTAAAATAAAATAAAATTTCTCATTATAAAATATTATATTAAAAGGAAAAAAACAAACTCTTAGTCCTTCCTTGCCATTCGTATAGAATTTCTTTCGTCTATTAGGAGATAAATAAACAAATAAAAAAATAATAAGAAATACTCGAATTACCATTATTATATAAAATTTTAAAATATTTAATCTTTAAACAAAATAATTTCATGAACAATCTAACTATAAAAATTTTGCTATGATGGTTTTCGTTCAAAACCTGCTGTTTTTGTTGAGGGGCCAGTCATCGTGTACGCTTTATTCAAGAGTCCATTAGGACGGGCAACAACCAGCGGATCTCTTAAAAACTTGTAATATGATGTACTGGTCAAACACGACGAAAAGCGATAAACGATAAAAAACGACGCTACAAAATGAAAATATTTAAAAAAATGTTTTAATGCTAGCGGTAGGCTTTTTATGGCTGTAACTTTACCAATAATATTATGGGAAGGATTTTTGTGAATTTACCGGTAAAATTGGAGGCAATTTGCACGTAAAATTATTGGGAGCTCGAAATCTCAAGCAAATCATCTTTTATGACTGTATCTTCAGTTATTCTTGTTCAAGAATTGGATTTTTTATGTTGCAGGTTGGATACACAAGAATGTAGGAATGATAAATGGATAAAAATAAAAATTATTTCGAAACAAACTTCTTGTATAACATCCAATGCAAGGAACTAGGCTTGTGAGAATACTGGAAGTTTAAAGATTAGACGGTATTTAGGCCCTAGCTTTACATGTATAAGCACATTTTTAAAGCTCTTTCTACTTCAATACACATTAGGGAGTATTCGTTTTCTACAGTCACCTTATGAAGTGGCAAGTGGGTCGTAGTAAGTATAACGTTTTAAACATTAATCAAGCTCACCGTAAGGTGGTACTTCTTACCACCTTCAATTCATAGGGCAACATCTTGTCATAAATCTTTAGATTCATTGGTAGAACTACCGGTAATTTATTGTTTTTGATAATTTTTGAATAATTTTCCAGTGAAAGTTGAGTCTTCCTGGTAATTTTGCTCTAGCTGCTAGCTATTAGAAATGTTTCGTTTAGGTAACTTTAAAAAGGCCATAAAATTTATTTGAAGAGACTGCTGATGTTTTCAAGCATCGAATTTCAAAATCATCGTGCTTCGGAATTTTTCGGTGGATTACTGTAGAAACACAATTTCAACCAGTTTTTTAAATATCCGCTTAGTTTTGACCTACATCAGCCAATTTTTTAACTAAATAAAATGATAACTTGAGCGTAAGAGAAAGCACTCTCAAACGTAAAAAATCTTAATGCTAGTTGATGCCTCAATCAAGTCATTATGGCTCGTTTAATATGTTTTTAGGTAAATTCAACAAAGAACTTTGTAATGTGCTACTGTATATAAAGCTGCGTCGTGGGCTTGTCAGTCAATGAAAAACTAAATGTACAGTTTAAAAGCTTACGTATCTTTCTTTCTATACAGATAGAACAATACGATTCATATGCACAAAGCCTTTACTTGGAGTGACCGGGGGCAATTTTGTATACGTAAGTTTGGACGGTGGGAACTTATGTACCTCAAAATTGTAAACCACAAAAAGACGGAACAATTCTATGAAGAACTTCAGAAAATGATATGAGATATTAATCAACGAAATAATAATAATAATGCAAGAGTTGGAAATGAGGTAATACCAGGAGTTAAACAGACATTTAATGAAAACTTAAAAAATGACAACGGGGAGGGGATATAAATTTCTGCGTTACAAACGAGTTGAGAATAAATAATACATACTTTGATCATAAGAAGCAATATAAATTACATAAAAAACATTCGAGAACATTACAGGCAACAAATCAATGATAGATTATGTCCTAACAAATAGAGAAATACATCCACGCCATATATTAGACGTAATAAGCTTGACATCACCAAACGTAGGAAGTGATCATAATTTAGTAATGTGTAAACTAAGGTGGAACATAAGAGACACAAAGCAACACCAAAATAAGGAACTGGAAACAAAGATAAGAACAGAAAATCTACAGAGAGAGACCTGTACTAGAGAAGACTGAAAGAAATAATCAGAATAAATCAAATAAATGTCAATGATAACATAAATGAAGGTTGGTTAAAAATAAAAGCAAATGTATTAGCAGCTGCATATGAGGCATTAGGGACTAAAATAGTAGATAAAAATAAAAAAAATGGACAACAAAAACATCATGGTTCAGAACAGAAATTAAAGAGAAATGCCGTGAGAAGAAAGAAAGTACAAATCAATCAGGACAGATGAAGTCTACCAAAGATATAAAAGAATACGAACAGAAACCCACGAATTAGTTAGAACAAAAACAGAAAATACTGGGAGAGATACAAAAACAAATTTGGAGATTCATAAGACAGCAGAGATCAAAGAACTAATGGAGTATACACACATGAAGAAAGGAACGTGGGTAACATATCTCACACAGTTATATAAAAGAGAAGAGAGTATTATACTGCCATAAACACCAGATATAACGATAAACAAAGAAACTTATATAACGGAAGAAGACGTAATAGAAGCACTGGAAAAATGAAAAAACCGTAAATCTCCTGGCGAAGATCATACAGCCAATGAACTACTAAAATATGGGGGCCACTCTGTTGTTAAGCAACTCCAGACACTTATACAGAGGATTATAAGATCAAATAGAATTCCAGAAGAATGGAGAACAGTGACAGTTATAGTAATGCACAAGAAAGAAGAAAAAGAAGATCCAAATACTATAGAAGCATAAATCTAGTAAACTGTAGACTGAAATTAACAACAATGATTATTACAACAAAAATAAACGCAAGAATACAACTGGAAGAAGAACAGCAAGGATTCAGAAGTGGGCATTCATGCACCGATGCCGTATCCATTGTGAGACAGGTAAAAGAAAAATCCATACAATATAACGTTTCTGCATACTTGTGCTTTCGACAATGTGCAAATAGAAGACGTTATTCATCTATTATATATGGTAACATGCACATCCCATTAGACCTAATTAAAATTATCGAGAATATATATAAAGACAAGAAAGTAGTCGCAAGATTAGCAGAAGGAATGACAGAACCAATCAACTACGAATCTGGAATCAGGAAGGAAGACTCTTTAAGTCCTCTTCTATTTAATATTGTCATGGATGAAATTATAAAGAATGTCAAAAAAAAGAAGGGATATAGAATGGGTAACAGAGAACTTAAAAATTATATGTTATGCCGATGACGCGATAATAATGGCTGAGACCGAGAACGATCTGCAAAAGCTGCTATACGAACTCTATATAGCAGCAAAATAATATAATATGTCAATCTCAACTGAAAAAAACCAAGACAATAGTAATAGTAAAAGAGCCGATCAAGTGTAAGCTTGTGGTAGAAAATAAACCCATAGAACAGGTGATGAAGGTCGATTACCTGTGCATCAAAATATCTAGTATCGGAAAAATCGAGGAAAAAGTAAAACATCAAGTCAACAAGGCTAATAGGATAGCGAGATGACTTAATGATACCATATTTAGAAATAAATTCCTCTCCGTTGAGACCAAAACCAGAATATATAAGACCGTAATACGACCAGTAATGACTTACACATCTGAAACAAGACCCGATACAAGTATAATACAAAGGATGCTGGAATCAACTGAAATGAGAATACTTAGAAGATGTACAAACAAGACACTGAGGGACAGAGAAAGAAATGAAGACGTAAGATGCACACGTAATATAGAAAATATCAATTAGTGGATAAGAGGAAGAAAAGTGGGATGGGATCAACACATAGGAAGAATGGCAAACAACAGGATAGTACGGATAGCAAGAGACAAGTCATCGAACGGAAGAAGATCAATGGGACGTCCAAAAAAGAGATGGAGCGACTACCTATAGAGCCGGGAACAAAGAAAAACATGCAATAGTGCCTAGCTATAAGTCGGACGAGGAAGTTTGTATAGATTTCTAGTTACTCCCTATTGAAATTTATTTATGCATTGTAGAGATCATACTACTGGATTAAAAATACTAAAGCCGGCATTAGATTATAAAATTTACTGTTATAAAATAGAGCTCAATTAAACATTACGTCTTGGCAAAAACTTTTGTAAGTTGTATTTTCATATTCAAATTTTAAAGGACGGAAATATGCGCTACACCTATAAACTGTTCAGTTTAATTGCTTTTTTAAATTAATCTATATCATAACCGTAACATAACTAATTAACTTACCAATTCATCAATCTCATTATCACCCAAATCTAGCCGTTCCAAATTTACCAACAAACTAAACGACGCTGGCAATTCCTTGAGCAGGTTTTCCCTAAGTTCTAGCGAGGTAAGAGACGTCAACTGACCGAAATCAACCGGTAAGCTAGTCAGTGACATATCATTGAGCCCCAGCGTCGTCAGCGATCGCAGTTGTGCAAACGCTGGCGGCAGCCGGGCGATGGGGTTCGAACTGAAGTCAGCTACCCGCAAAGATCGCAGCTGGCCTATACTCTCGGGGATATCAGGAATGTCTGCAACAAATAAAAGTAAATTAGATGTAGTTTTGCGAAGACAACTACATTGGAAAAAATAATAGCAAAAGACACCGCTTTGGTTATCAAGTCGGTGTGTAGTGATATTCTCTGCCTCTTTGTTTATTGTAACTATGTTAGCAGATTACTTGTAAATAGCTTTTTGTCATTTAGACAAGCACTACTATTTTCAAGAAATAAGGAAACTATTTTGTATTAAAGTATTATTTTTAGGTTTGTAGAACTGTTATTAACATTTGACAACAAATTTTGTGACATTTTCTTAATTAAGTTAGAAATTGGGCGGGTCTTGTAATTGGAAAATTTCTGTTGGCGATTTTTATGCAAGTAAAATGCAAAAGGTGAACTAAAACCGAAAAAATACATATCAAAGTCGGTCAAAAACCACCGTCATCAGAATTGTTTTCTTAATTTAACATGATGTTCTACACAAAGAGTTCCTTCCAATTGGCACAACAGCTAACGAAGAGTATTATTTAAGTGTTATGCTTTGTTTATACCAGTGAATGCGCAAAAGGGCCTGGATATCCTACCACCGTATTCGCCGTATGATTTTTCCTGTGCCTCAAACTGAAATTACTACTACATACACACCTTTTTGAATCTGTAAGAGCTTGATAGCAATACCGGCAATTGGAGCAGTAATTACCCAGGAACCATAAAACACAGTAAGCTCAAGAAAATTTTTAGGCCCTGTTTTTTATCACGCATGTGTCCCTTATCATACCAACAACATGTCTGCCAGCGCGGTTGCGGATTTCAGAGAGAATTTTTTATAACATGCACCATTATTAATAATTTTCCAATATGTAAATGACTCGTATAATTGAAAATAATTATAAAAAAAAATGGTAAGAGGAAATTTTTGTTCTGCGGTTAGTGCTTGTAAAATATATGTGGTATCTCCAAAGGAGTTAGTTTTTTTAGATTTCCCAAAGATCCTAAAAGTTAATCTATTCATAATACTTTATTTCTATTATGCAATATACTATATAAAGATTATCTTTTATATTAAAACTGTTTGCTAGAGTTAAGTTATATAATCTGCTAAAATTTGCTAACCAATCTTTCAAAATTCAATCTGGGTATGCAAAAGTAGTAACTCTCCAATACGAATGAGTTTGAATAAATCAGTGCAGGGATTTAATTTTTTTATATAAATGGTATATAGGCACGAAAAGTCATTATATTAGGCATTCCTGCCTGTTTTCCTTTAATGTATCGTAGCTACAGGTTATCGTTCCATCTTTTTCCTGGGCGTCCTATACTTCTTCGGACCATCGGTGATTTATCCCTCTTTACTCTATCGTTGACTCACCCTGTACATGGTCAAAATGACATAATTGCTGAAACATCAGCCGGAATTAAGACGTAAATTTGGTCTGGAGTGAGAAGAAATAAATTCTATCAAAGTTTATCATATATTTTCTTCTTAAAGTGCCTATTCGGTTCGAATGTTGACAATCGTTCTGGCTATTATTACTTTATCCACTGCAGCTCTGAAAAGACAGGCAGTATTTGTTGAGAACCAATGTCGCAGATTGTTTAGCCACGAGATGCGTCTGCGTCCTGGTCCTCTTTTTCCAAACACCTTTCCTTGGAGTATTTGCTGTAGTAATCGATATCTGTAGGAATTACTATGTGTCCTAAATACTCCAATTTTCTCACTTTAACAGTTTCCATAAATTCCAGTTTCTCGTTCATGCGATGTAAAACATCCTCGTTGGTAATATGGTCAGCGGAAGATATTTTTAAAATTCTGCGTTATAGCCTTAATTCAAATGCTTCAAGTTTTTTAAAAGTGGCTTGAATCAGCCTCCAAGATTCCACACCATAAAGAAGGACACTGAAGATATAACATCTTAGAGTTTTATTTTTGTGCTTAATTTTATGGCTCAGCTTTTGAACAGTGATGTCATTTTGAAGAACACACTGCTCTAGCTTTTTCGATACGGCAACGAATTTCTTGCGAGTGATCCCACTTTTTGTTTATCATATATATTATTATTGTGGAGTTCTTTGTATTTGTTGATTGTTAACCATCAACAAGGTATCAGGAACCGAAGACTTGCTGATTACCAAGTACTTTGTTTTGCTGGTATTAAGTTCGAGGCTATATCGATTACATCGTTTATTTTTGTCATATGTTGTAGACCCTTTAAGTTATCAGCCATAACCGTCGTATCGTCAGCATAACGAATATTATTTATTCGCTTCCCATTAAGCAGTATTCTTTCTTCAGCCTCTCTGAAGAGTTGCTCATCATACATAATACTCAAGAATAGCCGGGGAGGTTAATGTTTTTGGGTGCCTACGCACTTATTTTTAATTCATTGTGTATAAACACAGTAAATTTATAAAAATAATTGATCTATTATCAATAGTAAGTAAGTATAATAATTTATTAGAATTAAATATGTAGCTTATCGGAAGACACGAAAATTTCGACATATTTTTATTGGGCCCATAAAATTATAACGTAATAATCATTAGTATTTCAACGTTTGATTAACAAAAAAGATACGACTACAAAAATAGAAATAAATTATCTATAAGGTAAATATCTACGATGACACACAATTTTCATGAGAATTTAACCTCACGTAAATGATATGTCATGAAGTATTTTCATTCACTCACGAATTGTTTCTCGTGGTGGATTTATAATTTAAAGCTTCACCGTAATAAGAAGCTAATTACATAAGACTGCTATTTTATGGGTGTTGCACCAACCGTAACTTATTGGGTTGCAGACATAAAGGCCAACGAACGAATTGATACTGTTACGCCACCTGATCGTTCGCGTATTGAGAGGTTGAGATTCTCGCGAACTGGCACACGAACGCACTTTGCGTTCGAAGCGCTTCTTAATCTCTTTCTGGAAACAATGCACTTACCCGATGTGCCTGAGTTTTAATGAGTTCGGCAACTACTCCAAATTTTTCAGCGGTAATAGATTAGTGTAGTAATACAGAGCATGTGTGAACAATTCTAAAATTTGTTGGCGAGACCTTTTGAAAAAAGTGCATTTAAAAATGAAACATGGAAAATTTCGAATTAATATAATTTTCTACATTAATAATGCTCTTTGAATTTATTTGAAAGATATTTACATCATATTTATGTGATATGAGGATGGACTGAAAAGTTCGCGGCCTCACAAAAAAATAATTATAATACTTTTATTATAGTACCCTCAATAAGTTTATACTTTCTTTGGTTGTCACAGTGTAATAATTTTGTTGCTGTAGAATTTGTAGTTTTTAGGTTAGAACGAGTTTAGTGAGACCAAGTGCAGCGTTTTTGGAAAAATGGAAAAAAAATTCAACAATGTGCGGTCATCTAGTACCTGTTTAAAAAAAGATTAACACCAAAGGAGAATCACGATGATATGAAAACAACACTAGGTGAATCTGCTCCGTCATATACTACTGTGAAAAAATGGGTTGCAGAATTTAAACGTGAACGAGAGAGCATCGAAGATTACCCTCGCTCAAACTGGCCCACGAGATCTGCGACTGAAAAAAACATCGGGAAAGTGTGAGATCTTATATTAAAAGACCGTAGATTAACTATCACAGAGATTGCAGATGCTATAGGCATCTCGTATCAACGAACACAAAACATCATTGCCAACGAACTCGGATTTTCTAAGGTTTCCGCTAGGTGGGTCCCCATATTGCTTTCAGTTGAACAAAAACTAATTTGACTCACGATTTCTCGCGACTGTTTGGAGATGTTTGAGGCTGATCCGAAAGATTTTCTTAACAGGTTTGTGACAATGGACGAAATCGAGAGTCAAAACAACAATCCAAGCAGTGGAAAAAATCTGGTGAACCAACCCTAAAGAAAGCGAAGGCAATTCTCTCGGCTGGAAAAGTGGTGGCGTCAGTTTTTTAGAATCCTAAAAGTATTATTATGGTGGACTACCTTCCGAAAGGCGAAACAATAAACTCGACTTACTATTGAATACTTTAGCGTCGTTTACGTCCAGAAATTAAAGAGAGGATTACTGAGAAAGAAAGTTTTGTTCCATCAGGACAATGCTCGCGTCCACACGTCTGTTGAGTCTATGGCTCAAATTCGAGATTGTGGTTTCGAATTGCTACCCCCCCCGGCTTATTCTTCTGATTTGGCACCTTCGGACTTTCATCTGTTTCCAAACCTAAAAAAAAAACACCTCGGTGGCCAGAAATTTTCATCAAATGAAGAAGTCGAAGCTGCAGTTAACCAGTATTTTGAAGACCTCGAGGAATCTTTTTTTTTCAAACAGGTGTGGAAGCTTTGGAAAGCAGGTGGAAGAAGTGCACAGAGCTAGATGGAGATTACGTCGAAAAAATAAAAATATTTTTGTACGTATTTTATTTTGTTTTCTTGACTAGGCGCGAACTTTTCAATTCACCCTCGTATTATTGCAACTGTCTATAATAGTATACGTGAAAATCATTAATGTGAGACGTGGTAGAAGTCTGTTGGTGCTCTTGAACCAAAATTATGGTAATTTTTAAGATTTTTTAAAACCAAAAACCAAAGTTAATTTTCTCGACACTGTATAAATGTGCATGTGATAAATATACGATAGATTTTAGTTTGCGTGAGGTCAATAATGTTATGTGAGCTAGGTATAAAGTTGTAGAAAATAACATAACAGGCAATTTCTTTGCCTTAGTATATTATTAAATTCAACAAATGTTTAAACGAAAAGATAGTGCCCTTACTCATGAAGAAAATCAAGAAAAATTATGTTTATTTTGTTCAAACAAAATGATTCGATGAACAGAATTGCCGGATCTTTAAAAGATAATATTATAAAAAAGTCATAAATTTCGACTCAGGCGATAAACGTCTTCCTACAGTAATTTGCACATCATGTAAAATCTTAGTTTATGAGGCTATTATTATTATTATTATTCAACATTTAAAGCACTGCATAGAAATATGAGGTCTCAAGAAGAAAAATTATGTGAATGCAATTTGTGATTTATCGCCAAACACCAAGACATATTAATTTTGTAAATAGTGAATCTAGAGTGGAAACAAAAGAAATAGTTGCAAGGTGTGTCCAAAATGTACTATGACATAGGGAAAGCCTAATTTTTGCTGCCGCTCAAACAATTTCGAGAATTTAAAAAAATATAGTGATACTCTGCTTCCGAATGACGGATTGGATGTTGTGGGGATTGGGTGCATCGACTACCAAGGTCATTTAGCACCCAGTAATGATTTAGAATGTGATTAGAGTTATTTTTAATATCAGATGGTAATAATCATCTCTCATCTCATTAAGTATCTCGACACAGTAAACACACAATACAGTAGCGAAACTCAAGGATAACCGCATGGGAAAATCAGGTTCGTTTTCAGAAGGTCAAGTGGCAATCCGCCATGTTAAAAGTGGACCAGCGCGAGATTTGAAATACAAATAAAGTTGTGCAAAGTTTTATCATTCAAAATCATAGATATAGAAATGTTTGAAAATTTTTGATTTGTTATTTAATACAGCATGAGTAATATAAAAGTTAATGCAGCATGAGTAATATAAAAAAAAAGAACTTTCTCTCTCTAACACTTTGTTAGAAAAGAAATGAATACAGGTGAAAAACTTGATAGGAAGGTATTTGATGGAATTCTTCATATTCAACTTCAGTTTTTAATAACCTTATCCAAAAATTCAAAAGTCTATCAAAGTTAAACGTCACTATTTGAGGTTAAAGTTTTATTTATATCATTTTTCAAGTAAATTTGTGATATTAAAGACGTTTTTTAAGGACTAAATTAATTTAATTTTAACAACAACTAATGCTATTTTTCTTGTACCGTGAAATAAAGACATATTGTCATTACTAAGATGTCAACATCTTCTAAAATAAGAGCATTTTTTTCTAAGCAGTGTTGTGTTGTTTAGTGTGATAGATCTCTTGTTAATTAAAAAACACTATATCTACTTTTTGGTACTTATTTTTTCTTAAACTACAAAACTATATTGTGTAACTTCGAGAAAGGTTAATATAATATTATTAATGAATTATGAACGTATATGTATAGACCTCTATTTTCTATGAGAATGATCCTTAGAGGTTCTATACCTTTTTGTGTTCTGTTATCCGTATTGCTTTTTGATAACGTAATTAACGCTTGTTTTTATTTTCAATGAATTAATATTTAAATCAGAGTCAATTCAGTAATTTCCTAATTATATTTACATACAATACTTAGTTATGACCAAGCTGACTTGTCAATTACAACTATGTTGGGAATGCGAAATCTTTGGCACAATGACACTACTCAGTATATATCACCACTACACCAAACACTTTATTTTTGCACTCGACGCGCGTTTCGCTAACCATATTAGCTTCATTAGGAAAAATGATTGACTCATATATACTGAGTATTGTCAATTACAGTTTAAAAGGAAAATAACTATATTTAATTTATACTGTAGGTATACAACAATAGGAATAAGTTCTTTATAGGTAACTAAATCTTCAAAATTTTAATAGTAACTATAATTACCATCAAAATGCACTTCGATTAAGTGTACTGTCCATTTAAACG
Source organism: Pachyrhynchus sulphureomaculatus (assembly GCA_019049505.1). Classification (NCBI taxonomy): domain Eukaryota; kingdom Metazoa; phylum Arthropoda; class Insecta; order Coleoptera; family Curculionidae; genus Pachyrhynchus; species Pachyrhynchus sulphureomaculatus. The sequence continues at coordinate 146,055,790 of CM032454.1, read as the reverse complement.
AACTTATTTTGAGAAATACTTTACCCTCTGGCACACATCGTCTGACAAAATCATATTACAAAAATTTCTTTGGAATCACATTAAAATTTTTCTTATTTTAGTAGCATATTTGATTCAATAATCGATTTATATCAGTTATTTCAATAATTCCATTCCCCAGTGGTTTTGTGATCTCAACACGACACTTAATATTTAAACTTTCAAACCCAGCTTATAAGAAAATAAAAAATATGTTGTTGTAGGTTCTGTATTCCTTACAATATAGTCATAGAAATTTTTGGAAAGATTGGCATGAAAAAGGAGCAATGTAATTTATAGAGAAAAATAGAAAAAAAAAGTCACTTTCAGAGTATTAATTGTACTTGCAATTAAACAGTGTTAAATTTATCAGGTTTATTATAAGAAAAGGTGTGTCAAACAATTAATACAGATGAAGTTATTGAAAACTAGAAGCCTCTTGAGAATACACCTTTTAGAAAAAAATATGTTTTATTTATAATTTACACAAATATAAATGGTTTAAATAACTGAACACTAGTTTACACAAAAATAAATCTTTCTAAAAACCAACACATCTTTGGGGAAGAAGAAAACTAACGCCCCGCGTACAGTTTGAATTATTTTTGCAATTCTCAACGGCACAACAATAACCTCCTTTCCCCATGATTATATAAATTGTTTCTCAACCTTTTCGATTCTCTTCACTTACAAACGTTTTTAATTTTCTCTTTCTACAAACTCTCTCTTCCTTCTGTCTTTATATTCGTATAAACTGCAGTCACATCAAGAAATGATGGACAATACATTTCCAAAGACACATTTCGAGATCGGATGTAAACACTGAGCGGCTATTTTGAAAAAGGACCCGTTGACGCACGCGCCGTCAAAACTCGTCACCAAATTGGAGCTGAGTTTCGGTACTGTAGTATGTTTACTGTGATCTCGATTTGATTTATATGGGATTGAATTTGGTCAGATGCTAAAACTTGTTTCATGCTCAGTTGTAAATGATGTTTTTCTCCGGTTTGAAAAGAGTGAGGGGATTCGAATATATGTTTTTCTGTGAGAGTTGACTGGCAGATCGAACAAATAGGAGCATCTTCATTTTTTAGTAAATAAAGAGTGGGTTAGGTAGGTGTGGCCTCTTGCAAGTCTTCTCCAAATAGTGTTTTGTCTTCTTGAAAGAGATTGCTTGTGACAAGGGGGAGGGGGCGTAGACCATAGGTTTAAGATCCCAGAGTTTATTGGAAGATTCCTCGAAATCCCGCTGTAGTTGAAAGAGATCCCTATATATGCGTAGTAATGGTTTGGATGGTTTTCTTCTCTTATTGGGATGTCTTGATGCACCGCTTTTTTTGCATATTGATCCGCTTTGTCATTGCCCTCAATCCCGGTATGTGAGGGAATCGAGAGAAATACTATTAAGATGTTTCTGTGATTGGCTATGTATAGGAGATCAGTAATTTGATTTAAGTAAGCAAATTTAATATTCCCATGCGGTCATAGAGTCGGAGACAATTAAGTACTTATCGGTTTTTCCTGCATTTATTGCGTATCGGATGCTTTCTTTGATTGCAAATAGCTCCACGGGAAATATCGACGAGTGAAGTGGAAAATTGAAAGTTTTAATTGTGTGATTGTGAACAAAAGCTGCGCCCGTCCCTTGTTGGGATTTGGAGCCATCGGAAAAGATGATTGAATAATCAGGGTGGTACTTGTTTATTCTTTCTAGAGACTGAGAATGAAGTATGGACTTTGGTGTGAGAGATTTACTCATTTTGTTGAGAGTGAGATCGACTACTGGTTTTGGAGAGCGCCAGAGAGGAACAGTAGTAAAAGTAGGGTATTTGAAAGATGGAGGGGTAAAGTTGTGAGTGGAGAGAATGAGTTTGATTCTAAGTGATATGGATACAGGGGAAAAAAGATTTATATTTCTGCTGTGAATGTTGGATGAAACATGTGGTTTATTAAAAAACTTTAAGAAAGAAAAATTTGTTGACAAAAAAAAACCATCTGAAGTAGTTATTCCTTTATCTCAAAAAGAGGGAAGCGAAAAAAAAAAAAGATAAAACATATTACTATTTTGACGTAATTAGCAAAATTATACCTCGATGAGAAAACATGTTCATATTAGATTATGAAACTAGACGCTAAACCCGTCAATATGTTTTCACAGATATTTGAGCTGGAATTTTAAAAAATCCTAAAATGACCATAATTTTGGTTCCAGAGCACCAACAGACTTCTACCACGCCTCAAATTAATGATTTTCGCGTACATTATTAGAGTCAGTTGCAATAACATCACGTAAATATCTTTTAAATAAATTCAAAGAGTAATGTAGGAAATTATGTTTATTTGGAAATTTTCCATTTTTAATTTTTAAATGCACTTTTTCAAAACAGCTCGGTAAAAAATTTTAAAATTGTTCATACATACTGTGTATTTCTATATACATTAGTCATTACACAACTTCGCCCTAGTCCTGTCCTATCGGAGAATCTAAAAATAAATATCAATATAAAGTACTAAAAATAGATAAAGGCCATTTTTCAGCATTTTTTGAGTGTTCTCTCATTCGTCAATTCTTCGCAGGACGCGTTTCAACGTATCACCGCTCTTCAGCTGAGCTAGGATCGACGAATATGAGAACAAAACTTAGAGTACTTATCGCAGCACTAGCGCAAAGAATAAGTAAAACACAAATATTATACACCTCTGGTTGATGTAAGCCTAGTTTTGATGCCGGACTTGCCCTCTGTCGGAGCTGTTCCAGGCCACAGGCAGTTAGGAGAATTCGTCAGCAAGTTGCTAACAATTACCGCTTGGTAGCGCTTTATACTTGCGCAACAACTCCAAGTACAATCAATATAAAGTACTAAAATTGGACAAAGTCCATTTTTCAGCAATTTTTTACTGTTCGGTCCTCCGTCAATCCATCTCTCTTAGAGGGGCGAGCGAAATATTAAAACTTAAAAACAAAAACGGTAATATATAAACATCCAACAGAATAGAATTACTACGAATAGTTGAAGATTTTTATAGAGAGTATACAAGCAACCCACTGAAAGAAGAAAGAACGGAGCAGTCGTTAATCAAGAGGAGACATAAAACGCTTTGCGAAAAATGCCTCATAACAAAGCCCCAGGTGACGATGCCATAGCAACGGAAGCCATTAAAATATGTGTCAAGACCCTCATGAACAAGATCAAAAACTTATTTAATCTCTAGTCTGTTGAACTATATTATACTTAAAGACTGGCACAACGTTTTAATGATCTTAATACGTAATAAAACCGGCCGAGTGCAAGTCCGATTTGCGTAATTATAGTTCAGTACGTTGACTGCTTTCAAAATAAAAATTTTGGTGCGGAGGTATAAAATGATCAATGACTTCACAAAACACACCCCAAATGAGTGTTCAACAAAGTTTTTGTCCGATTTTTACCAAAAACTGATGATCTCGATTTTTTTTATACTTATATACCAGATAAATTATTAATAATGTTTCGATAATTTTCGTTCAATCTACACCCTGTGGGCACTATTCCAGAATTTTTTCAAAATTTTTTGATAAGTACCGAATAATACGAAGAAAAGTGTGTGCAAGTATTACAATATATATTCTTGAACTCGTGTTTTTACAAGCTTTCATCTGACACCTTACTCGATCACCTCCCCCTTCAAAACTAACCCAATAAGTCAAAATTTAACTGTCAAAACTATACGGCTCTGACGAAGCCATTAATTCCTATTATAGTGCCAAATTTCAACTTTCTATGTCAAATAGTTTCGGAAAAAAAAAAAATCGGGTGTGGCAGACACCGAAGTGATCTTATAAGCGTTCCGAACGAAACACTAGCAAGGAGAGAAAACAGACATGGAGAACTACAGATCTATATTTTTATTGTCGTATTTATATAAATTGTTTACTAAGACAATCAACAACCAACTAGAAAAAAAGCTTGAATCTATCAACCTCTAGAACAGGCAATTTCCGTTCCGAAGTTGAAACAAATAACATAACTTTAAAAATCCTGATTGAGAGAACCATTGAATATAATAGGCCCCCGGTTCTGGTGTTTCTTTATTTTAAAAAAGCCTTCGACACTGTAGAGGCTGACTCAATTATGAGAGCTCTCACGCAATTGACTACGATATACACGATTGATATATAACATATATAGCCATTCGACAGCATATCTCAGACTCCATCAAGACACAAATAAGTTTGTCGATGTCATCTACGTTGTTCCCTGCTGTTCTTGAGTACGACATCAAGGAACTTGAATGAACCACTAAGGGGATTAACGTCGATGGCAAAAAACCTCACAAATCTGTGTTTCGCAGACGACATCGTGCTCATCTCAGATAACATACGTGAAGCTGAAGAAATGCTTCAGTAACAAGAGTATCTGAAAAAGTAGGCCTACATATAAGCAAACATTGCAAGCTGGAAGTGACAGTATCTTGGGCATGTTGCCCGAACCAAGAATGGTAGATGACTAAAGAGTTATTGAGTGAAGCCCACGCACGAGAGGCTGGTTGACGAAGATATTGATTATTATATAATTGGGGTAGAATCCTATAAAGTGCTACCAAGCCGTAATTGTTAGCAAATTGTTGAACGATTCCTCTATCGGCCTATGGCCTTGAACAGTCCCCGACAGACGGTAGGTACGCCTTCAAAACTAGGCTTAAATCAGCCACAGGTGTAAATTATTTATATTTTATTTAACATAAGAATTTTAAACTTTCAGAAGAAACCAGAAATCTCTCTACCAGTATTTACTGTCACTACTTAATTCGTACCGTTTTCGATAATAACCTATAAATCCGAATTGATATTTTACTCAGCCATTCATCGTCCGCCTATATTAGGTCTTCTATTCATAAAGAGAGGCACGGTTCGCTTATTCGGAATGGCCATATTTCCATGTGTAGTTATTGATGCATGCCGAATTGAAAATTGAACAGGTGGCGTTCGTTAACAGCATCGGAATTTAGATTGATATTTAGTTTTAACATATTGAATATATATATATATATATACGTATATAACACAAATACGGCTGTCACATCTACCATTTACTTATCTGCAGATAATAAATACTTTCTTCCTTTCTACAAAATTTTAAAAGTTTTTTTTAAGCACAATGTACAGTCTGTCAAGTAAGAACGTGTAAGCGATAATTCATTTTTGGTAGACGAGATTCTAGCGATTCAACAAAAAATCGGTAGAGGGATCCTTTGTCTACAACTCATTTTAGTAAAAGTATCAGTCGATTCTCAACCTTCGTCGAAATCACATAAAATCCAAAATGGGTCACTTGTTTGCGCGGCGGTTCGAAGCAGTCTTTCTTTGTTCCCATCAGAAGGGGCCTGAAATGACATATTCTGCGGCCGCTAGATATATTAAAAAGTCCATATCGTTTGTGAAGAAGTGGGTAAATCATTTTAAAGAGACAAAAAATGTAGACGATTTGCCAAAACGTGGCTCCGTAGGCCAAGTCACTTCGAAAGTCGAAAAACGAATCGTGTTTTTAAGGAGCTGATTGGGCAATTTACTAAGGTAATTGCGCCGTTGTTAGCACGCCAAAGAATACATTGATGGCAAAAAATGTTCTCGAAACATATTCTTTCAGGAATACGAGCGGTCATGTTCTTACTTGACAGAGTGTAGTCGAACCTACTTTATATTGTAAATATTCCCTTCTTGTAGATTTTCTCGTTCACACAATGGAAAGAGACGGGCAAGATTTATTTTTGGAAAGAAAAAAATATTTAAAAAATTAGGCAGGTTGGACTCTCAGAGGCGCCATTTCAAACAGTTCTTGGAAAGGATTTTTTGTTAAGTTAATGGCTTTGCAGTTTTGCAAACAGCGATTACAAAAACTTGGTTACGAATAACAACTACAAAAAACTGGTGAAGCTATTTTTCCAGTAATTCCCTCGCAAATACTGTGCAGGAAGTAAGTTTCTAAAACTTTTTGTATGATTACAACTTATTTTTTTTTTTTTTTAGTTTAAGGTCTTGTAAACAGTAGCATAGCGAGACGGCACATATGGCTGCCCGCATGGAGGTAGGAAATAGCGTCCTTATATACAGGACGACGAATGAATGTCCACTTTATGAAATAGTGTTTTTTTGTAAAAAACCTCCACCTCTCGGTTATAGAATTTTATACTGGATTTTTATTTGGTGTGTCCACTGCAGGAAACGGTTTCTTTTCTGAAAAATCTCTTCCTCGGTCATCGATTTCTAAATTAGGTTTAAGTTAATAAAATTCCACTGTATGAAAGGGTTCTTATTTGTGAAAAAACTCTACCAAACGGTCATTGATTGATGTAAGTAGAAACTACCACTGTATAAAAGGTTTCTTTTGTGGAAAATCTCCCCTTCTCAGGTTATTAATTTTAAGTTTACTGTTTTGGGAAGGCTCTAAACTTTTAGAGTCCCAATGCAAGAGAATTTTTTTCCTTTAAGACGTCCAGCCTCCAGTTATCGATTGGCCTATCTTTCTCTATAAGAAGTTTTGCTTTTAGTGTTCTCTTTTTTTTTTTCGTGTAAGAAGCGCTCCTAGTATTCACCTACTCTCCGTCCCTTGGACCAAGCTACGCTATTTATCAAGGGATCATCTAACCTAAGATTAAATTCAAAAACTCTGCAACAGTTTAAGAAATAACTGTAGCGTAAAAAACAAGTTGTTACATCCTGTATAAACAACTAATCCAAATAAAATGTAACCGTTTCGTTTTCTATGGAGTGGAAAAGGTAAAATGGAAAGACGGTAAAACACAGATAAATTCGAATTTGGTGATTTGGTCGTCGTTGAAGTCGTAAATGTCTTTTAGGTCTAAAACGATGTATTTTTATAAAACCACAAAAAAATCGGTAAAGTGTAACACAGTACTTCCCTTGCAAACACGCAGTTCAAAAATAAATATTGAATTTGACTTTCTCATATTAAAGAATATCTTGATCATTGCAACTATGTACTTTAAACGAAAGGTATTTCATAGCGGGATAATAAACACCAAAGAAGCTGAGCAAAGGGTTTCAGTAATGTAAGAACTGAAATCAGACATTTCTGCTTACATTCTATTTCTGTTAAAATTGGAAATGATTCAAAAAAAAAATCAGATTTAGCTATTGCAAGAATCTTGAAACACGATACAAATAAAGCAACCCCTCTAAACTTATTTCGCTTGGGAGTTATCGTACCAATAGTTCTACAGAAAGATAGACCGACAGAAATCGGAAACTATGTTTTTCTTGAGGCAAAGGCACTAAAAGGCAAAGAAATACAAAAACTTGTAAGGTGATTTTCTTGACGAAAACAACACCTTTAGCCAGGGGCGTGAAACATTATAAATGTTACAAAAGTTTGAAATAATGCCTTTTCTTCTTCTTCGAGTGCCACTCCTATCGGAGATTAGAAATCATCACAGCTACTCTCACTTTATTTGCTGCTCTTCTAAACAGTTCAATTGAGCTGCAGCGAAACCAGTCGCGCAAATTCCGCACGATATTTTTCTTCGTCCAACATTTCTATTCCCTTTAATTTTGCCCTGCATAATATTCCGCAACAGTGAATACTTTTCTCCCCTCAACACATGTCCTTCCTTTTTTTAATAGTGTTCATTAGTTCTGGGGCTTTGTTTAATCTTTGGAGAATCTCGTCATTGGTTACCCTATCAATCCATGACACTTTCAGAATGCGCCGATAACACCACATCTCAAAAGCTTCAATACTTTTAGTATAGTTCTGCCTCAAAGTCCATGCTTCCACTCCATAAAGAAGCGTTGAGAAGACATAACAACGCAACATTCGTAACCGCAGTACCAGGCTTAGATCTCGATTGCAAAAGAGTTTTCTCATTCTATTAAAGCTTGATCTTGATATCTCTATTCGGGTTTTAATCTCCTTTTGTCTGATCTGTGTTCTCATTCAGCCATGTTCCCAAGTATTTGTAGCAATTGACTTTCTCAACACTTATGTTATTAACCCGAAGACGATCCTGGTTATTTTGAGATTTTGCCATCACCATAAATTTTGTTTTCTTTAGATTTATCTTTAGACCAAATTTATTGCAGCTGTTATTTAACCGCTCAACAAGATGTTGTAGATCTTCTAACCTTTCTGCTAGCAGAACTGTGTCATCGGCGTATCTTACATTATTCAGGGTTTCACCGTTTACCGTTATGTCCTCGTCCGCCTCAGACAGAGCTTCCTGACATACACTCTCGCTATAGATATTAAACAAAAGGGGTGACAGTATGCAGCCCTGATGTACTCCCCTGCGGATCTCTCTTCAGTAATCATGTTCTCCACTTTTACTCTCGCTGTCTGGTTCCAATATAGATTGCATATGATGCGGATATCTAGATTATCGATATTTTTATTTTTGAGGATTCTCTTTAATTGATGCCTTTTCTAGTTGGTTAAAATTAGTGGAAATAAGGACGGCAGTAAAACATGCTCTATTTTTTGAGCGGCGTTTCGATTCTTTATTTCAATTTTTATCAAGTTTCAAATAAAGAATCGAAACGTTTTGAAACAAACAGAGTATCTTTTACTGCCGTCCTCTTTCCCACATTCCTACCCACTATATCCACGTTAAGGACGCCATTCACGATAAAATGCCCTTCCTTTTTTAAAAATTAGAGTGCAGTAAATGCCTATAGCTCTCAAAGGACCCCACTGAGTAGCAGTGAGCACCAAATTACGCAAATCTGTTTCCATTATTCCATTTTTTCGTATCTCCATAAATCATTTTAAAATCCGTAGTGATAAAAAATAATTTGTTAAACCCTGTATTAACCACTGATCCTAATGAAACATGACCGTTTCGAATTCGTTCCACTTAAGCGGAAAAAGTAAAACGGAAGGAAAGTAAAGGATACGCCAGTAACCTAATCCGATTGACCATCTCTGATTGGGGTGGATCGACCGGGGTCGTAGGACAGATAAATTAAAATTTAGTCCTTTGGTCGTCGTTTTAGTCGTAAATACCTTTTAGGTTTAGGGCGACATATTTTCACTTACAAAAATTGTTTCTAAAAATACAAACGAGAGTAAAAGTAGACATAAAGGGTAGTGCTTTGCTGAGAAAATATTAGATATATACTTATTTTTTATAAATGTTGCAATATTTTAAGACAATATCTTTTTTTTTTTTTTTTTTTTTTTTAAAACAGAGTAGAGCAAATGTCTTCTGTCCCCCTAAATTAACTTCAATGAATAGGATAAGAAAAACAAGCAGATCTGTTTCCATTATCCAATCATTTTCTTATCTTATTAAACCTTTGAGGGGTTAGTCCACTTTACTACCTTGAAAAAATCTGAACTTCTTTTATGAACGTTTTCGAAAGTATATGCCATGAAAAATGTTGTCCCATAATTTTATAAGGATCTGAGCATTCCTTCTATATATTTGAGTACGTTATTAAATAGTCTCTGAACGCTCGTCTCTGCACGCATTAAGACTGCGAACCGCCGAAGCTCTGAAGCTTCAAAAGAGACTTGGATCAAGCAGAGAGATGCTAGATTGGAAGAGGAAGAGCTTTTCGGGGAGATAGAAGCCATAATGTATAGTGCAGGAATTGCCTTTAGTTGTACGTATGATTTATTTACAATTTTTCATGAAAAAAGTTTTTAAACGCGTTTTTCTGGAAACAACGTTTTTGCATGCGTCGTTGAAGTTTTTTCGAAACCGTCCAACCAATCTTTACGAAATTTTTACCACATATTCAGCACATGTGTGGTTATGACCGGAACTAGAATAAAGTTAAAATTGTCATTTTTATTTTTTTTTTGGCATAAAAAAAAATAAACATAACAAAAAACAACAACAACAAAATAACATACGTCATTTTGTTATTTTTATATAAAAATGAATAATTCTAGTTCGGGCCATAGCCACAGTCCTACAGATTGTAATTCTTTTTGCTTTTTATGTTTTAGAACAGTCAAAGCTGTAAAAATCTTAACGCCACTGATACATCTTTTTTTACATACTATATTCGCCTCGCATTTTTTCATAAAAAAGGTATGTAAAATCAATAAAAAAAATTTTTTTCTTATATTTCAAGAATGTATTAATACAGCCCAAAAAGAATTACTTCAATATTTACAATATATATCGCTAGACAAAATCGCAAAAATAACTTTTTTTTCGGGCGTCTAAAGTTAACTGTCCCTTAAGAAATATCCGTAGCTACCAGAACAACTGTTACACCCTGTATTAGTCACTGATCTAAATGAACCGTGACCGTTTTGAATTCGTTCTACTTAAATGAAAAAGGTAAAACGGAAGGAAAGTAAGTAAAAGATACGCCAGTAACGTAATCCAACTGACCACTCTAATTGGGATGGATGCATCGAGATCGTAGGACAGATAAAATAGAGTGTAGTTATTTAGTCATCGTAGTCGTAAATACCTTTTTAGTTTAGGGCAACGTATTTTCCCATATTTGAAAAATATTTGAATAAATAGTGGTGTTTTATGATATAACAGCTGTAATAAAGTACGTGATCAGATGATTTTAGGGTACGTTAAAGCGTCGATATGTACGTGGTTTGAGAATTTCTTTTTTCTATTTAGAATTTTTCTTTTCTGGTAGATACTCACGTAATTTTACCTCTGAAACTATTACAGTTTTTTTTGGGTTGTTAAATTGCTGTAAATCATCAAGAAAAAAGTTGTGTTGCATGAAAGACAAAACCGGTCAAGTAAAAGTTGGACTTGCGCATTTAGTGTTCCGTACTGGGATTGCCTTAAAAATAAAAAAAATAATTACGGAAGTATAAAATGATTAGCGACTTCACAAAACACACTCCAAATGAGTTTTTCAATAAAAGACTTAAGAGCCCAGATTACACACATGTCTAGTCAGATACAGACTCAGCAGGCTAATACGACCAACCAGAGTAAGACAAAAAGTTCCAAGTGACATGTATATAACATATCTTACGATACAATACGTATTTTCACGTTTTTTTCTTAGTTAATAAAGTAAAATAGTTAGAGCATCTTAACTACCTAATAGCCAATAAATCAATCTAACTCAATTTAAAAATCTAATGGTAAAATTTTAAAACAAATATTTACTTATATTTGTTTAATTATAAACAAATTAAACACAATTATTTTGTCTAGATCCCTAATGCTTAAGCAATAGCTATCAGTCCCGGTTCCATTTACAACTTTTGACGAAATAAACCTTCACCATTATGGCGGGAGCACTTGAAAATGCCAAATGAGATTTTTGCGAAACGTAATGCAAATTCATTGTTAGAAGAACGGATTGAAACCAGGAATTTTAATGTATTATATATATATGTATATATAATACATTAAACCCCCCAAAACTAACCCCTTAAGTCAAAATTTAACTTTCAAAACTACATGGCTCTGATGAGGCCATCAATTCCTATATTAAGCCAAATTTCAACTTTCTATGATGAATAGTTTCGGAGAAAATCGGGTGTGACAGACGGACAGACAGACGGACAGACACCGAAGTGATCTTATAAGTGTTCCGTACGGAACACTAAAAACGACAAAAATCGTGAAATTTATACATAAAAATTCAATATTTCTGTTCGTAATAGGTCAAATTGGACACCAACGGTAGTAAAAGGAAGGTTAGACTTTCCAGAAAATAGCCTACCCAGTAATTTGGGCAAAATATTTTTGCAAATAAAAAAAGGGATTAAAATTTTCGCTATTATTAGAAATTTATTTTATATTTGTAATCAAAATTAATAATGTAAATTATATAAAACTGAAAAATTTATAATCGGATCAATAAAAGTACTCAAAAATGAACCCTGGTTGGTTTTATTTAAAAATCTTGTTTACAAATTTAGTTGACAGCATTTTTTATAAAATCTAAGATTTTTAAATCAAAATAAAAAATAACGGCCCAAAATGGGCAATATTTCGGGTTATATTTGGTCATATTCAAACTCCGGAACAAAACGTACCCAGAAATTTCCAAATCCAATAACTGCAAGTCGAGAACTCTCAAAAAAAAAACCTGTAAAATGCCGGAAAATTGGCCTTTTTGGTCAATAAAACAGTTTGTAGTGAAAATTGGGAGCGCGCATTATTTTTCCCGTAATCTATGCACAGAAATGAACCGATTAGAAAAAAAATTACTGTTACCAAAGTTTTTGTATTTTTGGTATTTTTTGGAGCTAATTTGGTTGGACTAAGAGTGCTTGTGTAAATGGCTTAATCTACGTTTTTTAAGTTTTAAAACTACCAGGAACGATATTCTTTGTTGATGTGTAGGAATAGTAATTCAAAGTGGGTGATCCAATTGGTCTGTTTGGCCTGTAGGACTCAATACATAGTTTATAGCAGGGGTGCTCAAACTTGAACTGCTGGCGATCTACCTCAATATTGTTAGACTACGATCGATCGACTCTGAGAGGCTGCAAGTAAGTGTGATGCAGGATTGTCGTCTAGGTAGGGTGTATCGTGGCATAGATATTTGTTTTCCGCACATTAGGCATTCTTTTAGTCAAGGTAAGTGTAGGTCTGCTCTAAAATGTCAATGAAAAAACTCATAATTATTCAAAATTGCGAGTTTATTGGTTCTTACAAAACAAACGAGTTCTAGTGTCTAAACTTAACTGTTGAAGCGTGGCACTGCATGTCCTCAGCATACTTTTCATAAGATGGTACGTAATTACCGAGTGCTAATCGCAAGCATGATGACATATGTTCGTCAGTTAGTCGATTGCGATATTTTGACTTAATTATCTTCATTTCAGAAAATGCAGACTCGCACAAGTAAGTTGACCCAAACATTGCCGTCAGTTGAAGGGCGATTTGCCTTAGATTCGGATATTTATCTTCAGATATAAAACACCAGAATTTTGTATCAGATGCTGTGGCTTTGAGATGTATATCTGATATAATCTGCACTAACTCATTTTCAACAGAACATTAGTCCATGTTAAACTGACTTGCTATTTCAGTAGCTAATTCCTCAATGTTTTTACACGAAAAAATGATGCGATATTTGCCAATTTACTGAAATCATAAAAACGTATTTCGAATTGGCCCAAAATATTTGATAATTCTGCCTCATAAATATCATAATTCAACTGAGGAATCCTTGCTTTCAAAGACCGAAAATTTTTCAGATCCTTTCTTTTCAGTTGATCTATCATAAGTTGCAATTTACTTTTGAATGCGTTTATTGCGCTAATCATCTCAATAATAGTTTTTCCTTTACCTTGAAGCTCCAAATTAATGGTGTTTAAATGCATTGTGATGTCTGTCAAAATTGCCAAATCAGTCAGCCATTTTCCGTTTTTCAGTATCTGAGTGTCATCACCTCTTTCGTCCAGAAAACCTGTTATTTCGGGCAATAATTCTTGAAACCTTTCTAGGAATTTTCCGCGACTCAACCACCTGACGTCCGTGTGAAGAACTAAATCAATGTGTTCAGCTGACTCACTATCTTCCAACTGCAATTTAAAGAGCCGTTGTTGCAAGCTACGTGCACGGATAGAATTCACAATTTTTATTGCAATGCCCATAATCTCCTCTAGGTTTAGAACTTTTGAACACAAAACTTGTTGATGTATAATGCAATGGAAGGAGAAAAATGAAGGGAAATCATCATTAGCTCGACACAATGCCACAAAAACCGTTTTCGTTTCCAGTCATTGCTGGTGCTCCATCGGTTGTAATGCACACTAGTTTATATATTGGTAGCTTGTAGTTTGTTACAAAGTTGAAGAAAACGTCATATATATCTTCGCCACGGGTCTTTCCTTTCAGAGGAATCATTGTCAAAAACTCTTCCTTAGCCGACATGTCATTGAATACCATTCGAATAAAAATACACAGCTGGGCAGTGTCTGTCATATCGGTGGATTCGTCGAACTGTAAAGAAAAGTATGTACATTCCATGATTCATGTTTTAGTTTATCTGCCATGTCCTGACTCATGACTTCAACACGCCTTGTGACAGTCGGACGAGATAACTGAAGTTCTCTAATAGTAGACATAATCTCTGTTTTATTTTTAAAATCTCCATATAAAGTCTCACCCGCTTCAATAAATGCTTCCTTCACAACCAATCCATCATCAAATGGTTTCTTGTGTTTCGCCAATATATGAGGTATTTTAAATGACGCGATCGTTGCAGCTTTTGATTGTTTGGCTGGTCTCGTGAACATGGTTTGTTCTTTTTTCAAACAAGTTATCAAATCACGTACTTTTCGTTTTCTTAATTCACTCTGTGACGGAAAATCCTTTTCATAGTTTTTATGAACCGTTTTATGATGCCTCTCTAAGGTCCCACGCTTAGGTATTGCAACTGACGCACGGCAAATGAGACAAATGCACTTATTCTTTACCATACAAAAGAAAAATTCTTCCTCCCAATCGTTATTAAAATGATAAGTTTTACTTTTCTTCGCCGCACTCATTTTGGACTATTTATTAATAAACTTTGTATCGATGTATCGCCTTCAAGTTACAACTCAGACTGACTCCTATTCCTGCAGGCGCAACATTTATATCGGCGCGAACGAAGTCTCGAATGTTCCCGTCAAACACGCCGCCCGAAGTTTCTAGAAAAATCAGCGGGAATAAAAAACGCGGCTTTTCTTTGACAAGTACCGCGCGTTCCTTTGATAAAGCCGCCTTTTGCCGCTAGCAGGGGGTTATTACGATAAAAGAAAGTGATGAGGGGGTTATTCTGGCCTAATTGTGGATCGAATAAATTTTAGTAGTTTATTCATTACATTTTGTTTTAGTTACCTAAAACAAAATCTGTGAATAGTTCTATATCGGAATTTTTTTCTGGAGATCGACTCAAAAAGCACTCGCGATCGACCGTTTGAGCACCCCTGGTTTATAGTATGTGTATATATATATATATATATATATATATATATATATATATATATATATATATATATATATATATATATAATCGTAAGACCGGATTTTAACGCACACTTTCAATGCGTCTAGTTGCATGTAGTTGCATCTTTTTTGAATATTTAGCAAGTGCGCGCAAAAAAAAGCTGTACGGACGATTTTTTTACGTATTTTCTAGTACAAAGCACTCGAGGTGCCATTCGTTGCTATGATAAAATCGGTGATATGAGAGCGTTTTTAATATTTGTGGGTATGAACAGATGAAAATAACGTTGTGTTAATTAATCTCGTCTTGTAGCATTAATGCCTCAAGAACTTTAGTTGTAAAGCTCCATCTTCGGACTGAATCCGGTCAGTAAATTTAATCTCCGTTGACCTCAAAACCGTAATTACAACATTTAATTAGTCGCCCTATTCCACAAAAGCTTAACACAACAGCTAGGTAAATTTACTCGCAAATTGTGTAGTTTGTGACAGTTACACAACTATCTTATAAATCCTTGCCGACAAAAACCAATGAGAGTGGCTAACATTATGTTTCATATTTTACGAAAATATAATATTAACTGTTTTTTCACCTAAATGACTAAAAAAACAAGAGTTCTGTGTGTCCGTCTTGTTTTATTTAGCATTTTTACCCTTGATGGATTTGCTCCATATTAATCTATTCCTTTTTTTAATGAACATAGCACTCGCGCTGAATGAAAATCCCTAACCGGCTACAGAAGCGGCGCATGTGTGGAAGTAGCGATTCACGATATCCTTCAATTGCTGCAGATTCGAATCTATACACTGATGTATCAATCATTTTTCATTATTCAAAATCAATACAAGAATATTGACATTAGCTGGTGTCAATTATCCTTTTATTTAAGTCCTTATTAAGGCTATTTCGAGTACAGAGGTTTGTCGACTTACAATTAACAAAATACAAGGAAATGCAGCACCGTAAACATAACAGCTATTAAAAGAAAATGTAGATATAATAAAATACAAATAACCTGTGCATACAAAAAAAAAACACAATGACTGGTAATGAGTAACAGTTCTATATGCGCAATTATATGTATTTTAATGTACTACTGTGATCCAAAAATAGTAAGACTTTTGAAATAAAACGCAAACGGATTATTTATTTTTCCAAATTTATTTCGTCCTCTTCAAAGAAATCCCCCTTGGATACAATGCCTTTATGCCAACGTTTTTTCCAGTCTTCGAAACAGTTTTTAAATTCGATTTCTGGAATGGCATTTAAAAGCCTTCTTCGATTCGGTTTTAATCTCCTCAATCGACTCAAAACGGTTTTTTTGAGTTTAGGGAATAGACAGAAGTCCGACGGAGCTAAATCAGGCGAATAGGGCGATTGCGGAATGATATGAGTTGAATTTTTGATGAAAAAGTCGCGAAGAACCAATGCTGTGTGAGAAGGCGCATTATCGTGATGAAAAAACCAAGAGTTATCGGCCCATAATTGCGGCCTCTTGAGACAAATTCGAACTTTTGGGAAGCCGAAAAAAAACCATTTTTAAAACAAAATTTAAGGCAACTTCTTTGCTGAATTTTTTCACTCATGTTAAAAATCGAAAAAACGCAATTTTTGTTGTTGAACGAATGCAAGCGAATCTTATTAAGTACTGACGCTATGGTCTTAAAATTTGACACAGATGGCAGTTAAGGTCCTACCAACTTAACGAAAAAAATTAATCCGATTTGGAAATGCCCGGGCGATTAAAATTTAAAAGTCTTACTATTTTTTGATCACAGTAGTATATGGTTTTTTCTTTAATAGTCAGAAAAAGATTACCTAAATTATTCCACATCGTTTCTGTTTGAAGTTTTTTATATTTTTTGTACATTTACTTTTAAATTTATACACTATTCTTACGGAAATAGGTCTACCAAGTAATCCGGGACAATTTCTTTATGGTTCTTTAGGGTTTACGCACATTTCTGTGCTATTAGTAATATACCAGGTGTACAAGTATGAAATGCGGATTTCAGACAACAGATGATGCAGTTTGTGCTATAAAGATTTGACTCTGCGCCATTTTGTTGTGTCATCAACAAGTGTCAGACGCGCACGAGTGATTAATTGGCAAAGCGTATGCATAGTATTGTGTTGTTGTGTTCAGTATGTCGAAATTTATACCGAACAAAAAGCATTCGCGGAGAGCATTCATTTTTTGTTTTCATTTGAAGAAAAAACTGCTGTTGAATCATGCCGATTACTTCGAGAAGCTTAGGGTGAACATGCTCCATCGCAACATACGTGTGAACGATGGTTTCGGCGTTTCAAAAGTGGTGACTTCGATGTTGCAGACAAGGAACGTGGAAAACCGCCAAAAAAATACGAAGATGTGGAATTGCAAGCATTATTGGACGAAGATGATTCGCAAATACAAAAGCAACTCGCCGAGCAATTGGGCGTTAGTCAACAAGCTGTTTCCAATCGGCTACGAGAGATGGGAAAGATTCAGAAGACCGGTAGATGGGTACCACGTGAGTTGAACAACAGGTAGATGGAAAAGCGTAAAAACACGTGTGACATTTTGCTCGCTCGGTACAAAAGGAAGTCGTTTTTCCATTGTATAGTTACAGGGGATGAAAAGTGGATTTATTTTGAGAATTTCAAGCGCAAAAAATCATGGGTAGACCCAGGCGCATCATCCACATTGACCGCTAGACCGAATCGCTTTGGCAGAAAGACGATGCTCTGTGTTCAGTGGGACCAGAGAGGCGTGGTCTATTATGAGCTGTTAAAACCTAGGGAAACGGTTAATACTAAACGTTACCAACAACAATTGACCGATTTGAACCGTTCGCTGCTTGAAAAAAGGCCAGAATACCGAAAGAGGCAACAGAAAGTCATTTTTTTTTCATGACAATGCTCCATCGCATACGGCAAAACCAGTTCGCGACACGTTGGAAGCACTCAGCTGGGAAGTTCTACCCCATGCGGCTTACTCACCAGACTTGGCTCCTTCCGATTACCACTTGTTTGCATCGATGGGTCATACACTTGCTGAGTAGCGCTTTGGTTCGTACGAAGATGTGAAAAAATGGCTCAATGAATGGTCCGCAGCAAAAGGGGAAGATTTTTACTGGCGTGGTATTCACAAATTGCCCGAAAGATGGGAAAAATGTATAACAAGCGATGGAGCATAGCGCAGTCTAGTGGTCGTTTGTAAAAACTTAAAAGGCGACCCTCGTATTAAATTTCGAGAATGTTTTAAAGCTTCTTATTTTCAACAACCACTGACCACAAAAATCCACCGGAAGTTTAAAATCGATTTTAAATGGTATCTTAGAGACAACATTTTACACTTAGGAATCCTAAGTAGCGTAAGTACTTTTTAAGTATTGGTAACTTATTAAAGTATTTACTTGTCTTCAAGAAAGTAGTGTTTCTCAACTTCCTATTTCACATTTTTTGTTACCACAGGCCGTTTTATAGTAACTTGTTTATTTTCATTTCTTGAACGACAGATTGTTTTATAGTTAGATTTATTTTTCTACTAAATATTTATCAAATGCTCTTTAATAAAATGAGATTAATATCATTACAATGAAATCGTTTGTTCAGATTTTTTTATACATGTGAGATTTCATTAAAAAATATGACCTGGCATTGTTCGATATTTCTTAATGGAACCTCCGGATTGTCCATTATTCTTGGACGCACATATTTTTAATCTCATGACAAAAACTTCATATATATATATATATATATATATATATATATATATATATATATATATATATATATCATGATTTGCCTTTGTCAATCCACTGCTGGATGTAAGCTTTTCCGATTTCATGTTATTGCCATCTCTTATCTGCTTTTCTCACCTACAGAGTTCCTGCCCTTTTCCTGATGTCCCCTCGCCCTTCTACGTCGAAGCCTTGATCTCCATTGCAAAATTTTTCTCTTCATCTGTATCTGTTCTACGGGTCACGTGTCTGGCCCACCTCCATTTTAATTCGGCCCCCTTTCTAATACGTCCGTAACTTTGGTTTGTTGTCGGATCCATTCGTTGCGTTTTCGGTCCATTAATTTAATACCCAGCATTCTCCGTTCGTGCGTTCGCTGTGTTCTGGCTAATCTCTGAGCATGTCTTTTTGTGAGCTTCCATGTCTCAGATTCGTAGGTGAGTATAAGAAGAATACACGGATCGTTATTTTTGAAGTATTGGGTATTTCTAATGTAAGACTGTAAGTTGCCAAATGCTGTCCAGGACATTTTACTTAGTCATGTGATCTTTAGTTGTGATTTTCTGTCATATATATATATATATATATATATATATATATATATATATATATATATATATATATATATATATATATATATATATATGACTACCGTCAGAAAGTATTTGCCCACCTAGTTATTTCAGTCCTAAGACAACAAAAACTCAGATAATATATTTTTTTAAATTTTAATGATTTACTATTTATTTTCACATTATTTACAGTGTGACTGCCTTTGTTTTTAACAAAGTTTCGGCATTCTGTCCAGTAGTTTCTTCGGTTATTTTAATCCATTCTGCTTGTAAAAGTTCCCACAAGTGATTTTCTGATGTTGGATTGAGTTTTTGAACACACCTGTCCAAATTGTCCCACAGCAATTGAATGGGGTTCAAGTCGGGTGGTTGTGGAGGCCAAGTCATCACTTCCAGGACGTCATCGGATTTCCCTTGGTCCAAAAGTTCTCTAATTTGTTTAGCAGAATGGTTAGGGTCGTTGTCACGCTGAAAAATAAATTCCCCCTGAAAAATATCTCTTCCAGAAAGAAGTATTTGAGTTAGCAAAATTTCTTGATACTGTTCTTTTCGCATGATTTCTTCTATCCTAAAGATTTTTTCCAACTTTACCGTTGCCAAAACAACCCCAAATCATTACTGAACCTCCACCATGTTTTACTGTAGGTAACTGACAGGCTTCCAACATCCTCTCTCCAGCTGACCGCCGCACGTAAACTAGTCGATTTGAACCGAAAATTTCGAACTTAGATTCGTCGCTCCAAAGGACGGAATTCCATTGTTCTGATATCCAATTTTCATGTTCTCGGGCCCATTCTAATCGTTTACGTTTATTCGCTTGCCAACACTCCCGTGTAGTCCACCTTCTTCTAACCTGTTCTTCACGATTGTCACGCTGATGGGGATGGGCCGCTCCAGGTTTACTTGAGCCGTGATATCTGGTGCGGTTAGGCGGCGATTCCGTTTGCTGGACATTGTTATAGCTCTGTTTTCAGCGGGAATCGTTTTTCGAGGCGTTCCTGAACGTTTTTGGTTGGAATTCCATGTTCCGCAGAAAAAAATTTTACGATGTAGTCCACCGTTCTCCTTGGCATCCGCGTATCACTCGCGATTTGTCGACTCGAGTGACCATTTTAATGTCTCGCAATTATCAAAGCCCAATTTTCAACGGAATCTTCTTTTGTTTTGGTATTTTCACAAAACAATGCCTGTATCAATAACAAAGTACTGTTTGCGAATGGTTAATTTTCAAAAGGACAATGATATTTATAACATAATTTTTATCATAAAATGTCACTAGGAATTTCCATAATCCCTAGAAACACTTGAAATGAGTTCTTACTTCAACTGGAATTTTCAGAAATCATCTCAAAACGATTATCATGCAAAACTTGGAAATTAGTTCTAATTGGTTTAGTTTGTAATTTCACCAAAAAGGCTTATCTAAACAGTTTTATGATGGTTGTTAAGAACAATTAAATTTACCTAATATAATAAAAGGGTTTAATTAGGTATTAAATTTTAGCAGTTACATTGAATTTTCTAGATGGGCAAATACTTTATGACGGCAGTGTATATAAATATATATAATGTTGGCCGTTGAGCGTTATATTCATGTGTGTATCTGTGTTCGTCATAATCTTTGTTTTGTTAATATTGCTAATCCTGCTAATTTAGAATGGTAGTCTGGTTCCGTAATCATCTCTTGTGGTTTAGCAAGGTCACTACTTATTACAAAAATATCGATGGCGAATCGCAGATGGTTAAGGTATTCGCCCTTGATGTTTATGCCTTTACCTGACCAATTTATTTCTCTGAAGATGCTTTCAAGATATGATATAAACAATTTGAGAAACTTTGGTTTTCAAATTTCTCCATAAAAAAAAAATTCAACGGCGTCGAGTAGTACTACGTACTACCCTGTACAAAACAATGTATGAAACAATATAGCATTTAATACCTAAACATGTAAGTATATAAGTATAGTATGAGATAAGAAAACAATTTAAACTTACTAATGAAGACAAATAACGACAATTATTATCTTTGGTATTATCTGGCCAATTTTTTAAAAAAAACTACTAAATTATATACCGCGAAAAACTGGTTATTCCATTCCATACGAAATGAGCAATACACCTAGCTGGATTGCCTCAAATTGTCTAGATTTTTGATATTATTTTTAGTGTTCCGTACGGAACACTTATAAGATCACTTCGGTGTCTGTCTGTCACACCCAATTTTCTCCGAAACTATTCGACATAGAAAGTTGATATTTGGCACTAATATAGGAATTGATAGCCTCATCAGAGTCGTGTAGCTTTGAAAGTTAAATTTTGACTTAAGGGGTTAGTTTTGGGGGGTGAACTCGGAAGTGAAAAAAAAAATGTTTTACCAGGTCATTGAGTCGGACATCAAATGAAAACTTGTAAAAACAGTTCAAGAATATATATAAAACTTGCGCATACTTTTCTGTGTTGTTAATAACACATTCGGGGTGTGTTTTGTGAAGTCATTGATTATTTTATATCTCTGTAATAAAAATTTATATATACTATAATAACAGATTTCAGCATCCTGTCCATTTCCATTTCCAACCTGACTATAACTATTGATTTTAATTATCTTGTTCAAAACTGGTCAACTTTGGTATTAAACTTGTGAAAACTTTCGTTTAACTTAATCATGTAACGATATATGAAGCTGCATCCAGATAGATTATCTGGAAAGCCAGTTGAAAGTTTTTTAAACCTACAGATCTTCTTTTTCAGAAACATTAAAAAATGATCACATTTCCAATTTTTTCTTCTCAAAAATTTGTTGAAAATGTTAATCCGAACATACTTTGTTTATAACCTTGGCAATAATACTTATTTTACGTTCTTAATTACCGTTGTATCTCGTTTATTTACAAATGTCTTTTATGTTTTTTTGTCTAGGTTTTTAATGACCGGTATTTTTACTACAAAAAAACGCGATGAGAATTTTCTTTAACGTTTGCTGGCAAATCCCTAAGGATTTAACAGCACGTTTGGTTTGATTATCTAATACTAATAACAATGTATATTGGAGTTGTCAAAAACTGATCAAGTGCATATTGGACTTGCGTAGTTAGTGTTCCGTACCATGACTGCTTTTAAAATAAAATAAAATCCTTACCTAGGCTAAGTTAATTAGATCCCGGATATGTATATAACTTAAGATCCAAATCGTATATTCACGTTTTTTCTTAGTCAATAATGTATAATAGTCATAGCATCTTAGCTACCTAATAGCTAATAAATCAATCTAGCTCAATCTAGAATCTTGTAATATAAGTGGAAAACAAATATTCACCACCTAAATATTTGTTTAGTTATAAACAAATAAAAGAAAATTTTTTATCTGGGTACCTATTCGTTGGTCGCCAAATCAATATCTTTTTGTCCCGATTATATTCACCATCACCATTTTGGCGGTCAAATAGTTTTTTTATATCACATAAATTATTAAACGTAATGCACTCGTGACTCCCCACTCGATGATCTGGCAATTTTTTTTTCACGTCCGACTTTATCTTCTAAAACTAACCCCTCAAGTCAAAATTTAACTTTCAAAACTACATGGCTCTGCTTGGGCCATCAACTCCTATATTTGCGCCAAATTTCAACTTTAACCGAAAATAGTTTTGGAAAAAATCAGGAATGACAAACGGACAGACAGATGACAGAAGTGATCCCATATTCCCTATGGAACACTAAAAATGAAGTTGACCAAGACGGTTTTAATGTGACTAAAACGATCGGTTTTACTAATCTTGTCTAAACTTTGGTAACAAGATTAGACTGTACAAAGTTTTAGCTTCCTGTCAACCTTATCATGTCAAGATGAGCATATTCGTATTGAGTATAAGGAGTCCTATAATTATGTTTGGTTCATAGGTATAATTCTTCTGAATCTCTTCTGTGTCGATGAAAAAGGTGCTGGCGCAACGTTTCGCCGATCATTTTGCTAGAGCTGGTTCCGAAAATTGACTTCTTCGGAATCTAGCACGAAATAGTTTCAAAATTCAGAACCTATAAGGTCTGTAACCTGTGGAAGTTTCTTATCAAAATGTTTGACTTACAATACAAACATAACGAACGAGTTTGTCAAGGAGATGTAGAAATTTAATTATATTTTTCTGCATTTCTGTTAACAATTTCGAAATAGCTTCATAGATGTCTCAATTTAAGCGTTACTTTTGGTCAACTTCGAAATAGCTTCATAGATGTAGCGACGTAAGAAAAAGTTTTAATGGTTTTGAAAAGAAGTTCCTTTTTTCCGAACATCTGTAAATCAAATACTATATCCTGAAAAACTTGGACAGATATTGTATCTGTATGTTGGTATCTTCAGGGCTCATAAATTTAGTTTTTTAAAAATTCATTTTAAGACTTATCCTTGCAGAGAACACATTCAGCTGGTTCAACATTTCCTGTAGCTCATTGGTGGTATTAGCTGTTACTACTATGTCGTCTGCAAACCTAAGGTCTTATTCCAATTTAACTCCTTAAAGACGTCTGCAAGGGTCATCGTAAATAGTTTAAGTGAGATAGTATCTCCTTGTCGCACTTCTCTTTTTAATGGTATGTTGTTAGTGACAGTCGTTTCGTCAAATTTAATATGTATAGATGCTTCCTTATAGATGTTCTCTATTATTTTTATTTTTCTGGAAACTATTCTTGCATTCGGTAGGCATTTTAGAACTGACCAGATTTCAACAGTATCAAATGCCTTAGGAAAATCAATGAAGGCCAAATGTATTGGTACCTTATATTCTGTACATTTTTTTATTACAGTACGTACTGCGTAGGGGTGGTCGATCGTGCTAAATCCCTTTCTGAAGCTCGCCTGTTCCACAGGTTGATATAAATCTAATTTTGCTGTTACGCGATTGGTTAAGATTTTAGTGAAGAGCTTATATAAGTGCGATAGAAGAGATATTTTCGATATCAGTATTATCGCCTTTCTTAAAGAAAAGTATTACCTCCGAATTACACCATTTTGTTGGTATTTTTCCCTCATAGAGACATTCATTTAGTAGGATTTTCAATGCATCTTTCAGAGATATACCGTCAGTTTCATTTCTACAGTGATTTGATCTTCTCCAGGGCATCTATTGTTTTTTTATTTGGTTCAATGCAGCTTCTATTTCCTCCTCTGTGATATCTGGGAGTTCTTCAGATCCTACGTTCATAATGTTCATGTTTTCTTGTCGTCTATCTAACTGGGATTAGTATAATCTTGTGTAGAAGACTTCAACAGCTCTAATATACAATATATATATACAATATATATATATATATATATATATATATATATATATATATATACATATATATATACATATATATATATATATATATATATATATATATATATATATATATATATATATATATATATATATATATATATATATATATATATATATATATATATAAATATATATATATATATATAAATATATATATATATATATATATATATATATATATATATATATATATATATATATATATATATATATATAATATATATATATATATATATATATATATATATATATATATATATATATATATATATATATATATATATATATATATATATATATATATATATATATATATATATATATATATATATATATATATATATATATATATATATACACTATCGTCAGAAAGTATTTGCCACCTAAAAATTTCAATGTAACTGCCAAAATTGAATACCTAATTAAACATTCTTATTATATTAGGTAAATTTAATTGTTCTTAACAAGTGTCCATCATAAAATTGTTTAGATAAGCCTTTTTGTTGAAATCACAAATTAAAAACCAATTAGAACAAATTTCCAAGTTTTGCACGATAATCGTTTTGAGGCGATTTCTGAGAATTCCAGTTGAAGAACTCATTTTAAGTTTCTAGGGATGATGGAAAGTCATAATGACATTTTATGATAAAAACTATGTTATAAATACCATTGCCCTTTTGGAAATTAACCATTTGCAAACAGTACTTTGTCATTGATACAGGCTCAATTGTTTTGTGAAAATGCCAAAACGAAAGAGGTTTCTGTTGAAAATCGAGCTCTGATAATTGCGAGACATCAAAAGGGTCATTCGCGTCGACAAATCGCGAGTGATATATGCGGATGCCAAGAAGAACGGTGGACTACATCGTAAAAAAATTTTCTGCGGGACATGGAATTCCAACCAAAAACGTTCAGGAAGGCCTCGAAAAACGACTCATGCTGAAGACAAGAGCTATAACAATGTCCAGCAGACGTAATCACCGCCTAACCGCACCAGAAATCACGGCTTAAGTAAACCTGGGGCAGCCCATCCCCATCAGCGTGACAACCGTGAAGTTAGCAGAAGGTGGACTACAAGGGAGAGTTGCAGTGAGGAAACCACTTCTTAGGCAAGTGAATAAACGTAAACGATTAGAATTATTTATCAATAAAGTCTTCTTCAAGAGCGATACAATCAGTCCAACGCTTTTCTGACATTTCTATACTTTTCTTGTAGAAGGATTTGTCTTTGCCATCAAAATGGCCTCAGTTTCGGCGATAACTTCTTCATTGGAGCCAAATCTCTTTCCAGCGAGCATTCTTTGAGATAATAGTTACTGGGGGCCAAGTCTGAAGAATACGGTGGATGAGAAAGCAATTCGAACTTCAGTTCATGCAATTTTGCCATCGTAACCATTGACTTGTGACAAGGTGCATTGTCTTGATGAATGGGCACTTTTTTCTTGGTCATTTGGGGCCGTTTCTTTGCGATTTCTGCCCTCAAACGCACCAGTAACTTTATATAATATTCGCTGTTGATTGTTTTTTTTCCCTTCTCAGCATAGTCGATGAAAATTATTCCATGCGCATCTCAAAATACAGAGGCCTAAACCTTCCCAGCCGACTGTTGTATCTTTGGTCGCTTCGGGCGGCTTTCCCCGGCTACTGCCAATTTGATTCTGGTGTATCAATGTTTCATCCATTGTTACATATGGCATGAAAAAATACTTTTTATTGCGCTTAAATAGGTCCAAACAGCGTTTAGAATCATCAACACGTTGTTGTTTTTGGTCCACTGTGAGCCAACATTTCGAACAGAGCTTTCTCATGCAGAAATGTTCATGCAAAATATGACCAACACGTTCTTTTGATACCTTCAGGGTGTCAGCTATCTTACGCAATTTCACTTTACGGTGGGATTTTTTTTTTGTTTCCGGTGTAACCACCTCATTTGAGTGTCTAGAGCGTTCAGCATCATTTGTATCTGTACGACCGCGTTTAAATTCAGTATACCAGTAAATAAGTGATTTTCCAGGGACAGTAGCACTTATCAAGCCACTACTTTCCTTGAACGGTATTTTTTCTTATCAAAAAACAGTGTTTAATCAATACACGAAATTCGATTTTTTCCATTGTTTTGAAAATATCAAAAGTAGCGGTATCATTTGAAGGTTGGTACTTCCTAAAAATCATAAGGATTTTTTGAAAAGGGCGACAACTATGTGTCAGACCAAAAACTTCAGCCTACGTATTATATATAAAGAGAGCGAGTAAATCCGAATAAGATTTGTTTACAACCTTGGCAATGATACTTTTTATCTTACCTTTTTAATTACAGCTGTACTTGGTTTATTTACACACCCATTTAACGTTTTTTTCTAGATTTCTAAGCCATCACTTAACACCTATCATGATCTGTATTTACTTTAAAATGAAAACATGCTGTTAAAAGTGATAAACTAAATTAAAAGTTATTTTTTTCTGGAAAGCGGTTCATTTTTAGACAAATAAATATAACCTAATGTGACTGAAATAATTTGTTTATTTTAAAAATAGAATTTGCTTATGACGTTACTTAATTTTTGTTTTATTTCTGTAAAGATGATCATGTTACTATGACGTACCGATTTTAGGTAATGCTTATCAGATGCCGGTAAGTAGTGATGGTAAATAAAAATCTTGTATTAGGGATTCTTTTAAACAAAGAAATAATAATAAAAGACGTAGAAAAACGTTTAGCATCCTGACATTAATAAGAAGGAAAGAAACTTAGTGGTTCAGCAGACGATAATTGTCGGTAATGGTTTCCATTGTACGAGGATGGATTGAAAAGTTCGCGGCCTCACCAAAAAATAATTATAATATTTTTATTATAGTACCCTCAATAAGTTCATACTTTCTTTAGTTGTCACAGTGTAAAATTTTTTTGCTGTAGAACTTGTGGTTTTTAGGTTAGAACGAGTTTAGTGAGACCAAGTGCGGCGTTTTTGGAAAAATGGAAAAAATTCAACAACGTGCGGTCATCAAGTACCTGTTTAAAAAGAGATTGAAAGAGTGATGGATGGAGAAATCAGACAGTATGTCGCCAGTTTTAAAATTTTGTCCACTGTACAATCGGGCTTCCGTAAGGATCATAGCTGTACTACTGCTCTGTTGAGGGTAATGGACGATATCCTGAAGGCTGCGGATCGTGACGAATTGACAGCGCTGGTTCTTTTGGACTATTCAAAGGCCTTTGACCGGCTAAATCATGATCTTTTTCTGAGCATTCTGAATTATATCGGCTTTGATGACAGCGCACGGCGTCTTGTTGATGCATACCTTAATGGTAGGAAGCAAATGGTCAGAGTTGGTGATGCGCTGTAGTGCCCTCTGAAAATACTCCTGCGGTGTGCCTCAAGGATCGATCGTGGGCCCGCTATTTTTCACCATTTGTACGTCACAACTTATTTCATACTTAAAATATTCCTCAGCGCTACGCTGATTATACGCAATTATACATTTCTTTTAAGCCAGGCCAAATACTGGAGGCTAATGATAAACTGACGTTTGATCTGGATGCCCTTATGAAGGCCTCGAGTGCACACTGCTTGGAAATAAATCCAACTAAATCACGGATTCTGTTATTTGGGCGGACTCAGTCTCGGATTCGGCACCGGTAAACGAAATTAGGTTGAATAATGTAGTGCTAAGTGCATGTACTGATGCCAAAAACTTGGGCCTAGTAATGGACTCCGATCTGAGATTCACGGGACATATAAATTTATCTATTAAAAGAGCATTCGCTAACCTTAAATTAATTTTCAATCAACGTGCTCTTCTTACCGAGAATCTTAGAAAGATGTTGTGTGACTCCATTGTTCTATCGCACTTTAACTACTGTGATGTGGTGTACGGGCCCTGCCTTTTAGACTGTGACGCTAAGAGGATCCAACTTATGCAAAATTCGTGCGTGCGTTTTATTGGCGGTATTCGAGGCCGTGAGAGAGGTGTTAGTGCAAAATTGCGTGACATAAAGTGGTTCAGAATGAATGAAAGACGGGTGCTATACAGTTTGCTACTATACAATAGGATTATTTGTAATAAGTGTCCTGGCTACTTATACAGCAAAATTAAATTTAGATACGATGCACATAACCTGGATCTAAGGCATAAATTTACCTTGACTCCACCCATGCACTTGACTTCATTATATGAGCGTTCTTTCGGTTACCAAATAGCTAAATTGTACAATAAAGTGCCTGTTGATCTGAGGGATGCGTCAGGTCACAGGTTTAAAAGAGTAGTAAAAACCATTGTTCATAGCTTATGCTGACTCCTTCCTCCGGCAGCTCGTACAATGGTCACCTCTCTAATGTTACATATATAGCAGTAGCCATACCTTTAGCCACCCACAGTATTAATATTAACTTCTATCATAGTGAAACATTGTGAATTGATTACTATATTTTGTATTTTATATGCAATCGACCTCTCTAATGTTACATATATAGCAGTAGCCATACCCTTAGCCACCCACAGTATTAATATTAACTTCTATAATGATACTATATTGTGTATTGATTATTATATTTTGTATTTTATATGCAATACTAGTTTCTAAATGTTGCTGTATACAATATGTATTCGCATTTCATGGTTGAAATAGGAAGTGTAACTTCAACTCCGCCAATTGTAATCCTACCATTTAATTACAATAAAGACATTTTATTATTATTATTATTATTATTAACACCAAAGGAGATCCACGATGATATGAAAACAACACTATGGGAATCTGCTCCGTCATATACCACTGAGAAAAAATGGATTGCAGAATTTAAACGTGGACGAGAGAGTATCGAAGATAACCCTCGGTCCGGCCGGCCCACGATGTCTACGAGAGAAGAAAATATCGGCAAAGTGTGTGATTTCATATTGAAAGACCGTAGGTTAAGTATCAGGGAGATTGCAGACACTACAGGGATCTCGTATGAACGAACACAAAACATCATTTTCAACAAACTCGGATTTTCTGAGGTTTCCGTTAGGTGGGTCCCTAGATTGCTTTCAGTTGAACAAAAAAGAATTCGACTCACGATTTCTCGCGACTGATTGGAGATGTTTGAGGCTGATTCGCAAGATTTTCTTAACGGCTTTGTGACAATGGACGAAACCTGGGTTCACCACTATACTCCAGAGTCAAAACAACAATCCAAGCAGTGGAAAAAATCTGGTGAACCGACTCCAAAGAAGGCGAAGGCAATTCTGTCGACTGGAAAAGTGATGGCGTCAGTTTTTTGGGATGCTAAACGTATTATTATGGTGGACTACCTTCTGAAAGGCGAAACAATAAACTCGACTTACTATTGCACCCTTTTGCGTTGTTTAGGTCAAGAAATTAAAGAGAAACGCCCAAGATTACTGAGAAAGAAAGTTTCGTTCTATCAGGACAACGCTTGCATTCACACGCCTGTTGAGTCTATGGCTCATATTCGTGATTGTGGTTTCGAATTGCATCCCCACCCGGCTTATTCTCTTGATTTAGCACCTTCGGACTTTCATCTGTTTCCAAACCTAAAAAAACACCTCGGTCTGGAAGCTTTGGAAAGCAGGTGGAAGAAGTGCATAGAGCTAGGTGAAGATTACGTCGAAAAATAAAAATATTTTTGTACGCATTTTATTTTATTTTCTTGACAAGGCCGCGAACTTATCAATCCATCCTCGAATTATAAGTACGACGCGCCAAATACTAGTATGATTCTTCTAAAATTCGAAAAAACTGCGCCCATATAGTGGGGAGGCTACTACCGTTGTGTTGTTTTATAACGTGATATTTAGGTTAAAAATTAACCGTTTGATTAGCAAAGGGTATCTATTTGAGCGTTGGTTGTCGGTATAAAATTTTATTGTATTGGAAGTTTACTCCGTATTTCAGAGTTGCTTCTGTTGCAGCCACTTGTAGCGATGTTGACTTGTGTTCACTGGCATGTACAAGATCTTAGTATGTAAAGTGTTGCCGCTGAATTTCTGTAGATTGCTTAATACTGCCTGGCCCACATTTAGCTGAAGAGATCCAATTGGCACTTGGGTAGTGAGAGCGCTCGGATGAAGGTTCACTATTTTTGGGACCCTATATTTGGAAAACAGTAGAAAAGATAATTATTGCCAGCTGAACCACTAAGTTTATCACTCTTTAAACAATAAAAAAATAATAAATGAATATACAGGGTGTTTTCTAAATTGGGAAATTACTTTAACAGGTTGTCTCTTTCTCAATCTTTTCACCTCAAAAGGAGTATCGGTGATACTATGCAGTTGCTGCTTCAACAGTCATTCTCCAGGTATCTCGATCCTGCGCGGCCTGACTTCTGACTAGCAATCATTACTTTGTTTTTGCTAGTAAGGCGCTCCATAATTGATTCTAGGTCTTGTATTGACGTTGCAAGTATCACAGTAACATTGCCGTATCTAAGGTTCCTTAGCTTTTTCCACCGAGTGTCACACCCCCACTCCAGTCATCCAAAAAGACCTTATTATATGTTCACCATATATGTTAAAAAGTAAGGGTGACAGAATACAGCCCTGTCTGACGCCGAGTTGGACGTTAAAGGGAACAGAAAAAGAATTATTCAGTTTAATTCTGCTATGTGTATTATCATACAGGGCTCGGATAAGGTTTACAAGATGTATAGGTGTTCCCATACTGATTAGAATCGACCAGAGTTTGTTCCATTGTATGCCGTCGAAAGCTTTAGAAGCGTCTATAAAACAGATATAGGTTGTTATTTGGAATTCCCTGGCTTTTTTATTATCTGGTGTATGTTGAGAATTTGTTCTCTAGTCCCTTTTCCTGGAATGAAGCCTATTTGTTCTGTCGATATTTGCGGCAGCAGAAAAGTTTTGGGTTGGTTGTAGGCCCCAGCAAAATAGTTAACTTAAATGCATTGTACGCAAAAGTTTAATAATAAAGAAGATATAGTTATTTTAAATTATTAACTAGTTTAATTTGGGCCCTGTGTAACATCATTGTACTATTGCTGTTATATGGTTTGGATGTTGTCAAGTTAAAAACGGTACAACTTTGTGCAATGTAACCCCTGTTATATCCAGGAAAGTTGTGATAAAAAAATGACATTATATTTTCAATTAATAACAATGCAAGCATTTGGATTTGAATTTTTATACGACAGAATGGCGCTAGAAACATACCCCTTTATATTCTCAAGGTTAGTTCAGGTTAATCCGCGATCAGACACAAACAGGATATTTTCTAGTAATTATGGGCATAAATAATTTTTTTTCTAATGGGACGTTGAGAGTAGCTTTTACAGTGAAGTAATATGAACGAGATTTTTACTAGGTAACTATGCGAATAAGTAGGGGGTGTCATTTTTCCTGTTTTGACTACATGCACTGAATTTTGAGTAAACTAGGTAAGGTCTTGGGTCCACAAGAGGGAAGGTATATTGAACATTTACTCTAGGGCCGGAGCAAACATTTCTTCTTAATATACATAATTTAACATCAAACGTTCTTGTGGGACACTTTGTATTCAATATCCTTTTCGTTATAACTTTAATATTTTATACAATAAAAGTCAATTCAAAAATTTATTCTCAATAATGTCGATCGTGCTATGCATTTGAGTTCTCAGCTACTGGTTACGATGACTGTGTTTTATTTTATACGGAAATGTTTTTGTTGAGTCCCATTGTCAAAAAATGGTATTTTCCTTTAGCCCGTTATACAATCGACATATATTTATTTTCGTAGTACATTGGACGTGCAATGAACCATAAACTTCAAAACCACGTCATTGAAGAGAGCAGAACCAGTTTATGATCTATGGTTTATGTTAAAATGCAACGCACATGGGTCAAGTTTATATTTAATTTGAAATTTCCCACAAATTATTTCATGAAACTTATTAATCATAATAAAAATTACTTTACTCTGTATGTCACTAAGTAAAAAAAAATAATAAAACGAGTTTAGAATTTAAGCAAGCTTTAGTATATTTAGCTTTCCCAAATAAATAAATTCTCTGTCTACTTGAATCACAGACAAGGATATTGCTTCAAAGATTGTGTCTCCTGCAAAAGCTTAAAATAATATCAAACATTTTTTTCAAACATTCATACTGGCCAGTCACTAAATTTTGAAAGCGGAAATAAAACAAGAGGAATTACTGAGTCGAAATACGTTTATTCTTCGGTATAATCTCCGTTAAGCTCAATATATTTTTTCCAGCGATTTTCCAATTTATTTACCCCATCTATGAAGTGGTTTTCCGGAAGACCTTCAATATACCCATCTACGGATGCAATCACCTCATCATTTTGTTGAAAAACGCTTCCCACGTAGAAATCTTTTAAGGTTTGGGAACAGATGGAAGTCGGACGGAGCCAGATCTGGCGAATAGGGTAGATGTTCCGACTACTTTAATGCGACCAGTTTTGTCGTTGCCAAAGCACCTCTGTGAGGAGGTGTATGGTTATGACGAAAGATGATTTTTTCTTCTGCAAACCCGGTTTTTTCTCATGAATTTTCTCATCCAGTTGGTTTAAAAGGTTGCAATAACACTTTCCTGTGATTGTTCTACCGGTTTGAAGGTAATCAATTAACAAAATTCGTTTTGCATCCCAGAAAACTGATGCCATACTGTTTTTGGACGACTTTGACCACTTTGGCTGCTATGGAGCTGAACAACCGAGCTCAGTCAACTGTGCGGTTTGTTATCGCAGTTCAGGATCATACTGGTAAAACCAATTCTCATCCATAGTTACAAATCGACGCACAAAATCGGAGAAATTGCGTGAAAAGGATTGTATGACAAGTGACAAGCTAAACCTCATACGGATGTGAAATATTAGGTCGACGTGTATTTCTAGCATGCATCGTTCTGGGAGGAATTAGAAGGGCTATATCCATCGAACGCTTTCCGTACTGACAGTACGATTATTTCTTCATTTGTTTTGAATGATCGGACATCGGCTACTCAGGCGAATATCCGCAGACAGCAGCAGGTCGTTCAACTTAACAAAGACCTGGAAGAAATTCTCGTTTGGGGTGACAGTAACCAAGTGGAATTTAACGCTACAAAAACCCAGGCGGTAGTTTTTTCTAAAAAAGTTAACGTTGCTGAACCCGACATAGTCATGACGGGGCACTCCATTCCCCTAGTACAGTCACTCAATTTGTTGGGCGTTAATTTGGGAGCAAATATGTCCTGGCATGAACATGTTGTAGGCATAGCAACGAGAGCTTCTCAAAAGTTGGGAATATTATTTCGAACTACACACAACAATTGTTAATTTTAACATACAGTGCATTTGTTGGATTCTGTTCGTCTGTTTGGAGACTCGGAACTGACCGGCGGCCTTGATTCGCTGGACCATCGAAGAACGGTTGACGACTTGAGTCTGTTCTACAAGTATTTTCATGAAAGGTGTTAGAAGGATTTAGCCCGCTTAATCCCTTCCAGAGCGGGGCATGTTAGAAATATACGTCGCGTTAATACTTCACGTCTGTATGACGTTCAGCTTGCTATTCCGCTTACAACGCTTTTCAAGCAGTCTTTTATATGGAGAACATCATCCCTTTGGAACGATTTGCCAAGGGCTGTGTTTCCCACCGAGTACAATTTATAGCGATTCAAAAACAACGTGAATCGCTTTTTCCGCACACATGCCGCTCCTGGAGTGCTTTAGGGACTTCCTTGCAGCACGTGTGCTAGACCCATAAAAAAAATCCAAAGAAATCCGTCGACTGCCACTCGTAAAAAACGCTCTCTGAGGGAACATGAAGTTATAGACTTATTTTAGTGATTACTATAACCTATTAAAATAAATGATATCCAAATAAGGGAATATCTTTCATTATTTCTAAAAAATTTTTTGAAGTTTTATTCTTTTATTTAATTTTATTAAAAAAAGCTTGCTATTAATCAACACTATTAAGTTGGAAAAGAAACGAATTTATTATTTCATTAAAGAGTGGTTTAGAACAATTAAAAGTTCTCAGATTTCATTCAGAGTGAATTACTCCAGCGTAAAATATAATAAATTACACGGAATTAATTAACATTTTCGGTAGTCCGTATAATAATGCGCGTTTAAAAAAAAACTAGGTTGAATACACTAAAATAATGATTCATAGTCCAAGAGCACGCAGTAAAGATTATTTCCACCATTTTCGCGATAAGACTTTTTTGTAAATATCTAGGGACCCTGAAATGTAAAGAAAAGCAAAAATTACGTCAGTGATTCTTTTATGAATAGAACGCGTTCCTTTAATAAGAGAAGTAAAAAAAATAAACACAGAAGTTCAAAAAATGTTCTGATGAATTACCTTTTAAATGTGTTATAAAAAAAACTCGGAGATTGATTCTTTCAAGATTACAATACTTTCCTTTAGCAAGGGAAGTAAAAACAAATTATTGCTAACCTGAACTGCACGGAAAATTAATTTTTGGATAAAACAGAAAATATCTGCTTTAAAGAACTGTGACCTGTATTTTCGTAAATTATGGCTCGTAAGAGTATTCTATAACAGAACAGTAACAATTAACAAATAAAAAAAAAACTGGTCAAGTGCAAGTAGGACTTGCGCAATTAGTGTTCTGTACTGTGAATGCCTTTAAAATAAAATAGAATTCTTACCTAGGCTAAGTGAATTAGGTTTCTGGCATGTACATATGTATTTTAAGATCCAATATATATTTTCATGTTTTTTCTTAGTTAATAATATACAATAGTTATAGCATCTTAGCTACCTAATAGCCAATAAATCAATCTAGAATCTAATAATAAAAGTGCAAAACAAATAGTTACTACCTAAATCTTTGTTTAATTATAAACAAATAAAATAAAATTATACCTCTCGGTACAAGAGTAACTCGCCATTCGGTTACGGTAATATATTTAAAAGTTATATTACAAAAAACCCCCACCATATGTCAAGAAACATAGTTTTCATAGTTTTTTTTTAACCAGATAAATTATCAAACGTACTGCAGTGGTGATAATTTTTGCTCAATCTACACTTTATGGAAAAAAATCTAGATTTTTTTCAAAATTTTTTGATCAGTACTTTTCGAGATAAGGGGAAGACATCGATTTTTGACACTTTTTTAAAATAATACAAAAATAAGTATACGCAAGTATTACATCTATAATCTATAATCTGTAATATACAGCCTTGGCCAAAAGTATTAGGCACCCTACAATTTACTTCATTTCTTGTGTTTCAGGGCAAAAAATTAAATTCGTATGTTTTGTAAAATCGTATATTGAGGTAAAATTATGAAATAAATTAATATTTGGTGTGTCCGCCCTTAGCTTTAATTACAGCAACAATTCTGGGGCATGCTGCGTACAAGCCTAGTACATTCAGTTGTACCTATGGCATCCCACTCATTCATCAAAGCACTTTTTAGCGCTGCTTTTGATGTTATGCTATGCTCCTGTACCTTGCGCTTCAGAATACCCCAAAGATGCTCGATAGGGTTTAAATCTGGAGACTGCGCCGGCCAATCTAACAAGACAATGTTATTGTCTCTAAACCAGCGCATCGTAGCCGCTGATTTATGACAAGGTGCATTATCTTGCTGGAATTTGATGTCGTCTAAATTAGTGTCGCCAAAAATGCGCGTTAGCGAAGGCATCAGTACAGTTTCTAGTACATTTATGTACTTTTGGCTGTTCATGCGGCCTTCACAAACGAACATTTCGCCGACACCTTTAGCAGCCATGCAGTCCCAGATCATAATCCTGCCTCTTCCGTGTTTTATGGTAGTTACCGCACAATCTGGATGGTATTCTTCGCCGACACGCCGCCTCACGAATGTCACTCCTGACGTTCCGAATAGCTGTAAGAATAGAAAAAATACTCAATTAAAAAATTAGTTATTATTTTGACTAAAACGGATTAAATCAAGAGTAATTGTATGTAGTTATTTGTTAAAATAAATCATATAAAAACTTACCTCAAAGTTGGATTCGTCGGACCATACAACATTAGACCAAACCTCTTCGCTAAAATGTTGGTGCTTCAGAGCCCACTCTAAGCGTTTCTTCCTTCCTAATGGTCTCTGAAAGCTTTCTTCTTTCTAGCTTTACACCCTCTTAATCCAGCTTCTGTCAGTATTCTCCTTGCCGTTCGAGAACTAATCGGCATCCCAATCTCTTCCGATAGAGTTGCAGCGAGCTCAGATGATGTTTTTTTTTTGATTTTTAATAGACTCGCGGATGAGTTTTCTACCTGTCGCTCATTAGTCTTACGTTTTCTGCCCGTTCTCATTTTGTTGGCATGAGAGCCAGTCTTCACAAGCCTTTTAATAGCACATTGCACTGTGCACCGAGAATATTTCATTAATTTGGCTATTTCTACTTGGGACTAGCCTTGTTCATGAAGGGGTTGGATTTTAATTCGTTTTTTCGATACCAAGCTCACTTTTCTTAGGTATTTCTCAAATATAAGAATGTCCAGTTCACAAATAAAACACGCACGGAAGCTTCTTGACACTACAAGTAGTAAAAAGAGACTGATAAAACATTAAAAATATTTTTCAAAAAACCTCATTATCGCAATTTTGTGGGCCAGGTATTTTATGGACCTGTAAAAGAGATTGTCTATTGTTTAAGTTAGCTTTTGACAGCGCCAGTTAAAACAATTAGTCTTTTTTTTTTTAATATTGTATGAGTTTCACGTATTTATTAGGGGTGCTTAATACTTTTGGCCAAGGCTGTAAATAAAACGCAGCAAAGTCTGTCTGTCTATCTGTCCGTTAGTGCGCTTATCATTCGAAAACGATTTATCCGATTTACTTGTTTTTTTTTTTTAATTCATACATATGGATATGGATTAAGCAGTGACGATAATAGTGAATTAAGTAGGAAAAAAGTCTGTCGCCAGTGCACTCTCTTGCAATAAAAATCTAAACAATAATTTTGTAGTCCACGCGAGCGGAGCCGCGGGCACAGCTAGTCATATATATTTTTGAACTTGCGTTTTCATAAGGCTTCCCTTGACACCCTATTCGATGGAAAAAAAAAATTTACTTCTGATTTCACTCCCCTTAAATCGAAATTTAACCTTCAAAATTCCACGGCTCTGATTGGGCCACCAATTTCTATATTCTTGCCAAATTTCAATTTTCTATGTTAATTAGAAAAAATGGCGTAACAGACAGATGGACATCGAAGTGATCCCATAAGTGTTCCGTACGAAACACTAAAAAGTGCTTAAAATGATGTCTAGGAGGGACAAATTACTTATAGGCGAAGTTTCCGAAAGCGAGTTGTAACTTAGCCCTTTAAAATAACGTGAAGGCATTGTATATTTCTCACGCTCGTTTACTTCTCACTTACATCTAAGGTCACGAACCAGTTAAACCAAGGCGCTGCGTGTAGTTACTATAACATGTAGGCTGAAAAGTTTTTGGTCTAACACATCGATGTCGCCCTTTTCAAAAAATCGATTATTTTTAGGAAGTACCAACCTTCAAATGATACGTGCAAAATTTTATGACATTTCGATGATTAGTTTACAAGTTACAGTAGTTTTAGCGACGCTACAATGGAAAAAATCGAATCTCCTGTGTTGATTAAACACTATGTTTTGATGGGAAAAAATACCGTTCAAGCAAAGCAATGGCTTGATAAGGATTACGGGGACTCTGCCCCTGGAAAATCACTCATCATTTATTGGTATGCTGAATTTAAACGCGGTCGTAAAGATACGAATGATGCTGAACGCTCCGGACGAGGTGGTTAAACCGGAAAACAACAAAAAAATTCACAAAATTGTTTTGGATGACTGTAAAGTGAAATTGCGTGAGATAGCTGACACCCCAAATATACCAAAAGAACGCGTTAGTCATATTTTGCATGAACATTTGGGCATGAGAAAGCGGTACGGACCTTGTTCACAGGGGACCAAAAACAACAGCGTGTTGATGATTCTGAGCGCTGTTTGTTTGGACCTGTTTAAGCGCAATAAAAAGGAGTTTTTCATGCGATATGTGACAATGGATCACACCAGAATCATATTGGCAGTCAGCTGAGTGGACAACAGTCGGCTGGGAAGGTTTTGGACTCTGTACTTTGGGATGTGCATGGAATAATTTTCATCTCTATGCTGGGAAGGGAAAAACCATCAATAGCGAATATTATATAAAGGTTATTGGTGCATTTGAATGCAGAAATCGTAACGAAACGGCCCCAAATGAACAAGAAAAAGTGGTCTTTAATCAAGACAATGCGACGTGTTACAAGTCAATGGTTACGATAGCAAGACTGCATGAATTGAAGTTCAAATTGCTTCCTCATCCACCGTATTCTCCAGATTTGGCCCCCAGCGACTATTATCTATTTGCAGACCTCAAAAAAATGCTCGCGGGAAAGATATTTAGCTCCAATTAAGAAGTTGTCTCCAAAACTGAGGCCTGTTTTGAAAGTAAAGATAAAATCCTTCTACAAGAAAGGTATAGAAATGTTAGAAAAGTGTTGGACTGATTGTATCGCTCTTGCAGGAGACTATATTGATGAATAAAGTCGAATTTTGCAAAAAAAAATGTGTTTTAAGTAGTTAGAACAAATCTTCAGCCTACGTGTCTATAGATTGTCAATTGCTGAAAAAAAATCTTTGAAGGTATTACCTTTAGAATTTTTGGCCTATTCTAGGTAAAATTAGTGGGTAGCATGGGCAGCAAAAGCATCCCTGGGAGAACAGAAACAATAAACGCAACAATCTGATATACAGTACGTAGAAGTCAGATGTGCTAACAAAATAGTCGCGTTTGAAGTTCTTGTGTTTCCTAATGATTTTATTTCCTCAGAAGAATCGGTCAGTTGAGTTAATAGTCTATAAAAGTTCATTTAGTCTCTCCTTTTACCTACTAGCAGGAATGCTTTAAAGAAGTGTTTACGTATTTATACATTGGTCATGAGGTATTTTATTTACTTATTTATATTTTTTTGGGTTAGTCCAGGTTAGATACCGAACAATTTCCATTAAAGTAACAACTTTTTATTAAATTCATTAAAACACATTTTTGTTAAATTCGAAACTAAAAAGCATTAATAGTTCTAGAATACATATTAACAAAGAATTTCCTCAACCGGTATTTAAAAACTGTCGGAGAAACACACACAAGACTTCGCAATCTTAAATATTCTAGAAAACAAATAATTGGATGAGCTATTCGTTAGATAAAACGGCAATACAAAGACATTTTTATGTTGAAAATTCCTCTGAGAAACAATGAATGTGAACAAAACCAAATAACCGCCCAAGTGCAAGTCGGACTTGCGCAATTAGTGTTCCGTATGTTGATTGTTTTTAAAATAAAAATTTTTGTTATGGAGATATAAAATGATCAGTGACTTTACAAAACACACCTCAAATGAGTTTTGAACAAAATTTGTTTCCGATATTTGTTGAAAACTGATAACCTAGAATTTTTTTTTATATGCCAGATAAATTATTAAAGGTAATGCACTCGCGATAATTTTCGTTCAATATACCCCTGTGGACAATATTCCAGAATTTTTCAAAATTTTTTGATCAGTACTTTTCGAGATAAGGGACAGACAGCGATTTTTGACAATTTTCTAAAAATAATACAAAGAAAATTGTGCCCAAGCAATAGATATTTTTTCACTTCCGATGTCGCCCCCTAAAACTAACCCTCAAAATTTAACTTTCAAAACTGCACGGCTCTGATGGGGCCATCAATTCCTATATTAGTGCCAAATTTCAACTTTCTAAGTCAGGTGTGACAGACAGACAGACGGACGAACGAAAAATCAGAATTGATGTTTGATTTAATAAATTCAAAAAGACTGAGTACTTCAGCAAGTTACCTTTGACGTTCCAAAGACATAATTTTATGAGATCGCAACATAGAGTAATTACCATATCGAACGTTTTCTCTAGATGCCATTATGACAGCTAAATTCATAAGGATAGTACAATATCATTGTCGTATTTATATGCCTAAAATTTCTACATTGCCGAATAAGAAATCGTATCACATCCAAGCGTACCCTAGGTCTTTCCGATCTGACTCTCTCTCCTTAAAAACACATCCACAAATATTAACATTATTCATCACTGAAAAAACACTTAATTAGGTTAACGAATAGCCTATTTTCTTCACGGTAGATATGAAATCCTTTGAGGATGGATTACTGGACCACACAGCCACGGGCACTAGATATTCTGTTGTAGACATCATCTGAGTAAAAAAAATGTATATAACATATATAATATCTTAATATTATTTAGATGAATAATCAATAGCGGTGGTTCTAGTACCAGCCAGTAATGGGAAATCTTATTATATAGTCTGTCAAGAATATGTCCGCGATAATTCATTTTTAGTAGATGTGATTCTAGTAATTCAACAAAAAATCGGTAGAGGGAACCTTTGTCTACGATTTATTTTAGTAAAAGTATCAGTCGATTCCGAACTTTCGTAAAAATCATGTAAAATCCAAAATGAGTCACTTGTTTGCGCGTCGGTTCAAGGCAGTCTTTCTTTGTTCCCATCTAAAGGAACACATTCGGCGGCCGCTAGATGTATTAAAAAGTCGGTATCGTTTGTGAAAAAGTGGGTAAATCATTTTAACGAGACGAAAAACGTCAACGACTTGCCAAAACGTGGCTCGGTGAGTAAAGCCACTCCGAAAGTCGCAAAACGATTTGTGTCTTGTTTTCACGGGACCCGAACTTGACGCTTCGTCAAGGAGCAGCAAAATTAGGAAAATCGGGTTTGAATGTTTCCCATGAGACCATTCGACAACAAATTCGGAAGCACGTTGACATGCCTCGAAGATACCAGGTGATTATTGATGCATGTGGCGATTGGACAACTTAATAAGGTAATTGATACACATTTTTTTAAGAATACGTTCTCACTTGACAGACTGTTTGGTAGTTTTAATTGGTCGAATGTAGAAAAAGAAACTACTCCGTGTGGCTATGAATTTTCTCTTAGTATGCATTTTTTGCAAGACTGTACATGTTAGCGTGTGATGATAGAATAATTCATGAATTAATAGCTTCATATATTCTCTAATTCTTAATGGAATATGTCTAGTCCTTTTGTAATGATGAAGGGTTATAGTTTTTTTAATGTATTATTGATGTTATTGTCTATTTTTTAAAAGAAAATAGCTGGACACGTTTCCCACTTTATCTCTAACGATAAATCTATTGTTTTAACTACTGAACACGACTGAAGCGAATAAAGCATTTGTTTTGCAAAATAAGAAAAATCATATAAAGAACAGAACCATTTAACTTTTCCCATTTTAACAACGGAGAAGAGACGTTTGTACGAATTCCCACAGCGCAAACAGTGCTAATAATCTTAAGTCGTGAGAAAACAATTTTAGGTTTCTTAGGTACACTAAACCATATCTACGCTACGAAGTAAACCGATGAGAGTAAATCAAAATTAGGAACGTTCATTAAGAGAGATAGAAATTGTGTGGAATCTTGTTTAAAACTTTATTTTACTTTACAGGTATTAAGGCGTAATGACGGTAATAAGATTTGCTAGTTGTGCGTATTCTCATGCTTTATAAAAATGAAAACTTGGAATATATTAACAATGTAAAGGATTAGTAAATCAGGGGATCTTGTAAATGTGACATGCTATATAGTAAAACAATTAAATAAGTTATTTAATTATCTAAGTACACTACCGTAAGAAAGTATTTGCCCACCTAGAAATTTCAATGTAACTGCCAAAATTTAATACCTAATTAAATCATTTTATTAAATTAGGTAAATTTAATTGTTCTTAAAAAGTGTCCATCATAAAATTGTTTAGATAGCCTTTTTGGTGAAATCACAAATTAAAAACCAATTAGAACAAATTTCCAAGTTTTGCCTGATAATCGTTTTGAGGCGATTTCTGAGAATTTCAGTTGAAGTAAGAACTCATTTCAAGTTTCTAGGGATTATAGAAATTCCTAATGACGTTTTATGATAAAAACTATGCTATAAATACCATTGCCCTTTTGGAAATTAACCATGCGCAAACAGTACTTTGTTATTGATACAGGCTCAATTGTTTGGTGAAAATGCCAAAAACGAAAGAAGTTCCTTTGAAAATCGGGCCCTGATAATTGCGAAACATTAAAATGGTCACTCGAGTCGACAAATCGCGAGTGATATGCGGATTTCCT
Organism: Pachyrhynchus sulphureomaculatus; assembly: GCA_019049505.1. Lineage (NCBI taxonomy): Eukaryota > Metazoa > Arthropoda > Insecta > Coleoptera > Curculionidae > Pachyrhynchus > Pachyrhynchus sulphureomaculatus. Next base: position 146,013,113 of record CM032454.1, on the reverse strand, counting down.
CCAGCAAGACCTCGAAAAACGACTCCTGCTGAAGACAGAGCAATAACAATGTCCAGCACGTAATCGCCGCCTAACCGCACCAGAAATCACGGCTCAAGTAAACCTGGAGCGGCCCATCCCCATCAGCGTGACCACCGTGAAGAACAGGTTAGCAGAAGGTGGACTACACGGAAGAGTTGCAGTGAGGAAACCACTTCTTAGGCAAGTGAATAAACGTAAACCTGTGGAGCGACGAATATAAATTCGAAATTTTCGGTTCAAATCGACCAGTTTACGTGCGGCGATTAGCTGGAGAGAGGATGTCGGAAGCCTGTCAGTTGCCTACAGTAAAACATGGTGGAGGTTCAGTAATGGTTTGGGGTTGTTTTGGCAACGGTAAAGTTGGAAAAATCTTTAGGATAGAAGGAATTATGCGAAAAGAACAGTATCAAGAAATTTTGCTAACTCAAATGCTTCCTTCTGGAAAAGATATTTTTCAGGGGAAATTTATTTTTTAGCATGACAACGACGCTAAACATTCTGCTAAACAAATCAGAGAACTTTTGGACCAATGGAAATCCGATGAAGTCCTGGAAGTGATCACTCGGCCTCCACAATCACCCAACTTGAACCCCATCGAATTGCTGTGGGACCATTTGGACAGGTGAGTTCGAAAACTCAATCCAACATTAGAAAATCACTTGTGGGAACTTTTCCAAGCAGAATGAGTTAAAATAACCGAAGAAACTCTGAAGAAACTACTGGACAGAATGCCGAAACTCTGTAAAGCGGTAATTAAAAACAAAGGAGGTCACATAGATGAGAAAAACCCTCGAAAATCATGAATATTTTTCTGATTTTCTAGACTGTAAATAATGTGAAAATAAATAATAATTTATTAAAATTTAAAAAAATAGATTATCTGGGTTTTTGTTGTCTTGGGACTGAAATAACTAGGTGGGCAAATACTTTCTGACGGTAGTGTATTAACAATGTAAAGAATTAGTACATAGGGGGATCTTGTAAATGCTCCATGCTACATAGTAAAACAATTAAATAATTATATTATTTTACCCGTGGTATCCACTGTCAAATGTCAGTCATGTTGAAAAATATAATCTGTATAAAGGTTTTAACAAAAAATATTTTCAAAAAAGCCATTCTACGATTGTATAAAAACAAAATCAAATGATAACTGTTATTTATTTCGAACCATAGCATTAATTATTGCTGAAAGAGAAAGTAACTAAAAAAACATATTGCATGAACGTTACAAAATTCAGTGAGCTATTTAAGCAGGTAACGTAATACCATAATACATATGTTTTTCAAAACTTAAAATAACCTCAACAGGTAAAATCTCGTCAACACTTAAACTTTATATGTTAAGTTGTAGTAAGTAGTAACAGATCGAGAAATGCGTAGAAGAGTCAACCTAGGAATACATCCGGTCGTTTATTACATGACGTTTTGGCGTACAGTGGCTTACTGATGATTATCTCTTAGTATTAATCTCAGTTTAATCTCTCACAAAGAAGCTTTACTTCTACAAGAAAATGCCGAAACGGCAAAACGTCTGTAAAATTCCACCCGGAATATAACAAACTGATAGATGTTTCAGGGATTAACTTTTCTATATTTACAAGACGTTACGAAAATCGCTTAATATATTTAAATTAATATATCTCTGAAGCAGTTGAAGAAAAATAGCGCCCCTCGATAGTAACACGTAAACTAGTTTAAAGAGGTATCAACCTCTACTCGCCATCCCTGTCTGCCTGACGGTGAATTGGAAACTACTTACCGATACCTATTTTATTATTGCAATCAGTCGACTATTTTATTATATACTTTTAAATAATTAATAAATAACTTGCTTCTTTTTAAGAATTAAACATTTTCCTCACCCTCCCACCACCCAAATGAGGTGGTTACACCGAAAAACATAAAAAAAATCCAAAAAATTGTTTTGGACGACCGTAAAGTGAAATTGTGTGAGATAGCTGACACCCTAAAGATATCAAAAGAACGTGTTGGTCATATTTTGCATGAACTTTTGGGCATGAGAAAACTCTGTTCGAAATGGGTACCGCGTTTGTTCACAGTGGACTAAAAACAACAACGTGTTAATGATTCTGAGCACTGTTTGGACCTGTTTAAGCGCAATAAAAAGGATTTTTTCATGCGATATGTGACATTAGATGAAATATGGATCCACCACTACACACCGAAATCAAATCGGCAGTCAGCTGAGTCGACAGCAGCCGATGAAAGCCGCCTGAAGCGACCAAAGACACAATATTCGGTTGGGGAAGTTTTGGCCTCTGTATTTTGGTATGCATATGGAATAATTTTCATCAACCATACTGAGAAGAGAAAAACCATCAATAGCGAATATTATATAAAGTTTTTGGTGCGTCTGAAGGCAGAAATCGCAAAGAAAAGACCCCGAATAAATAAGAAAAAAAGAGTTCTTGCAACAAGACAATGCACCGTGTCACAAGTCAATGGTTACGATGGAAAAACAGCATGAATTGAAGTTTGAATTACTTTCTTAACCTACGTATTCTCCAGATTTGGCCCCCAGCGATTATTATCTATTTGCAGACCTCAAAAAAATAGGCCAAAAACTTTTCAGCCTACGTGTTATAATACACTACTTGGGCGGCATGTTCGTGAAATTCGACGAGGCACATTTTAGCAATCCAGCGGTAGTCAGCCGGCTTCGTTTTGCGGCGACATTTTATTCGTGCTGTGTGTATTTCTGGTTATGGTTCTATTTTCTATGCTTTCGCTCGTTTTTCTTTGGAAGAAAAAATCTTAAATACTGCAAGACGCAACAAATTCGTACAAAATTTCGTCCAAGTAATTTGAGAACTAAGCAAATTTTTTTATATGGCGTCATTTTCATGGCTCGGGAGATAATCTAGTAACACCCTGGTATAACTATTTTTTATACTGGCCCTCTTGTGGCAAATCTACGCGATGTTATGTTGTCACAAAGCAAAAGCGTACCGTAAGCATAAAAAGTCATAAAAATTCCAACAATGTAATCAAACTTTTACGTGACCGCGTAATTGCAATTTTAATACTCAAAAGTTACAATACGGTGTAGATTCCACGTTTCTGTCATTTCACGGACTTCGCTTTGGTCAAGGGACATAAGACTGAAACGATCACCTTGTAGAGAGGCATCTTTATTAGTTACTTGTAATTACATGTCTCTTAGGTAGTAAAGACCTCAAGTAAACTAATTAAAAGCTTCAAGTGCCTAATAATGACATACCGCTTTAACGTAAAAATTTATCATTGTCTAGTTAAGTTAATTAAACACGAAATAAAGTTGTTTGTTACACGTAATACGTATATACAGAAAACCGATAATTTCCAACGTAGAACATACACACACACACACACTTTAATCAAATTAATTTAACTAATGTACAGGTTTGGATTTATTAATAAATGGGTGATTTAATTATGTAAAGGTTCATGTATTTAATATATTAATTGCGAGCTTATACAGTTTCAGTATAGAGTTTTCAGTATATTCATTGATAAAGTGTATTTATCTTATATTCCGTTTTAGAATATGCTATTAAGTTAGGAAATATGAGATTTATTTGGCACGTGCGGTCTGGCAGATAAATCTCGCCATATATATTGATCAATAATCCCTTAAATTCAATATAATTTATAGATTAATACTGAGCATAGAGTATGAGCCCTGAAGATGACCCCATTTCTGAAGGCTGAAAGCGTTGATAGTAACAAAAAGTTTTACCCTCTTCTCCCCTATTACCCCATAGTGTAAAATCTGAGATTATTCTAATAAAGTATGACAGCATAATCTCACATCCTAACATATTCTTCTTCTGTATACAATAAATAAAACTTCAATAAATTTGTGTCCTTTCTATATACGGACTCATCTACAATAACCATACAGAATTGTCAATTCTTTCAATTTAGTCATATCATGATTTAAATGTAATGACAGGCCCTATCATTGAAACTATCTCCTCCGCTATCTTTACTGCCATGTATACAAATAAATAAGCTTGCCTTTTCTGGCATACATCTAAGATTAATTTAATTATAATTATAACGCATTTATATGTGAAAAACTAAACAATTTCAAACAGAATATATATTTATGGCTTCTATTTTAGTTTTAATAACTTGTTATCCTTACTAATCTGCGCCTGCAGCATACACTAAAGATTAAGTGGTCTTTTCTAACTTAAAAAGTTAAAACATAAAATACAGTTCGAATTAAAATATGTTTTTTTTTATCCCAATACTAACGCACGTTCTCAAAATCATCAATCGGAGAAATACTAGTTTTCTCATAAATTACTATTTTATATAACCTTATCTTAAGCTGCAAGTGAGAACATAATAATTTACAACTTGTCAGTAAAACAAGAGTACGTTGATTGTTTTTAATATAAAAGTTTTTGTTACGGAGGTACAAAATGATCAACGACTTCACAAAACACACTCCAAATGAGGTTTGTTTTCGATCTTTGTTGAAAACTGATGATCTTGAAAGTATTGTTTTTTTACATACCAGACAAATTATTAAAGTTAATGCACCAATTTTCGCTCAATCTATACCCCGTGGAGAATATTCCAGAATTCTTTCAAAATTTTTTGGTCAGTACTTTTCGAGATAATGGGGGAGACAGCGATTTTTGGCAATTTTTAAAAACAATACAAAGAAAAGTGTGCGCAAGTATTACATTATATGTATTTTTGAACGCGTGTTTTTACAAGCTGTCATTTGACACCCGATGACCTGGTAAAAAAATTTCACGAGCTTTCATTTGACAGTTGATGACCTGGTAAACAATTTTTTTTTCACTTCCGATTTCACCCCCCAAATCTAACCCTTTAAGTCAAAATTTAACTTTGAAAACTACACGGCTCTGATGGGGCTATCAATTCCTATATTAATGCCAAATTTCAACTTTCTATGTCAAATAGTTTCAGAGAAAATCGGGTGTGACAGACGGACAGACAGACACCGAAGTGATCTTATTATAAGTGTTTCGTACGGAACACCAAAAATAGATCAGTAAAGTGACTAACTATCCCTACATTAACAAAAAATAAGTAAAAATACATACTACGGTAAATGGCAAAATAATTGTATAAAAATCTGTATATTAATTATAAAATTGGCTACAGATGTCAAAATATTGGAACTTCTATGTGTTATCCAAAATATTTAAACGGGTGTGTTATATTAATGGATCATTTTCATTTAACACTCCGGGCTCTTGTATAAAGATGATTGGTTGCATTGGTCTTTCACACTACTGCATGAGCTGAAAAGTCTTCGAGAGAGACTTTTGAAAAAAAAACAATGTTTTAGCCAAAAATCGATTTTATTCTTCAACATGGTTTCCTGCAGGAGCAAGACACTTATTCCAGCGATGTTCCATCATTTCGATCCCTTTCATAGAGAACGTTTTCACAGTAAACCCAATAGAGTAGCGAAACTCAGGGGTAACCGTATAGGAAAATCAGGTCTCAGTTTTCAAGAGGTCACGTGGCAGTCCGCCATGTTAAAAAGGGGACCAGCGGGAGATTTTAAATAGAAATAATGTTACGGTTAAGTTTTTTCATTCAAAATCATAGATATTATAGAAAGGTTTGAAAATTTTTGATTTAATAAAATGTCAAGTTAATCCACCGTAAGTAATATAAAACGTCTGGATACGCACGGTCAAATAAACGATTTTTCAAATCATTGATAAACATTTTCTGAGAAAAATGTGAGGCGCATATTTTATAATTTTTGCACAAATTTTCAATTGGACAATTGATGACGAGTTTGGTTGCTGCAAGCCAAATCTTTGCTCTATAACAAAAAAAAATGTGATAAGAGAAATAGCTTTTCAGAATTATTCAATTTATCCGCGTACGATTTCTTGCGCAATTGATATTCTTTAGTTAAATCATTTACCTTCCAACATCTTTGGGAAAGAAAACGAAACTCACTCCCGGCGTACTTTTTGAATTATTTTTTTAATTGTCAACGGCACAACAATAACCTCCTTTCCCCATAATTATATTAATTGTTTGTTAACCTTTTCGATTCTCTTCACTTATAAATGTCTTTAATTCTCTTTTTATACAAACCTTCTGTCTTTAAATGCATATAAAGTGCTGTCACATCAAGAAACGATCGCCTATACATTTCAAGAGACACATTCCGAGATCAGAAACATTGAGCGGCTATTTTGAAAGAGGGACCCATCGACGCACGCGCCGTCAATATCTCGTCACCCACTAGGAGCTCACTTTCGCTACTGTGTTGGGTCTACTGTGACAATTTGTGGAGTTCTCTAAAATAAGTCCCAATTTCTCATTCGATTTCTTCATGTGAGCCAAATCTCTATCCCTGGAGGCACCTTATTAAATTTAGAAAGACGTAATAACCCCTGGGGGACAGATCGGGTCAATACGGCGGATGAGGAAGCAATTCATACCCAATTGGTCCAATTTTACCATCGAGTTTATGGAGTTAAAAGTTGGTGCATTATCTTGGGAAAACGATACTTTTTTCTTCACTAAATGTGGCCTTTTTTTCTTGATTTCACCATACAAGTGGTCCAATAAACCAACGCAATAGTCTCCGGTGATTGTTAAGCCCTTCTCGAGATAGTCAATCAGTATTATTCCATGCGCCTCCCAAAAAATACCTGCCAAAATCTTTCCAGCTATGTTTGTGTTTTGGATGCTTCGATTGGCTTTTATGCGGTTCCAGCCAGTCTGCGGACTGCATGTTGGATTCAGGCGTATAGTGGTGGATCCATGTTTCGTTCAGTTTTGCGAATCCATGCAAAAACTCCTTTGATTACGACGAAACAGTGTCAAATAGCGTTCTGAATCTCCGAATTGCGTTGCTGATTTTTTGAACAATCGTGAGAGTGCGCGGCACCCATCGAGCGCATAGCTTTTTCATATGTAAGTATTCATGCAAAATATGCCTCACGCGTTCTGTTGATATCTTCACGATGTCAGCTATCTCTCTAATTTTCACTCTACGGTCATTCAGAACAATATGCTGAATTTTTTTTTGTCTTTCTTGTAGTGACTGCGTCATTTGGACGTACGGAACATGGTGCATCATCGGTGGCTGTATTTTTCCCATCGAAAAGCCATGGCTAATTAATACACAAAATTCTTTTTGTTCCATCGTTTTGCAAAAATCAAAAGTAGCGGCACTCAAACAGCCATAAGTCGCTAACTAATGACAACATGTTATGAAAATTTTATACGAATCTTTTGAGAGTTGACACTAACTGAAAATTATATGGGTTGCCATCCCCGAAAAGTCTCGGGAATTTTCACCCCATGTAGTAATATTTCTACTAGTGCTATTTTAAATTATTTGGTTATAAGTTATTTCGGGAAACTCTAATTTCAACGAGGATAATTGCAGAACGCATTGTTTTCGGTTATCTATTAATAATTACTAAAGTAAACTCCATCAAGATTTTATTTGTTAACATTTCTGAAAGAGTAGTTACAAAACTTCGTTTACTTACGTTACTGACAGAGTAGGGCAAGAAAGCTGAACTCAACAGCGGCCTCATCAACCTATTTTATTTCGAGATTTCAAGAAAATATTTATGGAAAAGTATAAACACTTTCCATATCTAACATAATGAACGTATGGGAAGAGGAAGAATTGAGCTCCAGTGTTATTATTTACGGTCTTATTACATTACTTTTTCAGAAATGCAAACGCACGCAGTCACAGTGCATAGAATATTTTATTTTATTCCAAGAAATAGTATTTTCATTTCATTTGTACGGGAGAAATAAGTTTTCAAAAAAAAATGTTAACGATTTTTTAGCGTAAATGCGTAAAATAATGCCGACCCATAGTTTAATATTCAATATACGACGTTAGAACGGAGTATGAAATGAGAATTTTTCGCCCTTTATCAAACTTTTCAGGCTAATGTGTGCTTAGTGTCTGAATTACGATACCCGAAATGAGAACAAATCCCGCTTTTCCAACAGTAACGGAGAGAAAAGTTTTCGGCATTCCAATTTTATTGATTAGAAAAATGCAGAAATCTTTATAGGGAAATATTGCGGAGCTAAACTATGTAGTTTCACCTAGCATAACAAAACTGGACCTCGTTTACTAAGCGACTTTGGTTCTTGGCATTTTGGGAAATCAACTATAGCAGCTCTTGGTAAGTTTACCTTTTTTATTCCAAAAGAAATTTGGAACCTTTTACGGGAATTCTGAGACTTTTTTACCTCACCTTCATAACACATCCATAAACAGAACTAGCTGTCTTAAAATTCGATTTTTTTAAAAAAATTTAGATTTGATTACCTAAAATTGATTGGAGCCAATATGTTAGCCAACAAGTGTGGCCCAACATGTATCTCGAAAACAGTTAGAAATTGTATCTTGTCAAAAATGTTGAATATTAAGGAGAATTTAAATTTCAATGTGAATTTAAATTTCAATGTAAAATTATATATATACTTTTTTTTTGACAGCCTGTATATAGATATATTCACGAATTGAAAACTGATCGATTCCACGCCACAGTAGTTTATACCAACTTCAAAGCCGTAGGCCGCTTTCGGTGGGCAACATTTCGACGAACAGTGTTATATTTTATTTGCGAAAAAAGATCAAATAAACACAGTCGGTCAAGTAAGTACGTAGTGTTGAAAAAATATGTTTCGAGAATATTTTTTGCCATCAAAATTTTCTTTGGTGTGTTAACAACGGCACAGTTACCTTAGAAAGTTGTCCAAACGCCTCCTGCATCAATAATCGCGTGACATCTGCAAGGCATGCTGTCGCCGATATTTATGAATTATCGCGAACACGTTCTTACTTGACAGTGTGCGCAAGTATTACAATACGGTCAGTCCAAAAAGTCTCCGTACACCTCCGGCCTTCTATACTATTTTTCTGTTATATTTAACTAATAAATGGGAACTATGAGAAAACATGTTTAAATTAATATTTGAAACTTAACCAACGAGGATTAGTATTAAAAACAACTACGAAACATTTTATTTATAAGCTACATCATTGTTATAAAAATGTAAACAGAATTAATGTCAAAAAAGTCTTCATACACTCAAGAACTGCATTGAAAAAAACACGTTATAATCAGCCCCATTTATCAATCTATTGCTCGCTAAACTAAAAATAAATAATTTTCGGCCATACTTTATAATCTGTCACTTGTTGCTAGTAATTTTGTAGTAGGTTTTCAAAGTAGTTTTAAAAATGAGCGAGAGAAATTGTGAAATTCCAGTATAAATCAACGGGTTCCTATAAAATTCGACCACGCTCCGGTCGTCCCAAGAAACTAACTCCACGTGAAGAGGCCAGTAGTGTTAGACAAATAATTAAAGATCCCAAGAAAAGTGCACCAAAATTAAAGGAAAAAATTATTTTCGAACAATGTTTGTTCACAGTGAGAGATTGTTTACACAGGGCAGGCTATAAGGGGTGTGCAGCCAGGAAGAAGCCGTTCATTTCGGAAGCTAATCGCAAAAAGCGGTTAGTTTTTGCTAAGGAATACGTTACTAAACCTCCTGAATTTTGGGAACCCATAATCCTTAGTGATGAAACTAAAATTAACCTTCTTGGGTCTGATAGCAGAACTAAAGTTTGGAGAAAGAAGAATACCGCATATTAAAAACATTTGTTCCATGATTAGACAAGGAGGTGGCCGTGTTCTGCTTTGGGGATATATGTTCCCTGGAGGGGAATGGAAATTTACATTTTGTTAATGGTACCATGGATCAGCATGTTTATTTGAACATTTTGAGAGACAATTTAAGAGGAAGTGTCCAAAATTAGCACTCGAAAAAAGATACATTTCCCAACAGGACAATGATCCGAAACATACCGCAAACTTGCGAGAACAGATAATCCATAATGTGCGACAGCAGCTTCATACACCTCCGCAATCACTCGATGTTAACCCCATCGAGCATTTATGAGAGAAACTTAAACGGCGCGTTCGAAAACATAATGTTTCAAATAGAGAAGAATTAAAAAACAGAATGCTGAACGAATGAGAGAACATGCCAGCAGAAGTTACTAGAAAGCTGGCTGCAAGCATGAGAAAAAGGTTACAGGAGATTATCAAGGCCAACGGCGGTCCCACTAAATATTAGTTTAAACGAAGTTGTTATTTTCCGTTAAACCCCGTTATATTATTAGTAATTGTTAAGTGTATGAAGACTTTTTGACATTAATTTTATTTACATTTTTATAACAATGGTGTAACTTTGAATAAAATGTTCCGTAGTTTTTTTTTAATACTAATCCTCGTCGGTTAAGTTTCAAATATTAATTTAAACATGTTTTCTCATAGTTCCCATTTATTAACACATGGGCTGAAAAGTCCCGGGCCTAACAAAGAAAACACGGTTTTTTTGGTTCAAAATTAGCTTTATTCATCAACGTAATCTCCATCAAGAGCAACGCAATCATTCCAGCGCCGCTCTAACATTTCAATACCACTTTTGTAGAACGATTTATCTTTTGCCTTAAAATAGGCCTCAGTTTCAGCGATAACTTCTTCATTCGTGCGAAATTTCTTACCGGCGAGCATTTTTTTCAGGTCTGCGAACAGCCAGTAGTCGCTGGGAGCCAAATCTGGCGAATACGGTGGATGTGGGAGCAATTCGAAGTTCAATGCATGTAGTTTTGCCATTGTTTTGATTGACTTGTGACACGGTGCGTTGTCTTGATGAAACAAAATTTTTTTCTTTGCCATATGCGGTCGTTTCTTTGCAATTTCGGCCTTCAAACGCTCCAATAACGCTATATAATATTCACTGTTGATGGTATTTCCTTTCTCAAGATAGTCGATGAATATTACACCACGCACATCCCAAAATACCGAGGCCATAACCTTTCCAGCCGATTGTTGTGCTTTCGGGCGCTTTGGACGAGGTTCACCAGTTTCTGTCCACTCAGATGACGATCGTTTTGATTCCGGAGTGAAGTGATGGATCCATGTTTCATCCATTGTCACATATCGACGCAAAAATTCCGGTTTGTTACGTTTAAACATGGCCAAACACTGCTCAGAATCATCAACACGTTCTTGTTTTTGGGCAACAGTGAGCAAACGCGGCACCCACTTTGAACAGAGCTTTCTCATAGTCAAATGCTCATGCAATATAAAGCCAACACGTTCTTTTGATATCTTTACGATGTCAGCTAACTCACGCAACTTCACTTTTCGATCATTCAAAACGATTTTATGGATTTTTTTGATGTTTTCTGGTGTTACCGCCTCATTTGGACGTCCACTGCGTTCTGCATCATCGGTGTCTCTACGACCACGTTTGAAGTCAGCAAACCAACGTTTTATTGTTGTTTCTGATGGAGCGGAGTCCCCATAACACCTTTCAAGCCATTGCTTCGCTTGAACGGTATTTTTTCCCATCAAGAAGCAGTGTAAAATTAAAACACGAAATTGTTTTTGATCCATTGTTTTGAAAATAACAAAAGTAGCGTCACTCTTAGCACAATAACTCACAAACTAATGAATAGAATATCATGAAATTTTAACAGCTGTCTTTTGAAGGTTAGTATTAACTGAAAAAAAGGTGACTGCAATAAAACTAGCGCCATCTATGTGTTAGGCCCGGGACTTTTCAGCCCATGTGTTAGTTAAACATAACAGAAAAATAGTATAAAAACAGGTGGTGTATGGAGACTTTTTGGACTGACTGTATATGTATATTTCTGAACTCGTGTTTGTACGAGCTTTTATTTGACACCTCACTAGATGACCTGGTAATTTTTTTTTTTCGCTTCCGATTTCACTCTCTAAAACTAACCCCTTAAGTAAAAATTTAATTTTTAAAACTAAATGGCTCTGATGAGGCCATTAATTCCGATATTAGTGCCAAATTTCAACTTTCTATGTTAAATAGTTTCAGAGAAAATCGGGGTGTGGCAGACGGACAGACAGAAGTGTATATAAGTATTCCGTACGGAATACTAAAAAGCGCACATTTTACGAGGCTGGTTTGAAAAGTCCGTGCAAAGTCCGAGAGATGGCACCACCGGCGCGTATCGAGGTCATGTTTAGTTCAGGTTAGGTAGCATCTCTTGAATGAACGCACACCAAGTTTCAGCCATATTGGTCTATTTCTTTGTGTTTGGCATTCGTGTGAATCAAGGAAGTCGAGTGGTTTTCAAGAAATGGACGAAAAAGAATTTCGTGTGGTGATTAAACATTACTTTATGAAAGGCAAAACGCCTCAGGAGACTAAAGAGAAGCTTGATAAACATTATGGTGACTCTGCACCTTCGATTAGAACAGTTTATAAGTGGTTTCAAAATTTTCGGACTGGCCATATGGGCACAAGTGACGCTGAACGTTCTGGACGGCCTGTGGAGGTTACGACTCCAGAAATCATTGATCAAATCCATGATATGGTGATGGATGACAGAAGAGTTAAGGTGCGTGAGATTGCTAGTGCTGTGGGCATCTCGATTGAACGGGTACATAATATTTTGCATAAACATTTGGACATGAGAAAGCTATCCGCAAGATGGGTGCCGCGATTGCTCACGCTTGACTAAAAACGGAATCGTGTGAAGTGTTGCAAGGATGGTTTGCAGCTGTTCCAGAAGAATCCGGAGGACTTTAAGCGTCGTTTCGTCACTGTGGATGAAACATGGATACATTACTATACTCCTGAGACCAAACAATAATCTAAACAATGGGTTGTTACCAAGGGGGAATCTGCACCAAAAAAGGCGAAGACCGTTCCTTCGGCCGGAAAGGTTATGGCGACTGTCTTTTGGGATTCGCAAGGGATAATCCTCATCGACTATCTGGAAAAGGGTAAAACTATTACAGGTGAATATTATTCATCGTTATTGGACCGTTTGAAAACCGAGCTGCAAGAAAAACGCCCGCGATTGGCCCACAAGAAAGTCCTTTTCCATCACGACAACGCACCAGCACACAGCAGTTGTAGTCGCAAAATTAGTGGAAATAGGATTAAAACTCGTTTCACATCCCCCTATTCTCCAGACTTGGCTCCCTCGGACTACTATTTGTTCCCCAATTTGAAGAAATGGCTGGCGGGACAAAGATTTTATTCAAACGAGGAGGTGATTGCAGACACTAATGGATATTTTGCAGACTTGAACAAATCCTATTATTCGGAAGGGATCAACAAACTAGAACATCGTTGGACGAAGTTTATAAGCCTAAAAGGAGACTATGTCGAAAAATAAAAAAGGTTTACCCCAAACACATAAGTAGTTTTTATTTTTGCACGGACTTTTCAAACCAGCCTCGTATGTTAGTTTACGTAGCACATATGATTCAGACTCAAAAATTTTCACAAGAGGAGGAAGTTAAAGAACAAATTAAAACTGCCTAAAAACTGCAACTACCAGGTATTCAGTTGGAACGGGATTAGATTTTGGAGGATTCAACGATTATCAATAAAAATGATACTTAACAATTCAGAATATTACTTCAAATACATCTTCAAATCAATGATAATTTAACATTAATTTTTTTTCATTTTAATAGACTATAAAGAGTTGATTGATTGGTCCGTTACTTTGTGACAGTACATTTTAACAATAAAATTACTTAATTACTTTCTTAACAGTCACTAAATATATTTGTAAAGATTTTACAATTGCGTTATCGCGATTTCGTAGTACAACTACATTGTCAAACGCTTAAGTTAAGCGTCTGACAATGTAGTTGTACTACGAAATCGCGATAACGCAATTGTAAAATGTTTACAAATATATTTAGTGACAGTTAACAAAGTAATTAACTAATTTTATTGTTAATAGACTATGTTTGCTAATATTACGTCAAATTGAACTAATAGTAATTTGGTGCGGTTGCTTCGCATATATTGTGTTGTAAGTTCTGGTAAAAGTAGTTAAAGTTAAGGAATCCGAACACTATAAAGCGCACTTGTCGGTTTTACCCAAAAATATATTGAAAGAATGAGAAGTTTCCTGCTGAAATTGAAGCAAAAAAAAAACGCGCGTGGCGTAATTAAGAATTTAGCAAAATGTTGGGAAAAATATAGTCGAAAATAATTACAAGTATATTATTGATTAATTTTTATTCATCCCTCACAAAAAATCGTATCAAAAGTATACCAAAAAACATTAATTACTATTAGACCAGATAAATAAGAACTGCCTCGTCGAGATTAACTGAGACGTCAAAATATATATCTGCTTATTCGTCAATATGATTTATCCCGCTGCTTTTAGTGGAATTTATTTTGGATTCCCATCCAAATACCTGTACATGTATGAGATATGTTTGTGAGCATAAATTACAAAAATCAACGAACCGACTACTGCCGTTGTTCTTGTTGGCGTATTTGCGCTCTTCCACTTAAAATTGAATTCTCGCTTGGCTTAACATTATATTTTAGTTAAATGTCAAAAAAAGAAACTGGAAGACAAAGACTCTTTTTAGCTATTTATGGAATAACTTATTTTTTGTCGTTGCATTTTTGATCCCAAAGTGTGATATTTTGGGATCACTTCGGTGTCTGTCCGTCTGTCACACTCGATTTTCTCCGAAACTATTTGTCATATAAAGTTGAAATTAGGCACAAATATAGGAATTGATAGCCCAGTCAGAGCCGTGTAGTTTTGAAAGTTAAATTTTGACTTAAGGGGTTAGTTTTGGGGGGGTGAAATCGGAAATGACAAAAAAAAAAGATTACCAAATCATCGAGTAGGGTCTCAAATGAAAGCTTGTGAAAAGACGAGTTCAAAAATACATATGATGTAATACTTGCGCCCTCTTTTCTTTGTATTATTTTTAAAAAAATTGCCATAAATCGCTGTCCCCCACCCTATGTCGAACTGATCAAAATATTTTGAAAAAATTCTGGTATTTTCTCCATGAAGTGTAGATTGAGCGAAAATTATCACGAGGAATAAACACAAAATAACAAATTTAAACTATGCGTCTTGACAATTGGTGAAGGTTATTTAATGTGGTATACTTTTCTGTACATTACTCCTGTCGAGTCACGAGACTAATGGAGGAAAGATGGTTACACAAAAACAGAGGTAACCAAAGGGAAAATAGCAGATTACACACATAAATACAGAAAGAAATTCTAATAGGTGGAATGGTGAAAGATGTAAAGAGATAGAGGAGTTGCAGGGAAAGTATGATAGCTTTAATATCTATCGAAGAATCAAAGACTTAATGGGTGAACGGGGAACGAAATCAAATGGACGTTTAATAGAACATCAAGGAAACGTTGTTATCGATAAAGAAAAGAAATTCAAGATATGGCAAGACTACAGAGTTATTTTCTAATGCAAGACCAGATCAGCCACAATGCTCAATAGACTTTTTGAGCTCTGTATTACCACCCATGAAGTGCGCATTGCAATAAATCAACTAAAAAATGGAAAAGCCACCGGTCCCGATGAATTCCATGGGGAGTTTCTCAAGCTCTTAGATGAGGATGGAATTAAGTGGCTTAGGGTGATCTACAATAAAATCTGTGATTTAAGCAGAATCCCAGAAAGCTGGTTAAAGTTTGAGTTTATAACGATCCCAAAAATGAAGGCGCTAAAAAATGCGGTGAATATCGAACAATTAGCCTCATAAGCTATCTTTTAAAAACATTTCTGAAAATCGTTTACAGAAGAATATACAAGTTGTGTGAAGAAAACATGTCAGCTAGATAATTCGGTTTTTGTGATGCCATGGGAACCAGAGAGGCGTTGTTTTCTATGCAGGTTTTGATTCAGCGACGTATAGACGTCAATTGTGACGTATATTTGTGCCTGATCGACAATCAAAAGGCCTTTGATAGAGTCCAATATCACAAAATGGTCGAAATTCTGAAAGACCTTGGGCTAGATGGAAAGGATATGCGGATTATTGGCAACCTCTACTGGAACTAGATGGCATTTATTAAAGCAAAAGGGGAGCGCTCAGAAGCAATATTAATTGAGCGTGGAGTAAGGCAGGGTTGTGCTTTATCTCCACTACTGTTTAATATATAATCACATATTCTGAGCAAATCTTCAGAGAGGCACTGGAAGAGGCTGATGAAGGAATCCTGCTTAATGGGGAGCGAATAAATAACATTCGTTATGCTGAGGATACGGCGGTTATAGCCGATAACTTAAAGGGTCTACAACATCTTATGACAAAAATAAACGAAGTCAGTAATCCATACGGCCTCGAACTTAATATCAGCAAAACAAAGTACATGGTAATCAGCAAGTCTCCGGTTCCTGCTACCTTGCTGATAGTTAACAATCAAAAAATATAAAGAACTCCACAATATTCATATTTAGGTACCATGATAAACGAATAATGGGACCATTCGCAGGAAATTCGTTACCGTATCGAAAAAGCTAGAGCAGTGTTCCTCAAAATGACATCACTTTTCAAAAGCGCCCCAATAAAATTCAACACAAAAATAAGATTCTATCTTCAGTGGCCTTCTTTATGGTGTGGAATATTGGATGCTGACTGAAGCCACATCTAAGAAGCTTGAGGCATTTGAATTATGGCTATATCGCCGAATTTTGAAAATTTCTTATACTGAACATAAACTCCTGGACAAAATGAACGCAACAATCTGAAAATTAATTTATCTTTTTCTTATGTCAGTTTTAAAGTTTATCGAGTATTTGAATAGTAGGCTATGCATATTTTGTTTCGTTGTTCATGACAGAAATCAAAATAATTCGTTTAGATTTACAGTTTTAAAGAATTTTTTAGAAGATAAACAATTTTCTGTAATAATGCGATAGATTTTCTTTAAAAGTAAGCTTATAAATTGTTCCCTTTTTCAAAGTAATACGTTTTTGTGGTATTTTTGACCCCGAAGAATTAGAAAAATGAATCGAACAAGGAATTTAACTGAACTTGAGGTAGTGCGAGCCTCAGTTTTATTGGACGAGGGATATTGTCAGAGTTATGTTGCCGAATTGTTAGGCAAACATCGTTCCACAATAAGTCGTATGGTAAGACGCTTGAATGAAGTAGGAACTTATTCTAGAAGGCTAGGACAAGGGCGAAAACGATGCACTAGCGACCTAGATGAACGTTTTATAAGACAATATGCTTTAAGAAACAGGACTGTCACTAGTTCTATAGTAAGAAACGAACTCGAAGCTGTTCGCAATGTCGCAATTTCTTCTAAAACAGTTAGAAGACGGTTAAATGAAGCTGGATGAAACAGTAGGAGACCAGCCACTGCGCCCTTGCTTACTAGAGAGAACAGAGTTGCCAGGTTACGTTTTGCTCGAAATCACGAAAACTGGTCTGTGGATGATTGGAAACAAGTTTTCTTCACAGATGAAACTAGGGTTAGTCTAAAACATCCAGATGGTCGTGAGCGAGTATGGCGAAGACCAGGAGAGAGGGTTGCTTCTTGCAATATCTCTGCAAGGATTCCATTCGGAGGTGGCTCTGTTATGTTATGGGGTGGCATCTGCTTTGATGCTCGCACAGAGTTAGTTCCTGTCCGTACGAGATCCATGAATGCTGACTACTATCTTGAGAATATTGTAATAGAACATGTGATGCCTTTCGGTCATTTTGTGGGGCCCAATTTCCTGTTTATGCAAGACAACGCTCGACCTCACGTGGCTAGGGAGGTACTCCATTATCATAATCAAGTTGATATACCGATTATGCAATGGCCACCAAAAAGCCCGGATCTGAATCCGATAGAACATGTATGGGATCACCTTAAGAAAAATGTGAAACGTCATATACCTGCACCTAGAAACTTGAGGGAACTTGAAAATGCAGTTATCACAGAATGGGAGCAAATTCCTCAAGATTTTATCCAAAATTTAATTAGAAGCATGCCTAAGCACATAAACGCTGTCATCTGAAGTAGCGGAGGCAACACACGCTACTAGTGTCCCAGTTACACCATTAATTTTGCTACTAGTGTCCCAGTTTATTTTTTTCATTATTATATAATTTCAACGATTTTGTTATTAGGTCTTAAGAATAATTTTAATTCGAATCTTATAGATAAATTTGGTAGCTAATTCACTTTTAAAGTATCCGAATAAGTTTTTTCTAACTTTTAGTGTAACCAATGTTCATAAAAAATTATTAAAATTAATTCAATATAGAGATTTGTATGATTTAATATATTGTTGCGTTAATTTTGTCCAGGAGTGTATTACTAACGAGGATGTCTTACGTCGCATGAACAAGAAACTGGAAATTATGGAAACTGTTAAAGTAGGAAACTTTTAGTATTTAGGACACATAATGAGAAATCCCCACAGATATCGATTACTGCAGCAAATACTTCACGGAAAGGTATGTGGAAAAAGAGGATCAGGACGCATCTCCTGGCTAAACAATCTGCGCAATTGGTTCTCAACAAATACTACCGGTCTTTTCAGAGCTGGAGTGGATAAAGTACTAATAGCCAGAATGATTGCCAACATTCGAACCGAATAGGCCCTTTAAGAAGAAGAAGAGTCCCGCTTCGCTGCTATAGCCCTATACCCAGAGAATAATTTTATTTTATTTGTTTATAACCAAATAAATATTTAGTTAGTAAATATTTGTTTTACACTGTTATTATTAGATTTTACAGATTGAGTTAGATTGATTTATTGGCCCTAAGATACACTACTATTCCACATTAATGACCAAGAAGAAACGTAAAAATACATATTGGATCTTACGATATATACACGTCAGGGATCTAATTAACTTAGTCTAGGTAAGGATTTTATTTTATTTTAAAAGCAATCAACGTACGGAACACTAATTCCGCAAGTCCGACTTGCACTTGGCCGGTTTTGTATTTATAACACTTCACCCATTATCAAGTCTCGTTAGACAATAGTAAGATTTGGGTAGTAAAATGTTTTAATTGTCATCTTTTACAACCGCAATTGTATCATCTTCAATGTCCTCCCATTCTCTATCTCTACACGGCTTCATGTGATTTTTGCAAGCAAAGTCTTAGGTTGTCTTATTCGTGAGCCTCGTAGCTTTCGCTCTCATTTCCACGTCGGTTTCCAATCTGGATCTATTTACAACTGACCTGATTTTTGGGCACAAAAAGTAGACTTGTGGAGGGAAATCAACCGAATAAGATGGATGGTCTAACAAAGAGATCCCGTGCTTGTCCAACAATATCTTGACAGATAACTAGGCCAGAGAGTTGTCCGGGTAAAGCATACTTGACCGGATGTTTCACAAATTAGGTGACGGTAAACTTGAAAGGATAGATGAGAAGAATATATAGTAACACAACTAGACAACATAAGAACAATAAGCTTAACACAACGGACCCCCCCATAAAGACGAAATATTACCAGCAGCAAATCAGCTTATAAACAAAAAGGCAGTAGGAGAAGATAATATATCTATAGAAATCATTAAAATATTTCATGAAAAATATATGGACATTATACAGGACCTCTTCAACAGCGTATAAAACACAGGTGATGTACCTCATGATTGGTTGACATCAATTTTTATACCACTGGCAAAAAAGAATAACCCACCAATCCGCCAAAAAGTATACAAAAAACTAGATCAGCGTTTTGGACAAACACAGTTCGGCTTTAGGAACGGACTAGGAACGAGGGACGCACTATTCTCTATCCGCGTTCTGACTGAAAGATGTAGGGATGTCAACTCTGATGTTTATTTATGCTTCATAGATTTCCAAAAAGCCTTTGATATGGTAAATCATGAGAAAATGATGGAAATACTACAATCGTATAACATTAATGACAAAGACGTACAAATAATCTCAAGTTTATACTAGAACCAGACCTCCAAAATAAAAGTTGAGAATAGCATATCCAAAGAAATAAAAATAGAGAAGGGCGTACGTCGTCAGGGTTGTATTTTGTCACCCCTGTTATTCAATGTCTATTTGGAGGAAATCTTCAATAAAGCACTTTCTGATAAAAAATATAGAATTACAATTAATGGTGTGTGTTTGTGTAAATATTCTCTGCTACGTCACTACTGTCATTCTAGCGGACAGTGAAGAAGGCCTACAAAAACTCATGAATGGAATTGTTGATGCATGTGAGGAATATGGAATGAAACTGAATACGAACAAAACAAAAACAATGGTGGTCAGTAAGAATCCTAATACAAACATAAATATTAAAGTACACCAACAAACACTTGAAAGGGTAACAAAAATAACGTTTTTAGGAAGCGTAATTAGTGAATATTGGGACCACTCTATTGAAATACGCTTAAGAATTGAAAAAGCACGAAGCTTCTTTAATAAAATGGGCAGCATACTCTGTAGCTGCCAACTAGACTTAAAAACAAGAATAAGAGTGCTAAGATGCTACGTGTTCTCGGTCATGTTATACGGTACAGAAGCTGCAACGATCACAGAGATAACACAACAAAGAATGGAGTCATTCGAGATGTGGTGTTATCGCCGAATGGTACATGTTCCTTGGACGGTGCATACCACAAACGTGGAAATACTTGATCGGATGGGAAAAGAACGAGAGTTGACTCCAACTGTTAAAGAAAGAAAAAACACTTACTTTGGCTATACTACGGGAAGCCTAAAGTTTGCGCTCCTACAACTTATAATTGAAGGAAAAATAATCGATAGGCGAGGACCAGCAAGGTACCGACAGTGGACAAACATGACATCTACTGAAGTGTTTAGAGCCCCAATAGATACAATCAGGTGAGCAAAGGTGATCGTTAATGTCCTTAGAAGATAAGGCACACTATGCAGAAGAAGAAACTTGAATTCTTTCAGTACGCTTAGTTTCAGGATCGTGTGTAAAAAAACCAATATTCATCATAGTTTATCACTCCGTCTAAAGAATTAGCGTCTATTTCAATATTCCTCAGAAAGTCATAAACATTAGACTGACAATAATGTTGTTTCTTCCCTCGTTTTGACATGTTTTTTTTTTAATATTTCTTTCTTCTTGTGCATTGACACCCGATTTCCCGTTTCTGCATTGTAACAAGCCCAAGGCTGGTGAGCCCTTTAATATATCAATTTAAAGGGTAAAGCCCGAGATTTCACCGTCGGATAAAGTTAACCAACTGATAGAGAAAACTGTGTTTAACGCAACAATACCGACACACCCTTACACACTTTTGTATAGGCTATATTTGGCAAAATGATTTATTTAAGTGAAAACTACAACCTGTTATAAATAGAGCCCCATCTTAAAACACCCTCCATAATTTAACGATTTTATGAACATAATATTCTCTATTTTAACAACCACTTATTTGAAATAACTGTACGATTCGAGGTTAAGTAGCTTCTACTGTGCCTCTAGTTTATCGATATATGCAGGACGACCTTCAGTAAGTAATTACCGATCGAGTAGGTAAACAATTTTTAGGAATGTGCTTTATGTCGTTGAATGTTTCAAGTTTTTTTTTCTAATTGATTGCATAAGTAGAAATGCGAGTTCTATTTATAAAACTGATAAAAAATTTAATTGGGGAGCTTACTAATACTAATGATATTTTAATTCTTTTTTATATCAATAAATTAATATAAATATTATAGTATTTAACTCCTTTAGAAGTTGCTTGAATCCCTTGGACAAAAAAACTGTTTAAGTTTCGATGAGCCCTAAAAATGAAACAGTTTTTTTGTAACTTTTACCAATAAATAAAAAACGGTAGCGTAAATCAATGTACAGGGTGGTCCAAATTGGACACTTTTAAAGGTGAACCCCTTTATCTAAAGGAGATAGACGAAAACTGATGTAGGTGTATGAGGCTCAATTTTTATGATAAACTCAATGGTGAAACCCGCATATCGATATCTAGTACCGTTCCAGATATAAAGGGTGTTTTTCAAAAATCTGCATTTTGGAAAAATGTTTGTAATTCTTTTCCTATTGAAAATTTTTATTTCTGTAAAAACATTCTCAAAGCACTTTTTCACGTGGATTTCAACAGTATAAGTTACATTTTTTTACAACTAATATTTTAATAGTTATTAATGCAAAAATATATTTTTTAAATGGGATACCTTGTATATTTTTCCTTATCCGAACAGAGCTTTAAATTACTATTCTAAAAATATAGCACACTTTATATTTTGCTTAAATCTACTTCAAAATATAAAGGTTTTTTAGTTTTTTATGCGAGTTTTAAATGCACATTTTGTGAAGTAGGGTTTGGTTTAATTCCATTGTTTACTCGAGTTATCAAATTTTACTTCAGGACCAGTTATTGAATTGTCAAATAAATCGCAATGATGTTTGAAAATTACGAAAAATGGGATATGATAGTTTCATACAAACCGGAGAAAAACTCGGAGCGGCAAGTAATTTGTACCACGAACGGTATCCAGAGAGGCGTCAACCCTTCAAGGATATATTCGCTCGATTGCGACATAACCTAGTTAATAGTGGCCAGTTTGAAAAGAAACGACCCAAAAATTATGCATCAAACAGGGATAAGGAGTTAGAAGAAATAGTAGTTTTAGGAACTCTCGGAAATAACCCCAACACTTCAATCCCACAGTTAAAAGAATCCACTGGACTACCAAGAACTAACGTAAGTCGTACTTTGAAGAAGCACAAATTTAGGTCATTTAGGGCAAGAAAGTTTATCATTTTAGAGACGGAGATTTTCAACGGCGTATGGATTTTTGCCAATGGTTTCTGGAGAATTGTAACCATGTTCCGAATTTTTCAATAAATTGCATTTGGACAGACGAAGCTTATATAAGCAATGCCGGTATTCTTAACCGTTACAATTCTTATACATGGGCACAAGAAAATCCTCATTTAGTTGTGGAGCAAAAAAATCAAGGCAGATTTGGAATTTAATGTGTGGGCAGGAATTTTTAGAGGCAGGGTTATAGGTCTATTTATTTACGAAGGAACACTCATCTCTCGGAGATATTTAAAAATTTTAAGACAGTAAATAGAACCTCTTGTTGATGAACTGCCATTAATGGACCTTAGAAATATATTTTTTCAACACGACGTGGCACCCCCTCTTAACGCTGCAGTTATCAGTAATTTTTATCGGCCAATCTAGACAATAACTGGATAGCCAACCAAGGTTCGAACCGTTGGCCGGCAAGGTCACCGGATTTAACACCCATGGACTTTTATCTCTGGAGAAGATTGAAAGACCTAATTTTTAAATTGCACACAAACACCAAGCAAGAGTTAAAAGTCGCAGTGATACAAAGTTTTGCAGCTCTCACTCCTCTTGAACTAATCAACTCGGTAAGAAGTGTCCAGAAAAGGTGTCGCCAATGTGTAAATGAAACTCGTCGACATTTCGAACATATCTTATAGAAAATTGTTTTGTTGTAGTTATGACTCTTACGAGTTACTTCTGGGAATTTTTTTTGATTGCTATCTGTAAACAATGGATATTGCCGCTCCGTCCAAAGCCTACTTCACAAAATGTGCATTTAAAACTCTCGGAAAAACTGAAAACCTTCATATTTTGAAGTAGATTCAAGCAAAATATAAAATGTGCTATATTTTTAGAATGGTAATTTAAAGCTCTATTCGGATAAGGAAAAATATATAGGGTATCCCATTTAAAAATATATTTTTGCGTTAATAACTATTAAAATATTAGTTGTAAAAAACTGTAACTTAGACTGTTGAAATCCACGTGAAAAAGTACTTTGAGAAAGTTTCTACAGAAATCAAAAATTTTCACTAGGAAAAGAATTACAAATATTTTTCCAAAATGCAGATTTTTGAAAAACACCCTGCATATCTGAAACGGTACTAGATATCGATATGCGGTTTTCACCATTGAGTTTATCATAAAAATTGAGCCTCAGGCACCGACATCAGTTTTCGCCTATCTCCTTTAGATAAAGGGGTTTACCTTTAAAAGTGTTTAATTTGGACCACCCTGTACAGAATAAAAATAAGTTTAAAAAAATTAAATAAAGGGAAAATGTTGTGAGGCACAAACTGAAACCTGGCTCCTCGAAAATTAAGCTGCTATGAATCGTTTCCCTGTAGTAGACAGTTTTATAAAAAATAATTCTGCGCCTATCGCACGGGGAAAATTTGAATTCCTTACTAGTTGCACAGCATAAATGAAACCTCAACTGATTAAAAAAAGCAGATTCGACTTTCAAATAAACATTGCGCAGTGCGACCAACTTTAGCATGGGCGGCAAAAAAGCGATGACAGTTCTCAATTGAAAAATAAATCTATAATAACAATTTAAATACTAATTACCCATAATAAACAGTCAGGTTTTACAATAATACGCGTTTCTGACAGTTTTTATCGTAACGGAAGGACCTCAGAAGTTTGCAGTGTACCACCTATTTAGCACGGAGGTGGCAACGTTATGACTTGAGGATGTTCTGATGGCAGTAAGCCAGGTGATTTAGTTAAAACACATGGGAAATTAAAACGGTATAATGCAATGGCCATCTCAATCTCCTGATTTGTCTCTCATCGAACTAGATCTGCGATGAGTTAAATTCTAGGGTTAAAAATCGTCAAACAAGTTTTGGGGACATCTAAAGAATAAATGCGAAAATATGGACTCCGAGCATTTTAATAAATGAATGATACATACATTTTGTATTTTTTACTTTTAATTAAAAATTACATAGTGTTTTCAAACTTTTAGTAAGAACAGTTTTTTGAGAACTGATTACTATTATCTGGTAAAAGGAATGCCATGACTTTGAAAAAAATACTCTGGCGTGCAAATGAAAAGAAGTTTTGGATCGTACTGATTTAATTAGAAAACAAAAGTAGGTAGATATTTTCGTGTAATACGTACCACTTTTTTTGGATCAGTTATCTTCGGTTAGAGAAAACAAAAATATTTTTCACAAACATTAGTGCTGTTTCTTAGGATTCCATAGTTTAAGAGATAAAAATGGAACCCTTATGTAATGATTCATGCATCTGTTCCCCCATTTATCTTACAGCCTTGACCAAAAGTATCAGGCACCCCTAATAAACACGTGAAACTTATAAGATATTAAAAAAAAAGACTAATTGTTTTAACAATACTATAGGCGGCGCTGTCAAAAGCCAACTTAAACAATAGACAATCTATTTTACAGGTCCATAAAACACCTGGCCCACAAAATTGCGATAATGAGGTTTTTTGAAAAATATTTTTAATGTTTTATCAGTCTCTTTTACTACTTGTAGTGTCAAGAAGCTTCCGTGCGTGTTTTATTTGTGAACTGGACATTCTTATATTTGAGAAATGCCTAAGAAAAGTGAGCTCGGTATCGAAAAACGAATTAAAATTTAAACCCTACATGAACAAGGCAAGTCCCAAGTAGAAATAGCCAAGTTAGTGAAATGTTCTCGGTTTGTGAAGACTGGCTCCCATGCCAACAAAATGAGAACGGGCAGAAAACGTAAGACTAATGAGCGACAGGACAGAAAAGTCATCCGCGAGTTTATTATAAATCGAAAAAAAAATCATCTGAGCTCGCTGCAACTCTGTCGGAAAAGATTGGGATGCCGATTAGTTCTCGAACGGCAAGAAGACTGACAGAAACTGGATTAAGATGGTGTAAAGCTAGAAAGAAGCCTTGGCTTTCAGAGACCAATAGGAAGAAATATTTAGAGTGAGCTCTGAAGCACCAACATTTTAGCGAAGAGGATTGGTCTAATGTTGTATGGTCCGACGAATCCAACTTTGAGGTTTTTATATGATTTATTTTAACAAATAACTACATACAATTACTCTTGATTTAATGAAATGAAATAAAATAATAACTAATTTTTTAATTGAGTATTTTTTTTATTCTTACAGCTATTCGGAACGTCAGGTGTGACATTCGTGAGGCGGAGTGTCGGCGAGGAATACTATTCAGATTGCGTGGTACCTACTGTAAAACACGTAGGAGGCAGCATTATGATCTAGGGCTGCATGGCTGCTAAAGGTGTCGGCGAAATGTTCGTTTGTGAAGGCCGCATGAACAGCCAAAAGTACATAATAGTACTAGAAACTGTACTGATGCCTTCGCTAAAGCGCATTTTTGGCGACACTAATTTAGACGACATCAAATTCCAGCAAGATAATGCATCTTGTCATAAGTCAGCGGCTACGATGCGCTGGTTTAGAGACAATAACATTGTCTTGTTGGATTGGCAGGCGCAGTCTTCAGATCTAAACCCTATCGAGCATCTTTGGGGTATTCTGAAGCGCAAGATACGGGAGCATAGCATAACATCAAAAGCAGCGGTAAAAAGCGCTTTGATGGATGAGTGGGATGCCATAAGTACAACTGAATGTACTAGGCTTGTACGCAGCACCCCAAAGAATTCCTGCTGTAATTAAAGCTAAGGACGGCCACACCAAATATTAATTTATTTCGTAATTTTACTCAATATACGATTTTACAAAACATACGAATTTAGTTTTTTACCCTGAAACACAAGAAATAAAGTAATTGTAGGGTGCCTAATACTTTTGGCCAAGGTTGTAGTTGACTTTCTTTGGAACTACCCAAGCTATCTATTAGAAATTTTAATATATAAAAATAATATAAAAAACAAAATTTTAATAAGATACGAGGGCTACCTTTTAAGTTTTTATAAAAACGATGAAAGAAAAAAAACATTTTGGTACAAATCGCTTTATTGTTTTTCAAAGTATTCGCCTTTAAGATTTATACACTTTTGCATGCGTTCGAACCAATTATCGAAACATTTTTTCCACTCTGAAGTTGGTATCTCATGGTTTTGGAAGGATTCAACAGCTTCTTGAGGTGATTAAAATCGCTGTCCACGCATTATTGTTGACATTCGAGAACAAAAAGAAGTCGTTAGGCGATAAATCAGGTGAATACGGGCAATGAGACATTAATTAGATGTTTTTCTCGGTCACATAATCAATTGTTTGACGTGCTATGTGAGAGCTGGCATTGTCATGATGAAGAATGATGCGACGTTGTCGGCTGTTTTTCCTGATTTCATCGATGACTTCTGGCAAATAAATTGTATACCATTCAGCATTACCTGTTCTTCGATCCTCTACGGCAATGGTTGTAACATGTCCGGTATAACCAAAGAAATAAGCGATCGTTTCTTGGAAGAGCTTCGCGAATGGTTCGTTTCTCAATAATTTTGTTGGATTCGGTTCATTTTGGAATACCCAAACAGTTGATTGTTATTTAGTTTCCGGCTCGTACAACTATATCCAAATTTCGTCTCCTGTTACGATGTATACGGATTTTGCATGTCAGTCGAATTTTTTGAGCATTTCCTTACAACAATTGACACGAGCCTGTTTTTGAGTTTCGGTCAAATTATGCGGAATCGATCGGGAACAAATCTTTATCACAGCTAAATGTTCATGCAAAATCGAATTTACTGCAGTCTTTGATATGCCCAAGGATGCCTCTACCTGACGGTAAGTCACATGCCGATCCTCTTCAACCATGTTGCGCAGATCATCGTGTTTTTTGGAACAACAACCGATTTTGGTCGACCTTCACGAAATTCATCACTGACGGAAGCATGACCATGACGAAATTCTGCAAATCAAATGTAAACAGTCTTTTATGATGGTGACTCATGACTTACCAAAATTGAACGAAGCGATTCGAGGGGTTGTTGTTGAGCTAGGCCTTTATTAAAATCGTAAAAAATCATCCAATGAAAACCTTAACGTGAAATTCCCATTTGTTCACAAAACTGTTTTCTTAAACGCTCACTGTAAACAAACTACTCGGCCAATTTCTGAGCTACCGCTGTTTTAACAATAATAAATGTCAAATTTTACAATAATGGTAATGTGACATCTCAATAGCGCCATCTAGTGGTCGTTTGTAAAAACTTAAAAGGCAACCTTTGTAATTAAAGTTGTATCGTTCTATATTTAGTAGTTGCTTTTCTAAAAATGTTTTTTTTAAAGTGTTTATATTTTTTTCAGCTTAAATCCGCTCACAAGCTGCCAAGGGCAGAAAGTTATTTAAAAATTCTAATAAATTTCAAATCATTGACACTATGAAAGAAAGAAAGATAGAAATAGAACATTTTTAAGGTATACAAATGTTTTAAGCTTAAAAACCGTTTATTTTTAAAAGATACTATTTCATAGAAAATATTTCGTCATATTTCCACAATTCACCAAATATTATTTATAATTTTTATACATTTTATTGTCAAATAAGGTACGAACTATTCCAAGTATTTACATAATAAATAACATATACAGGGTGCCTCAAACTGACTAGCATGACTTATTCTAATATCTAAGATTTTAAGAAAGTACACTCCAATTATTTACCGTTTCTGTTCAACTGAACAAAAATTTGATTAACAAGGAGATAACAGAGTAAACTTAAAAAAGGTAATTTTCATCAATATAATTCAATTAAATATCATTTATAACACGACAACGATTAAACCGCTGGCTATGCTTTCTTTCACTTGTAGGTTCTTCATCGCGTTAGCCCTCTTAGTTAAACTAATTCGGTGGTTTAGAAGATAAAAAAAATATGCCGGAAACTTCGTAACACAGAAAAAATGGGGATTTTAACATTTTTTTTTGTATTTCTATATTACAGTCTGTCAAGTAAGAACGTGACTGCTCGTATTCTTAAAAAAAATGTGTTTCGAGAACATTTATTGCCATCAATACATTCTTTGGTGTGCTAACAACGGCGTAATTACCTTAGTAAGTTGCCTCCTGCATCAATACCAGGTGTACAAGTATGAAATGCGGATTTTTTTTCTAAAAAATCATGTTAAATTAGGAAGAATTATAAAAAGTGCTTTATTCAAAGTATGCTCCATCGCTTGTTATACATTTTTCTCATCTTTCGGGCAATTTGTGAATACCACGCCAGTAAAAATCTTCCCCTTTTACTGCGAACCATTCACCGAGCCATTTTTTCACATCTTCGTACGAACCAAAGCGCTACTCAGCAAGTGCGTGACCAATCGATGCAAACAAGTGGTAATCGGAAGGAGCCAAGTCTGGGGAGTAAGCCGCATGGGGTAGAACTTCCCAGCTGAGTGCTTCCAACGTGTCGCGAACTGGTTTTGCCGTATGTGATGGAGCATTGTCATGAAGAAAAATGACTTTGTGTTGCCACTTTCGGTATTCTGGCCTTTTTTCAAGCAGCAAACGTTTCAAATCGGTCAATTGTTTTCGGTAACGTTTAGCACTAACCGTTTCCCCAAGTTTTAGCAGCTCATAATAGACCACGCCCCTCTGGTCCTACCAAACACAGGGCATCGTCTTTTTGCCAAAGCGATTCGGTCTTTCGGTCGATGTGGATGGTGCGCCTGGGATTTTCAAAATAAACCCACTTTTCATCCCCTGTACCTGTACGATCTAAAAACGACTTCCTTTTGTACCCAGCGAGCAAAATGTCACACGTATTTTTGCGCTTTTCCATTTGCCTGTCGTTCAACTCATGTGGTACCCATCTACCCGTCTTCTGAATCTTTCCCATCTCTCGTAGCCGATTGGAAATAGCTTGTTGACTAACGTCCAATTGCTCGGCGAGTTGTTTTTGTGTTTGCGAATCATCTTCGTCCAACAATGCTTGCAATTCCACAACTTCGTATTTTTTTGTCGGTTTTCCACGTTCCTTGTCTGCAACATCGAAGTTACCACTTTTGAAACGCCGAAACCATCATTCACACGTATCTTGTGATGAAGCATGTTCATCATAAGCTTCTCGAAGTAATCGGCAGCAGTTTTCTTCAAATGAAAATAAAAAATTAATGCAGTCCGCGAATGCTCTTTGTTCGGTATAAAATTTCGACATATTGAACACAACAATACAACACTATGCACACTTTTCCAATTTATCACTCGTGCGCGTCTGACACTTGTTGATGACACAACAAAATGGCGCAGTGTTAAATCTTTATAGTACAAACTGCATTGGTGCACCATCTGTTGTATGAAATCCGCATTTCATTCGTTCTGGTAATCGCCTGACATCTTTAAGGCATGCTGTCGACGAGCTTTTCTGCATGCTCGCGCGGCACTGATCTCCAAATGTTTCGAATCTCGCGAGACAACTAAGTCAAAGTCCTCAGAGTCTTTCCTCTGCGCTTTCTCTTTACAAGGGACCAAACGTTTTCAATAGGGTTGGCGTCCGGCGATTGTGAGGGGCTCTCTGGTACCTTAACGCACGAAGATGTTGTCGAATGATCTCATAGAACCTCCTCAAAACCGATTTTCTTAATTCTGCCGCTCCTTGACGCAGCGGCAATCTCGAGTCCCATGAAAACAAAGACACTTTCGCAGTGACTTTGTTTACCAAGTCACGTTTTGGCAACTGTTTTTACTAAAATGCGTCGTAGACAAAGGTTCCCTCTACCGATTTTTTGTTGAATCGCTAGAATCGCATTTAATAAAAATGAATTATAGAGGACATGTTCTTACTTGACAGACTGTAAATTACTTTGATGACATAAGGTGGCACTGTGATGTGTGAACCACTGTTTTTCGATATGATACCAGTGTTAAAAATACTCCATGTGAGATACTAAATCTATGTATCGAATTGACACGGAAGTCATATTTGGAATACTTAACGAACTTTCAAATTCTAGGTTTTCAGATTCGCCTACGTTGGTCATATTAGAATAAAAGATAGCGCTGAGAATAAGGTTACGTTTAGGTTAAGCTTAGGTTGGCTTAGGACTAGGTTAGATTTAATTTAGGCTAGTTAGGTTAAATTACGTTAAGTTCAATTTTGTTAAGCGTTGCGGAATAAATAACGCGGTAATATATTCCTGTATTTAACCACTTGGTTGACAAAGATTACAATGGTTAATTGTGTCTTTACTTGGCGATTTTAGCGAAATCTTTCAGAATGTCAGCATGAGCTCCTGGGTAGAATGGGTAGGTGACATTCCAAAAAGGCCTGGAGTACATCCCAAAGTATTATTGGACGTAAGTAGTGTAACCCACGAGAGGGGAGCAGTGGACAAATAATGGTTTTATTATATAAAGAACTCCAAGCGATAGGCTCAGCAAATTTTGTGTCCCGTTGAATTAGACCCGAAAAATACACAATGCATTCTATTTATTTAAAAATATTATCATAGTTTAGGTCCTCCCGTAATATGTTAGGAAATAACTGTTTCAAAATATTTAAAGTCAATCCCCAATTATTTGAGTAAAAGTTGAGCCATTTGTAAGACACCCACTTTAAATATTTTGACGCCTAGTACGAATATATATTACAATAACCGCTATTACGCCAATAATATAATTTTCTTTATTTTCAGTAATTCATTTTAATATTACATGTTATTTTTACTTTCAGTTACATAATTTACATATAATTTGAAATTCAAATAGCCGATTAAATTTAATTGTATAGCTACTCGGAAACTATGATAGTTTTTTTCGAAAAGCACTAAAATTTAAAATATTATATTGTTTTAAAATCGAACTGAAAAACTCGTGCATTATAAACATTATAAATTCATAATAAAATAAAATTTAATGTTGTTTGGTATCCGTAAGTCTTTACATAACTTCTTACGGTATTTATTAGCAAAAAAACAATTTGGAAACAACGAAATACGATTAAAATACAGCCGTTAACAGAAACTGGACCAATTGCTTATAACTACTTGGTACTTAGCAGTAATAACCATTACTAATTAAAAAATAACAGTCGAAAAGTAAAAGCCTCTGCCTTAATGTCTACATTCAACAGTCTTCAGGCTATTATTACGTTTGGTCACAATCGAAAGTACCAATAACTAAACATTAATTCCAAATGCGGTTTCCGTTGAAAAATATCGGGAATGCTGTTGATTCTACAGGTGTGAGTCGTCGTGTGGCAAAAATTGCGAATGCTATTTTAAAAGACATGAACGAACACGATGTAGCAAAAATCGTGGATAAAAATAAGATTCGAAGAAAGATAAACAAAAATAGATATCAGCATCATGATGTCGACATTAACAAAGAAGTGTCGATAAAATAACTTCATTCTGATGGGAGGAAAAGGTCAACCTCTCTTTCAAAAAAAGATAATCGGTTATATAATAATGAAGAGTATATAATTTTAATCAAAAAAGGAAGATGCTTGTAACTTGAGTATGCAAATCTTATACAATCACAGGCTGTTGATATTACCGAAGGAATTATAGGCTACACGGCAACTCATAATGTAAACTTATCGCACCTTTTATTTATATACACAAATATATATATATATATATATATATATATATATATATATATATATATATATATATATATATATATATATATATATAGTGGCGAACAAAAGTATGGAAACATTTAAATTCCTATCTCTAGTCTTAACATTTAAACGGTTTACAATTACAATATTTATTTATTAATCATGTACATACTAACAAACATTTTGAAGACTAAAACAGTTATTGTTTATTAGAAATATGCTTAGTTTTTAACGTAATAAAATATGTACAAACAAAAGTATGGAAACATTTTTGTTATAAAATAAAAATTCCACTAAGACGACTAAGATGTCGAAAATATTTAATATTTAGAGGGATATCCTTTTGTGTCAATCACTGCTTGACATCTTCTGCCCATAGAGTCAATAAGCCTAACACAAAAATCGGGTGGTATTGTTTCCCATTCTTGTTTTAATGCGATCCAAAGTTCGTCCCGATTTTTTATATTTCTTTTCCTAATTTGTTTATCCAGATAGTGCCAAAGATTCTCTATCGGGTTCAAATCAGGTGATTGTGAAGGCCAACGCATCACCCGAATCCTTTGTTCAGAAAACCAATTCTTGGCCAAGCGAGATGTGGAGAGGCTTATGTTTAGGAGTGGAATGTTAAGGGGATATATCTAGTCATTTTCTTTTATTCATCTTAAGAATATTTTATGTCAGTTTCATAAAAATCGGTTAAAAATTGACGAAGTTATAGCAGTTTACAAGAAGTGCCGTTGCGTAGTTTTCGAAGCAGGTGGCGAGCAGCTGCTCTCGGGTCAGCCTTAATTGACCTTAACTTGATTTTAATGTGTTTTAAACTTTTTCTTTTATAATACAAAAAGATTCTTCAATTGTCGGCCGATTTTTTCAATCGCTTACTTCCATCTTGACAACTACTGCCGGTAGAGTACGGATTCAATACTTTGGCTAGGCTGTAGCAGCTCACGGTACGCGATTTACTTCTAACCCCACCAAACACACAGCATCACCTTTTATGGTGTCAAACGGGGCTTTGCCATCGTTTGTGGGGCTTAGTCATTTTTCTACCACGGCTTTCTCCAAAGGATTTAAAACTGTTTGGTGATAAATGTTTAGTTCCTTGGCGATGTCATGGCTACTTCCATGCCAGTCTTGCTCAATTTTTGCTAAATCAACTCTTTCTGCCATTGGTAAACCAGTGCGAGGAGCATTTTGATATTGAAATTTCCAGAAAGAAAATGACTGGATCATTGCTGTTGCTCTTGGTAACATATCTTGACCATAAACAGTAGCAATTTCTTCATGGACCTGCGCAGCATTTGTGTTTTTATCGAAATAAAATTGTAAAAAGTAGTACATTTTTGCAGAAATTTAACTTAACTTCTAATTAAGCCTGAATAGACGCATTCCAGCGTTTTGCATGCTTGCTACTGTCAAATTTCAGCTTTCAATTGGCGCTAAGTATGGTTCAATGCGACTTATATTACCTGAGATATGTGACGGTAAAGTTATCTAACGAGAAAAAGGCTTAATTTTTCGAAAATCCAATTTTCTCTCTCTATATATATATATATATATATATATATATATATATATATATATATATATATATATATATATATATGACAAAATAGATGCTTATACTGCACTCTGTCGGTGACTTATTTTAAAGTCTATCCGAACAGAGCGGTCAGATCACAACTGACAATTGCAGAAGCGCACCTTCTCAAGCTTCCCGGTTGAAGGCATAGATGGCGCATTGGTGAAGCAACCAAGGCGAATCGAAAAATCCGCACTCGGTAGTTCCCAAAAGTGTTTTCTGTATTTGCTAGACCGTCCCAAGACGCGTTTCGCCGTATCACGGCTCATCAGCTGGGATAGGTTCAGCTTATGAGACGTGATACGGTGAAACGCGTCTTGGGATGGTCTAGCAAATACAAAGAACACTTTTGGGAACTACCCAGTGCGGATTTTTCGATTCGCCTTGGTTGCTTCACCAATGCGCCATATATATATATATATATATATATATATATATATATATATATATATATATATATATATATATATATATATGTATATATATATATATATATATATATATATATATATATATATATATATATATATATATATATATATACATGCATACATATCATACAAGTTTTATGTAATCCCAGAAAAATAATTTTATGCACTGTTGGCAACGCAGTTTTTGTAAGTACTGTCTTTTTGCAAATAATATCACCGTACTTTCACGCTAATATCGGGTAATGCCATCGCAAAGTACGTGTATTTCCCGCAAATGCGTTTCAAATATTACATAATGGATATCGACTTGCTACAAGCGAACATTTTTTTTCTTTAGAATGCCGACGCAAAGTTATTCTTAGGTAACCCAGTAACCGAAATGAACCTAATTTAGAAACCGTAGACTTAAATAAAAAGGAAAAAAAAAAACACGGTTACAATTCAATAAATTATTAGCAAGCCCTTAGATAATCAATTATTAAGTTAGAGTACAAACGCACGACCTTAAATCAGCATTAAGTGGGAAAGAAGGAAAAACAAGGTTATCCCAAAATTTAAAAAAATATAAAGTGAACAAGTAACTCAAACTTTAATGTAACCTAAATAAAGGAAAATTAGAGCTTGTTATTTTCCACGCTAAGAGAGGAATACACCATAAAATATGTTTGCCTTTCTTTACGTCTCACGGCCCATCTGCCTGTCCATCTATTGGGCCGATAACTCGCGAAAAAGAGGTATAGCTTTCAAATTTATTTTACACATAATACTTGAAGTTACCTATATTTTTTGAGTAATATCGACAAGTTCCGTGGAGATTTGTAAGTTCCGTTAATATTATAGATTTTTTTCTGGTTCTTGGTTGAGAGAATGAAGATATTTTTAAATAGAAAGGTGGATGGGGGTGAAAGGGAGTAACTTCGAGTATATCATGTTTCATTACTTTTGATCTTAACAGGTACAGTATATTATATATTCATTTTTAGTGTTCCGTACGGAACACTTAAAAGATGACTGTCTGTCTGTCACATCCGATTTTCTCCGAAACTATTTGTCACAGAAAGTTGAAATTTGGTAATAATTTAGGAATTGATGGCCTCATCAGAGCCGTGTAGTGTTGAAAGTTCAATTTTGACTTAAGGGGTTAGTTTTGGGGGGTGAATTCGGAAGTGAAAAACAAATTTTTATTAGGTCATCTAGTGTGGTGTCAAATGAAAGCTTATGAAAACACGAGTGAAAAATATATATAAAATGTAATACTTGCGCACACTTTTCTTTGTATTATTTTTAAAAAAATTGCGAAAAATCTCGAAAAGTATTGATCAAAAAATTTTGAAAAATTTCTGAAATATTCTCCATGGGGTGTAAATTGAACGAAAATTATCACGAGTGCATTACCTTTAATAATTTATCTGGTATATATAAAAAAAAAAAAAAAAAAATTCAAGGTCATCAATTTTCAGTAAAGATTGGAAACAAACTTTGTTGAAAACTCAGTGTGAAATCACTGATCATTTTATACCACCGTAACAAAATTTTTTTATTTTAAAAGCAATGAACGAACGGAACACTAATTGTGCAAGTTCAACTTGCACTTGACCGGTTATTTTTAATTGTAATAACGAACGAACTTTAAGTAAAATTATTTACAAATAAACATATAAGGGGTTAAATCAGTGGTGCCGGGTTAGGGGTGGCTTCAATATGTACCCTTTTATAAGTCAGCTTCAGGGTTATTGGAGCCTCGGTATCTAAAAATTAAGTTACTTTTTTATTACTTTCAATTTTAATGGGGAAAGGGAAGAAAGAGGTGGAGTGGTCTAAAATTGTATGGTTTCAATAGTATTTTTGGAATCTTTTCAGGTTTTTGGTTGCGATAACTTAACTAACACTTTAAGTCAAAATTTAACTTTAAAAAACTACACGGTTCTGATGGGGCCATCAATTCCTATACCAGTGCCAAATTTCAACTTGCTATGTCAACTTAAGTGTCCCGTACGGAACACTAAAATGTGATTGAGAAAATTTTTTTATTGATTACTCCGTAAGTTGCGAATTTAGGACGCACAGGTATGGTAGAATACTAACAATTTAAATAGATGTCAGAATAAATGATCCAACAGACAGTTTGTTCAATCAGATAAACATGTCCGGATACGTCGCTTGGGGGACTCTTAATTCATAAGAAACAAAACTGTCCTAAATAGATCTAATAAACTGATATTAAATGTATTTAGGAAAGTTGGTCTTTTAAAATTAGATCCCTCTTGTACGGTACGGCTTATTTCTGGATCTTGCCTTTCCACCTGTTAAATCTATAAAACGGAACGTCTCTCTGTCTGTCTGTTAGTGTGCTTATCACTGGAGAACCCCTTATCCGATTTACGTGTTTTAAGTGTTCCGCCTACAGTGTTGATGGATGGATTGAGTAGTTTCATCAACACTGTTACTGGTCCCAAGCCCGGATAAAGGAGGAGGGTTGTGGCGTTAGGAGTTAGCACCCTAGCACACGTAAAACCTAAACTGGGAAATGCTAGTTGTTTTTGAAAAGTAGGATGAAAAATCACAAGATAGGCAAAAATCCCCGGGTGGCAATCCACACCTTCGAAGAAGGGAGCCCCATCGGATACGGGGGGGGGGCAATTCTACTTCAAAGCGAAAAGTTAACCCAAGCTTAAAACTCAGCCAAACGAAGAAATCTCGAAACAGAATAGCTGCTCTCGGCACCTGGAATATACAGGGATGGAGGACAAAGAACATCGAAGTCATACAAGTGTTTAAAAAGATGAACGTAGACATTTTAGTAATAAGCGAGATGAAGAAAAACGGAAATGGGATAGAAGAAATAGATGAAGTGATGCATTGTTGGAGTGGAGTAAAGAAGGAAGAAAGAGCAAAGGCCGGAGTTGGAATATTAGTAAAAAAAAGTGGAAAAAGAAAATAACATCTTGGGAACCCATCAATGAAATAATCATAAAACTAAATATAACAATGCTAGGAAAAGACATGGCAATATTAAGAGTATACGGCCCAACAGAAGACAGCACTATAAGAGAAAAAGATAATTTCATGGAAACACTAGAAATAGAAACACAAAAAGTAAAGAAAAACCAATAATTAATAATAATGGGAGATCTGAATGGGAGAACAGGAAGGAAAACAAAGGACGATACCGTACGACCATTCGGAGAAGACATTGCTAACGACAACGGAGAGAGACTAATAGAGCTGTGTGAACTAAACGGCCTCAAAATAACAAACGGATTCTACAAACACAAGGACATCCACAAATATACTTGGATGCAAGAAACACGAAACTTAAAATCAATAATAGACTACATTATAATTAAAAACGATATCACTATCAAAATAAAAGACGTAAGACTAAAGAGAGGGGCAGAATGTGGAACAGACCATAGACTTTTAATAGCAAATATAAAAGTACCGTGGTACAAGACAATAACGCAAAAAGAAACAATAGATAAAGAAAACAGAAATACTAATGAGATAACAGAAAAAGCAGACAAGAAAATAAAATACAAAATACACTTACTGCAAGACGAAACGATAAGAGACCTATACAAACGACGATTAGATCAAACATTAAATGAATTTAACTACGACAACCTCCAACAGATGTATGACCACATAAAAGAATGCATCAAACAGGCGTCTCTAGAAGCATTAGGTAAAGAAGACAACGAGAGAGAATGAGAAACATAAAATTAGAATCTGTGAAAAAACCAAAGAATCTATAAAGGAGAAAAAAAGACTATACGAAAAATGACTGAATACAAAATCAGAAGAAGATCTACAGAAATATAAAGAGAAAAATGCAGAAACGAGGAGGATGATAAACAAAGAAAAGAACGAGAGATGGGAAAAATCGTGCGAACATGTAAAACAGTATATGGGAGGAACTAGAAGTACAGAGTCATGGAGAATAATTAAAGCATTAAGGACTAACAATAGAGAGAAGACGTATATAGAGTACATCCCAGAAAGCGAGTGGGAAGAATATTATAAGAAGCTGCTAACAGAAGATAGACAAGAATTCCAAGAAGAGAACCCGGAAGAATAGAATAAGGAAATAAAAGAGATAGAACTAAGCTATGAAGAAGTAAAGAAGACAATAAAAATACTCAAAAATACTAAATCTGCGGGGCCTGGGGGTGTGGTAAATGAACTGATTAAGTACGGGTCTAATAAATTACATCGAATGCTGAGAAACATGTTCCACAAAACGATAAATGGAGAAAAAAATACCAGAGGAATGGTCAAAAGCTTATATAGTATCTATATTTAAAAAGGGAGACCGCAGAAAATGCACAAACTATAGAGGCCTAAGCATAATATCGAGTACGGGACGTTTGTATGGAAAAATTATTAAAAATATCATGGAGGAAAATAAAAAAGGAAAAATTGGAGGAGACCAAGCAGGCTTTACGGCCGGAAAATCATGTATAGACCACATATACACTATAAAACAAACAATGGAAAAAAAAACTGGCAAAGAATAGAAAAGTTCATCTAGCCTTCATAGACATAAGAAAGGCCCTTGACCCAGTACCAAGACAAAGATTATGGAACGCAATGAAAGAAATAGGCATTGACAAGGAACTAACATACGCAGTAAAAGCTCTCTACGAAAGCAATACAGTGAACATAAAA
Source organism: Pachyrhynchus sulphureomaculatus (assembly GCA_019049505.1). Classification (NCBI taxonomy): domain Eukaryota; kingdom Metazoa; phylum Arthropoda; class Insecta; order Coleoptera; family Curculionidae; genus Pachyrhynchus; species Pachyrhynchus sulphureomaculatus. The sequence continues at coordinate 145,974,271 of CM032454.1, read as the reverse complement.
ATAGGACATAAAATAGGGAAGAGACTCCAAACATCAAAAGGCCTATTACAAGGATGCTCTACATCTCCAACACTATTCAAGATATACCTCGAACAAACATTAAAAAAAATGGAAGCAAAAATGTAGTGGAATGGGAGTCCCAATACGAGAAGAATATACTCGTTTTCGCAGACGACCAAGTAATCATAGCGCAAGATGAGGAAGACCTCAGTTATATGGTAAGAAAACTGAAAGAAGAATACACTAAAGCAGGATTAGCAATAAACTTTGATAAAACAGAAAATCTAACAACAAAGGAGGGAACCGTGGAGAATCTAGAAGTAGATAACGAAACAATACCGATACCGAACCGATAGATTTAAATATCTAGGAACCATCATTTCAAAAAACGCAACATCAGAAGAAGAGATTAAAGCTAGATTAGGACAAACGCGAACATGCATAAGACAATTAAATTCGATCCTGTGGGACAAGCACATTACAAAGAGAAAGAAAACACGCATATACAAATCAATAATACAAAGCATAATGACATATGGGTCAGAAACATGGACGATTAACAAAAGAAATAAATCTACAGTTAACGCGGTAGAGATGGAGTATTGGAGAAGATGTTGTAGAGTGACACGTATGGAGAGAATAACAAATGAAGAAATAAGAAGCAGAATGAACATCAAAGAGAATGCAATAAACACCATTGAAGAAAAACGATTAAAATGGTATGGAAACATAAGACGGAGCGAAGATAATAGGTGGATAAAGAAAATAACGGAGTGGAGTCCTATAGGGAGAAGAAAAAGAGGAAGACCCAGACGATCGTGGAGAGACGATGTGGACGAGGCTATGGAGGACAGGGGTCTAACAGATGGAGACTGGGGCTGAGAGAAGGAAGACAGCGTCAGCTGTAGAAAATCCTTGTTATATATATATATATATATATATATATATATATATATATATATATATATATATATATATAAGTGTTCCGTATGGAACACTTATAAAATCACTTCGGTGTCTGTCCGTCCGTCTGTCTGTCACATCCGATTTTCTCCGAAACTATTTGACATAGACAGCTGAAATTTGATACTAATATAGGAATTGATGGCCTCATCAGAGCCGTGTAGTTTTGAAAAACTACAGACAAACAACACAACACAAAGTTTGTTGAAAACTCATTTGGGGTGTGTTTTTTGTGAAGTCACTGATCATTTTATACATCCGTAACAAAAATTTTTATTTTAAAAGCAATCAACGTACGAAACACTAATTGCGCAACTTCAACTTGCATTTTTTTTAAATTCATACATATGTTCTCTGGCCAGGTTTTAGTATATATTTTGTTCACTTAGGTAACATAAGGAAAAGCAGTGACGATAACAGTGAATCAAGCCGGAAAAAAGTTTGCCGCCAGCGCGCTTTCTTGCAAAAAAAATCTAAACAATAATTCTGTAAATCATTATTTGGAAACCTTTCTTTAAATAATACCTAAGCAATTTGACAACGTTGATTATGACGCGTTGAAGAAACCTATTTTCAATTTGACTTATGTCCAAAATTGTAACAAGCAGCTTAAAGTTGTTTATTATCTTCTAAAATGATTGTTACCTTTTGTAAATTATTATTTGGGGTTCTTCTCCTTTGGGGTACCAAGGCCGTTCAATGATCGTTGGTTATCATGTTGGCTACCATGTTGATGATGATCGTCTTATTGACAACCGCTCGGAAGTGTTGAACCGTAGACTTTCCGTACCACTGTCTAAAATTTGTCAACCACGATATTCTCCTTCTCCCTGAACCACGTCTACCTTGAATCTTTCCTTCTATAATCAGATTCAAGGTTTCATATTTTTCTGTCTGTCTCATAATCTGGCCAAGATATCCTAATTTCCGTCTCTTGATGGTCGTGACCACCTTCAAGTCCTTATCCATGTCAGTGAGAATGCTGTTGTTACTAAGTCCATCCAACTGATTTTCAATGATAGGTCGTGACTAGTTAAGATTTTTTGTTCTTCATAAATGAGGCTCAAGCCTTCTCTATTCGAATTTTGACTTCCACAATCGGGTCCCAGTGGTTGTTGATACTGCTATCGAAATACATCAATTTAATAACTCGTTCTATCTTTGTGCCACTGACTGTAATTCAATATTAGATTCTTTTCTTATAATCATATATTTTGTTTTATTTGCATTGAGTCTTAAACCAAACTGCGTACAAGTGTCAGTTATTTTATCCATACGTTTATGTAGATCCTTTCCGGTGATAACTGATGTATCATTGGCGTATTTATGTTGTTTATGCGTTGTACGTATGTACTTGCGGTTATTGGTCTAAAACGGTGATTTATAAATAATAGTGGTTTACAATGGAAAAGAAGGAATCGTCATAAAAAGAAATTAAGTTATCTGCCAAACGTAAGAGTAGAAGGAAATGGCGTAAACCAGTGTAAGTATTTATTTACATAATAAATATAATAAATAATTTGAAGTAAATATTATGGTCCTTTTACACGGTCATGTCAGTCCTCAGTTCAGTTTCAGTTTCAGTCGAACTGTCCGTTTTTCCTATGTGTAAAAAGGAAAAACTGAAAACAGAACTGAAACTGACGGTATGGGGTTCTTTTCTTCCACCGTTTCTTCAACGCCACAGCTAAGGCTACTGCAGTGAGACAGACTACATACATGAGCTATTTTACACATGTACACTTTGGGACAGTATGACAACACGTGTTTGAACGCGAAACACACATAACACTTTGAAAGTGTAACTTGGACTGAGAACTGAACGGACGGTGTAAAAACAAACCTCCTTCCGAACTGAAACTGAGACGGAACTGAGAACTGATATGACCGTGTAAAAGGACCATTAGCGTTAAAAATTTTCACAATAAAGTGAATTTATCACTGGCAGATTTTAAGAGTATAAAAATTATATATTTTTAGAATATCTCCTAATAATAAGAAAAACCCAAAGTTTCGCTACAATAAATCTGTGAGGTTTTTTCGCTAAAAAACTATGAATGAAAAACGGATCCAAGGAAAATTAAAAAAAAATCCCATAAATTTCTCTCAATTATCAACAAAAAAATTGTGATTTATAGTTTTAACTTTAGTGGATTATAAACACCACAAATTGATTTAAATCCAAATTTTGATCTTTTCTCTTGCTTAAGAAATATTCTAAAAAAAGTGGAATTTTTGTGTCTTGAGGGCATGTAAGCGGCAAGTCGCCTTAAAATGCACAGTAGTTTACAGAATTTTTTAAACGAAAAAGTAACAATTTTGTGTTTCATCTTGTAATTTTCTCTATAATAATTATCGTAGAAGCCACCTTCCAATTATAGGACTAAGAAAAGCTGTATATAAAAAGCAGGTTAAAAAATTTATTAAAAAAATATCCAATATAGCACGGCGATATTGTTAAATAAATACAGTCTTTGCGGTATTGAACATAAATTTAGTAGATCGTCGTAATACCTACACTACCGTCAGAAAGTATTTGCCCACCTAGAAATTTTAATATAACTGTGAAAATTTAATACCTAATTAAACCTTTTTATTATATTAGGTAAATTTAATTGTTCTTAACAAGTGTCCATCATAAAATTGTTTAGGTAAGCCTTTTTGGTGAAATCACAAATTAAAAACCCATTAGAACAAATTTCGAAGTTTTGCATGATAATCGTTTTGAGGCGATTTCTGAAAATTCCAGTTGAAGTAAGAAATTATTTCAAGTTTCTAGGGATTATGGAAATTCCTAGTGCATTTTATGATAAAAACTATGCTATAAATACCAATGCCCTTTTGAAAATAAACCATACGCAAATAGTACTTTTTCAGTGATACAGGCTCAATTGTTTTGTGAAAATGCCAAAAACGAAAGAAGTTTCCGTTGAAAATCGGGCTCTGACATCGAAATGGTCACTTGAGTCGACAAATCGCGAGCGATATGCGAATGCCAAGGAGAACGGTGGATTACATCGTAAAAAAATTTTCTGCGGGACATGGATTTCCAACCAAAAACGTTCAGGAAGGCTAGAACAATGTCCAGCAGACTTAATCGCCGCCTGACCGCACTAGAAATCACCGCTCATGTAACCCTGGAGAAGCCCATCCCCATCAGCGCAACAACAGTGAAGAACAGGTTAACAGGAGGTGGACTACACGGGAGAGTTGCTTAGGAAACCACTTCTTAGGCAAGTGAATAAACGTAAACGATTAGAATGGGTCGAAAATTGGACAACAGAACAATGGAATTCAGTCCTTTGGAGGGACAAATATAAATTCGAAATTTTCGGTTCAAATTGACGAGTTTACGTGCGGCGGTCAGCTGGAGAGAGGATGTTGGAAGCCTGTCAGTTGCCTACAGTAAAACATGGTGGAGGTTCAGTAATGGTTTGGGATTGTTTTGGCAACGGTAAAGTTGGAAAAATCTTTAGGATAGAAGGGATCATGCGAAAAGAACATTCTGCTAAACAAATTAGAGAACTTTTGGACCAATGGAAATCCGATGACGCCCTGGAAGTGATAACTTCACAATCACTCGACTTGAACTCCCTCGAATTGCTGTGGGACCATTTGGACAGGTGTGTTCGAGAACTCAATCCAAAATCAGAAAATCACTTGTGGGAACGTTTACAAGCAAAATAGGTTAAAATAACCGAAGAAACTACTGGACAGAATGCCGAAATTCTGTAAAGCGGTAATTAAAAACAAAGATGAGAAAAATCCGGGAAAATCATGAATATTTTTCTGATTTTCTAGACTATAAATAAGTGAAAATATATATTAAATATATAAAATAATTCAGTAAGATTTAAAAAAAAATATTATCTCAGTTTTTGTTGTCTTGGGATTGAAATAACTATGTGGGCAAATACTTTCTGACGGTAGTGTATATATAATAAAAGATGCAGAAAATAACCTTTCTCGACAGGAAAAATACGGTTATTGAGATTTAAATTGCCGGCAAGTGCTTTTAATAATCACTAGAATTGATTGATGTTGCCATATTTTGCGAAAATTACTCAAAAAAATAAATCTGAAAATTTACCACGTAAAGGTACACCAAATTCTTATGCATATTCTGCCATACGGATAACCTTATTCTGAAAATAAATTATAACAGCAATGTTGATACCACAACTGTTGTTGCGGTAACTATTTGAAGGTTAAAGTAATGGTCCGTAACCTAAGATTTTTCAACTTTCGCCCTTTAAACAACTATTATAACAAGCAAGATCCCAACATAGAGATTTGGAATCCCGACACACTGTAGTCTCCCACACATACTAAAGCTTATTATTTGTACGAATTCAAAGCTATTCATTGAAATGAATTAATGTACGGTCTTGAATGAATTTAATCGCGTTTACATAATAAAACAAACCTTATGTGGGGTGTACAACTAAAGATAAATAAAATACACGTCTATTTAGATAACATACAGCTCTATAACTGTGTTAAGATATTGCAAATAGAGAGTTTCTGAGCCCTAATTACCAATACAAATATATAGTATAAAATGGTATGTTTCTAATGTATTAATAAACCTCGGATCTGTTACGTAATTTATAAATTCTTCCTAATTTTTCTTAAAATTATTGTTGGGTGACATCGTTCTTTTCTCGCATATAAACCAATTTCATTAACGACACTAATAGCGAGTCCAAGAACGTTGGTTCAATTTTTTATTCGTTCGTAAATATTCCCATAATTTAAAATCTAAATGAAACAATTTCACGGGATTTTAGGTTAAAAATTTATGATGCAGTAAAGTTACGTTTAAAAAAATGATTTTGTTTAAATAATAAAATATGGATTTCATAGTTGTCCTTCCAGCGAAATGATACTAACTGCCCCGAATTCAAAGAACGGTTGTTCTGTCATGGAAAATTATTTAAAATGTTTATTGCAGACTGACTATCGTTCATTACGTCCAACGTAATAATGTTTGCGGACGACACCAGATTTTTGGCCAACCCTATTACAAACGTTGGTAGAGATGTAACGGGTAGTACTTTTTAGAATCCGGCAAAACAGTGTTCTCGGCCAGGTAGGATTCGGTCATATTATATTAAGCCCATTCTTTTCCGTTTCATTAACATTTTCTGCCAATACTGCCAACTTTAGGTAATTTTTTTATGGCGTCTCAACAATATTTGGCAATATTGTTAAGACGCGATAAATTAGCGATTAGGCAACTAAGCATCTGGTTACTTTGTGTGAAACCTCGTATATTAGTAATTTATCTTTATGGAAACGTTTAAAATTTAAACATCTCACCAGTTTGGTGAATGAAGATAAGGACGAAACAGTGATGAAGACCGTGCTGGAAGACCCGCTTCTCTGTTACGACGAATTGGGTTGAAACGTATAGTAGAGACTCTGAACATTTCATACAAACATGTTCATTCTGATTTGAATATGAGGAAGTTATCAGCTAAATGGATACTTAAATGTCTGAACCAACACCGACTAAAAACGAGTGAGAGTCACAACATCGAAGTTCATTTTTAGCCATTTTAAATAGCACTCATTTAACTTTTTGGAACGAATGGTAACTGGGGATAAAACGCGGATTCATCATTATGTTCCAGAGATAAAGGAACAGTCGAAGGAGTGAAAACATGCTGGCTCACCCCACCCCAAGAAGTTTCGCTTATAGAAATAAACAGGAGGACAAGGATGAGGTACAGTCTGTAAGGCGCCTGATTGGCTGAGAGTCGAAATGGCCACGCCTACTCCGGAATACACAAAACCAGACAGCGCTACATCGTCGAACACAGTTGACAGTGAACAGTCAAGAAGAAACCATCGACCACTGCCACATCGCCTTTGAAAATGTTGACCGCAGTGTCAACGAAACGTCATGAAGTTAATACCTGGAGAACTCGGCTTCAACTCCCAAAAGAAACCCACATTAATTTAATCGTTCGTGAAAGCCTCCATTCTTTGTATTCGAACTGTTACACTTAGTCACTCCTTGCAAAAGTGATTAAAGTCATTGCAATTTTGCGTCTATAGTAATCAATGTGAAGGGCTTTGCCACCTATGCTGGTGGAATAATAATAATAATAATGATGAAGTGACATAGGTCAAACCCAAAAGCTCAGAGACCACAAACCCATCAAATTATCAACCTATTACCTGTCTTCCAACCTTATACAAGATTATCACAGCCAGAATTTCCAAGAAAATAGAATAACACACAATAACATTCTCACAGATGCGCAGAAGGGGAGCAGGAAGAACAACCGAGGATGCAAAGAGCAGCTAATCAGAGATAGCGTTATCATAGGACAAACTAGAAAAGAACACCGATGACATAGACTATAAAAAAGCCTTCGATTCCATACCCCACAGCTGGTTAATCAGAGCCTTAAAAATCTACAAAATTAACCAAAACCTCAGGCAATTTTTCGCACAAATTATGAAAACCGGGAAAACCAAAATCCACCTAAAAACACAAACCGAACGCATTCAAACAAAAGAGTTGTACATCAGACAGGGTATATTGCAGGGAGACTCTCCACTCTCAAATACACTAAATATAACAGACCAAGGCTTCAACATCAGACAACAAAAAATGAACCAACATAAAATAAACTACCCTCTATATATGGATCATATAAACCTTTACGCTGCCACAGAAACATAGATGAAAGAATTTCTCAAAATCACAGAAACATTCACCTTAGATATCATTATGAAATTTAGTATAAGTAAATGCAAAGTATTCCACATCAACAAAGGTCAATGGAAAGGCTACCACGAGACAGAAACCATCAGCAATGAACCACTCGATAACAGGAAATTAGATCCCAATGTATGCAAAGAAAGACTTACCATCGAGAGGAAGGTAGGAGGAAGAGGAATCATAGATATAAAATCACTACACACAAAAAAATACAAGCACTTAGGAAATTCTTTCACACCAAGCAAACCATTCTTCACACGGCAATAGTGAACAGACTAGAACTGCACACCTCTAGACTTATCCCAAGCAAACCACCCAGCAGACACACACGGTCACACCCAGTTACAACAGGAAAAGCTGAAAACGTGATCAGAAAAAACATTCCACAGAAAACATAGATACCACATACTATAGAACAAGACCACGTAAATAAAAAACATCATACACTTGGTTATAGGATGGGTAGTTATTTCCTGAAACACAGAGTTTCTTACTTGCCATCTAGGATAGTCATATTAACCAGAAACTACTAAAAACAGATCATCAAAGACCAACAAGCAACCATTACAGAAGACAGATGCTGGAAATGTCACCAACATAAAGAAACGATTGAACATATAACAAGAGGATGTAAAATATTAGCCGGAACGGAATACACAGCCAGACATGACTCAGCGGCAAAAGTAGTTCGCCAAGCACTAGCCACAACACACAAACTCAGAAAACACAGATCCCTACTACATATACACTTGAAAATAAGGATTGCAAGTTCTATTGGGACATTAATATCTATACAGATGAAACAGTCCCCACCAATAGACCCGATATTACTATTACAAAAAAGCAAAACTCACCTATCTAACTGACATAGCTGTCCCTAACGACATAAACATCCAAACAAAATACACAAAAAAATCTCCAAATACACAGTAACAGAAATAGAAATGCTATGGGAACAAGAAAAAATCATCATCGTCCCCCTCGTCATATCAGCCACAGGCCTTACACCATCAACAAATAGTACAATTAGGACTCAACACAAACATAAATAAAAACATTCAGAAGTCAGTGATTTTAAAAACATGTAACACTGTCAAGTCATTTCTAAATACACAATGGTAACAGCGTTTGTGCTGACTTGGCTTAAGCTCGTCAGCCAAAAATAGACCTACATTGACCAAATGAATTATGATAGTGATAGTAATAATGATGGTAATGAAAATGATTTATGAAAGGTTTTTGATTAGACGGTATCTTGTTAACAAATAATGGACGTTCATTTAAACGATATTGCAAAATAAGGTCTTACGTACATTTTTTAGACAGCTCTCTAAATTAAAAGTTTCCTAACAATTCAAGTATAAATTATTGTCGCCTTAATAGGCTGAAATATAATACAAGAAATAATTTCTCAAGAAATTCAAATAAAGTTCACTGGGCCAACCTACACAATACGGATAAGAATAACAACAACAAAATTTAATTATCGCTGATTCAAGGCTCTCTTTAAAAGACCTTGCCCCAGGTGCAACGCTAAAGACGATTCTTTTAAGGTTGAACGAACGGACAATTGGCCTGCCTGATGGAATTTTATAATAAGATGTTTTTGCATTAAAAAGTGTTTTTCTTATTTTTATATTTTTTTAAGTAAAAAAAAAATATCTTTCCGTACATCTATATATAAGTACCGGGTGTCCCAAAAACCAACGTATTCCCTTCGAGGGCTGATAGGCCTGCTCATAACTCACCAGAATATGTAAATCTACACCTTAGATCAGTATAGCGAGTATCACAACTTGCTGTCTCCTAAGAAGGCGATCCTTATTCATACGAGTCGAAAAATAGGATCCTTATTCGCGTAGCACACGAATAAGATCCTTATTCGCGTCGCGAGTTCATATGAACTTTATTCGCGACGAGCGTTAATGCCATTCTTATTCCCGATGTATGCTAATAAGATCCTTATTCAAAATGAATTTTAATACGATTCTTAGTTGGGCGAGGTTAACATTAGGAAGATGACACCACTAGGTAGAATCGGAAAATCAGCACAGCACAAGGGATGAAATGCACCTTCTCCATTTTAAGAACATACACTTTTTTACACATGCTCCTTTTTGAAAATTAAAGTGTTATTTCACAAGATACCGTGTAAAAATATTATTATTACATTATTATTTGAATAAATTAAATCAATATTTCAATAACACAACTTTATTGATGAAAATTATCTTGACACGTAGGCAGAAAAGTTTTTGGTCTAGCTACTTAAAACACATTTTTTGGTTTGGAAAATTCGACTTTATTCATCAATATAGTTTCCTTCAAGAGAGATACAATCAGTCCAACGCTTTTCTAACATTTCTATACCTTTCTTGTAGAAGGATTTGTCTGTTTGTAATTTTCCAGGGGCAGAGTCCTCGTTAACACTTATTGTTTGAAAGGTATTTTTTCACATTAAAAAATAATGTTTAATCAACACACGAAATTCAATTTTTCCATTGTTTTGAAAATATGAAAGGAACCGTCACTAAAATCTCTGTAACTGGTAAACTAATAGTTGAAATGTCAGGAAATTTTGACGTATCGTTTGAAGGTTGGTACTTCTCAAAAATCATATGGATTTTTGAAAAGGGCGACATCTATGTGTCAGACCAAAAACTTTTCAGCCTACGTGTTACATTAGTTATACAAAATAAATAATTATAGTTATAAATAATCAGTTAAAAAATAATTAATAATTATAGTCATAAATAACTATAGTAAGTGCCTAAAAAATTTTAAATATAAATAAAGTAATAATGTAATGGTAATATTTTTAGATGGTGTCTTGTGAAATAACACTTATTTTAAAAACGGGCATGTTCTTAGAATGGAGAAGGTGGATCGCTTCATATCCTGTATGGCACCGATTTTCCGATTCTACCTAGTGGTTTTTGAATAAGGATCTTATTAGCGCACATCGGGAATAAAGATCTTATTAACGCGCGTCGCGAATAAGGATCATATTCACTCGCGACGCGAATAAGGATCATTTGAACGCGCGACACGAATAAGGATTTTATTTCCGACTCGTGTGAATAAGGATCTTTTTCTTAGGAGCCAACGAACTATAAAAATTTCGTATTTTAAGATTCTAATTATTGTTACGTAATCCCGAATAATCCTGCTGTTGATCACAGTTTAAAATAAAACTCGTTGTGATAAGCCTGTGGGGAAAAACATTTTTATGAGTAAAAACATTTTAATTAGCTAACTTTTATCTCAAAACCTAGCGATTTTTCGCTAAGGTCATATTTACATATTCTGGTGAATTATGAGCTGGCCTATCAGCCCTCGAAGGGATTAGGTTGGTTTTTGGGACACCGGTATATATGACTGTGTGATTTTTTCCAGCCTTGGTGGCATTATTTTTAGACAAATCAGTTTTTTTTTAATGTTATTGAGAATATTCTTAAAAGAAAGAGATAAATTTAAGTAGGTATTAAAATTGAAATTATTGATATCTTTTCTACTGTGGAAATAAATTTAATAAATGAAGTTTTAACTTAGTCAAAAATTGTGGAAAAAAATTCGAGGAAGTGTCTAAAGGAGTGCTGTTTTTGCAAGAAAATACGCTCGTTCATGAATAGCAGTTAGTTTTACAAGAACTAGATGAATTAGGCTTTGAACATTCCCCATACCTCCCTAATTTAGGCCCCTCGGACAATTACCCATTTTTAAAACTGAAAAAAACATTTCAGAGGATTAATTTCATTCAAATGAAAAAGTACTAAATGATGTTGAAGAGTGGTTTGGTGGTTTGTTTTTTTTGATCAAATACTTGGTTCTATTTCTCCCGTTAAGGGGTTACATACACCTTGAATTTTCAAAATTTCGTTTTTGTTTTTTTTCCGGATTTTTATTCTCTATATTTCTAAGAATTATTCAAAAAATTTTTCGAAAACTATCGAGTGTATGGTAACTCACCTATCTATAATTTTAACTTATCGATATGTCGATAACATAATTATATCGATAACTATTATTCAAATATTAAGAATCCAAGCGAAGAAAATTTGCGAAAAACCGATGACCGAGGGTCGAAATAAGTTACGCCTAACGATTTATCGATAATCATCGATATATTGATAACCATCCAAACAAATATTTAAATTTTAAAAATAATCAAGCCAGCCAACCTCAGCTCGAACCTTAAATTTTTTGGACACATCTCAAGATATTAGACATTGAATTTTTGTATTTAGCTATTGTTAATCGATATATTGAAAAAATTCCCATCCATAATCTACATAATACTTGAAATAAGAACCGACAGTTTTTGAGAGGCTTCAAGGAAAGGGAAGAAATAAGTAATTTCTTTTTTAGATAACGAGCAATTTTTCAGTCAAAAATATAAAAATTATGTTATTTTTTCATTATTTACAATTTTCACACTCTGTCAAAGTTTTTTGTGATAAGGATCTAATCATAAATTATCTATTTTTAAAATATGGAGTTGTAAGGCTTAGATCCAGTTTTATTTTGTGTGAAAGACAAATTCAGTATTTATTTTAGCACGGAGTATTTGCGAGGGGAACAATTTGAGAAATAACATAACCAATTTCTTAAATAAAATGGCAATAAATGGGACATACTGTTTATGCTCTAATTGTACCTAAGGATGGGATTTTTTGTGAATTATCGATAATCATCGATATATCGAATAAAAAGAGGTGAACCCCAAAATTATCGATAAGTATCGGTACATCGATAACCACTGATACGTCGTTATCCATATATCGTAAGTTATTGATATATCGATAGGCATCATTTATTTCTACTTCTGGTCATCAATTTTAAAAGAGATAAAAAAAGGAGATAGGACTTGTTTTTTGGAAGTCATCCTCGCCCTGGGCATCAATATTGTGTGTAAGTGTGAAGTCACTAGCGATAGTTATCGATAATTATTAAATATCGATAAATTAAAATTATCGTCAGGTGGGTTGCCATCGACTATCATTAGGTAAAAATCCTTTATCCCATATCCCTAATTGTAGCTGCTGTAAACACTATATCTATATTTATAAATATAAATATATATAAATATAAATATATATATATATATATATATATATATATATATATATATATATATATATATATATATATATATATATATATATAAATATATATATATAAATATAAATATATATACAGTAATACCCCGCTTAGCGCGACCCCGTTACGCGCGGTTTCACTATAACGCGAATTTCAAATTTCGCGCTCATGTAGTCATTAACTTCTCTATGGTCGCGGGGGATCCCCGCTTTCTCTGAATATTCTCTTTGAAGAATTGGGAATTCCCTGTCCTTCGACTTTGTTCTATGGGGATTTCCTCGTTCGTTTCGTGTGTTCATTTGTTCCGTAATGTTAGTTCGGTCGGCTGGCAGTTTTGTTTTAATATTTATTGGAGATACATACATACATAATTTAACCCTACGTTAAAAATGCCGCCTGTAAAGAAAAAAGAGCGTAAAAGCGTCACTTTGGAATTGAAGATGAAAGTGTTAAGAAGAATGGAAAATGGAGGCAAAGCAACAATTGTTGGGAGAGATTTTGGACTCTCAGAATCGACTGTGAGAACGATTTATAAAAATCGGGAAAAAATTAAAATCTCCAGCGAAGGTTCAACACCTATAAGTGCAACAAAACTTTCTCGTTCGAGATCATCTATCTTAGAAAGAATGGAGAAATTACTGTCAGTCTGGATCGAAGATTTGAATAAGAAGAACACACCACTAAGTCAAGATCTCATATGCACAAAAGCAAAATCTTTGTATGAGATGCTGAAAACAAAAGAAGGAGAAGGGAGTGCCACTCCGACTTTTGCTGCCAGCAGAGGCTGGTTCCATCGGTTCAAGCAGCGTTCTAATCTTCACAATATCCACATAACAGGCGAGGCGGCCAGCGCGGACATTCAAGCTGCAGCTGAGTTTCCAGACAAGTTTCAAGACTTCGTTAGACGAGA
>CM032454.1:145875562-145955562 GCA_019049505.1 Pachyrhynchus sulphureomaculatus | reverse complement strand
GTATCTCCAATAAAATATTAAAACAAAACTGCCAGCCGACCGAACTAACATTACGGAACAAATGAACACACGAAACGAACGAGGAAATCCCCATAGAACAAAGTCGAAGGACAGGGAATTCCCAATTCTTCAAAGAGAATATTCAGAGAAAGCGGGGATCCCCCGCGACCATAGAGAAGTTAATGACTACATGAGCGCGAAATTTGAAATTCGCGTTATAGTGAAACCGCGCGTAACGGGGTCGCGCTAAGCGGGGTATTACTGTATATATATATATTTTTATATATATATATATATATTTTTATATATATATATATATTTATATATATATATATATATATATATATATATATATATATATATATATATATATATATATATATATATATATATATATATATATTATATATATATATATATATATATATATATAACGAAACGTCTTTCTGACTGTTTGGTCGTCAGTGCGCTTATCACTCGAAAACCACTTATCCGATTTACGTTTTTTTTTTTTTTTCATACATATGTTCTTTGACCAGGTTTTAATATATATTTTGTTACGTTAGGTAACATAAGGAATAAGCAGGGTCAATAATAGTGAATCAAGTCAGAAAAAAGTTTTCCGCCAGCGCGCTTCCTTGCAAAAAAAACCTAAACTATAATTCTGTAGTCCAAGCGAGCGGAGCCGCGGGCACAGCTAGTTTATTATAAAACGCAATGTCTTTCTGTCTGTCTGTCCGTTAGTGTTCTTACTATTCGAGAACCAGTTATCCGATTTACGTGTTTTTTTTAAATTCATACTTTTCTGGCCAGTTTTTAGCATATATTTTGTTACGTTGGGTAACATAAGGAATAAGCACTGACGATAATAGTGAATCAAGTCGGAAAAAAGTTTGTCGCAGTGTGTAAAAAAAAACCTAAACAATAATATTGTGGCCTACTCAAGCGGAGCCGCGGGCACAGCTAGTAATATACGAGGATCATTTAATAAATAAAGAGCCAAATAGTTCTAGCTCAAGAACGGTTTATTGGATTGCTACAAAAATTGACGTACTTTTCGACATGATCCCCCCAATGTTAATAGACTTGTCCCACCTTTCTGCTAGCTTCTTGATTCCTGTGGCAAATAATTCTTTCGGTTGACGTTGAAGCCACTCTTGCATTTTTTCCTTCACTTTTTCATTGTCCGTGAACCTCTTTCCACGTAGGGCATCTTTGAGAGGTTCGAAAATCACACGGAGTCAGGACTGGGCTATATGCGAGATGAGGCAAGATCTCCCAATCCAGTTCTTGAAAGTTTTTTTTGGATAAGCCAGGCCGTATGAGGACGAGCATTGTAAATGGTTCTGAATAATATTGTGAACAGTTCCAACGCTTACCTCGACCTCCTGAGCTATCATTTCAAGAGTAATTTTTCTGTTATTACGAATAAGTCCATCAATCCTCGATTCCAACGAGGGACCGGAAAATTCGGCTGGATGTCCATTTCGCTGCTCGTCAGACACTTTTGTTCGGTCACTTTTGAACTGATCTATCCACTTGTAAACGTTCGCACGGTTCGTGCAACTTTGTCCATACTGTAATAACCTTCTAGAATGTGTTGGCTTAACACCTTCTGCTACTAAAAATCTGATGACAGAACGCCGCTCCTCTAAAGTGCAGTCTTCCAATGGACTCGTCATGGTAAACTAGATATTTTGAAGTTATGTTTACATTACATGACCGAACAGCTCATTAAAACTCATCACAAGGTTGCCAACTTGCACTCTTAGAAGTATGGAGCGGTTTCGTTGAATAGGTTTAAGCTGAGACCAAATGCCTCTTTACTTATTGAACGACCGTCATATGTAATGTAAAAAGTATTCATACTTCTAAAAAAAATAGTTCTAATTTATGTTATTTTCGTTCTTGTAGAACTTAACTATTTTAGCAGATATATTTTGTAGGATAAAAGATGTTTGTGGAATGTGTTATAACACTGAGTTGAATAATTTATTCCAACCCAAGGAGTAATAGGAAATTTAATATGGTGTCCTCATAGCAAAGGATGTCTTTCATAATCATAATATGGAGGATAAACAAGACTTTTGGTGAATTATTAAATTCTGTATGATGTCAGTTTTATTGGTATATAAATAAATAAAGATTGTAGTATATATTGCGTTTTGCATTGTGCCTAGTGTTACTCATAAGGTTCTTAAAATAAATTAGCTAATTAATTTTACGTTTTTTGTTCCAGCTCATTTCGTTATACAATTTTGTTATAACAATAGTGTCCAGCTTTTAATAAACATGTATACACAAACATAAAGTAAAAATATAATGACAAAATAGTACGTAATTAAAAGTAAAAAAAAAAACATAAAAATAATTTATGATATTCTTTACGTATATATAATCTATTAGTTACACGACAATGAAAATTACCGTTTGATCTTGAAATAAAAATAAAATAATTGCATAGACTCGGGCGCATAGTAGTACAGAGTGGTCAACATACAGAGTGAATAAAGTTACGAGTATATTTAGTCCTATTCTTAATAACAGTATGCAGTACCAGGTGTACAAGTATGAAATGCGAATTTCAGACAACAGATGGTGCACCAATACAGTTTGTGCTATAAAGATTTGACACTGCGCCATTTTGTTGTGTCATCAACAAGTGTCAGACGCGCACGAGTGATAAATTGGAAAAGTGTGTGCATAGTGTTGTGTTCTGTTCAATATGTCAGCATTAATTTTGTGTTTTCATTTGAAGAAAACTGCTGTTGAATCATACCGATTACTTCGAGAAGCATATGGAGAACATGCTCCATCGCAAGATACGTGTGAACGATGGTTTTGGCAATTCAAAAGTGGTGACTTCGATGTTGCAGATAAGGAACGTGGAAAACCGCCAAAAAAATACGAAGATGAGGAATTGCAAGCATTGTTGGACGAAGATGATTCGCAAACACAAAAACAACTCGTCGAGCAATTGGGCGTTAGTCAACAAGCGGTTTCCAATCGGCTACGAGAGATGGGAAAGATTCAGAAGACTGGTAGATGGGTACCACATGAGTTGAACGACAGGCGAATGGAAAAAGTGCAAAAACACGTGTGATATTTTGCTCGCTCGGTACAAAAGGAAGTCGTTTTTGCATCGTATAGTTACAGGGGATGAAAAGTGGATTTATTTTGAGAATTCCAAGCGCAAAAAATCATGGGTAGACTCAGGTGTACCATCCACATCGACCGCAAGACCGAATCGCTTTGGCAGAAAGACGATGCTGGGGAAATGGTTAATACTAAACGTTATGAACAACAATTGACCGATTTCAACCGTTCGCTGCTTGAAAAAAAAGGCCAGAATACCGAAAGAGCCCACACAGCCATCTTTCTTCATGACAATGCTCCATCAAATACGGCAAAACCATTTCGCGACATGTTGGAAGCACTCAGCTGGGAAGAGTTGGCTCCTTCCGATTACCACTTGTTTGCATCGATGGGTCACGCACTTGCTGAGCAGCGCTTTGGTTCGTACGAAGATGGGAAAAAATGGCTCGATGAATGGTTCGCAGCAAAAGGGGAAGATTTTTACTGGCGTGGGTATTCACAAATTGCCCGAAAAATGGGAAAAATGTATAACAAGCGATGGAGCATACTTTGAGTAAAGCACTTTTTATCATTCTTCCCAATTTAACATGATTTTTTAGAAAAAAATCCGCATTTCATACTTGTACCCCTGGTAAGTGTTCTTTTCACGAGTGTAATCTGACTTTTTATGGGAATATCACACGTGCCGCAGAAAAAATCCCTATATCACTACAAGAGATCTTGAAGAGGGTGTTGTAAGAGCGTAAGAAGTTAAACCTCAAACAGATGGGATATGTTAAAACGATGTGTATTAGTAGAACGCGCCGCACTTCCCATGAAAAATTAATCGAGAAGTTTGTTTTACTGTATATACAACTTGATCATGCCAAGATATATTTGCTTCAAAGTTAACGTCTAGCACGTTGCGTGACGATGTAGTAAACTGTCCCAGCATAATAATGTCGGTTTCTGCAACGATAACCTCTTTTTACTGGATTTTTATAGCGTTAAACCCCACTTGCTTACTGTCGACCCTAAGACAGAATTTCTTTAAGGTCTTTGTTGTTGTGCAGCCTGGTGCTGACTGCAGATATTTACACAGGCAATGTTCAAAGTAAATGAAGAAATAAGAGTGCTGTCATCAGCAAACTCATAGATTGAATTTTTGGTATTTTCCGGCAGGTCCTAATGTAAAAAAGAAAAAGGGCATGAAATAGTACGGAGGATTACACAAACGTTGGTAATGAACGTGTCGGAAAAAAATTTGGATATCCGTGACTATTCTTTAGTTGTTAATTTTCAATCAGTGTGAAAGATTTATGCAGAGATCAGTAGTCCTATAAATTTAAACACATAATATTTAAAGGCAAATTCTTTAAATGAGTGGCCAGAAAATCGAGGAAAGCATTAGAAGTCAAACATAATTAAAAAAAAAAGATAAAGTAATTGACCCGGTATTTCCTTTGCAAACATACAGTTCTAAAATAAAAACTGAATTTGCATTTCTCCCACTACAAAATAACTAATATAAAATTTACAACTTGATATTTCAAATGGTAGGTACTGTATATTGAAGTATTAACAGAGAAAAAAGGTAAGCAGAGGAACGGTATCTATTAAAATTGAAAATAAGTTAAACATAACGTAATTAACAGATTCCTAGTTTCAAAGAACCGTACAAAGGACCTCATAGTGACAGATCGGTGCACAGTGGTATGAAGTCCCACTGTGCAACTCAAAATTCCAACTTCCTTTCAATTTTTAAAGATCTTGCATTCTCATCAGACATAGCGCTTCAACTTGTACCTGCAACTTTTTTGTATTTTTTTTTGTAAATTTGGCTGAAAGATGAAGGTCTCTTTTTTTAAAATAATATATGTTTCTGGGGTAGCCGATTCCCCATTTTTGCAAAAATCTTGAGGATTTTAAGTTATTTGCCAATTTTGGTTACTTTTTGCTGTTTTTTATAGTTCTTTTTTAGCCAATAAAGAAAGAACGGGGAATTTCTGGTTCAGTAATATTATTTTAAGGTACTTAATAATGGATACTAATAATTTTGGCAAAAATTAATCTAGTTTTCAATAAATGGGCAATTTTCAATTTGTTTAAAAAATTTATTTCTTTGTTTTCAACTGAAATGTATGAAGTGGGAATTATTTGAATCTAATAATCTACTTGTACGAGGTATATAAAAATGAATATTATTTTGTTCGAAATAAAGTTTTGTTTGTAGTAATTTTCCATTTTTTGGCCATTTTGTTTCTTTATTTATAAATTTTTATTAATGTGCAAAATAAATTGCATTCTTCAAGTGGATATTTATGATTATAAAGTTTTCAATTCCAGGCAATGCAGATTAGCTAAGAGTCGTACATTTTTTAACTATTGTCTGATTTTTGCTAATTTTTGTTGCGCATTATTAAACTAAAAAACCTATAAAAAAAGCTAAAAATAACAGAAATTTGCCAAGAACTTAAAATCCTCAAAATTTTGGCTAAAATGACTAGTTTTACAGTAATCATGGCCCAAAAGAGTATTATTTAAAAAATAGAGAACTTCTTCACTTTTCAGTCAAAATTACAAAAAAAAAAAAAAAAAAAAAGTTGCGAGTACTAGTTGAAGCGTTATGCCTGACGAGTATTTAAAAAAAAAAATGAATGCAATATCTTAACAATTGAAAGGCAGCCGGAATTTTTGAGCTGCACAGTGGGACTTCGTCCTACTGTGCGTTGGGACCATGGAAATGAGAACGTTTTTCGTGAGCTAGGGATTCTAAATCGTCAAGAAATGTAAATATTTAGGGGAGGTGACTCTTTCACGAATACAATCCTTCCCTTTTGTAACGGAATTTAAAAGTGATATAAAAAGGATAGCTCTTCTAAGGGAAATATTGCATGTTCGAGAAAATGGCTCTTGTAAATTTTGGAATCTCTTTACATTTCCAGTATTCGTTCGTGTCACTGCTAACACGACAACTTTCGAACGAAACGACCCATAGATATTAAAAATAGTGTAACTATAATAGTTGAAATACATAAGGAACAATGAGCAAATATAACTAGACATGAATTGCTGACTGCCATGTGCATTAGTAAAAATATTTGAAAGTTAAACATTACGCATTAATATATTGTTTTACAATTTTTTTTTAAAGAAATTTGTGCGTCTGACTTATTCTAAATTTAACATGAACTTACATTTATAAATACATATAATGATTTTTTTTGTATACTTTTCGTCTAATAATCCTAACATACACTGTGCTTATATTTCTTTTTTCAAATTTGGTTAACTGAAAAACTATGTCGGACAAAAAAAAATAAATAAAAAAATAGGGACAAAAATAAGCAATAATCAATAAACGGGGTCTTAAGAAGGTACTAGTACTACTATTATATTTTACTTACGATCTCGCTTTGAAGCAGGATTTCTATACAACTTTAAGCTTTTATTTACAGAAAATGTTTATTTCGAATGCATATATGGCAATATATTGCTTAGAATGAAGTTTATGTAATCAATATTTTTGGTATGCACTATTTTTTGTGTATAGAGCCAGAAGTCGGCCAGCTTTGTTAGATTACAAATTATTAATAGAAGTGATTGTCTCCGAAGTTACAAAAATAGTTTGATTTTAAATAAAAGCTAACACACACATATATATATATATATATATATATATATATATATATATATATATATATATATATATATATATATATATATATATATATATATATATATAACCCTATAACCCAAATTTCTAAGAAAAAACCAACTAGAAAGTGCCATCACCCTGTAAATAATAACTTCACTACTGGCAGTTAAAGCAACTACCTCCATTGTATAATAAATGAAACAAGTTTTGCGGAATTTGATATCTTCTAAGAGTTAGCTAATTTTACTGAACTAGAATAAGCATTTACGTGGCAATATCTAAAAAGTGGTTAAGATAGAACATAAGATGCATGAACGACGACAGGAAGACAATAATTTTTAATTTATTATTATTTTATTACGGTTTATAGCTGGGTACCTCTATTATTAAGACAGGAAACCTTACTATATTTACTTTTATTATTAACTTTAATATTATCTTAGGCATTACTATAATTTACATTAAATGGATCAGGTTAAATAAATCGGTATACTCGTTGTTGGTTATCCTTAATTTAAAAGAAAATAAACACATTTTCCGGAGAAATAAAACACTTCTTTCTTTTTTTTTATTATTATTGTTATTATAAATAAACATTTTTACTAAACTAATTGTGAAATACTAGCCTGATTTTTTTCAAAATATCTTAATCAGTGATTAACTAGCTAAACCCTTAGAATCTGATAAATAACAAAATACGTTGACAAGGCCTGTTCGAATTGTTAATTAATCGCCTGTACCAGGAAGTTCGCCAGCAGTGAGTTACTATCCATGAAAATTCAATATATTAGTAAATTTCTGTCCCATATAAGCTGTGTTTCTACCACGTATCGATATGGCTATCAGGCATTATTTGTGGTGTACATATCACTTATAAAACGTAATACAATATATGTTACTACTACTTACTAATAGTACAGAAAAGTTATATTTTTTGTATTGATACTAACTGTCCGCTGCACCGTGTAGAGTTTATTTTTTACTATATGCAAAGTTTGCATAACGCCGCATTGTATTTGAATAAAACAGTATTAGAATTTATTTGAATTACTTCTCTATATCTCAGTTTTGTTCTCTAGAAATTCCGCCACAAATTTTAATGATATGCAGCCTCCGCTGTGTATATTTCTTGCGTAATTAAAGCCCAAACTACTAAAGTTTGAGATGGTTTTGAAATTGTTCATTTTGTTTTTATTACTTTCTTTATTTTTTATAAAGTATGTAATTTCACCTTGTTGTATTGACATATATTAAATATGCTTTGGTTATGCTATGTTCTGACACACACACAGTAATTTTTACATGTAGAAAATGTATGTAGTTGCAGATTACCTCGTTTTTTTTTGTAAATTATAGGTTTAACACAACATGGTTGGTAGACCTATCGTCATATCTTTCCTTGTCCATTCCTTTATTTTTACTCAACTTTAATGACGAGGTTTTAGCTGTACCCTTATTGATGGGGCTTTTCTATAAAAGACCAATAATCACACTGTTTTTTCGAGTCAGTATTAGTACAACAATATTTTTTGGTTAATTTTTTTACCATCTTGCTTCTAGTGTCGAATTTCCTAATAAAAGATGATGGTGTGAACACGATTCTAATGACTTTTTGTTTATCTGTTTTTTTTTCGGCTAAACCACCAGGATTAAGGATGTCTTTGAAATCCTGAATAGGAAATCACCATATTAATACGAAGGAACCTGCAGACTTCCTCACCGTTTCGTTTTTTCCTCGATTGATTGTAGAATTTTCAATAAAACGGTTTTAATATTAAAGATAAACAACATGAATATTTTTCGGCTCATTATCTACTCTGTTATATATTATTTTACCTGTCAACAGAAAAATTCTTTCTTTGTATACATTTTAGCATACATTAAGTCAGCGATGATACTGCAAATTATAAAACCTTGAAAAAATTATTTTTTATTTAAACTACTACTTTTGTTTCATTACCTAGTTGATAAAGTATTATTTTCTTGTAATTGTCCACATCATTTTATGACACCTACAGTTTCCTGCTTTTACACTGGGTTAAAATCAATAAGTACGCTCAAACAGGTGGTGCCTAAAATGTTTAAATAACACACTCTCCGACATAGGTGCCATCCTTCGTAAATCTAGGTAAGTAAACGAAGTTACAACTAATAAGATTATGAACTTTCAGTGCTAACCAGGAGCGTTAGAAATTTGATGTAAAAATAATTTACAAGAATCTGAATTTCATAACATAATATTCCATGGAACATTAATGGTATTTAGTAGATACTACATAATTATACATTATATATATATATATATATATATATATATATATATATATATATATATATATATATATATATATATATATATGAGACGTTTCGCGTCAACGGAGCCAAGCAAAGTAGAATTGACGAAAAAAAAACTCAAGGGTTTCAATTTTTTCGTTGAAACATAAGGTTTCAAATGCAACTTGGCCCTTTTGAAAAAAACAAGATGGCTTTCCAATATGGTGGCTAGAAACAAAAACATCATGATTTCTAAGCGGAGTTAACTGAACTTCAAAAACTGAGACAAAATGCAATATTGATGTAATAGTTAAAGTAATTAACATAATTTTATGTAATACCCTGTAATGGCGCCTAAAACCGAAAATGAGATGAAAAATGAGCAATTATGGAGATAGTGAGGTAGCACTTTTCTGACTGGAGTACTTTTTTATCTTAAATAATATCGTAAGTCAAACTAGCTAACAAATATAATTTTTTTTAACCATTTAATAATTCAGTATAATATAGGTTTGATTGATTTTATTTTCTTAGTGGCGCTATTACCATCCGCAACCCAATATAAGTTTACACGAAAAAAAATATACTAAAAAAAAGTTTCCACGCTCTAGCAATTTAGCCACGGCACTATCGAAGCCTAAGCTGTAGATCGAAGAGAGTACGTAAAGTGGCGAGGTTGCGACCATATAGTTCAGGGGGTCGGCAACCTTTTAACTAAGGGGTGCCAGTTTTCATCCATACAACATTTTGCGTGCCGACATAGGTACTTACTACAACTAAAATTAGCAAAAAATTAACTTAACTTAAAATATTGCTTTTGGAAGGTTTAATTACAAAAAAATTTTTAACATTTAACAAATAATTTTATTATACTAGTCCTAGGATCTAGTGTGAATCCTGTGCTTGAAGTTCTTTAGAGAGTTTTCTTATATCCGGTTCATGTCTGGTTATTTTCAGTGTCACACATGCTTCCGAGTTGTCTGTTGTCAGCCTGCTTCGGTACGGGTTTAAAATCACTCTCATATGGGAAAAAAAGTTGTTCACAGATTATAGGATGATCCGAAAGCTGTAAGCATGGCAAACGCTACTTTCTTAAGACAAATAAATTTGGTAAACTCATCCAACAACTGAGTATCTGGTTTGAATGGTTTTTTTTCTGGCAGTCACCTTCTAATACCCTTCTTAATTCTACAAATTTTCGTGTTCCATAACTCGGAGCTTTTAAATTCAATGTATTGAAGATCAAAATCAATAATGTCCATCCATGAGAAAAAGAGATATGTCAAAGCAACTGCTGGAAAAATCCATTAAAACTGGTTTGATTAAAAAAGCGAACATAGGACCATGTTTATCAAAATCCTGACCCCTCTCGATAAACTCCTCTTTAAATTAGTCATATATTTAAGAATTTGGCCTATTAGTGCACCATCGTCGACACTGGATTATATAAGTTTTTAAATTTGGAAAATATTTTATATGTGTTTTGTAGTTAAAAATATCGCTGATAAATAAATCTATTTTTAATTTGAATGATTTCCAGGATTCGTATAAATCCAGAACTGTTTTGCCGGAACCTTGTCACTTTAAGTTGAGTTCACTGAGATGGTTTGTAATATCAGCAAGAAACATTAACATACAGATCCAGTTCTTATCTTCTAGTTCAGGATAAGCATCCACTTGATTTTTTTCCAACAAGAACGATTTAATTTCGCCCAGACATTGCACAAATCTAGAGAGCACTTTACCACGGCTGAGCCAGCGCACATTATTGTGCAATGGTATATCTGAATATGCTGTTTCTAATTCCTGCAGAAACGCCTTAAATTGTCTATGGATCAGTGAAGAACGACCACAACAATGTAGTTAACTATTTTAACCACCCTATCCATCACGGATTTTAAACTTCCAGCGGACATTTTAGCGCACAAACTCTCTTGGTGAATTATGCAATGAAAATTCAAAACTGAACGACCCATGCGTTTAATAAGAAGAGAAACAAATCCTTTATGTCTCCCAATCATAGCAGGAGCGCCATCTGTCGTTACGCAAAAAATTTTATTTAAATCAATGTTCCGCTTTTCAAAATGTTTAACAAATTCTGTAGTTCCCTGCAATGGGAGCAGACAAATCAGCTCTTCATACACACTGCCATCATCGAAGTATCGCGCCACGATTGCCAGACGGGCAATGTCATTAATATCGACACTTTCATCCAATGCTACACTAAATACAAAACTCCGTTTGATAGCGTCTCTCTGCTGTTTTGGACATTTTGTGTCATTTCGGTAATTCGTCTCTCGATGGTCCGCGTTGATGCCGGTCCCTAAACCTGGCCAATATTATATCCTTATTGGGCAAGTCGTCGAATAAAATCTCGCCAGTACTCAAAAACGTTTGCTTCATAAATTCTCCGTCAGTGAACGGCCTACCCTTTGTGCCAACGATTGTGCAATTTTGAAAACTGCATTCAGTTACCTGATTTTTTCCTTGGAAAACTTTGCTAAAGAATGTTGACTGTTTCTCGTATTGTTTACTTGCTCTTTGTATTACCTCCCTTTTATCAGGGTTATCTTTAAATGACGATTCATGTTTTATCTGGAAATGTCGTTGAACACTAGATGTCCGGAAAACTACGCTTTCCCGACATAGGACACAAATGGCCCGATCGTTTTGCTGTACAAAACCGTAATCTGTTGTCCATGAAGTTTGAAATTATCGAACGTCTACCTTCTGTTTCTTCGCGGCCATAAATCAACGTAATTTTAATTTTTAAACTTTTCGACGACTATTGACTGGAATGGACTTCTATACTAAATGATCCAAACGTGTAGCCGCTTGCTATGTATGGAAGAAAAAATAATGTTTCCAGAAAAATCCAATAATCACGTTTATTAAATTTTTTAGAACAAAAATTATTATCTACAACGCGTCCATTGCAATCAAAGGGCCCGCCTAGAAGTTAAATCTAACAAAAACTAAAGTTCGGCAATATAAAAAGAGTTGCGGTGCGCGTCGGAACGATTGAAGTCAAGTCAAACAAAAACTGCCTTATAGCGGCTCTTTTGATCTGAATTGAGGACGTTTATTTGTGTTTTTGCCTAGGCTTATATTTTGAGGCTTGCCGTCTTTAATACTTGCCGAAATTATTCAGTAATGCATTCAGTAAAATTATAAATTACAAAATATATATTTTGTAGTTTTTGGTAATAATACCTAGTGACCTATATAATATATCGTTTTTGTTTGTATCGTTAAAGTAATACTGTCTTCGATTATTTACTTAATTTCGAAACATGTCACAGATTACAGAATTAATGTGTAAACTTTGAATAGGTACGCGTGTCATTCAAAATTGCTTGGCGTGCCAGAGATGGCACGCGTGCCATAGGTTGCCCACCCCTGATGTTACATTATCTATTTGATAAAAGTATTATTTTCTTGTAATCGTCAAGATCATTTTTATGACACCTACAGTTTCCTGCTTTTACATTGGGTTAAAATCAATAAGTACCGAAATTTAGATGACAAGTGGGCAATTATGGAGATTTCGCAGTGAGGTAGCACTTTTTCTGACCGGAGTAATTTTCGGTTTTAGGCGCCAAATTGGATCCGCCATGTTGGTATTACATAAAATTATGTTGGTTACTCTAACTATTATATCAATATTGCATTTTGTCTCAGTTTTGAAGTTCAGTTAACTCCGCTTAGAAATATGATTTTTTTGGTTCTAGCAGCCATATTCAAACGCCATCTTTTTTTTTTCAAAAGGGCTAAGTTGCATTTGAAAGCTTACGTTTCAATGAAGAAATTGACACCCTTGAATTTTTTTTTTCGTTAATGCTATTTTTGGGTATTGGGGTGGCCCCGTTGACGCGAAATGCCGATATATATATATATATATATATATATATATATATATTATATATATATATAACACATGGGCTGAAAAGTCCCGGGCCTAACACATAGATGGCGCTAGTTTTATTGCAGTCACCTTTTTTTCAGTTAATACTAACTTCAAAAGACAGCTGTTTAAAATTTCATGATATTCTATTCATTAGTTTGTGAGTTATTGTGCTAAGAGTGACGCTACTTTTGTTATTTTCAAAACAATGGATCAAAAACAATTTCGTGTTTTAATTTTACACTGCTTCTTGATGGGAAAAAAAATACCGTTTCAAGCGAAGCAATGGCTTGAAAAGTGTTATGGGGACTCCGCTCCATCAGAAACAACAATAAAACGTTGGTTTGCTGACTTCAAAACGTGGTCGTAGAGACACCGATGATGCAGAACGCAGTGGACGTCCAAATGAGGCGGTAACACCAGAAAAAACATCAAAAAAATCCATAAAATCGTTTTGAATGATCGAAAAGTGAAGTTGCGTGAGTTAGCTGACATCGTAAAGATATCAAAAGAACGTGTTGGCTTTATATTGCATGAGCATTTGACTATGAGAAAGCTCTGTTCAAAGTGGGTGCCGCGTTTGCTCACTGTTTATCAAAAAACAAGAACGTGTTGATGATTCTGAGCAGTGTTTGGCCATTGTTAGAGCGGCGCTGGAATGATTGCGTTGCTCTTGATGGAGATTACGTTGATGAATAAAGCTAATTTTGAACCAAAAAAACCGTGTTTTCTTTGTTAGGCCCGGGACTTTTCAGCCCATGTGTTTATATATATTATATATATATATATATATATATATATATATATATATATATATATATATATATATACATTTATAATCACAACTTTTGTAAGATGTACAATTGTTATAAATTCTCAAAATATGTTTGTACACCCAAAAGTATACAAAAAAAAATTTAGTAGGTGATGATCGTCCCGATTACCACTATATACATTAAAATCCATAAATAGTAATATAATTTCGAATGCTTATTATGAATTTATGGAAATTTCAATTTGACAGTTGGAATATCATACTGATCTTTAAAAGCTTTCAGATATTCTTCACCAATGTCCAGTAAAAATGAAATCATTTAATACTAAATTTCGTATAAAACTTGAAATTACCTAATTTAAGTTTTTAACTTCGTAATCAGTTAATTTTATGGAGAAATGTAGAATTTTAAGTACAGCGAACTATTTTTTTTTTAATCAGTTCAGTTAGAATAATGATTCATTATTATGGCACATCCTATATATGAGTAGTAGTTGTATCTATATTATCTTATATCACACATATAAGTAAAAGTTCGTAAATGAATTTTAAAATCTATAAAGTAAAAATAATGGACAGTCATTGTGAGACACTCTATATAACGACCTATAAGAATAGTGGTTGTAGTATTTATACTCTTCTATATTGTCTTTTTAGCATAGAAGCTGGCGTCAGACAGGGCTGTATTCTGTCACCCTCACATTTTAATATATCTATAGTGGGGCTGTGACAATCGACGGAAAAAGTAACCTTTTATATACGAATGAAACTGCTTAGTATAAATGGTTGTCTTTCAAATCGAATTAATAGACAGAACCTGAAATGTTTTGGTCACATTATGAGGAAAGTGGATGCCATGAAAAAGTTTGTAGTAACGGGAAAAGTGGAAGCTCGAAGACCAAGAGGACGGTCGCTAACAAGATGGTGAGATCAAGTAAGATCTCTTCTTGGTATGGGTATGCACGATCGAGATGCCTACAGGATAACTGTTGAGGCAGCAACTGCATAGCGTAATCGATACTCCTGTTGGGGTGAAAGGATTGAGAGAAATATATTACCCACATAATTATTCTATTGGTTAAGAGTTTTCATATCCGTTTAGTAAAAATATTTTTCTGTTTTTGATTAATCTTGTATAAAATCATTCGGGATAAAATGTAGCCAATAAACTGACCGTAGACTTACTTTATTTTTATATAAAATCTCTTGAAAATAAGCTCAACCGTTTTAGTGTAATCAAGGAAACAGAGACATTAAGTCTGCATATTTTGACCTCTATATTTATTGATATTTGTGAAACTGTTTAAATGACTTATTTAAAAAAAAAGGGTAACTAATAAAATATAAAAAACGCGCCCACAAAGAAATTGCAAAAGAATTTTTTATCTTTGGCAGGATTCAAACCTACCAACGAGCCTACCAACCGAGGTAGGCTCGTTGGTAGCTCGTCATGCTGCATGTCACAGCCGAAGCTCAGCCAGTAGAACTATATGGTCGCAACCTCGCCACTTTACGTACTCTCTTCAATTTACAGCTTAGGCTTCGATAGTGCCGTGGCAAAATTGCTAGTTCGTAGAAACTTTATTATATTTTTCGTGTAAACTTATATGGGGTTGCGGATGGCAATAGCGCAACTAAGAAAATAAAATCATTCAAACCTGTATTATACTGAATTATTAAATGGTTAAAAAAAAATTATATTCGTTAGCTAGTTTAACTTACGATATTATTTAAGATAAAAAAAAAACTGATACGTTGCAACTAAAATGATAAGTTTACTCATCCCGTTAGTCTCAAAATGTAATCATGTTATTTATTTATTTTTTCTAATCTTATCTTGAGGTTTATCCTGAATTATTAAGCAACAGTTCTTACACTATTAATAAATCAAATTAAGGACTAGACACTTTTAAAAAAAATATAGTAATTTATAAATATTCATTAGGTTCCACCTTCTAGATAAGATGATGACTAATGGCAGTTTGTTTAAAGACGAAAAATATGTGAGGTTTAATGTCGAAAAATCATGTCATTCATACTATCGATTCCCGTCGAATCAATTGTTCACTTTAACTTTCAATAAGTACGGTAAGCACATGTAAAAACAGGCAGCTTAAAAAGTAATTTATAGTTTTTAGCTAAAAAAAACTTTCAAGTCGTTAATTAAATTGAACATGGCAGCTCAAAGCTGGAGAACAGCTTTTGCCTTTTATGGTTGGATTCGAGTTAAAGTTGTTATCTGGAGATTTGAGTCGTGGTATGCGGATTTTTGGTCAAATTTTAAAAAAAAATATTATGATAGTACAAATAAAAATAAAAATAAAAACATAATATATATATATACATATATATATATATATACATATATATATATATATATATATATATATATATATATATATATATATATATATATATATATATATATATATGTATATATGTATATATGTATATAAAAAACATAAAAATTCTGATTTGTAGTCCAAATTGACTTATATCTTGATGGTATTAGGGTTGGATTTTGTCATTCATTATATATAAAATTTTGACCGGATAATGTAATTTCTTTATATTATGTTGAGAAATAACAAAGCTAGACATAAGTGGGAGAATATATATAACATTAAAATTCAGGGTTTCAATCCGTTAGTCTAATAATGAATTTGCACGACGTTTCGCCAAAATCTCATTTGGCATTTTCAAGTGCTCTTGCTGCTGCTGCTACTCGATACTGTGATCTGCTGCCGCTCGAAGCTAACTCGTTAGTTCGAGTTAGCTTCGAGCGGCAGTAGCAGCAAGAACACAGTATCGAGTAGCAGCAGCAGAAAGAGCACTTGAAAATGCATTTTTTTTCAATCTGCGTTACAATCGTAATAATAAAAAATAATTAGTTTGGCAAAAATTTTATTTACAAATGATTTGTACACCTTTGGCCTATTTTTCTACATAATTGTCATGTCGGGATCATATCGGTGGACATGCTTTTTTATAGCTTGTACGTAGAACGTTACCGCCTGTCGCTGTAGCCACTTCGTCACGCCTGTTTACAGCCCCTTGTTCGTCTTGAAATTGATTCTCCCAAAATCCGACTTCAGTTTAAGGAACTGGTGGTAATCACTCCGGAGTTTACGGTGAATAACTCAATACTTCCCATTTGAATGGTTGGGGGAGGGCGTTAGTCGGCCTAGCAGCGTGTGATCGCGTGTTGTCGTGCAGTAACACAATTCCCAATGACAGCATTCTTCTATTTGTTATGGACTGCTTTTCGCAACTTCTGCAGTGTCCTGCAATATCTGAACGCATTGATTGTTATCCGTGGTTCTATGAAGAACATGGTAACCACTAACTTTTTGTTTGAGAAAGTTTGATTGAATTCCTTCGGTTTGTTTAGAAAAGAGGTGTGCTTACACTACTTTGATTCCTCCTTTTTTTCCAGATTACCGAATCTGACCCAAGTCTTATCTCTTGTGGCAACTTTCTGCAAAAATCCTTTTCCCTCCTTACTATGGCGTCGAAGGAACATTGACGCAGAGTCCGCCTGTTGAGTCTTGTGATTTTTAGGTACTCTAGATTTTCTGTGACAATTTTACACAGAGTAGACCTTGAGATTTAAGGGAAGTCATCGGATAATTTGAGAATTGTGAAACGCCGCCGTTCTCGGACAATTGACCAACACGCTGCACAATGTGTTCAGATGCGGCGGACTTTCTCCCTTGGCCATTATCGTTGTGCATGTCAGTGCGGCTTTCATAAAGTCTGTACCGTACCCAACACTCATTCTCCGATGAATTTCAGCCGCACCAAGTCCTTCGGTCCCGCATTTGGCGGAAGAATCGATCGTAGTCTTCATGTTCACAGACTGGCTGTTCAACCAATACTGACAGGAAGACAATGACCGATGATAGAGGAAGAATCAAAGCCAGATTCGTGTAACATCTAGAACTTTTATACATGCTCACCGGAGGTTGAAAAATGACCCTTGTGTATGTGTACGTATGTATGTATGTATGTTTAGTCAATAATTTAAATTAGCACTCCTATATCTGTAATTTTTGTTAACAATGGACAAAACTGCATATAATATGACATATTCGACGTTAACAATAACTACGACTATAAATTATGATTAAAATTAGTTCATTTTCTCAGCCGAAAACAAGAAAAATGTCAAATAATCCTAGTAAAATACACGCAATATAACAATCTTCATCCTTTTATCCCCTTTCCACCAACTATAATTCTAAAAAAATGTTCTAGATCTTGCAAGGTTCATTATTTTAATGAAATAATGTGTAACACGATATATACGAAGAAACCACCCTGTTCTACCTTTTTAATCCCTTATATCTTTGAAAATAAATCATTATGCTTAAAGTTTGTTCATTATCGCAACCCAAGACCCTGGAAAGTCCTTAAAATACTGTTAAAACTATACAAAGTTTAGTATACCAACTCCTTACATCCTCTTCCCCCGAAGCGTTATTGCTCAAAAATTTTATATATGTTTTCTACGTAAGGTATGATGAAACAAATTTAAATTCGATACGTTATTTTGATCGAGAAGTATTGTGCCAACAGGTGCACAGACCGACGGACAGGCAGATAGGAGTGATTCAATGTTATTCAATTTAATTTATAATATGACTAAAATTGAAACACCAGAAAATTTTATGGAGTAATTGTAGACGACTCTTAGAGAGTCATATATTTTTCCTAATTACCTAGTAACATAACGTGATCCACAATATCTTATCTATATATTTTTATTGCACATGATTCAAGATAAATTACATTGTGTCGAATTATAACTAAAACGACGATGAAAAACAATCTTTAATTTTAAAATTACAAAATTTCTTAGATAATTAAAGACCTTAAGAATCGACCAATATTTTCTCACCTTGGAATATTATTTAAATTATTTATTTATATTTGCATGTTAAAAATACACGTCATTAATTAACGCGTTCCAAACAGGTATCACTTAGGATTATCTCTTATCAATTATTTATCATTGGTTTATTTATATTGTTATCGTGTGCTACTTATTATTTTAACACAAAATAAGTAAATATCAGTACTAAGGTGCGTATTTTTTTTTAATATGAATACTACCGATATACTCTGTACTAATTGTATATCATACTCGAAGCAGTAAGCGGATTCTTGAGGTCTAACTATTCCGTATTCCTTACTTACTATATACCTAGACTGTCTGATAAGTTCTCGGCCTGACATATAGATGGCGTTAGAAACTGTGAAACTATAATTGTAATGGAAAGTTCTGTCCTTTATAAAAACACATGTAAAATTTTATTTCGATCTGTCAATTCATTCGAACAGTAACAGCTGTTTAATATTGACGTGTCGTTGATGTTTTTAAAATGGAAAATAATGAATATCGTGTAGTGTTAAATTCTTTGTTTTGGATGGTTTAACACCAACAAAAATTCATCTGAAATTGTTAACAGTGTATTTCGCATTCGAATGCGTATTTCTCTAGAGTGTTTGGATCTTTTTAAGCAAAACATAATGGATTTCAAGCGTCGTTTCATAACTCTTGATGAAACTTGGATCCACCACCCCATACCAGAGCAAAAAGAACAGTCGAAACAAATGACTGAAGCCGGTGGAAGGGCACCAAAGAAGGCAAAGGCGGCTCCATCAGCAGGGAAGGTTATGGCAATAGTTTTTTGGGATCACAAAGGTGTTTTGTTCATCGATTATCTTTAGAAAGGTAAAATAATTAATTCTGAATATCACTGTAACCTTTTGGATCAGTTGGATGCAAAAACTCGTGAGAAAAGACTGCCAAACGGTGGTATGTCGATAAAAATAAGGAGTGGATTCCTCAAGGGAATAACAACCCCAAACATAGGAGTAAAACCTGTACCCAGTAGAAAAGGGGAATCAGATATCGTCATACTAGATTGGCTATCCCAATTGAGAACGTGTGGTCATACGTCATAGTAGAGGAGGTAGCGTTGCATTTTTGGTAGTGTTTTTATACCGATCATAATAGATTAGTAATGAATAAACAGCAAAATAGGAGTCACTCGTCGCACCTGCGGTGGAGCTAAGGGTGAAAAAAGATTTAACTTGTCAAATTAAATTACTTTACAAGTCATTTCAATCTGATTCAAAATTTATAGGATGATTTTTCAGATAATTCTCATTCAAAAAATAATGATCAGCTGTACTGAAGAGGGGGATTACACTGGTCAACACTAGTCATGCCACACGAACTTTGATAGCTAATACTGTTTTAGCTAACTACCCTCATTATTAAACTACAGTTGTTTTGTTTCAATTAGCCTCAGTTTTCTTGTAATATGGTAATACTTATAACTAGTACTACGGCAATAAAAGCAAAGGAACGTCATAAAACTATTTGTCTGTGATTTCATCAAGATAATGTGATTTATTAACTGCGTTAACATGTCGAGAAAGTGTCGTGGAGAGTTATCACCAAAACAAATTCTGGGCCCCTTATATTTGTTGCATAACGTGTGTGAAGAATTTAACCGATTGGAAGAAAGGGTCCCGTCATATGCCGTTTGCTGTACCCATGATTTGGACCGAACCAAGGGATCACATTTCGGACTGCTATTTTTGTCTTACTGACGTAAATGGTATAAATTTCAAGAAAATTAGTTAGTTATTTACCCTAATTTACCTTCAGCCATGAGACCAATCTCTCATAGTGAAAATTTGCCTATACCAGTTGGATCTGCGTCCGTTGAGATTGACGATACACAATCCGCCACTTCAAGCCAATGTGTTGATGAGGACGATGACTCTGAGTTTGAAGAAATTCTAACCAAGCCACACTTGATAATTCCAGAAGATCTAAACGATTTGGTTCGCGATTTAAATTTGTCAAAAAGCAGTCAGAACTATTAGGATTTCGCTTAAAAGGATGGAATTTGCTACATCATGAAACTAAAATCGGCTATTTTCGAAATCGTGATCAATACTTCAGATCATACTTTTCTCAAGATGGGGACTTGGTGTATTGTAATGATATAAATGGGATTATGAAGATTTTGAAAATGGATTTTAATCCCTCCCAGTGGCGTGTATTCATTGACTCTTCTAAAACAAGTCTAAAAGCAGTGTTACTGCATAACGGAAATATACTTCCTTCTGTACCTTTGGTCCATGCTGCTAATATGAAAGAAACTTATGAAAATATGACGTTATTACTTGAAAAAATCAAGTACAGTACATATTCTTTCAAAATCTGTGGCGATTTAAAAGTTGTTGCCCTATTACTCGGACTTCAGCTGGGTTATACTAAATTCTGCTGCTTTTTATGTGAATGAGACAGTCGAGACAGAACCAACCACTATCATAAAAAAATATGGCCTACGCGTGCATCCTTAATTCCTGGACAAAAAATGTGAAGTATTTACCCCTTGTAGAGCCATCCGAAGTACTTCTTCCATCATTGCATATCAAATTAGACTTGATCAAAAATTTTGTAAAGGCAATGGATCGCAATGGGAGTGGATTTTTGTATCTAAAAGAAAAATTCCCCAAAATAAGTGATGCAAAGATAAAAGAGGCTATTTTCGTAGGACCTCAAATCAGGGAGTTAATAAAAGACCCGGTATATTCGAAGAAAAATTGAGCGATTTAGAAAAACCAGCATGAAAATCTTTTAAGAATGTTGTTGCAAATTTTTTGGGTAACCATAAGAGTGAGAGCTACAGAGAGTTGGTTAGCGAGCTATTGTTGGCTTATCAAGCATTGGGTTGCAACATGTCACTCAAGATTCATTTTTAGACTCACACCTGGATTTTTTCCTCAGAATTTGGGGGCTGTGAGCGATGAGCACGGAGAAAGGTTCCATTAAGACATTTCTAAAATGGAAAAACGTTACCAGGGCAAATGGAACTCAAACATGTTGGCACTAAATTTGCTAGAAAATCTTAGATCGTAACTTCATAATAAAACTTTTTTACATTTTTGGTTTAGGAGGTCATTGTTTTTTGAAATATTTTAAATTACTTAAGAGAATAAAATTCTTGGCTAACGGATTTTTTTTTATTGTTTGTTTTTACTGCCAAACACCTATTAAAGTAAAAAATATCATAAAAGTCCATGTGGCACGACAAAGTTACAATTTTGTTTACCAGTGTTATATGTCAGTCAATTATATAAACTAGTTTAAAAATGGTAAACTATAAAGTCATTTTATACCGTATGAAATTCATCCAGCTGAATTTCGATATATTTAAGAAAATGATGAAAATCATTAGCTGTGTTTATAGCGGGGGTAAGACCGTCAGTTGAGGTCATAAATATGTTGCGCGCTCAGTGAATCGGAACATTGTACAGTCTTATGGATTAACCTTTACCTTCGCAAACATTCAGCTGACGACAATTTTTATATATTTTAATAATAAAACTACCCTATATTTAAATTTCAATAGGTATTGTATCAATTTAATACTAATTTCGTCACTTCATGCTGCGAATAACAAACCGTGAATGATGAGCTTTGACTGTATATCCAATAGTACTCAAGTACATGCAATTTTTTATTTATATACAGTGGAGATGAGCAACCTTAGACTTCTAAGAAGCAATTACTCCGGCTTACCCCTCTCTAAAGATCTTTTTTCTAGGGCCTCAGGTAGAATTGCCCCAGTGAGTCGCCCCTAATCGGGTGAGGCAAACCTATATGCATCTGCTCCATGGTTTCGTACATGGCTGTACATTTTCGACTAGTTGATTTAGTCCTGCTTTCACAGGATACGAGTTTAATTCTGCTTTTTATAGAAGAGGGGAAAAACATCCTTTGTGAAATTGAGAAAATCTAAATCTTATATTAAAGCATTTACAGACTTATCATATATACACGTTGTTGAACTCCAGAGAAAGACAGAAGAATTTGTTTGTAAAAATGTATAGTTTAAAAGCAATCGATAACGTAAATACAGCACGAGTTGCAACATTTGTAAAAACTTATAAGATGAATGAAAAGAAAGATACATTTGCTTTGAAAAATGCCACTGATTGGGCAATATTTCCTCCATGCAAGGCGGAGTTTTATCAACACATATTACGTACATCGTACATAGCACATCTCTGAAGTCATGCTCATCGGTCAATTTCATTTGAATTATCACCTTTAGACTATGGATTGGAATGAAGAAAATGATCAGTATTCTTTTAAATGATTCGAGGGTGATCCAATCCTAATGCTGAAGAAGACGAAACAGAGGAACCTGAGCCTGAACAAAACTTCATCATAGACAGCTCAGGAGATAGTTGTGAAGAAAATGATGAATATGAAAGATCAAATGGCACAGGAGATTTAAGCGAGGAAATTGATACATAATTTTTGATTTGGCAAAGAAAAGCTTTTTTCTTTTATTATTTATACGTGAAATAAAAAAAATATTGATTATAAAAAAAGATTAGGAGCGACATTTATTTGTGAATATTAAATTATTACTTCTTGTTATTTAATTGAAAAACTGCATGTACTTATTAAATGAATACTAAATTGATACATTACCGATTGAAATTTAAATATATTAAGCATACGTATAAATTTGCATTAAATAGAGGGTAGTTTTATTATTAACAATAATAAAAAGTGTCGTCACCTGAATGTTTGCGGGAGTAAAGGTCGTTAGTTGATCCATAAGAGTGACTGTACAACGCTCCGATTCACTGAGCGCACGACATGTTTATGACGTCAACTGACGGTCTTACTTCCGCTATAAACACAGCTGATTATTTTTCTAATTCTCTTAAATACATCGAAATTCAGCTGCATGAATCTCATAAGGTATAAAATGACTTAATACTTTAACATTTTTAATCTGGTTTATATAAGTTACTGCATATAATTCCCCCTCTTCAATATAGTTGATCATAATTTTTTGAATGAGTATTATCTGAAAAAATCATCCTATAAATTTTGAAACCGTTTGAAATGACTTGTAAAGTAATTTAATTTAACAAGTTAATTTTTTTCACTGTTAACTTCAACCCTACCGACGCAGCTGACAGTCGGATGTCTTATGTGTTGGGGGAAACCTAACATTGTAATTATTATCAGCCGGGAAGAAATGACTTCATCAAATGCAACGCTACCTCCTCCCGTACTACAGCTAAGCAGAAACTTCATAGCAAAAAGGTGTACACGGTGACGGAGCTGTCATGGCAAATTCGGGCAATTTGGAAATCTTTACACCAAGAATAGGCTGAAAATCTTGTCGAAAATATGCCCTGAAGATGGCAGGCGATCATTGACGCTGATGAGGACTGGATAAACTACTGAATCATTAGCATTTTAATGGCAACCCTTTACTGTCGAATGATGCAAAAACTTTTAAATAAATACACTTTTTAATGGACAATACGCGGCACGTTCTTACATATGGAAACGAGGTAATGTTAGGGCATATGTAGAGCGGAAAAATTAAAAAAAAAAAATTCATGGAGAATAATATACGAAAAATATACAAATAGTAGAGGGCAATGCTGAAGATACATGCAACACATAGGGTAGAAAATTACACGAATACAATGAACTATCGTAGAGAATAATCAATAATGTATATGACGCCGATAGATCAACGTGTGAAGGGCCCTCGAATGTTTACCACTTGAAAACGATTAAATATAATAATAAATAAATTGGTCAAGTGCGAGTTGATCTTATGTAATGATTGTTTTATACGAGACATTTAGTCTGAATTTTCGAGAACATTTTTTATATTATGGCGAGTTTTAAAATGTTTGACAGATAAATAGGTACGCCGCTGACAGGTGGCTTGAGTGCCTATAGCACTTAGGCTTCTTATGGGTCTGTTATGTACTGCCTCATTTTATCTCTCCACTACATTACTGGTCCAGAATTATTGGAGATCCCGGGGGAGCTTTAACTGCCGTGCTTGTCTGATTGTCGGGCAAGACATGGTACAGGCATGCACAAGTAAGAACGCGACCGCTCGTATTCTTGAAAAAATGTGTTTCGAGAACAAGTCTTGCCATCAATGTATTCTTTTGTATGCTAACAACGGGGCAATTAACTTGGAAAGTTGCCCAATCGCCTTCTGCATTAATAATCGTTTGGCATCTTCGAGGCATGCTGTCGACGAAATTTTCTGCAATGATCTCCAAATTTTTCGAGTCTCGCGAGATAACTGAGTTAAAGGCCTCAGAGTCTTTCCTCTGAGCTTTCTCCTTACAAGGGACCAAACGTTTTCAATAGGGTTGGTGTTCGGTGATTGTGAGGGCCACTCTAGTATCATATCGTAGGCCCAAGCGAGCCGCTTTGCGAGGTGATTATCGCCCAGCAAAGATTTCTTCAACGTGCTTCAGAATTTGACATCATGAGCACAAAGATGTTGTCGAATAGTCTGATGGGACACATTCAAAACTCGATTTTCTTAACTTTGTTACTCCTTGACGCAGCGTCAATTTCGGGTTCCGTGAAAACAAAGACACGATTCGTTTTTCGACTTTCGAGGAGACTTTGCCTACCGAGCCACGTTTTGGCAAGTCGTCGACATTTTTCGTCTCGTTAAAATGATTTACCCACTTCTTCACAAACGACACCGACTTTTTAATATATTTAGCGGCCGCGGAATTTGTCATTTTAAGACCCTTGGGATGGGAACAAAGAAATACCGCGAACCGACGCACAAACTAGTGACTCAATTTGGATTTTACATGATTTCGACGAAAGTTCGGAATCTACCAAAAATGAATTATCGCGGACACGTTCTTACTCGACAGACTGTAAGTAGATAAAAAGTAGTGTCTTCTTTCTCCAAGTGCCTTCGGTAATCTGAAAGGTCTTTGAACTTGATGCGAGTTCGGTGCTCATTCAGGTGATAGTATCCTTTTCTGTTTAATTTCAGCGAAAACGTGATATACTCAAAGTTAAAGTCTCTTATGAGACTCTTGGAGTGTCTAATTCCTGATGTGTCGTTCCAGTCTCTCATGAATCTATCGTTCAGCAAATCTGCGATTGCCCCACCGCCCTTATTGTTCAGGATTTCTAAAAAGGGTTAAGGTGTCACGGTATTCACTATAACTCACTTTTTTAGTCACTCTGTCGGTCATCTCATTTTCCTAGACACCTGATGAGAGATGAGAAGCAGGACGTTTCTGTACGCCAGGTTTGCCAACAAGTCCTTATATTATCTTACCAGTTGCGAGTTTAAGCTGGCTTACTTTAAGGACATTAGGGCGGCGTTGCAGTCCGAACAATTTTATACGGTCCTCAGAGTCAGGTAGTATGTGCCAGCTCTCCTGCCCTCTTTCTGTTTATCCATTCTTTTGCTTCTTACCCCTACGTCTGACTATAGACAATTATGCTTGCAGGACACAAGGAAAATTTTCTATACTATCAAAGGACTACTAAATTAAACGACCCCTAGTACCTTCCCTGAAAGCGATATTGCTTAAGTTCCTTCCTCAATTCACGTTCTATATGACTACCAACTTTGAAATCCAGAACGCATTTCGCTCTGAAGTTATCGCAGTTTGTGACCGACGGACAGGCATAAGGTAATTGGAAACTTTTTCATGTGATCTAAGGACCCTGAAGCGTAAGGAAATGAAGAATCTCGGAGTACAAGTAATCATTCAGTCTATTAATACTAAATAATTTTATCACTTTCATAATAATAACGTGATCGAAGATAATTAATAAAATTGAACTATTTCTCTTAGAAGTCATTTTAACTGTGTCATATAAGTATACTTATGGGCTTATTTAAATAAAAGTTACTGTTTATACAAAGATCTGCCAAATGTCTGTGTAAATGATGATAAACAATATACCATTAAGAATATAAATCAAAAATTATGACGCAATTTTGTACACTCAGTATCAGGGAATGTGACAGGTCACACCCACCCATGTAAAGACTGGTATGTAGTGAACAGTTTTAAGTTTGTGGTATTCCTTGCTTAAACAGTGGTGTAACACTAGGTAGTTTAAGTGTTTAAAAAAACCTACGTTGCCCAAAATCTTTGTCGTAAGCAATGGTGTAAAATCTGACCATGTCTTAAATAATCGGGCCACTGAGAGGCGCGACAGTCGGTGACTGTCACCTTTTCGGTTAAAACCAATATTTCTAAGGATAAATTTTAGACGGTCGTCAGTTTGATCCTAGCTTCATGTCGCGTCGATTTTATAGCGTGTATCTTTCTAAACGGGCCACTTTCGATTTCAATAGTCAGTTTGGAGCGCCGAATTGTTCACGATGGTGTCTAAGTAATGGCCCTTTATTTCGACTTTATTTTTAGTCAAGGAAACGTGTCATAAAACGTATTTTAATGAAGTTAGACATCAAAAAAGTTTCTGGTGCTGATGGAATACCCGCTATACTGCTCAAAAAAAAAGCGCGGGCAAACTAACATCAGTTTTCGGTAGTTTTTTCCAGCTTTTCAACAGAAAGGGAATATTTCATTTCCGCTGGAAATGAGCTGTAGTTTAGCCGATACCAAAAAAAGGCAAGAAGACCATGCTAAATAAATACCGACCAGTCACACTACTTTCAATAATTATGAAAAAGGCTATCAATCAGCGTCTTCTAAATATTATTAGCGACCATCGCTTTTGTAGGCAAATATCAACAGGAAATCTTCCAACTTATGTCACACATAATTGGAACAATGCAATTAAATATTTTGGAGAATCTCGAGCGGTTGCAGTTGATATTTCCAAGGCATTCGACCGTGTTTGGCATGACGGACTGTTGGCTAAGCTACGCTCTTACGTATGATTGAAAGGTTTTGTTTATGGGTCTCATGTTTCATTCGAGAGCATTCTTTACGAGTGGCAGTCGACGTATTTCTTTCTAATACCTACAATCAACGCCGATATAGTCCAAGGCTCCGTACTGTCTCCTACTGTTTTTCTCATTTATATTAACGAGCTGCTGGAAATGGCCAGACATCCAACCTACAGCTTTGCAAATGACACTACACTCAAACATCGGCTACTCGTGCAAATATTTACAGACAGAAAGGACTCGTTCAACTTAACAAAGATTTGGAAGAAATTCTATCTCAAGGTGACAGTAACCAAGTAGAAAATTTAACGCTACAAAACCCCATAACTCAATTGTACAGAAGTAATTAATGTTAATTCTGTACAAAGCTCAAATTAGACCAACGATGAAATATTGCTCTCATTTTGAGGCTCTGCTCCCAAACATACACTGCAGTTGTTGGATTCTATTCAGAAGAGAGTTGTTCGCCTGACTGGAGATCCAGAACTCACCAGTAACCTTAATTCTATGAAATATCGAAAACCGGTTGGCGACTTGAGTTTATTCTACAACCATTTTTATGGAAAGTGTTCGTCGCACATACAACACACCGTATGAGGTTCAGCTGGTCACTTCTCGTACAATCGTTTTCAAACAGTCTTTTAAACAGAGAACCTCATTCTTCTGTAAATCGGTTTTCCGCATGCGGGTCGCTCCTGTAGCGGTTCTGACCGATAGTGTTCTCTCTCTCTATTCGTTTCCTCAGTCTTGAGGGTCGTGATCTCTATGGAATGACTTCACTGTTCTGTTCACTATTTCTCTCCATTTCTCTCGATCTTCTGCCAAGTGCAACGATACATGGAGTGGTTGATCCATAACTTGTTTTATTTGATCTGACCATCTTGTTGGCGAACGGCCTCTACTCCTTTTACCCTGGACCTCTCCCATTATTATTAGCCGGTCTACATTATTGCCTGGCCTTCTAGCTACATGTCCAAAATACTGAAGAATTCTTTTCATGCATAGTGATGATAACCTTACAGTTACATTTAGTTCATTCAGTATAGATTGATTAGTTCTTCTGGCGACAGACTTATCGACTATCATCAGCTTCGTTTTGCCCGTATTTATGGTCAGACCTAGTTTCTCACTTTCTTGCTCTATCCGATTTAAGAGTGTAGCCATCTCTTCCTCGGTCGCTGCAAATATGGTGGTATCATCAGCGTAACGCAAGTTGTTTATTCGCTCACCTCCTATTAGGATTCCACCATCCCATTCATTCAACGCATTTCTCATTATAAATTCACCATAAACATTAAATAATGTAGGAGACAGAACACAGCCCTGTCTTACACCTCGTCGAGGATGAAACTGATTGGATATTGTATTGTCTATTCTCACCACTGCAGTGCTGTCCAAGTAGAGGTTTTTAATCAGTTTAATCAGATTATAAGGAACACCCATTTGCTCTAGTACCTCCCAAAGCTTTTTCCAGTTGACAAAATCAAAAGCCTTATTATAGTCTATGAAGCACATTACCATAGACACATTATACTCTCTACATTTCTCTATCAATTGTCTTATGTTAACAATCTGATTTCTTGTGCCTCGTCCTTTAACGAATCCCGCTTGTTCTCTAGAGATTTGTTGGTCAACATAATACCTTAAACGATTATTTATGATATGTAGCATTACCTTACTTGGATGTGATAATAGAGATAATGTACGATAATTACTACATTTACGGGTAGAGCCTTTCTTATGTAGTGGTATTATTATAGAGGTCGTCCAATCTTTCGGCCATATTCCAGTTTTCCAGATGTTATTACATATTTTATAGATCATCCCCACTGTGTCATGATCTAGTTCCTTAAGAATATCTCCCGTGATGTCATCGTAGCCAGGTGCCTTATTGCTTTTCAATTTCTTAACAGCATCCTCTACTTCACTCCTCATTATTTCAGGTTCTTGCTGCGTGGTATTGATCTGTTGGTGTATGTCTTGTTCCGATAGTGTTAGTACTTAGTTATAATAATAACCTTAATTCCTAATGTAAAATTCTCACAACAAAACTAGAACATTAATAAAAAAATAACTGGCCAAGTTCAAGTCGGACTTGCGCAATTAGTGATCCGTACGTTGATGGCTTTTAAACTAAAATTTTTTGTTAAGGAGGTATAAAATGATAATTGACTTGAAAAAACACACCCCAAATGAGTTTTCAACAAAGTTTGTTTCCGATTTTTGTTGAAAACTGATGACCTTGATATTTTTGTTTTTTTTATATACCAGATAAATTAGTAAAGGTAATGCACTCGTGATAATTTTCGTT
Organism: Pachyrhynchus sulphureomaculatus; assembly: GCA_019049505.1. Taxonomy (NCBI): domain Eukaryota; kingdom Metazoa; phylum Arthropoda; class Insecta; order Coleoptera; family Curculionidae; genus Pachyrhynchus; species Pachyrhynchus sulphureomaculatus. The sequence continues at coordinate 145,925,793 of CM032454.1, read as the reverse complement.
TAATTTACACCCTGTGAAGATTATTCCAGAATTTTTGGCAAGAAGGCAGAGAAAAGTGTGCGCAAGTACATTATATATATTTTTGAACTCGTGTTTTCACAAGCTTTTATTTGACACCCGGTAAATTTTTTTTTCACCCCCCAAAACAAACCCTTTAAGTCAAAATTTAACTTTCAAAACTACACGGCTCTCATATCAACTCCTATATTAGTGCCAAATTTCAACTTTCTGTCATGTAGGGTCGGAGAAAATCGGGTGGACAGACAGACATCGAAGTGATCTTATTGTGTTTCTCCGTACAGAACACAAAAAAGCAAATAAAAAAGACCATTTATGTTTAAAAAAAAACTATGCTATGTAGAATATTTATTACTAGATAACTGCTTATTTCAACGATATTTTTTCAACTTTTTTTTCCGTTTTGCGGTTTTCACAATAATAAACGAGATTGGACCGTAGTATTAAATAATGTATATAAAAAAGTAGGAATCGTACATGCTACGATAACGAAGTCTTAAAATCAGAAATAGCTTACATTACATTAATGGCAAGTGATTCCATAAAAAGTCAAGCTATCTTTTAACGGACTTTAGCTATTATAAAGAAAAAAATCCACCGGCGGCCTTATATATCACCAAATAATAATAATTCCATCGTCATTTTCTTAATTTGCACATTGTAGCGGTGGATCCACATCCAAATCAGCAGCAAACACATATTCTTAGCGTTGGCTCGAAAGAAATTCCTGAGGTAAGCCGAAGTGAATTGGAAACTGCTTTAAAACAGATGAAGAATTAGAAATCTCCAGGGGAAGGCGAGTAACATCCGAAATATTGAAAATGGGAGGAAATGAACTTTGTGAAGCCATACGAATATTACTTAACAAATGTGATGAAGAACAAAGAATACCTATACATTGGCAAAACAGTGAGGTCATACTCTTATTTAAGAAAGGCGAACACAAAAACCTTGAAAATTATCGCCCCATCAGCTTGTGATCGCATTTGTACAAGTTTCTTACTAAAATTGTCACAAACCGTCTAACAAATAAGTTCGATGACTACAAATCAGTCGAACAGTCGGGCTTTCGCAAGGAATTTGGAATAATAGATCATATCCAGACGCTCCGCCTCTTAATAGAAAAAGTGACTGAATATAATATTAAGCTGCACCTAGCTTTCATCCATTATAAGAAGGCTTTTGACTCCCTGGAACACTGGGCACTTATGCTCATGCCAGAATAGACTCAGGATATGTCGAAATCCTAAAATTCATACATTAAAATGCGACATTAACAGTTAAATTAAATAAAGATTGAAAAACAGAACATAAAGATCAAGAAAGATGTTAGGCAGGGTGACACAATTTCACTAAAATTGTTTACCCCGGCCTAGGAGGTTATATTTAAAAGTCTTGAGTGGGAAGAGAAGGGAATTAAAATCGATGGCATATATTTACATCACTTGCGATTCGCAGATGCTGTAGTACTGATTAGCGAAGATCAAGAAGAACTCAAAATCCTGATAGAACAACTTAATCAAGTTTCCCAGAAAGTTGGACTCGAGATGACCATCAAGAAAATAGAACTTCTAAGCTCACAACACACAAAACTTAAGATCAGCATGGAAGAGGTCGAGAGAGTGGAAGAGTATATATACTTGGGGCATAAGATTAGATTGAATAAGGACAATCAAACAGCGGAAATACCAAGGCGAATTGGTCTCAACTGGACTGCAATTCAAAAACTGGAATTCACTCTAAAAAACAAACATATCTCCATGACCTTAAAAAGAAAAGTGCACGAGAGCTGCAAGCTTCCAGTAAGTATATATGGGCTAGAAACTATGACCCTTACAAAAAATAGTCTTTGCCGACTCTAACGTACTCAACTCAATAAAGAAGCTGCAGATTATTTCTTATATGGGTAATTCTGCTGGCAGCAAATAGATTACCCCTTTTTAAAATTAATTTTTAGACTTATCGGAGTGACAATTTTAAGCCCTTATCTACTGCTTTAAGACGTCATCATACTTAAAGCCATTGTTTTCGAGTATATGGCTTGTGAAAGCATTGAATCAGAACCAATGATTTTAAATGGGACAACACCCAGCGACGGTACGCCGCCACATACGAACTCGATAATGAGGTCAGCATAAAAGTATACTTAAGTGCCGTTTCCCATGGATCACACTGTCCCATTTAAAACTATTGCTGCAGCTGGACACCTTTCAGATGAGCCATCGTGTCACTAACAACAATGATGCGCCGCCATCTGATGGCGCGACTGAGTGGTGAAACGGCGCTTAATCTAGTGGAAGACGTTTGTTCTAACTTCTTCGAATACCTTAAGATCTTGAAGACAGGAGAGCCTCAATAATTTAAAAACCGCTGATTCCAGAGGACACCACTGGTTTTAATTACGTTTGTACTATAGGTGGTTCACATGCTCTTTTAAATATGTTGCTATTTGTTTTGATAAAGGAGAAAGTTTTTTTTCAGATGTTTTAACCAAGGCTGTAAAAATTTTTTATTTTATTAAGTCACCTGCGTTTCAAAACATGTAGAAAAATATTTATTCACACCTTCAGGGCTTATTAGGAAATAACCCGTTTGACATTTAAACGTTGTTAAAAGCAATGTATGAGTTTATAATAATATTTAATGTTAGGAGTGTAGTGGTACTAATTTAGCATTTATATATTTTTTAATATCTTTGCCAGCTGCATTTTTATAGTTTAAAACTTAGCTGCTATTCACGACAAGAAGATAATCTCAAGAAGATAATATCAAGAAGATAAAAATAACACAATGTCCAATACACAGCCACTTTTGTTGTAATGTTTTTCAAATAGCAACAGTTGACTAATCTGATACTGATTTTATTATTTTCTTTCTTTCTGTGGTCATTATATCTCAATCTGGGTGTTTGGTTTGTTAGATTTTAGAAAATATATTTATGTTTTTCTCTTTAACTATGTGCTTAGAAATCCCTACGTTCATGTGTAAAAGTAGGAACTGCAAGATTTTTTCGGGTACTGACTAAGTTATTATTAATAAAAAAAATGCTCTATTTTTATTTTACTTCAATCAGTATTATGGGCAGATACCTGCAAATGGTAAAAATAATCATTTTGAGTGTTTCATACGGAACACTATAGGATTACTTTGGTTATGTGTCTGTATGCCCATCTGTCCATCTGTCACACCGAAACATATTGACACAAGTTGATATTTGGCTCAAATATAGGAATTGATGGTTCAATCAGAGCCGTATAGTTGTGAAAGTTAAATTTTGACTTAAGGGGTTAGTTTTGGGAGATGAAATCGGAAGTGAAAAATTTTTTTACCAGGTCATCGAGTGGGGTGTCAAATGAAAACTTGCAAAAACATGAGTTCAAAAATATATATGATATTTGCGCACACTTTTTTTGTATTATTTTTAAAAATGGCCAAAAAGTCTTGTCCACCTATCCTACCTCGAAAAGTACTGACCAAAAAATTTTGAAAAAATTCTGGAATGTTCTCTATAAGGTATAGATTGAACGAAAATTACCACGAGTACATTACCTTTGATAATTTATCCAGTATATAAAAAAAAAATTTCAAGGTCATCAGTTTTCAACAAATATCGGAAAAAAACTTTGTTGAAAACTCATTTAGGGTGTGTTTTGTGAAGTTATTGATAATTTTATACCTGTGTAACAAAAATTTTTATCTCAAAAGCAATCACCGTACGGATCACTAATTGAGCAAGTCTGACTTGGACTTGGCCAGTTTTTTTTTCTTTTTTCAAAGCTTTTGAAATTCCACTTTCCACTCATCTCACTAAGCTTCTTCATGTATAAAATGTAAAATGTATACCAATTTACTTTTTCATTTGATAAATATATATTCATATATACACCGAATCGCTCTATCTTTATTAGCTATGTCCCCAGAAATGATAAAAACACTTATTTTACAATATTAACAAAGCTGATAAATTCCATAATACTGTAAAATTAGCTAATACAGAAAATAGAGATTTTGCAACGCTTGTTTTTCACATACCTTTGTCCTTATCGTTATCTCAAGCATGCGCAGTATTAACGCGAAGGAAAAGCAAGGTTAGGTTAGTATTCATCTTCTATAAACCTAGGGGATTTTTTCATTCATTTTATTATTTCTATCACTTCCTTCGATATTTCCAAGGTAATACGAATGTGCGATAAATAATATTTAATTTGAAATTAGCACTACACATACTGTAATGCCATTGTGCCAAAAATTGCAGTATCTCAACATGACCTGAACACTAATTAGCTGTTGTCAGTGTTATTTGATTATCATTTCAATTATACTGTATTTTCTTAGTGGTTTGTATACCTAAGTAGGAAAAAAAAACAGGCCCGATTAAAATAGCCATAAGAATAACGAACTTCAAATAACCTCTCTTATAAGTTCCTAAATAAAGGAAATCATTATCCTTAATAAAAGTTTCTCTTATTTTGATTCAATACTGCGCAAGATCCAAAAGATGGGTGTATGCTTCAAATAATGATAACAGCTGAGTCTTTTGTAATAATCTCTTCCCTTTACTACTGGGCAAGCTCCAAACGGTGGGCGCATGATTCAAATAAAGATAAAGAGAGTGGCCTATCAAAAGAAGCTTATATTAAATAAATATTTTTTTTAGACGGACAGTACATATATTTCTAAATAAAAAAATAAATGCTGCCAATGCTATTACGAAACGCTGAATTAACATTTCTAGTATCATTTAACAAATGAGTAAAAGAAGTTAATAATATGGTAAATGAACAATATCACGCTGTCCACCATATATATATATTATATATATATATATATATATATATATATATATATATATATATATATATACATATATATAAAATCACATTACACGTGTAGAATTGAACATAATATTTGTACAGCACTAGTTAAAAAAAAAATGTTCGAAAACGTCTGGTAAATACTTGCACAATCAAATTTACTAAATTCAGTAATTGAAAGGAATCAATGTTATGAGGAATTTCCTCATAAAATTTGATATAGTTTGAGAACAAACATATACAGACAATTCAAATTTTAAATATTATATTTCTGATATATTTACTTTTAAATAGTAAGCTAAACAACTGAACAAATTGACACTGATACAATACAATACATGAAGAATATTTATTCTCATTAATTATTGCTTTTCTACTAAATAAAGGAAATTTTCTTTTCATACTCTCCATTAATTTCTGCACAATTTGATATTTCTGAACTTCTACTTCTATGCTGTCCAGTTTTAAAAAAAATTCTTAAAGAAATTTAAGAATTTTAGTTTCTTCTTTAACATATTTTTAGTGTTCCGTCTGGAATACTTATAAGATCACTTCAGTGTCTGTCCGTTCGTCTGTCTGTCTGTCACACCCGATTTTCTCAGAAACTATTTGAAATAGAAGGTTGAAATTTGACATTAATATAGGAACCGATGGCCCATCAAAGCTGTGTAATTATTAAAGTTAAATTATGACTTAAAGGTTTAGTTTTGGGGGGTGAAATAGGAGCTTGTGAAAACACGAGTTCAAAAATATATATAATGTAATACTTGTGCACACTTTTCTTTGTATGTTTTTTTAAAAATTGGCAAAAGTCGCTGTTCCCCCCCTATCTTGAAAAGTACTGATCAAAAATTTTTTAAGAAATTCTGGAATATTTTCCACAGGGTGTAAATTGAACGAAAATTATCACAAGTGCATTACCTTTAATAATTTATCTGGTACATAAAAAAAAAAACTAAAATTTCAAAGTCATCAGTTTTCAGTACAAATCGGAAACAAACTTTGCTGAAGACTTATTTGGGGTGTGTTTTGTGAAGTTATTGATTATTTTATACCTCCGAAACAAAAATTTTTATTTGTAAAAGCAATCAACATATGGAACACTAATTGTGCAAGTCTGACTTGTACTTAGCCGGATATTTAATAAAGCAGAGTACAAGTAGTGAGCAGAGTTTTGATGTTCATGTTAGGTGAATTCAGGTTTTTGGGGATGTAAGGAATATTGTGGTTGTAGTCACTGTATTATGGCTTTTGCATAATGTGCCATTGCTAAATCTGGCCAAAACACAACTTCCTGAATAAGCCTTTTGACAAATGTCAGTAATACAAACATTTAATGATGTAGATTTCTTGATTAATAGTTCCTTTCTCAAGAAATGATTTACTGCAAACACCAAATTGACAGATAGCTTGACAGACAAACACCTGGGATATACATTTTTCTAAAGCAATTTGTTTTACATTATCTGGAACATTCTCCATCCCTTACGGTGTGGCCCTGATGGTGTTAAAATTATATTTAAAATACGATTTTCAGATGCCCTCATCAAGAGAGCATACAATTACTGTACCCTATAGCAACAGTTTCTTGTTTGGCAATATGTTTTGCCGTTTCTTGTTCTCTATATGTTTTAAAACTATTTCCCTTCTTAACTCTTTCTCTCGAACTGACATTGTTCAGTTTGATCAAATTTTACATCTTCAGAAATAAGAAAAAATGATTCTTGAAGCTTTGCTACGTACCCGCCCAAGATTTCCCATCATACTTCTTCACACCTTAAACTTATATAGGTCATTGAACAAAGTCAATGACCACAAACTTGTTTTGACTTGCAATATATAGCTCATCAATCACAGTATTAATTTTATAATGAATCTGCAATTATTTTACTCGTAGAGGAACTCTACGAACGTCAAATTAGTCGATGAGGCTGCGAACTACTCCATCTAGGTCATAAACAGCTGCCTGAAACCAACTGCAACTGAGAAACTCTACCCTATTTCAGGAATTCCACTGTCCAAAATCAGAGAGAAATAGCAGTTGAGGTAGAAAGAGGTAAACAGAACAATGATATGTGACATCCAATGTATGGACAAGATCCAGAAAGAACCAGATTAAGATCTAGAAGTTTCCTTGCCATGACCCACCATGATTTGCTACCCCAAGCAGCCCAACTGGATAGGTGTAAAAACACAGCACCATCAAACTTCTAGAGCCTATAGAAAAAATAAGTGCTGGGCCTGTATGAAGAACCCCTAACAGGCTTCGGATAGGTGTAAGTGGCTGCAAGGAACAGAAAATGGGGATACATCAATGAGAAAATACATTGTGAGTGCGGGCGCAACACAATAGCAACATCATCTACTCCATTGCCCAAATGTCATAACAACTTTCACATCAGAGGATTTTTTCCTAGCAAATGATAAAATGATAATTTTATTTTTTTATTTTATTTTATTAATTAAGAGGCAATGCCCAATTTTAAAAACAATACTATAAAATATTTTAAGACGACAATAAAGTAAAAAAGAAAATTTTAGAATAAGAATGAGGGAAAGAGAAAAAAGAAAATTATAATAATAATAATAAAAATAGAAAAGGAAATAATGACTGTAACAATAAGTAACAAAATGCACATCATACTCCACACAACTGTCTATAAAACACAGATCTTCCAACGAAAAAGTCCAGACTGGGATGCTCATTGGCAAGGTGACATGACCTAGATACAAAATTATTGCATCCGTAGTTGGTACTGTGGGATGGCACAATAAAAGTGTGCCTTGAACAGGCCACCTTGGAAGGTACATGCAGACCAATTCTGTCCAGCAGAAAGGGACAATGGTAGTTACAATGGAGAATATTATAAAGAGATCGATAGCAACTCTGCGATCTTGTAGAGTTTAAATGTGAAGCTCGGATTCTATCTGAGGGTAGGTAAGCTCAGGTCTATTGATCTTAAAGGCAATGTATCTCAGAAATTTGTGCTGCACTCTCTCAATGCATTGAACGTGAGTACCATAGCAAGCTCAATACTGAAGAGGAAAAATATAATAGCGACTGGAGAGGGAAAATATACTGGTGAATGGACACAGAAAGTAAGAAAGTACTCATGAATTCACATGCACCAAAACCACACAGAACTTTATGGAATGATCTTTATTATGTACAAAAAAAAATTGCAATAGCAATAAATTTACATCTTTGAAATATAAGAACAAAATTTATGTTTGGAAATGTTCAGATCTAACTTATTAGACAAACATCATTCATCAATATTGTTCAGTTAATTCTGTCGAAAATGAGTAATTGCAATTAGGCCTTAAAGGGATCAATTATAAATAGAGTGGATAAAACAATAAATGAATTTATCTGATCTAAACAACATGATCATAATAAGGTCGCACCTACATGTAAAAAAGCAAAAGGCCTTAGGAAACCCGTAGAAAAACCAATATTTGCAAGTTCATTTAACAAAATTATATGGTCAATTCTGTTGATAGCCTTCAAAAGATCAGTATAAATTACATCAACTCATATTCTTTAATCCATCAATTCACCAATAAATCATTGTTAGGTTTGAAATTGTGGATTTTTTCCAAGAATACATGCTGCACAGAAATTAGTCTACAGTTGTAAACATTCTGTGGACTATCTAATGTTATAACTGGACGGACTTTCATCAACTTAATATTTTTGGAAATACTGACAACTTAATAATCATATTAAACATCTGTAATATGTTTTGAGATAATCATTATTTATTAATTTAAGCTGTATGCATATAAAAATAAACTGAGGAATGCACAGTATTAATATTCAAAGAGATTTCAATTTTTGCTTTAACGAATTACATAAATACTTTTCTTCTAAATATACATGGTATTTTGTTATTTAGGTCTGTGTTTTTACCAGGGAATAATACTTAATAAATTAAATCATTTAGTAAAGGTAAACTTTGTATGCAGTGCGGCAAGAGAAATTATTTTAAAATATTACCTCCTATTGTACCGAGTTAGCACCTAGACCTTATGATGTCAGTTGTATCTATAAATTTTACTGAAAATAGAATTGTGAACAAAACCTTAACAGCATCAAGAATTTGTGAGAAAAAAATTTAACAAATTAGCTTGTATAATGTATTAAAAGGATCTTTTCTTCTTTCTTTTGATCGATCTTTCACCTCCACAGCTCAATACAGATTTACATTCTTTAACTATAACTCTATAGATATATTGAAGTAGATACTATGATATTAAAAAGCTTATTAGAGGGTAAAAAAACCTCAAAAAGTCACATCTTTGCCGTTTCACTTTTCTATAGATAATATTTGGTAAAGCAATTTATTTTAGAGACTACTATATAACCTGTTTAGAAAAAATCTCAACTAAAAAAACTCCTTATATATCTTACGAGCTATGACAACAATCCTGAGTCTACATATAAATCACTGGGCATTATTAAGAATGGCACATTCGAGGTCATATGTTAAAATCTGGTTATTTCTCATTAGTTGAAGGAGGCATTCAATCTCTGACCAGTCACTAATGTAATTTCTCAATTATCACTATTTTTGGTAAAATATAAATATATAACTATATAAATATATATATAAATATATATAAATTTATATATATATATATATATATATATATATATATATATATATATATATATATATATATATATATAATATATATATATATATATATATATATATATTATATATATAAATATATATATATATATATATATATATATATATATATATATATATATATATATATATATATATACATACATACATTTTAAAATATTTGAGAATGCACCTTGGTTAACCAAACCATAAATCTAATCAAAAAAACCTGCCGTGAAATTTGGGATCCACTATTAAAGGTAAGCTTAATTAATAGTCTCTTCCTATCACTAGCTAGATCTGTTCAAATTTAAGTTATTATATTAGAGACATTATCTATTTATTGTTAGTTTGCTTAATAAAATTAGTATATTTGGCAGGATATAAATGGGACCACAATTTTACAAGACTGCAAACAAAAGAGCACAGAAAAGATGTTTATATCAATCAGAATTGGGCAGGAATAACAACCAACCCCAACAAGTCGGGTTAGTAAAAACATCTTTTCTGCTCTTCTTTGTTTACAGTATTGTTAAGTGGTATTCCCCTATAATTACAAACATGAATAGCAATCAGAATTTAGTAGGATTTATAATTCAGAAAATTAATCATATCAAATACTAGGAGCAATAATCTTCTCATGCTCTTTTGTTCACAGTGTTGTAAAATGGAGTCCCCCTTATTTACAAACCAATCGTGAATAAATATCTACTTATTGTTAATTTGCCTAATAGAATAGGTATATGAAAGAAAATAACAGTACATTACTTATTACTTTTTTAGTTGAGATCATCACAACAACCAAAAAGTGGTACATATAAAAATTTTTCAAAAACATATATTATATATCTTGAAGAATTCAAGTGGTTCATTTCTCATTGCTATTATTTACTGTAATTTACACGAAGATACTATAATAAAAAGTGAAATGGTAAATGATACGGCAGTTAACTGTTGTTCTAGGTATGCTTAACAATTTTTACTTACCATTTCTAGAGACATCTAACTCAACTAAATGCTCAAAATTTTGAATATCAGGAGGAAGTCTATGTATTTCATTATCACTTAATCCTAGTTTCCGTAATCTCTGGAGACGAAAGAAATTCTGAAAAATATTAATAAATATAACTTATGATCAGTACCAAAGAGAAACAGGTAAAATACCTTTGGAAGATCTCTGATATGGTTGGCGTCAAGTAAAAGTTCTTCTAAGCTCCTCGAATAACGTAAAATATCCTCGGGAACATTAGGAAGAGAGCAATGTCTCTTATCAACATACTCAACTTGCCTGTTACAGCCCTTAAATATTGGTATACAACGAAACATTGCGGCTAGCTTTTATTCCAGCACATATTTTAAAATCAAACAATAAAATATATCCACTAAATTGGTCACTTTAATAAAAATATTAAACAAAACACGAAAAACTTTTGCTTTATTTCGTACAGTCACCTATCTAGCACCACTCAGCCACCACTCCCGCTAAACTGTAAAAGCAAATTCCCTAGAAAAAAATAATTCTTGTCAAAAAGCAGATACACCAACGTAACGAAGTGAAAATAGGTGCGTCATCAAAAATATTATTCAGCAGATGGCACCACACTTCAAACCATTATTTCCAGTGGCGGGTGTAAATATTAGAGAGTTATTGCAGTAAGGAGCGTAAACCTTAATAGTGGTAAATGGACATGATCCGATTATTTCAATAATCCGATCAAGATCAAGCAAACTTGTTAAGTTTAAACGAAATTACATAAGGTGCTTCGTTCAAATAGATGACTTCACTTGTAGTACGTGCCGCCATATGTTGCAATCTAGCAGCATCAGAAGCGATACTACAAGTGAAGTCAACTATTCGAATGAAGCACTTTAGTTAATTTCGATCAAATTTAATGAGTTTGCTTGATCGGATAATTATTAGAATAATCGAATCGTTGTCTATAGTTGTATATGTCTAAAGCATAGACATAGAGGATGGACTGAGTGTTCCGTATCCCGCTGTGAAGTAAATATGGAAGCAAAAGTGTGGGAGAGATAAAGCGAATGAGCGGCCAGTATCTATCTCTTTCTAGAATGCCGGTAAGCTACTGCGCTCTCGAAAATAATATTTCTAAGTGTTCTATTTGAACTAAAATTGGGTGAGGGCTTTTCTCGCCTTGAATTCCGTCTCGGGGTACTGCGCCTTGTTTATTAGAGGCCTACAAAAGAGAGACAGGTATTCGCCGCACAGTCGCTTTGTCTCTTTCTAGAGAGTGGTCAATTTTGTGAGGTTAATCTCAGTCCCTCCCCTATGTCTATGGTCTAAAGGATGAAATTTTTTATCGACTCTTAATACCATTGCAACCAGCTTGGACATGGAAGTTATGTTATTTCGTTTAAAGATACGCAATTAAAATTCAAAAAGGAGGGCTTTACATTTCAAGGGGAGATGGCGGGAGTAATCTATTCAAATGAACCACCTCATACAATTTTGATTGAACTTCATAAGTTCATTTGAATGCAAAATTATATTTTGACTCTTCATTCTTTGTAGATTACTTCACTGTTGTTTAAAGCGTTTTCAGTTTTTTATTTTCTTTGCAGTATAATGAAGTAGCTACAGTAAAAAATAATAAAACATGTGTAACTGCATGTACAAAACAAAAGTATGTACTTACAGCTTAAACAAACTTATAAACATGTTAGATCCTTAACTTTATTTAAATATCATTTACATCATACAGACTGCCGCTGTAGCTTATTGTAGAAATGAAATGTTTCCGATCAGTTGCTCTATTGCTCAATCCTGCTATCTTAAGGATAGTGTTTTGTTCTCTTCCTGTTTTAAACTTAATGACGTAGATCATAGGCGTAATTAGTCTCTGAGTTGGGGACAGCTTTTCAAAATTCAAAATTCCATTAATGGAGAAAAAAAATTGTATCTATAATTTTGTAGGTCCTCAAGGATCTGGGGGGGAGGGGCAGCTGCCCTTTCCTGCGCCCTCCCTGGCTACGCCCATGACGTAGATACGCATCTTGTTAAATGGTTTGAAAAATATTAGTTTGAATTCCTGCATTAGTCATTTATGTAACCAATTGGCCTAAGATTTAGCTAGAAACACCATTATGAAGTTTTGCATGTGGTGTCAACCAACCAGTACTCTCTTGTTATATATGTTATATTAATATAGAAGTATCTGATCAAAACAGATTGCTACATTATCTTTAAAAAATACGAAATTATCTACATATGTGGTTTCTAAAGTCCATTAGATTGTAATTACACCTTCAAAGAAAAAACTTATATCTTCTATCTCAGTTAAAGGTTATAATACCACAAAACAGGTAACAGGTTAGCTCAGGTTATTTGGATACCTATTTGCTGTAACTAAGGCCATCAAACTTTTTTTTTAAGTTTCATATACATTCTGTCATTTTTATGTAATTGGACTAAGACTTGAGGCAGTTTATAAAATTTCAGAGTCAACTATGATGAAATTATATAAGTACAAGTGTAGTCAAATTAGTTTTCGAAAAGTTAATATATTTTAGACTCTTAGGTCAGTAAAAACTCTTAAAAGCTTTTAAACATACATTATGAAATATTTGAAATTCAATCCATTTCCATAGTCGATGTGTCGATACAAGCGCCATCTTTAGGTGAAGTATTATTAGCCTCGTTTTTTAAGAGTAGGTTAAGGGATAGATATTTGTTATATACAATTTGTACATAGTTATAATAAAATAATTAACGTAGAAAATAATTTTCACATTTGTAAATTTGGCCGTTGTATAAATAAACATTTATTACTTTATTTCAATATTTTAAAACTCGGAAACCAGTAGCGCCATCAATAGTTAAAAAGAGTTCCGTACGTTAATTGCTTTTAAAGTAAAAATTTTTGTATAAAATAATCAATGACTTCACAAAATACACCCCAAATGAGTTTTCAACAAAGTTTTTTTTAATCTTGATTGAAACCTGATGACCTTGAAATTTTTGTCTTTTTATATACTAGATAAATTATTAAAAGTAATTTTCGTTTAATCTACACTCTGTGAAGAATATTCCAGAATTTTTTAAAATTTTTTGATCAGTACTTTTCGAGGTAAGGGGGGACAGCGATTTTTCGAATTTTTTTAAAAATAAGACAAAGAATAGCGTGCGCAATTATTACATTATATATTTTTTTGGATTCGTATTTTTACAAGCTTTCATTTGACACCCCACCTGGTCAAAAAAAAAAAACAATTCACTTTCGAATTCATCCCCCAAAACTAACCCATTAAGTCAAAATTTAAATTTCAAAAACTACACGTCTCTGATGAGGCCATCAATTCCTATATTAGTGACAAATTTAACTTTCTATGTCAAATAGTTTTGGAGAAAATCGGGTGTGACAGACAGACAGATTTACAGACAGACACAGAAGTGATCTTATAAGTATTCCGTACGAAACACTAATAAGAGTTCTTACTGTCATCTTAAAATAACAGTTTAAAATAAAAGATTTTTTCATTATATTTCAATCTCAGCATGGCCTCCAAAATTTGAATGATCAATAAAATTAATTCAAAATTGTTAAGTACAATTAAAATTGTATCAGTATAAATATATTTAGATATTTATTTCATAAAATGATTAACCATTTCTTAATAGATAAAAATAAGAAAAGCGAGTCCATAAATTATGGCGCAAGAGCTAGGTGAGGTTATTTTATAAACATACCTCCGCTACATATTTTCATCCCATTTTTCATTAAGATCAGTGGAAAATTCGTACGGAGAATCGAATATGCACAAGAGATTTGTTATTGATTTGATTAAACGAAAATAGGGAGATTTGAATGCAAAAATTGATCGTAATCCGTACTTAACGGTATTATATTGACATTATAATAACCTTGAAATACGATATTAGGCAATTTTGGAACAGTGTGTATGGAGTTTATATTGTTACCCAAATTAAATGTTACTAACAGGATTAAAATACATTAGTTTCCGTCTTAACATTTCCAAAATTCCCTTTTCTAAGCATCAGCAGCTAGTTCTTCTATTTTTTAATAGTGTTCCACCAGTATCTGCAACAATTTCATTCGTTGAAAACGTATTGTAAAAATGCTTTTAATAATTCGTTACTACCGTTTTATTATAAAGTCACAGTAGGTTTTAAGTCTTTGGACTGTCATATACTTGTACCTACAATCGCCAGTGAAAAATAATGTTCTGTCTAGCTGTCAACCTGACGTTTGTTTTGGTTTCTTGGGTGGAGACAGTTTGCCTGTAAAATTATAAAACTTATAGCTGGAAAATATAATTAATTAGTAATTTATGTTGTAATAATTTCTACATTCAACTTCCGAATTAAAGATTATGGAACAGCAGTTATATATTTTCAGCTAAATTTTCCCAGTTATTGTTATGGAAAACAAGTCTGCCAGGTAAACATTTAAAATCAAGATAATCTGGAATTTAATAAGTACATCATACTTAAACAAAATGTTAAATTAAGTACTAAAACTATTACCAAAAAGGGGTAGAAATGAGCCAAGCTAGTAACTATTTGTCAGATCAAGACAATATGTTAGACTCTGATACTTCAATAGAGCATGGGAAGCAAAAGAAATTTAGTTCTGGTTCCATCAGCGGAGATATGTCCAGACCAAAAGTGGTTACAGTAAAGCATCCAGAATCAAATAAATTAAAGCCAACTGCAAAGAAAAATAAACAGCCAATTCAAGCTGATCTAGATGTGACAAAGGAGTTTGTAAGATGCAAAGAGGAATGTTTAAAAAGACTAGATTTAAGTAAGTCAAATATTACTCAACTGCCACAAACTATTCGGGATTTGAATCATTTGTCAGAACTTTATTTGTATGGTAATAAATTGGTCCAGTTGCCTGCTGAAATTGGATGTCTAACAAGTTTACAAATGTTAGCATTAAGTGAGAATTCATTAACAAGTCTGCCAGATTCTTTAGAAAATCTTAAAAATTTAAAAGTACTGGATTTGAGACATAACAAGTTGAATGATATACCAGATGTTGTGTATAAATTGACATCATTGACAACATTATATCTTAGATTTAACAGGATCAGGTATGTTGGTGATGAAATAAGTAATTTAACAGCATTGACAATGCTTAGTTTAAGGGAAAATAAAATTAAAGAACTACCTGCTGGAATAGGTTGTCTAGTGAATTTGTTAACGTTTGATGTTTCCCACAATCATCTTGAGCATCTTCCTGAAGAAATTGGAAATTGTGTTAATCTCTCTACGCTAGATTTACAACACAATGAAATGCTTGATATTCCTGAATCTATTGGTAATCTTCAGCAACTAAATAGGTTAGGTTTACGTTACAATAGGCTTACTTATATACCTGCAAGTCTAAGTCAATGCCATGAAATGGATGAGTTTAATTTAGAAGGCAATGCAATATCACAACTTCCTGATGGGCTGTTGTCGAGTTTAAGTAAGCTAAGGAGCATCACACTTTCAAGGAATAATTTTTCTGCATTTCCTTCTGGTGGTCCCTCACAATTTACTGATGTAGACTCGGTTAACTTGGAACATAATCAAATTGATAAGATTCCCTATGGTATTTTCTCAAGGGCGAAGCATTTAACCAAGTTAAATATGAAAGAAAATCAGTTGACATCTCTTCCACTAGATGTAGGAACTTGGGTTAATATGGTGGAGTTAAATTTAGGTACAAATCAACTTACAAAATTGCCAGATGATATTCAGTGTCTTCAGACACTAGAAGTTTTAGTTCTTTCAAATAATCTTCTTAAAAGAATTCCACCGAGTATTGGCAATTTAAGAAAGCTGAGAGTTCTAGACTTAGAAGAAAATCGCCTTGAACAACTTCCAAATGAAATTGGTTACCTGAGGGATCTTCAAAGACTTATTGTTCAATCTAACCAACTTACGCAGTTACCACGTGCAATTGGCCACCTTACCAATTTAGTGTTTCTGAGTGTAGGTGAAAATAACTTAGGCTATCTGCCAGAAGAAATAGGTACCTTGGAGAATTTAGAATCTTTGTATGTCAATGACAATCCCACTCTGCACAATCTTCCATTTGAATTAGCTCTGTGTTCCAACCTTCAAATCATGAGCATTGAAAATTGTCCACTGTCTCAGATTCCGGCAGAAATTGTGGCTGGTGGACCATCATTGGTAATACAATATTTGAAAATGCAGGGTCCTTACCGAGCTATGTGATCTACGTAAGTGACAAGTTGTTTGTGTGATATGGTATAAAACTTGTCTGTAAATTACATATTATGTAAAAAATAAGTATATATACATAGATATGTATTTTCAATAATTTCTTTTATAAATATGTGCATACCAGCTAATACTTATCTATGTAAATAATTATTATTCTCCGAGACAGAATTTATTAAATACTTAATTTCTTTAAAAAATTTTTAATGTGACAAAGTTGATTGAAAATAAGTTTATCTGAAACTGAAGATAGGTGTTGATCTATTTATTATGGGAATTGTTTGATATTATTAGTCTATGGAAGCTTTAGTTAGTATAAGTTATTAGGTACTATAAGTAGTTATGATTTTTGTAGTTCTGTTGTGTTGATTACACATGATAGTATAAAAAGTTAAGTATTTTAAGTCTTTTGCTTTTTTTTTAGTCATTTAATCTTATTATACTGTGTTTCAAACCTAGTAACCTATTAGAGTTATTCAGAAAATAGCAATACATTTTTCTGGTAATTCTGGTCTCTCAAATTAATCCCTGTGAATTTAATTATAATTAAGTTATTCTTATTATTCTAGCCTGATTTCTGATGTTTTTTGTGTAATATATTAATTAGTTTTTTGTTAAAATCTGTGAAGATTATCATATTTTAGATTTTGGTAGGTCTGAGCTTCTTAATAGTACATTTTAAAACAAGGTGGCTTGCAGATTAATACCTTATTTTTATATTCTTTATCCAAAAATGGTAACTTGTGCCACCCGGATTCTGGTCACTTATGGATAAGCTGTGAGCTGATAGACTGAGTTAGAGAATAAACACCTAAGACAGGTATGTGCAGGCTATTTAGTTCTGGAATGTAACATTTAGAAAATGACTAAGGTCTAGAAGTATTTAACTTTAGATTTTGGGTATCCTACAAATGTCAAGAATTTTAAGCAGAACTCAAATACATAATTAAATATAGGGTTATCTATTTAATATTTTAAAGTTGCTGTCAGCTTCTGATTTGACAACATTGTATGTTCCAAAATATTTTTTTGGAAAGCATCCTGATGTTCAGAAACAAATTTTTTCTTGTTCATAGACAATTTTAACTGGATTGAAAACTCTCTGTATAAGTTGGGTTTATTATTAAAGTGCCATATACAATATTTAAAAACCTAATTTTTAAAAAAATAAGGAAAAACTTCTACAGCCAGATGCACTACAACGGAGTAAAAGTTAGACCAGGTCTTGTTGTTAGTTGACTATTGTTATTGACAGTGTAAGCTTTTGTATAATAAATATCACCGAATAAGTATTTTTATAGGAAAATTTGATATATTATCTGAAAGTTAAAGTCTTGGACCAGGTGGGAAATATAACAATTTTTTAGGAATTTCATACAATATGTCATTGTTGTTGGATAATCATAAATAGAAATGAATTTAATGATATTACACTGCACAGTCTCATAACTTTATCTGGCTTTCTGGTGCTCTTGTCCATTTAAACCTCTAGTTATCGAATTAGACTAGTGTTAAACTTAGACATTTTTAGTGAATCAGGCAGTAAAGGTTTTTTTATAAATGATTTTTGTGTGTTCTAATATATTTATTTAAAGAAATTAATACACTTTGTATAGGTACATACATACCAATTACCTTAATATATTGCCACATATTTTTCATCTTCAAAGTTAACAATTTTTCTTAGTGTTTTGTACGGAACACTTATGGAATCACTTCCGTGTCTGTCTGTCTGTCTGTCTGTCACACCCGATTTTCTCCAAAACTATTTGACATAGAAAGTTGAAATTTAGTACAAATATAGAAATTGAGCTGTATAGTTTGAAAGTTAAATTTTACTTTTTGGGGGGTGAAATTGGAAGTGAAAAAAAAATTTATTTACCGAGTCGTCGATGGTGTGTCAAATGAATGCTTGTGAAAACACGAGTTAAAAAATATATATGATATAATACTTGCGCACACTTTCCTTTGTATCATTTTTAAAAAATGGCCGAAGATTTCCGTCCCCCCACCCTAGCTCAAAAAGTATTGATCAAAAAATTTTGAAAAAATTCTGGAATAGTCTAAATAAAGAATAGATTGAGAGAAATTGTCACGAGTGCGTTATATTTGATAAAGTTTTGGTATAAAAAAAACTGTGTGGCATGACAGAATGGTGAAGGTTTGGAAAGTTGAGAATTCAACCGAATTAAAGTGTTACAAAATATCAATACATATTTGGTGCAATCAGTCATATCATGATAACTGGTAACCAACGGATAGGTACCGAGGACAAAATAATTTTATTTTATTCTTTATAACTAAACAAATCTTTAGGTAGTAAATATTTGTTTTAAACTTTTACTACTAGATTCTGGATTGAGCAAGATTCATTTATTGGCTATTAGATAGCTGATTTTTATTTTAAAGGTAATCACGGTACGGAACACTAATTGCGCAAGTTCAACATGCATTTGACCTTTTTTTTTTTAAATGATTTAGACAAATAAATTCATTATAACATAGACGAAAGAACCACTTATACTAATTCATATCTGTAATATTATTCAATTTGTAAACTGAAAGTATACCTAGAAATGCTGCTTACATCTTTTTTTTTGTAGAAAAATATGAATGGTTTGGTGTTTTGTTTGATATTTTAGGAAGTGTTTTATACCTAACAAGTTGCCCAATAAGACATAAATAATAAAAAAATACTTTCGAGTGATCTACACTCACACAATAAGTATGGGTATTCCATTAGGGATGTCTGACTTTTGATAGCTAATAGCAGCCATGTTGGTGGGCAGATGATTGACATCTGATGTCAGTTGTGTTTAGTAAGGTTTGCCATTCAACCATGAATCGTTTTACGTTAAAAGAATGCTTGAAAATTGTCAAAATTACTCGATCACTCCAAAATTACTCCAAAATAACTCGATGCTGCAGGTATATTTCATCCTAGAATTTGACGAAATGGACGCAGACGACTTTTATTTCCAACAGGATGGCGGTGCGCCATCCCCAAATATGTTTATTGCGCGCCAAGTTCGGTGAGTTTTTCACCGAAATGATTTGGCGAGATGTGCGATTTAACGCCTTTGGACTATTTTCTTTGGGGCCACGTTAAATCGTTTAAGCAACAAATCACAAGTTGCTGCCCATGAAGCCAACATTCGTCGTGCCATAGCCGGCGTAAGGCCGGAAATGCTGGCCCGAGTCATGGAAAATTGGTGGAAGCGGAATTGTGTGTGTAAAAAGAGCCGCGGTGGCCATTTAAGCGATATCTTGTTTAAAAAATATAAAATTTCCCGTTAAATGAAAGTTTCAGAATGAATTTTGCTTAAAAACTCTTTGTTTTATTCAGTTTTAAAGTTAGGACGCTTAATGGTAAAAAAATATTTGACCAAAATGTCTGTATACCTCGTCTCAACTATGTAGGGCTATAACTAAAGGACATAAATCGCAAGGCATTAGTTCAAATCTTAAATATGTATTGGGAATTCAGCTTGAAAAATTACTACTCAGTATAATAACTATTTTGATTTTAATTAGTTTATATTTTTTTTCAAAAAACAAAGAAACATGAATTAAAAATTATTCTGTTAATATGAATTGCAGTTTTAATTAAATTGTTATGTTTTATAATTATTATAGATAATTGATAAAGCAATCTGTTGTTTTTACATGTTGTAATCAGTATAAAATTAAAAGGTCTTGAGCTGTAAAATTTAATTTCTTGAAAGTCATTTTGGTTAATAGCTCCAATACATGAACCTGAAGCATATGTAAAACAGCAGTCAACTTTTTGACTCAACAGAGAATCCCTTTTAAATTAGGTTTATTATGTAAGTTAATAATATTATCCATACAAACATGCTCTATCTACTCACTACATATGAAGTAACAGTCAGGCTTTTCGAATTAAATAACAATTATCACTATCTTTTCGTTATTCCAAAATAATTTTATTCTCATGATAATGGTTTGTGTAAAACATACAAGAGAATAAACCAAATTAATATGTACCCAAGTGCACTGTTTTCAAAAGTTTTCTTTAACCATTAATTAAGAGGCTTCGACTGTTCATCATATCGTTCTTTCATTAGATTTTTATAGGAATTTTACCTTTTCTAATCTCTGACAAAACAAACTGCACTTTTTATATTATTTTACGCCACTCGTGAATTACTGTAATAATAATAATCTTGTTTTTTGGAACAAAACATCGAATTAAGTAAACATTGATTTAAATAAAAAATTTGGACAGATATCTGATCATTACCGATGGTTCAACTTTCTGTATAGTCTTTCATAGTATCAACCTCATGCCTAGACCATTAGGATATTATCTAGAGTATTACCAGGCCATTTTTAAAATTTTTTTTTTTTACCCCTAAAAAAGGGTAGTTTCTTTTTGCAATGTCCTATCCGTTGCGGACGTCGGCTATTAGCATAGCTATTCTAACCTTATTAACGGCCTGTCTAAATAGCTGTGCTAATGTTAAGCCAAATCATTGACGCAAATTTTGAAGCCCATGAGTTCCTTTTTCTTCTGGGATCTCTCCTTCCATTCACTTTCCCTTGCAAAATAAGTTGTAGTTGATATTTATCGTTCCTCATTAGATGGCCAAAGTATTCGAGTTTTCGTTTCTTTAAAGTGAGCAGCGTAACTTCCTGTTATTTCCTAATCCGTCCTAAGACCTCTTCGTTTCTTATTCTATCAGCCCAGGATATCCGAAGAAGCAGGCTATAAACCCACATTTCAAATGCTGACGGTCATTTTATGAGTTGTTCTGTACCCTGTCTATGCCTCGAGTCTGTAGTAGGGGATGGGAAAGGTAGTTTATTGATGGTAAAAAATATGCAGAGGCGATTTTAATGGAAACAGCTCTAGTCGTACTACTTGTCCCTTATGTTCAGGGACTTACATCAGATTGACTTGTTTTGTTCTTGATATTAAATACAGTCTGTCAAGTAAGAACGTGACCGTTCGTATTCTTGCAAAAATATGTTTCGAGAACATTTTTTGCTATCAATGTATTCTTTGGTGTACTAACAACGGCGCAATTACCTTAGTAAGTTGTCCAATCGCCTCCTGTATCAATAATCGCCTGGCATCTCCGAGGTATGCTGTCAACGAGATTTTCTGCATACTCTGCAAATTTTTTCCAATCTCGCGAGACAACTATATTGAAGTCCTCAGAGTCTTTCCTCTGAGCTTTCTCTTTACAAGGGACCAAACGTTTTCAATAGGATTGGCGTCCGGCGATTGTGAGGGCCATTCTAGTATCTTATCGTAGGCTCAAGCGAGCCACTTCGCGACCTGATTTTCGCCCAGCAAAGGTTTCTTCAACGTGCTTCGGAATATGACATCATGAGTATGAAGATGTCGAATGGGACACAGTGAAAACAAAGACACGATTCGTTTTTCGACTTTTGAAGAGACGTTTCCTACCGAGCCATGTTTTGACAAGTCGTCAACATTTTTCGTCTCGTTGAAACGATTAACCCACTTCTTCACAAAGGACACCGTGTTTATTTAGCGGCTGCGGAATGTCTCATTTTAGGCCCCTTTGGATGGGAACAAAGAAAGACTGCCTCGATCCGACGCGCAAACAAGTGACTCTTTTTGGATTTTACATGATTTCGACGAAAGTTCGGAATCGACTGATACTTTTACTAAAATGCGTCGTAGACAAAGGTTCCCTCTACCGATTTTTTGTGGAATCGCTAGAATCGTATCTACCAAAAATAAATTATTGGGGACACGTTCTTACTTGACAGACTGTATATCATATTAAATGTGGTTTTCGGGATTTCTGGGGTCGAAGAATCATTTTTGTAAATATTTGTAATCTTAATAGAAATACCATGTAGAGAGACTAGGATGAGATTAACAAGATGACATAAAAAAATTCTGTGATTATAATGATCATTTCTTTGTGGGTGAGGGCGTTAAGCTTTCAATATATCATGTTACATGTCCTTATTTAGAGTTCCTAATGTGGAGAAATCCGAAACTTATACTACTTTTTTGTTATTTTCAACTCTAATAGAAATAGTACGCAGAAGATATTGACTATACTTAACAGCGTGACTTCAAAACAGCAGTATTTGATTTTATTTTTGTTTTTTGAACGGAAATATTAAACGTAATTGTTTTAGTAAAACTTTTTATCTGTGAATAATGAGAAATTTCAAAATTTTGTTTGCATGTTTTATGCAAGTGGGATATTCTGTTTGTTTGTTTTTATCGTTAATGGCATTTTTAATAATGCTCGTCGTTAGATAATAATTATCAATACTAAGAAAAAAATTCCCGTTTATTTTAAAAGTGGGTTTTCCTACCAGACTTACAAAAATATCTCTAAGTAGTTTTTTTGATGGCTTATAACAGTTTGGTATAAGAACACATAATGTAATAGTTCCTAGTCGAAACGAAATAAACTGGATTTTTTAGCTAAACAGATAAAAAGGAAAGACGCTTAAATATACACCCTGAGTTTTACTGTACCAAGCCGGCATATTTGAAAGGTCAAATGAGAAAGTGAATAACACTACTACTTTTAATGTTCCGTATGGAACACTTTAAGATCATTTCGGTGTCCGTCTGTCTGTCACACCCGATTTTCTCCGAAACTATTTGACATAGAAAGTTGAAATTTGGCACTAATATGGGAATGGATGGTGTCATCAGAGCTGTGTAGTATTGAAAGTTAAATTTTGACTTAAGAGGTTAGTTTTGGGGGGTGAAATCAGAAGTGAAAAAAAAGATTTTGCCAGGTCATCGAGTGGGGTGTCAAATGAAAGCTTGTAAAAACACGAGTTCATATATATATGTAATGTAATACTTGCGCACACTTTGCTTTGTATTATTTTTAAAAAATTGCGAAAAATCGCTGTCCCCCCCTTATCTCGAAAAGTACTGATCAAAAAATTTTGAAAAAATTCTGGAATATTCTCCACAGGGTGTAAATTGAATGAAAATTATCACGAAATGAAAGGTCATTAGTTTTCAGTAAAGATCGGAAAAAAACTTTGTTGAAAACTCATTTAGGATGTGTTTTGTGAAGTCATTGTTCATTTTATACATCCGTAACGAAAATTTTTATTTTAAAAGCAATCAACCTACGGAACACTAATTGCGCAAGTCCAAGTTGCACTTGACCGGTTATTTAGCCTATGGTATTCTATAAACGAAAGAATGATACACGAACTAATTCTTTAGTCTATGGTTTTACTTCTAAATAGAGACAGAAATTTCTATTTGCTTCAGTTAGACATTTGTATTTATTTTTTGAGTATGTATAAAAGGTTCTGTTTTGTATGAAATAAAATTATCCACTTCATGATAGTCACGTGACTCTCTTCTCCTGTCAAAATTGAAAATTTGTCAAAAAATAACTGAAAATGGAGTTTTTTAATTTTTTTAGCGGTAAAAAAACCGTGTGAACCAAAAAACTTTTTGACCCTAAAAAAACTTTTTGACCTTTTTTTCTGTCTGTAGTCTTTTCACACTATTAATGTTTTAAGCTTAAACAGTGAGAACAAATATACTACTTAAGGAGATGTATCTATCATGGAGTCGAAAAAATGCGTTTTGTTTAAAGATTTTTTTTTATATAATAATACATAGCTTAAAATACAATTTATGAAATTTTAATTTAAAAAAAATGGCGCTACACCTGTTCCCCTGATACCCCTTTTTTTAAGGAGCATTGCGGTGTACACGATTACTGGGAGATGGATCATCTGAAATTAAAATTTCCAAAGAAGTTAGTTTACTAGAGGGGCTTTGAATGAAGGATTTAAAAAAAAAATCATCAAATGGCATTGGTTTAAACAAAAAAGCAACAAAATGACGATACCATGTTTTACATTTATGCTAATTAAAAGTAAAGTTCTTGATGAAATCAAAGTTTCTTTATTCAAAGACGAGCAATATGTCTAGTGAAAATATGTACCAAAGTTAATCGAAATCCGTTCAGTGTTTTTTGAGATATCTTGCACAACGCCAAGCTGTTTTCAAAAGTAGTTTCGCGTTTAAAGTTTTAGGTTTGAAAAATCAGGTTAAAAACAGTAATGTAAAAATAAATTCTTACCTGTAAATGAATCATCGACTCTCTTATGCTGAATCTTCCTCTGCTATTTGAGCATCTGAAATACTAATTTGTTCTTGTCTATGACGCAATCTAGCTTCTTTTATCTTCTTATATATATTTAATATAAACTTTGATAACTGCTACGGCTGAATTGCTACGAGTGCACTGCTACAAGTGAATTGTACAACGGTACTGGACAAACTCCCAGTTTCGAATATAGAACCCTACAATAGCAGATGTGAATGGTTTGTCCCCTCTAAGAAGGTCAATTGAAGAATCTCTTTGTGTTATATTATAAAAGAAAACGTTTACAATACATTAAAATCGAGTTAATGTTAGCGAAGGGTGGCCCGAGACCAGCCACTAGCTACCTGCTCCGAAAACTCTACGCGATGGCAGTACGCAAGTACGCCCAAGGAAGCAAAAACGGTTCCATCGACAGGAAAAGTCATCGCTACGGTTTTCTGGGATTATCGTGGTGTTGTGCTCATAGACTACCTGGAGAAAGGTAGAATCATCACCTGGGAATATTACGCTTCACTACTCGACCAAGTGAAAGGGGCTAATCAGGCGAAACGTCCATATCTCGCAAAAAATCAAGTGATTTTTTTCATCACGACATTGCTCCTTCACACACGTCTCGAATTGTTGCTACAAAACTGCAAGACCTTCGCTTCGAAGTGCTTCCACCATATTGGCCGGATTTGGCTCCCAGCGATTACTTTTTGTTTCCAAACCTGAAAAAATGACTGGTTGAACGAAGATTCACTTAAAGCTGGGACGAACGCTAATTTTGCAGGGTTGGATACATTTTATTATAATAAGGGTATTAATACGTTGGAAAGTTGTTAGACTAAATGTCTGGATTTGCAACGTTACAATCGGGTTTTTTGTTAGGCTGCGACCTTCTGAAACGACCCGCATATGTTGCGTTCTTCCAGTACGCTACAATACAGATCTTTAAAAATCTCCTCGTCATTGCTACAAAAGAAATCGCTTACGTATTCATGATGAGATACCTAAGCTTTAATTGTTTTAAAAACAACTATTTCACCGGGTAACCAAGCGATAATACATTATGACGAATTCAGAACCTAGTTTACATAGTTAGGATTACTTTCTCTATGTTCAGAACTTCGTCAATTTTTAACCGATTCTTATGAAACTTACAGAAAATATTCTTAAGATGTCGCACTAAAAGAAAATGTAAAAATCGAATTTTTTTACCCAGATGACTAGATATATCCCCTTAAAGTAGTAGCAGCAATCACGTGACTACCAGTGGGTTATTTTTCATCTTTATTTAAATCCCCAATAAAAATGTTCTCATATGATGCGAACTTTGAGGACACCGCATATATTGTGAAAGCTTTATTGTACAAAAATAGTGGCAGTATATACAAAGGGCGGTACCTAAGTAATTTTTTAAAAGGAGTACTGAAATAAATGAATGGCAGTAGTAAAATTAGGGTTGCCATCTTTTTAATATTTGATATTAATTAAAAGGCTTTCCAGTTTTCATTTATTATGGGATTTGGCATTTTAGGATATTTTTTCCAGCCATCAAATATGCCTGAAATGAATGATCCAGAGCTACTGATCAGGAGTCTCCATAGACACTTGTTTCTGTACCAACACTGAAAGCCGTCACAGAGGCCATTTAATGTTTTACTAAAATTTCTAATATGTAAAAAATATATTTAAAAAATAAAAATAAAAAGAACTCTCTAGGAAATGGAAAAAAAGAGTAGAATAAACAAATGCACTAAGCATTAAAAATGTTTAAAGACTAAAAAAAGTGTTTTTTAATCCCAACGGACGAGTCGTTTTGAACGCTTTTTCGACTCAAAAAAAGATTTTTCGTCCGAAAAAACTAATGGATGGCAACCCTACTTTATATCAAACAGTTACTATTGTTAATGTATACTTACTGTTAGTACTCGGCGTGATATCTCTATCTCTACGTTACGGTGGAGATTAAGGTTGATTTAAAAGGAATACGATTTTTAGTATTTGAAGTGGCGTTAACACGTAAAAGTTGTCTTATTTATGGGTGAATAATTTCCAAAAATTTTTAAGAAAGTTTTATTAAAGTATCGTATCAGGTGTTTAATCTAGCACGAAACAGTTTCGTGCTATGTTCGGAAGAAGTCAGTTGTCGAAAACGAGCTCGAAAGAAGCCGACAGGATAATCGGCTTTGTAACCTGTGGAAGTTTCTTATCAAAATTATTAATAAACTCGGTAAATTCAATATTCTCTCTTATCTACATCGAATTAATATCAATTACGTGATTTTTTCAATGTAACTGTACTAATTATTACGTGAAAATTTTCAAGTTTTAAAATTTTGGAGAATTAGTAACCCATACAAAGGGGAATTGCAACATATTGCAAATATTGTTTTTTAAGTCATCCATGTCCTTGACATCTGGAAACATGGTATTTTATTAGAATTTTTTAAATATTATACCTCTAATATGCTTATATTTTTCCCTGAAGTAATTTCTTTTCTTTTAAATAAAAGATTTAAAGCTTCTCGATAATGTAATTTACGGTGGATAATATATACTCAGCTACTCAGGCGAATATCGGGAAGTCGTTCAACTTAACAAAGACCTGGAGACTATCTTGGGGTGACAGCGGGAAGTTCTTTCTAAAAAAGTTAACGTTGCTGAACCCGACATAGTTATGGCGGGGCACTCCATTCCTCTAACATCGTCACTCAATTTGTTGGGCGTTAGTTTGGGAGCAAATATGTCCTGGCATGAACATGTCGTAGGTATAGCAAGGAGAGCTTCTCAAAAGTTGGGAATATTATTTCAAACCAGAAAGCTTTACACTCACAACTGTTAATTCTTTACAAAGCTCAAATTCGACCAACTGTGGAATACTGCTCCCCTGTTTGGGGCTCCGCTCCTAAACATACATTGCATTTGTTGGATTCTATTCAGAGAAGAGCTGTTTGTCTGATTGGAGCTCTGGAACTGACCGGCGGCCTTGATTCGCTGGAACATCGAAGAACGGTTGGCGACTTGAGCGTATTCTACAAGTATTTTCATGGAAAGTGTTCGAAGGATGTAGCCCGCTTAATTCCTCCCAGAGCGGTGCATGTTAGAAATACTCGTCGCACTAATACTTCACATCCGTTAGAGGTTCAGCTTGTTACTCCTCGTATAATGCTTTCCAAGCAGTCTTTTATATGGAGAACATCATCCCTTTGGAATAATTTGCCCAGGACTGCTGTTTCCCACCGAGTACAATTTGCAGCGATTCAAGAACAACGTGAATTGCTTTTTTTCGCACACGTGTTGCTCCTGTAGCGCTTTAGGGACTTCCCTGCAGCACTTATGCTCGACCCATAAAAAATATTTATTATAAAGTAATGTTTGTTGACGTGGTCTCTTTGCTTTGACAATAAATACGCTGACATATATGTATGGCAGAATAATTCCAAGATATAATGTTGAATATGAATCACATTATTAACAAAACGTTTTTTTCCAAACTAATCCGGGATACTGGGAGAGGAATTGGGTCGGCTGGCGCAGGTATGGTGGCGATAGTTGACGTGTCATCCTACTACATTGTTACAGATAAAAGTTCATTGACCTGTTTGTTGTCGCCATCCATGTTTCCAGTTTGGTAGTTTAGTAGGTTAAGCTATAGACTCTAACACATAAAATTCAGGAAAAAATAAATAATTGCGATTTGGAAGAGTTCAAAAGTTAAAAATTTTTCGAGATTTTTAAAAAATTTCAAAATTTTTGGAGTTCTATCTTAACAGTACTTATTGTGACATAAAGGATAAAGGAAAATAACCAAAGAAAACTTAAGCTGAGGGAAATAAAGGTGTTTCGACAATCAGTGGAAACATCTAGAAGGGACACAACTCCAAATGCAGATGCACGACAACCGGTGAGAGTAGGTGGTTGTCTGATGACGAATATTGAAAGAAAACAACTAAGCAGCGCGTAGCAAGGTTAAAGGGGCAGAAGGAGTGATATGGATTCAAAGGATGTTTTTTTTAAGTAAAAAAATGATAACACTAAAGGCGGAGTTGCTTGTCAAAGAGAGTACCAATCGACAAACGGGTGGCTACGTTACAGGAACTAAGATTGTCTAGTCATGTACCGAGAATGTTAACCGTAGAAAACCTGGAAGACTATGGACAGAATCTCCAGAAGAATGAGCTTAAGAGAACTAAAAGAGGGTCAGTGGAATAATAGAAAGACATATACGTGAGGCATCGGCAATGCGAATCCGATATCATATCGTATTAGCTTATTTTTCTAAAATAAAATTAGTTAAAATTTGACCTTTGTTATAAAAAAAAGAAAAATGACATCATCTAAAAATATAAGCACATTAGGTTTTTTTAGCTAAATGTCAAGTTATCGTAATGAACTAATCGAAGGCTCAAAATATATATTAATATTCAGAGGAGTAGCTGGTTATTTTTTCCTAGTAACGCCATTCGACAACATTTATATCTCGACTTATATTATAATCAAATACGCACAAGTAAATGTTAATATAGGTAAATGTAATTGTAAGTCTAATATAAAATGTATTTTTTATTTGACAATAAACATTTTATTCTTTCTATAGAATTAGATTATCTATTTTTGTGATAACTGTTAACTCATAAAGCACAATAGCCGCATATAGTAGATTCAATTGGGTTAAATTATTAGCCAGGTATTTCTTTTGTACCGCTTCCCTTGCATATTGTTTAGAATATGGTTTTTAAACGTATTTAAATGTTAATGTTAAACTTAGTTGGGAATGTGGCATCTTTGGCACAATGACACTACTCAGTATATATCACTACTACACCAAATACTTTATTTTTGCACAGTCAATCATCGCTCCTGATGAAGCTAACATGGTTAGAGAAACGCGCGTCGAGCGCAAAAATAAGGTGGGTAGTATACCAGGTGTACAAATATGAAATGCGGATTTTTTTTTTCTAAAAAAAACATGTTAAATTCGGAAGAATGATAAAAAGGGCACTATTCATCGCTTGTTATACATTTTTCCCATCTTTCGGGCAATTTGTGAATATCACGCCAGTAAAAATCTTCCTCTTTTGCTGCGAACCATTCATCGAGCCATTTTTTCACATCTTCGTACGAACCAAAGCGCTGCTCAGCAAGTGCATGACCTATCGATGCAAACAAGTGGTAATCGGAAGAAGCGAAGTCTGATGAGTAAGCCGCATGGGGTAGAACTTCCCAGCTGAGTGTCGTGTCGCGAACGTGTTTTGCCGTATGTGATGGAGCTTTGTCATGAAGAAAAATGACTTTGTGTTGCCTCTTTCCGTATTCTGGCCTTTTTTCAAGCAGCGAACAATCCAAATCGGGTAATTGTTGTTGGTAACGTTTAGTATTAATCGTTTCCCCAGGTTTTAACAGCTCATAACAGAGCACGCCTCTCTGGTGCCACCAAACACAGAGCATCGTCTTTCTGCCAAAGCGATTCGGTCTTGCGGTTGATGTGGATGGTGCGCCTGGGTTTACCCATGATTTTTTGCGCTTGGGATTCTCAAAATAAATCGGCTTTTCATCCCCTGTAACTATACGATGAAAAAACGACTTCCTTTTGTACCGAGCGAGCAAAATGTGTTTTTGCGCTTTTCCATTTGGAAACAGCTTGTTGGCCGAATTTCTCGGCGAGTTGTTTTTGTGTTTGCGAATCATCTTCGTCCAACAATGCTTGCAATTCCACATCTTCGTATTTTTTTGGTGGTTTTCCACGTTCCTTGTCTGCAACATCGAAGTCACCACTTTTGAAACGCCGAAACCATTGTTCACACGTATCTTGCGATGGAGCTTCTCGAAGTAATGGGTATGATTCAACAGAAGTTTTCTTCAAATGAAAACTAAAAATTAATGCTGTCCGCGAATGCTCTTTGTTCGGTATAAATTTCGACATATTGAACACAACAACACAACACTATGCACACACTTTTCCAATTTATAACTCGTGCGCGTCTGACACTTGTTGATGACACAACAAAATGGTGCAGTGTCAAATCTTTATAGCACAAACTGCATTGGTGCACCATCTGTTGTCTGAAATCCGCATTTCAAACTTGTACACCTGGTATACTGAATAGTGTTAATGTTAAAGTTACTATTAAAAAAAATGAAGAAACTTGCAAAATATTTTAAGTCTGAAGAACAAAGAACAGTCTAACATTGATATTTTTTTCGGTGGTATTGTGGCTATTAATTTGTCAACTGCAGGACGTTGTTTTCTAACTTCACTAGTTAAAAATTCGATAAAACCATTTTACTGTTAATGTTACTAGCCTGATTTCAATATTTTTTGTTTTTCATTTCTTTTTAATTTAATTTTTATTATTTTATTCAAATTTATTAAAACAGTAATTTATCAGGTTTTATAGATATGACACATTCTTAATTAAAAAAGTAAAGCAAACTGTCATGAACCAGTATTTACCACAAATAAACCCTAAAACTATGAATCAGTTAATCATGCTCCAGATATCGAATGTCCCGAAACTGGCAATCCATATTTATAGGGTCTACTCTACATCAGAGAAATAAGAGTTATCATGAACCTCTGTCTTTTTGAATTCTTTTACCCCAATAGGAGTATCGGTAACACTATGTAGTTGCCGCCTCAACAATCATTCTCCAGATATCTTAACTTTGCGCGACCTGACTTGACTTGTGCATATCCATACCAATAAGAGATTTTACTTGATCGGACCATCTTATTGGAGACCGCCTCTTGCTCTTCTACATTCCATCTTCTCCGTTACTACAAGCCTTTCTATGACGTCCACTTTTCTCATAATGTGACCAAAATATTTTAGGGATTGTCTATTAATTCTATTTGAAAGACGGTTGTACATACTAAGCTCTTCAAGAATAGATACATTAGTACGGGGTTCGGTATATGATACTCTGAGGATTCTTCGATATGCTCACATCTCAAACGCATCGATTTGTCTTTTGTCTGCTTGTTTAATGGTCCATGTTTCCAATACGTACCTTGCTATGGGGAATATAAAGCTGGACAGCAATCTTAACTTTGTTTTTTGTGACAGCTGGATCTCTCCAGATCATAGTGAGTTTGATCGTCGAGTTTTTAGCTATAGCTACACGTCTTTTTTACTTCCGCTTCACAGCCACCATTGTTAGTTATGAGGGAACTCAAATAATTGAAATGGTCTACAACAGTGAAACCAACAATTTCATTTATGTGCGGCTGATTTTCATTACGACTAACAATCGTTACTTTGATGTTCGCTCCATAATTGATTCTAGGTCTTGTACTGACGTTGCAAGTATAACAGTATCATCCGCATATCTAAGGTTACTTAATTTTTTTTCCACCGAGTGTCACACGTCTCATTATATGCTGAAAAAAAATCTTAAGGGGGATATTGAAAAAAGATTTTTCTGTGATATCTGCAAAACTGTTTACGATAAAACATAAAAAAGGGGGACTTTATAAAATTGGTATGCTGTTAAAAAATCTGTATTTAAAATTAAAATATTTTCTCCAGAGGTGACACAAAAGGTTTACTTAAGTGTGAAACTTGATAAGGATCAGTAGGCTGATGCATGTTGAAACACTGGAAGATATTCTTTTTGGTTGTAAAACACCGAAAAAGAAATTCTTACAAATTATTGCCACAGCTGGCGTTCAAGCGTTAACTCATTTTTTTAAATTATTTCTCCCAATTGTCAAAAAAACAAAAGTATATTTTTTATTATGATGAAAGCAAGAGAAATTTATCTTAATTAAAATTAAAAGTTTTTAATTAGACAAAGAAATATTTAAAAATTTTAATTATTTTTTTGTAAATCAGATCAAATTCTGAATACTTTTTCTTTTTTAAGTGTTTTCGTTATTCCGTCAATTAACCCGAATTTTCATGATTTCATAACACTGTATTAAAATGTCCCGCCATACCAATTCTCACCTGACATATGTCAAAACAAATTTTTAGGGTATCGAACATGCAGAACTGGTGACCCGAAAGAGAAATTTGGATACTTTAATGATAAAAAAAAAAAATTCCCATATATATATATATATATATATATATATATATATATATATATATATATATAATGACTGCTGTCCTAAGCACCAACGTATTCCCTTGTAGGGATGATAGGCCAGCTCATAACTTACCAGAATATGTAAATATGACCTTAGTGAAAAATCGTCAATTTCGAGATTAATTTCGCGAAAATCTACTTTGATCGGTTTATCGAGTGCCACAATTAGAAATTTTCTTATTCTAGAAGATTTTAATTATTGTTACGTTGCTTAAAATACCTATAGCTTCAATTTTACAACTCTTTTCATTCAAAATCCTAATAAATTGAATACTTACACAATGAGCTCCTTTTGCACTAAAATAACAATACCTTTTTTTCTGAAAGTAAAATATAGTAAATGTAATACCATTTTAGAAACTACACTATATTAGCAGGTTAGCTTGGGATAGTTTTTTAGAGTACGAAGCGTTTTAGAATATGGAAATTTGTAGTTGTGGCACTCGGTAAACTGATCTAAGCTACAGATTTTTACAAAATTCGTAAAAGTGTCTAACGGTTTTTCATTAAGGTCATATTTGCATATTCTGATGAGTTATGAATTGGCCTATCAGCTCTCGAAGAGAATACGTTGGTTTTTGAGACACCCTATATATATATATATATATATATATATATATATATATATATATCTATATCTATATATATGATATTGGCCTATCAGCTCTCGAAGATAATACGTTGGTTTTTGAGACATCAGCCTCGAAGATAATATATTGGTTATATTGATATATATATATATATATATATATATATATATATATATATATATATATATATATATATATATATATATATATATAGATATATATATATATTATGTTGGCAGTAAAAACAATTTATTATTATCATTTTAGTCGTTGTTTACTTTGTTTAATTTTAGTAGTTCATATTGACTTTAAGAATGTGCTATAAATATAGTCGAAAAATATTTCAAATCCACCCTTTGTGGGAGTAATAGTCATTTTCCGGTGTCTGTTTATATGAACTCTGTCTGATTTTTTGGTCGTCGTATACGTTCGAAAAATTTCTCTCGCTAGTTTCGGGGCTTTGTTTAATGAATATATAAATTACATTTTTTTAAAATAGTCACAATATTATGTGAAATATAAAATGACGAGTCCAATATTGTTACGTGTTCTTTAGATTACCCATTAGAAGGCTAAAAAAATTGTAGGGTCGTAATCGGTGTTTGCACCATTTCAACTTAGTGTAATTTAAATCTTGAAAGGACCCCGCACTAATATCATGGAAAATTGTGTCCGGCCATTCTTTTTATATTGCATTTTTTTGTAGCTTTTGTAGCTCTGATTAAAAGTCTCTACGGGCACAGGTGCCAAATGCCCTGGTTTATATATGTAAAATCTGTAAATTGTACAGCACTCATACGCATAAATAGCATATATATATATATATATATTATATATATATATATATATATATATATATATATATATATATATATATATAATATATATTATATATATATATATATATAGATATATATATATATATATATATATATAAATATATATATATATATATATTATATATACTAGCCGTGCCCGTGGCTCCGCTCGCGTGGACTTGATTCACTACTATCGTCACTGCTTATTCCTTATGTTATCTAAGGTAATAAAATTTATTACCATTATTTCCCCTTATCTCCCATTATTTTCCCTTATCTTCCATTATCTCTACATAATGTCCATTATCTAGGATTATCTCTGCTCATCTCCCATTATTTCTCCTTATCTCCCATTATCTCAACTTATCTCCCATTATCTAGGCTTATCGCGACTTATCTGGCAATATTTCTCCTTATCGCCCATTATTTCTCCTTATCTCCCATTATCTCACCATAACTCCATTATCTAAACTTATTTCTGCTTATCGCCCATTATTTCTCCTTATCTCCCATTATTTATACTTATCCCCCATTATTTCACCTTATCTCCTATTATCTAGGCTTATATCGAATTATCTAGAACATATGTATAAATTTATAAAAATACGTATATCGGATAAGTGGTTCTCAAGTGATAAGCGCACTAACGGACAGACAGGGAGACGTTGCATTTTATATATATTATATTCTTTGCAACATGATATTGTTCCATATTTAATGGTTTAGGCAGTGTATTGCAAGGGAACGCGCTAACGTTAACCTTTTTCCCTCCTTGATTCACTATTATCGTCACTGCTTATTCTTTATGTTACCTAACACAATAAAATATATACTATAACCTGGCCAGAGAACATATGTATGTTTTAAAAAAAGCACGTAAATGGAATAAGTGGTTTTTCAGTGATAAGCGCACTAACGGACGATAGACAGACAGACAGACAGACAGAGATACTTTGCATTTTATATATATTATAGATGTAATAAAATATATATCTCTAACCTGGTCAGAGATCATATGTATGAATTTAAAAAATTATGTAAATCGGATAAGTGGTTCTCGAGGGATAAGCGCACTAACGGACAAACAGTCAGACAGAGAGAGAGAGAGAGACGTTGCATTTTATATATATTATAGATATAGATATATATATATACATATATATATATATATATATATATATATATATATATATATATATATATATATATATATATATATATATATATATATATATATATATATATATATATATAAATATATATATATATATATATATATATATATATATATATATAAATATATATATATATATATATATATATATATATATATATATATAAATATATATATATATATATATATATATATATATATATATATATATATATATATATATATATATATATATATATATATATATATATATATGATTATCGGGAATCGGTCTGGACTGTAAATAAAACTCTTTTCTTCTTTAAAACTCAATATTTCGTTATCGTTTGATAACTTCTTCAGGAGTAACTACAAAATTAATACACCTATATTAATACACTATTCTCTTTCGTCAAGGCATTAAAATATTGAAATATAAAACAAACAATTATGAAACAAACGAACAATCAATTAAAACACGTACGAAAATGCGAGTTTGTCCTGGAAACCAACACTCAACATCTCGATTTACTACAACAAACTGAGAGTAAATAGCCTCGGTACATATGCACTGCCGTGAATTCCAAACGAAACGGAAAAACAGCAACAGAAAAAACGTCTTTAATTTACTTTATACTAAGAGGTGGCAAATCTTTATTTGTTATTATTGCTGTAATTGTAAATGATTAATACCTATTAATTATGTTGCTATATATAATACTAAGTTGATTAGTGTCTGATTTAGAGTTAATTGACTTTGGGTCCCTGTTGATATGGTACATTTCTTTAAAAAGTCTCCCTTTATAGTTGTTGTCATGAGCTAAGATTTTAACGTTGTTATAGTCAAAATTATGACCCGTTTTCAAATTATGTTGACTATTACAACGTTATATATATATATATATATATATATATATATATATATATATATATATATATATATATATATATATATTATTTATGCGTATGAGTGCTTGTTAGCAAGTACAATTGTACATATTTTACATATATAACTTCAGGGCTACAAAAAAATGCAATTTAAAAAAAAATTGGCCGTGCCCCTTTTCCCAAAAGATTGGTGCGGGGTCCTTTGTTAACATCATTTGCAATCTTGATTCGAAGGCCTCCTTAAATAGTAATTAGGTTTCTATCTAATATATTTTAAAGTATTTGTACACTTGAGGCACGTTGCTGATTAAAAATTAAAAACATCTCTGATTTAAGATGTTTGTAACTAAGAATCACTCAAGTTTGATTTGGTGCAATTGGGTATTTCAAAATTATAGTAGGTATTTTTTAATAAGTGTCTGCGATCTTTCAAAAAAAATTTAAATATTTCTGATGGGTAACTTTTCACTCGCACACATAATATCCAATTGAATGTTGGCTGTAGAAGATTGCTTTAGATGACTCTTCAATGTGCATTGTTTTTTAATTCGTGTGTAAAATTTAAAAATATTGTTTTTTGATATATTGTGCTTTATGTAATCTTGTAAACACACATTGATGTAATGATTTGTCGCAAAGTTTCATCCCCTACCCACAACACACGTTCATATTTGCAGTGTATAAGTAATACACGTAGAATCTGGAAGTCAAGTGATTCTACAGTCAAGGAAATATAATGAATCAACTTATAAAAATTACAAATTTACTTATGGTCGATTAATTTGTATATAATAGTTCTATAAAGTCAATGATATTATAAGCTTCTCATTATCTAAATCGGCATCTATCCCTGTTAACGTAAAAACATTAAGCTAAAACTAAACATAATAGTACAGTAAAAAAAAGTCAAAATAATGATGAGATGGTATAGTTTAGATACAGCAATATTATGATTTCATCCTCTCTGTGGTATTATCAGGAGTATTGTCTTAAGTTTTGGACCTCGAAAAACTTGTGCTCTTTGGCTTATAAACAAGTTTTCAAAACGCGTTTTCTGAGCTTAAAATGTGAGTAACTCCGGTTTTGTAAGTCGAATTGATACAAAAAAAACCCAACCTTTTCGTAATGAAATTTCCAACAAACCATCGTTGGCTTTAAGTCTCTGCAGTGCTAATTGAAAAAAAACAGGCAAAACTGTTTTTTTTTTATTTCATTGTACAAGTTGATTAAATGAACGATCAGCTTGAAACTTTCAGAAAATATGCCTTTTGTTATAGCAAAAATATCCCTGAAATTTTGGTACAAAAAATATTGAACCCAATGGCACAATTGAAGCTGTTATTTAGAATTTGCTATTTTATGCCATTTGGTCCAAAATGGATTTTTTTTTTCAAAATTTAGGCCTCGACGCCAGCTTTCCGATGCCATTAAAACATTTTTTTTGACGTCATTTTAACCGTTTTTTTAATTAATCAAATAACACCAAATGCGTTTTTTCGGTTATTTTGAAAAAAAAAAATTATTAATGAAAATGATTTTTAGTGTTCCGTACGGAACACTTATAAGATCACTTCGGTGTCTGTCCGTCTGTCCGTCTGTCTGTCCGTCTGTCACACCCGATTTTCTCCGAAAACTATTTGTCATAGAAAGTTGAAATTTGGTAGTAATATAGGAATTGATGGCCTCATCAGAGCCATGTAGTTTTGAAAGTTAAATTTTGGCTTAAGGGGTTAGTTTTGGGGGGTGAAATCGGAAGTGAAAAAAAAAAATTTTTACTAGGTGTCAAATGAAAGCTTGTGAAAACACGAGTAAAAAATATATATATAATGTAATACTAGCGTGCACTTTTCTTTGTATTATTTTTAAAAAATCGCGAAAAAAATCGCTGTCCACCCGCCTTATCTCGGAAAGTACATATCAAAAAAATTTTGAAAAAATTCTGGAATATTCTCCACGAGGTGTAGATTGAACGAAAATTATTACGAGTGCATTACCTGTAATAATTTATCTGGTATATAAAAAAAAACAGAAATTTCAAGGTCATCAATTTTCAGTAAAGTTTCGAAATAAACTTTGTTAAAACTTATTTGGGGTGTGTTTTGTGAAGTCACTGATCATTTTATATCACCGTAACATAAATTTTGACTTAAGGGATTCGTTTTGAGGGGTAAAATCGGAAGTGAAAAAAAATTTTTTTTTACTAGGTCATCGAGGGTGGTGTCAAATGAAAGCTTGTGAAAACACGAGTAAAAAATATATATATAATGTAATACTTGCTCACACTTTTCTTCGTATTACTTTTAAAAAATCGTGAAAAATCGCTGTCCCCTACCTTATCTCGAAAAGTACTGATCAAAAAATTTTGAAAAAGTCCTGGAATATTCTCCACGAGGTATAGATTGAACGAAAATTATCATTACCTTTAATAATTTATCTGGTATATAAAAAAAACCAAAATTTCAAGGTCACCAGTTTTCAGTAAAGATTGGAAACAAACTTTGTTGAAAACTCATTTGGGGTGTGTTTTGTGAAGTCACTGATCATTTTATACCACCTCTAACAAGATTTTTTATTTTAAAAACAATCAACGTACGGAACACTAATTGTGCAAGTTCAACTTGCACTTGACCGGTTTTTTTTTTAATAAAGGTCTCGTGATTCTCTACCAGAGGAGATAATAATATATATAATTTTTTTAGAAGACTGAAAAAACTGAAATTTGTTGTTATTTGATTAATAAACAAATGTAAAAAAAATACAAAAACATTTTTTTTGAATGGCATCGAAAAGCTGGCCCCGAGCTCTAAATTTTGAAAAAAAAAGATCAATTTTAGACCAAATGTCATAAAATGGTGGGTAATTCAAATTTTAAATAACAAATTCAATTGTGCCCACTACCAGAGGAGATAATAATATTTCATTTTTTTTTTAAAAGACTGAAAAAACTGAAATTTGTTGTTATTTGATTAATAAACAAATGTAAAAAAAATACAAAAACATTTTTTTTGAATGGCATCGAAAAGCTGGCCCCGAGCTCTAAATTTTGAAAAAAAAAAAATGATCAATTTTTTAGACCAAATGTCATAAAATGGTGGGTAATTCAAATTTTAAATAAGAAATTCAATTGTGCCCACTGGGTTCAATATTTTTGTACCAAAATTTTAGGGTATTTTTGCTATAAGAAAAGACATATTTTCTGAAAGTTTCAAGCCGATCGGTTCACTTAGTCGACCTGTACAATAAAATGCAAAGAAAAAAACAGTTTTTTGCCTATTTTTCAATTTTGTAGGTTATATACGCACATGAGCGACTTAAAATCAACGAGGATTTGTTGAAAATTTCATTACGAAGAATTCAGTTTTTTTTTGTCTCGATCCGACTTACATAACCGGAGCTATTCACATTTTAAGCTCACAGAATGCATTTTGAAAACTTAAATGGTTTTTAAACAAAAGAGCACAAGTTTTTCGAGGTCCAAAACTCATGACAATACTCCTGGTGATACCCCAGAGAGGATATATCATAACATTGCTATATCTAGACTGTGTCATTTCAAATGCTTTTTGTACTGCACTATAAGGAGTAAGAGAAACAATTTTTTCTTGATGTGCCGATATTCTTCTTGTTTCCCTATCTATTTTTTCGGAGTGTCTCAGTGGTGATCTGTTTGAGACATCACTCCTGTTCACTAGTTGACCGCATATGTATATGATTTAGTTTTATTGTACAAATGAGGTAAACAAATGAATAGATTTGAAGGGTTGAAAAAATTAAAACAATAAAGATGGATGTTATGGGTAATTTATTATATCATTACAAAAAGTCTACATATCACATAAACCACACGTTTTTAGCAAGTTGAATTGTGTGTTGTGGATTTTACTAAGAGTTAAGTTGTATACAATATGTTGATTTTTCAAGTTAGTGTTTTTGTTAATATTTAACAATATAATATCTCAAGAAATTCGTAGTATTATTCTTTCATTAAAAAATTTTATTGGTATTTCTAAAGACTAACACTATTTTATTTATATAATTTAGCTTTTAGGAAAGACATTAGCAAAAATTTATATAAAAAAATATTTTATTGCGAGCTGTGTGTAATATTAGAATAAGAAATATATGTAAAACACGCTTATTGTAGGATAATAAGCTGTGGATCGAAAACATGCTCCTTATTAAACAAATGTTAACTGTTGATGTAAACAATAAATATTTATTTACAACTAGTTTTAAATTGTTGTAATTTTCGTTGTATTTTTGTCCTTTTAAGGCTTGCTATGCGTGTAACTTTTCTTCTATTTATGCGCGGCTGCACACTATTTTGCCGGCTGAGTTTGTAAACGCACATCTCCCGTATGTACTCCTAGAACTTTGAACTTGACTGCTAATAAAACGTTTTTATTAGTGTTCCGTACGGAACACTTATGGGATCACTTCGGTGTCTGTCCGTCCGTCCGTCCTTCAGTCTGTCTGTCTGTCTGTTTGTCACAGAAACTATTTGACAAAGAAAGTTGAAATTTGGTACAAATATAGGAATTGACGACCCAATTAGAGCCGTGTAGTTTTGAAAGTTCAATTTTGACTTAAAGGGTTTGTTTTGGGGGGTGAAACCGGAAGTGAAAGAAAAAAACTTACCAGGTCATCGATAGGGGTGTCAAATGAAAGCTTGTGAAAATACGAGTTTAAAAATATATATCATATAATACTTGCGCACACTTTTCTTTGTATTATTTAAAAAAAAAATAGCCAAAAACCCTGGTCCCGGAAAGTACTGATAAAAAAATTTTGAAAAACTTCTGGGATATTCTTCATACAATGTAGATTAAGCAAAAATTATCACGAGTGCATTTCGTTTGATGATTTATCTATATGGGGGGTGAAATCGAAAGTGAAAAAAATTACCAACTCATCTCACTTCATTACTAGGCATTTTATACCTCTGTAATAAGAATTTTTATTTTAAAGGGAATTACAATACGGAACACTAATTGCACTTGACCGGTCTTTAATTTTTTTTAATGTAAAATTGCGTTTATAAATGCATCCGGTGGCTATTAAAAGCGGTACAGGTAGGCGATCATGTCTTCAAATATGTACAGAAAGCCTTATTTGTTGTCATTTGTGAAGATAGAGTATGACACCAGTAGATTTTTCATTGCCTTTTTAAATTTTCAGGCCAAACTGAAAATTTTTAATTTTTGAACACCTATCGCTTTTTCTAAAATCCTAGTAGGAAAGTGATTGCTGACTCTTGCAGAGTAAAAAATAGATTTTTTTTGAGCAATTGTAATCGATGATATATTAGGTGTTTTTTTTCATGGAATATCTCGTATAATTATTACTTTTCATCTGGTAATAATTCCGAGATTTTCTAAAAAAAAAATATAATATTTTTATTTTTCCAATGATATAATAGCAGGAAGAACCTGAAAATAATCAAGCGATATCGAACAAAGTGAAAACATCGGTAAAAGTGCTTATGAAAAAATATGATCCCGAAGAGTAATAAAAAATATATTAAATAACCTTGCATGTCGACAGAAACATGGCAATTTATAGAACATAGGAAAAATTGAATAAAAATGGACTGAATGATGATAAGCAGATAACCAAGGTCAAAACTGACTTATACTGAAGAAAAGTAGACAAGATAAGAATACATATCGCAATAACCAGTGTGTGTGTGTGTGTGTGTGTGTGAAGTACAAGCACATGGAGAGAAAAATTAAGCAAAAGATCTTTTTACAAAAATTAAAGAGGTAGATAAAGATTTCAAGCCTAAAACTTGGGCAGTCGAGGATAAAAATGGAACACTGCTGACAGAAAAAATGACAGCTTGGTGGAGATAATACTGGGAAGACCTTTATTATGATGAACAAGAGCAAGATATATACCAACAGATCAACACTACGCAACAAGAACGTGAAATTTATCACATCCAAGTAATTATAAATAATTATAAATAATCTTTTACGTAGACGAATAAATCTCTAGATAACAAGCCGGATTTGTTGGAGGAAGAGGCACAAGAAATCAAATTGTTAACATTAGATACCCGATACAAAATTGTAGAGAATATAACGTATCTATAGTAATGTGTTTCTGTAACAAAGCCTTTAATTTTGTTAACTAGAAAAGTTTTGGCAGGTACTAGAGCAAATGGGTGAGTTTAATTGATTGAAAATCTTTACTTGGGCGACACTTTGGTGGTTAGAATAGACAATACAACATCCGATTAATTTTATCCTCGAAGTATGACACAGGGTTGTGTTCTGCCTCCTACATTGTTTAATGTTTATGGTGAATTTAGAATGAGAAATGCGCTAAACGAATTAGATGGTGGAATCTTAATGGAAGGTGAGCGAATAAACAACTTGCCTTACGCTGATTATACCACCATATTTGCGGCAACTGAGGATGAGATGGCCACACTCTTAAACCGGATCGGAAAGGAACCTGAATCCGTTGATTCCTTTGAAATGTGGTGTTATAGAAGTATACTGAGAATTTTCTGGACCGTTAGAAGAACCAATCAATCTATCCTGAAACAACTATATATAACCATAAGATTATCATCACTGTGCCTTAAAAAAAATATTGTAATAGAGTGACATCGAATGAAGACCATATTACAAAAACAGATGATCGTGTAATTTACGCCAAGCGACAGCCAATATTCGAAAAGGAAAGAAACAGCTCAAGCATTTTGTGACGTTATCTGTCAAGGTCCTGTATGTTTTTTGGTTATATAGTAGCACATTACTTTACGTAAAAAATAACGCATTATTATGTGAAAGCGTGTGTAAATGTTTGCGGTAAGATATCTGGATACTTATTGATGACGAATTTGTGTTTCGTTATATGATTAATTACGCAAAAATGGTGTTTTTTTGTGACGAGTGCCGAGCAATAAACAACCACTTTATCAAACACAACAAAGTTTTCTGCTTAAAATTGTTGAGAAATAATTACTGATAAGATTTTCGATTAATAAAATTTTTGGACACAAAATATTTTAAACAAAATTTCTAAATTGATAAGACGAAACTTATCTAAATGAGATAATAGAGAGATTTTGGAACGCTTATTTTGGTAGGTCAATGTCTTTATCTTTATTTGAACCATGCGCAGTTTGGAGCTTGCGCGGTAGTAAAGGGAAGATATTAATTAAGTACAGACTCAACTGTTATCGTTATTTGAAGCATGCACCCACCATTTGGAGCTTACGCAAAATAAGAGAAATCTTTATTAAGGATGACGAAATTGCAAATAACACTGACAACAGTTAATGAGTGTTCAGATTATGTTGAGATTTTGCAATCTTTAGAACAGTGCCATTACAGTATGTGTAGGGCACATTCGTGTTACCTTAGAAATATTGAAGGAAGTGATAGAAACATGCTAGACCCAACTTTGATTTGGAAACTTGTGTAGACCCAACAAATACTAATAACCGGTGTGCTTAACCACGAATGGAATTTAAAATAATCCCCTAGGTTTATAGAACTTGCCTACTAACCTAACTTTGCAATTCCTTCGCGTTAATACTGCGCATGCTTGAGATAACTATAAGGACAAAGGCATAACATTCTCTAATCAACTTTTAATTTAGAAGCTTTTTAAATAGCGTAAAGAGAGGTTAGTTCAGGTAAGGAAAAATGAACTAATTAATTGATCAATTCAACGGTGATTTAGAATTTGATTCCGACTAGTTTGGTTAGGTGAATCTCGGCTATTCGCAGACAGAGGTTAGTTTAAGTAATCTTAAATAAACTTCAATTTCTCATTGCCTGAACTAACACGAGCTAACCTTGGCCCCCGATCAAGATCCACCAAACAATACTAAAAGTTATGTTACAATTATGGTTATTTCGGTTAAATTATAATATTATTAATTATTTATGCAATAATTATAAACAGTTTATTTTAGACTCGCTTGAAGTGATTTAAGCCAGCCTCAAATAAAATTGTAAAAAAATTAATTTAATTAAAAGTTAAAGTAAATTGAACCAACTTTTGTTAGCAGTAGGTTTGATTAAGGAAATTTCGGCAAGTTGCAAATAGCGGTTAGTTTAGATAATCTTACATTGAACTGCAAATAAAATTAATTTATTAATCTAAGTCCGCAACTAACCGACATCCACCTAACCATACTAAAAATTCTCGTTTCTGGGAAACTTATCTTTTAAAATATTTGTTTATTATTTATTTATATGATGGAAAATTTCTATAAATTCATTTCACGGAATTGCTAGAACTTTATTTCTAATCCTAGAAATATAATAATGGCAGATTTGTCAAGTGATTTTAAAAGATTTTTCGATCATATTGGAACCCATACATGCCTGTAGACAAATTTTAATACGGAAGAAGAAAAGTTTCAAGGCAAGTATAATTAAGAATCTGTTGGTGACATCTTTCTTTTAATTGTT
Source organism: Pachyrhynchus sulphureomaculatus (assembly GCA_019049505.1). NCBI lineage: Eukaryota > Metazoa > Arthropoda > Insecta > Coleoptera > Curculionidae > Pachyrhynchus > Pachyrhynchus sulphureomaculatus. Next base: position 145,881,037 of record CM032454.1, on the reverse strand, counting down.
TCCCAGAAAGTATATCCTATAACGGTTCAAGACACGCGTAATTGCTGCTTCCCCACACGCCTTGCAGCGATTTAACATTGTGTACTGTGTATGCCATTCCCGTAAAAAATATCAAAAATAACAAATGTTGCGAAACTCGTAACTTACTGTTTTTGGAAATAATGAGAATATTTAAAAAATACAACAAAAATGGGACATCCTGCACATTTTTGAACATATGATTGTGTATATGCTAACGCACGTGAACATTACTGTTTTATGTGTTCTTTGAATCTGAGAGTTTTATAATTAGAGTTTAAAATGCCTTTTGATAGATCCTTATTTTAAAGGGCATATACCTAGTCATGGAGCCGAAAAAAAGCGTTTTTTGACGATTTTTTTTTGGCGAAACTATTCATTATATAAATCAAATTTTCATTTTATGTAATAATACATAGCTTAAAATACAATTTGTGAAATTTTAATAAAAAAAAAATGGCGGCGCTGTATCCGTTCCCTTGCGACCTTTTTTTTTTTAAAGAGCATTGCGCTGTGCACGACTACTGGGTGCGGGATCATCGGAAGTCAAAATTTCCAAAGGAATTGGTTTACTAGAGGATCAATCTTGTCTTTGACCGAAGGAGTTAAAAAAAAAATTCTTAAAAATGGCACTGGTTTGAACAAAAAAAGCGAAAAAATGACGTTACTTCGTTTTACATTTTTGCTAATTAAAAATAAAGGTCTTGATAAAATCAAAATTCCTTCGTTGAAAGACGAGATTGATCCTCTAGTAAACTAATTTCTTTGGAAATTTTAAATGATCCAGCTCCCAGTATTCGTGGACGCCGAAATGTTCCTTAAAAAAAGGGGTCGCAGAGGGGAACGCCGCTATTTTTTTTTTTTTAATAAATGGTTTTGCTAAGAAATTTTCTAAAAAATGCTTTTTGTGGCTTTATGACTAGGTATATGCCCTTATGCAGATAGTGCAGAGTTGTTTCAGAGTTTAAATTTTAGAAAAAAAATATAAATTTTCTGTTAAACATGCTATAGCGATGGTATATTTTTGACACTGATGTAGGTAAAAATATATAAAAAAGAAATTTCGGAGTATGCAACGATTTAAAAACGAAAAAATATCTAAATGTTTTTTGTGTTATATAGAAGGAGGCAAAATGATATATTATGTTTCAGGTATTTTTAGGAAAATTTTCAATTATTTTAGTAATTACTCTTTTTCAAAGGACTTTATAAGATACTTCTTATATAAAATTATAAAATTTTGCACGTTTATTTTTATTTTGTATGTGATGCTAATATGTTTAGCAAAACACACGTGGAGTACAAAAATAAAGTGTTTGATTTAGTAGTGATAACTGTTGTGTAGTGGTTTTAATCTGAAAGCTTTTCATGTTTTATTATTGGATAGTGTAAGATGAGATGGATGATGCACACTAGCTTTTAGAACGATGAGTGCGTACTGCATTTTTAAGATAATTAAAAAAATATATATGGTCCATCTAATAAGAACGTGACCGCTCGTCTTCTTGAAAAAATGTGTTTCGAGAACATTTTTTGCCATCATTGTATTCTTTGGTGTGCTAACAACGGCACAATTACATTAGTAAGTAGTAATATCTTATTGTGGGTCCAAGCGAGCCGCTTCGCGACATGATTTTCGCCCAGCAAAGGTTTCTTCAACGTGCTTCGGAATTTGATATCAAGAGCACGAATATGTTGTCAAATGGTCTTATGGGACACATTCTTAATTTTGCCGCTCCTTGACGCAGCATCAATTTCGGGTCCCGTGAAAACAAAGATACCATTCATTTTTCGACTCGCGGACTTTGCCTACCGAGCCACGTTTTGGCAAGTCGTCGATGATTTACCCACTTCCACACAAACGATACCGACTTTTTAATATATTTAGCGGCGACGGATGGGAACAAACCGAAACTCGAACCGACGCGCAAATAAGTCGATTTTTTTTTGAATTTTACGTGATTTCGACGAGAATTTGGAATCGACTGGTACTTTTACTAAAATGCGTCGTAGACAGAGATTCCCTCTACCGATTTTTTGCTGAATCGCTAGAATCGCATTTACCAAAAATAAATTTATCGCGGACACGTTCTTACTTGACAGACTATAATCTATTTTTTTGCTAACATAATTAAATATATTTTCTGTCGCATATATTGAGTTTTACCAAATGTGTGTCCCAAATTCACTTTATGCTATCATTCTTGGTTTGAATTTTTTTTAGTTTTTTTTTTTTTTTTTAATTTAAATTTTGTTGGCTTGGACAGTTCTCCATACAGCGCTAAAAGTTTCAGTTATTATTATTACTTTCTAAGATTTGATTTTGTCAAATTTCCACTTTATTTAGTTTCACTGAAACTGTATGACGCGTTTCGCTATACTATAGCTTCGTCTGATACAAAATGATATTTGAATATTAGTGTTGTTAGATTTATACAAATACCCTAAGGTAGATAGGTAATAAAATTAATACTATATGCTAATGAATATTGCTGGGAAATTCATTCTGAATATTAAGAATGGATTTTCCAGCAATATTCATTAGCATATAGTATTAATTTTATTACCTATCTACCTTAGGGTATTTGTATAAATGTAAAAACTCTAATATTCAAATATCATTTTGTATCAGACGAAGCTATAGTATAACGAAACGCGTCATACAGTTTCAGTGACACTAAATAAAGTGGAAATTTGACAAAATCAAGTCTTTCATTACATTCGTTATGAATTTCCATCAAGTAACAGCCACAACAATTTAAAGTTATTACTTTCTTTTTGTATTTTTATCTTTAACGATTTTTTGTATGTTCAAAAATAAAAGACATTTCTTTAGGTAACTTTGTTAAACTAAGTCTTGTGTGCCCTAAAACATCTCCTTTTTTAATCTTGTCAAATTTTTGCTATGCATTTGTCACGCAGTAACTGGAAGAAAATCGACTTCCGTTAAAGGTTTTTCTTTTATATAAGTTTGTCTAAAAGTTAGGTGACCTATATAATTTTAGAAAACAATTTTTTTAAAACTATTTTCAAGTTGCTTTCGGTTTTGATAGCTCGGGAGGTGGTGGCCGTTGATAGTCAACACAATTTTTGTTATATACTTGTTAAAAGACTTGAAACACCACTCTGGTTTCAGTTAAATAGAATTCTTTTCTATGTGATCAAATTACATAATCACCCAATTTGAATCACTTAATGATTGTCATTAAGACCAAGATTAAGAAGAATTTGACGAATTGCGATCTAGAGTCCGGATATTATATGACAAAGTTCGCAGTGCCAATCCAAAGTGGTCATTTTGTTTTGCCGGTAGGGGTAAAGTCCGCATTAAGAAGTTCTTGCCGTTACCAAAACGATTCGATATGGCGAAACAAACACTTAAGTGAAATCTTGAATTTACAAGACCACAATTAGACCTGTACTGACGAACGCAGTGGAAACCCGACCCGAAACATAAAAAAAAACAGAAGCAAGCTGAACCATGATAGCTAAAGAGATACGATACATTATGTAGACGTGTAATATACATAATATAAATGATTGGGTGTTGAATAGAAGAATAAAATGGAACAAACCTATAGGTAGCGTGACAGAGGAAAGAATGACTAGAATCAGAACGGGGAGGTCACCACTAGGAAGACGAGACATGGGTAGTACCTGTAAATGTTGGAGCGACAACCTTTCAAATGTAAAATAGCTGACAGTCAACACAATTTTTGTTATATACTTGTTAAAAGACTTGAAGCCCCACTCTGGATTCAGTTAAATATAATTCTTTTCTGTGTGATCAAATTACATAATCATCTAATTTGAAATACTTAATCATTACCATTAAGACCAAGATTAAGGAGAATTTGACGAATTGCGATCTAGAGTTCGGATATTGTATGACAAAAGTTCATAGTGCCAATCCAAAGTGATCATTTTGTTTTGTTGGTGGGGGTAAAAGTCCGCATTAAAAAGTTCTTGCCGTTACTAAAACGAATTGATATGGCGAAACAAACACCTAAGTGAAATCTCGAATTTACAAGAGCACATTTAGACCTATACTGACGTACGCAGTCGAAACCCGACCCGAAACATAAAAAAAAAACAGAAGCAAGCTGAACCATGATAGCTAAAGAGATACGATACATTATGTAGAAGCGCAAAATACATAATATAAATAACTGGGTGTTGAATAGAAGAATAAAATGGAACAAACCTATAGGTAGCGTGACAGAGGAAACAATGACTAGAATCACAAGGGAGAGGTCACCACTAGGAAGACGAGACATGGGTACTACCTCTAAATGTTGGAGCGACAACCTCTCAAGCGTAAAATAGCTGAAGACAGTAATAAATAGGCAATCGTACGTAGACCAAGGAGAAAGACGAAGAAGAGAAAAAAGATGTACTTTTTTTCTGTGTGATCAAACTACATAATCACCCAATTTGAAACACTTAATCATTACCATTAAAACCAAGATTAGGAAAAATTTGATGAATTGCGATCTAGAGTCCGGATATTATATGACAAAGTTCGCAGTGCCAATCCAAAGTGGTCATTTTGTTTTGTCGGTAGGGGTAAAGTCCGTATTAAAAAGTTCTTGCCGTTACCAAAACGATTCGATATGGCGAAACAAGCACCTAAGTGAAATCTTGAATTTACAAGACCACAATTAGACCTATACTGACGTACGCAGTGGAAATTCGACCCGAAACAAAAAAAACAGAAGCAAGCTGGACCCTAATAGCTAACATACATCATATAGACGTGCGAAAATACATAATATAAATTACTGGGTGTTGAATAGAACAATAAAATGGAACAAACCTATAGGTAGCCTAACAGAGGAAAGAAATGAGTAGAATCACAAGGGAGAGGTTACTACGAGGAAGACGAGACATGGGTAGTACCTGCAAATGTTGGAGCGACAACCTTTCAAATGTAGAATAGCTGACAGTCAACACAATTTTTGTTATATACTTATTAAAAGACTTGAAACCCCACTCTGGATTCAGTTAAATATAATTCTTTTCTGTGTGATCAAATTACATAATCACCCAATTTAAAATACTTAATCATTACCATTAAGACCAAGATTAAGAAGAATTCGACGAATTGCGATCTAGAGTCCGGATATTGTATGACAAAGTTCATAGTGCCAATCCAAAGTGATCATTTTGTTTTGTTGGTAGGGGTAAAAGTCCGCATGAAAAAGTTTTTGCCGTTATTAAAACGATTCCATATGGCGAAACAGACACCTAAGTGAAATCTCGAATTTACAAGACCACAGTTAGACCTATACTGACGTACGCAGTCGAAACCCGAAACATAAAAAAAAATAGATGCAAGCTGAACCCTAATAGCTAAAGGGAGATGATACATTATATAGACTTGCAAAATACATAATATAAATGACTGGGTGTTGAGTAGAAGAATAAAATGGAACAAACCTATAGGTAGCATGACAG